>CM045764.1:102331354-103531354 GCA_025200525.1 Camellia lanceoleosa
TTAATTAGGGGTTTATATATATTTGAATTATATTTATTTGGGGGTATATTCTTCGGACCCTCTGCTTGGTAATATTATATAATAGGGTAATAAATTATTATTATGATGTATGTCTTCAACCCCATCTTTCTCCTTTATTTACACCTTATGTTGGTTAGATTAGGGCATGTTTCAATTAGCATCTGATGTGATGATAGCATGTTTGCATTCATTCATTTGTTTGCATGCACAATAAAGCATCATACTAAGCTTTGCATTGTATTTCAATTCCAAATTGAATACTTGTTAGTTGTGGCATTTCATATCTTGTATTTAGAACCAATAGAAATTTGCTATAGTTGCATTTGCATGTATTGCATTAGGCATTACGTATAATTAGGAATTTTGGCACCGTTTCTAATTGGCTTATATTTTGGCCAGAGTGCACCATTAAGTGAATTTTCTGCTTTTGCGCATCCTTGCATATAATGTAAATAGCGCCATGATAGCATGTACCATGAGACTATATGTGCTTATGTGATATAAGCTGCTGAATGCTGTGGGTGGAGGTTGAGTTATTTGGATTGGAACAAAATCATTGGTATGAGTTTTTAAACCCGCTAGATAATGTAAAACCATGTTTTCTAAGCCTACGAGGGTGTAAAATCTTGCATTTAAACACTTGCGAGAGTAGCAAGCCATCTTTCAAAACAAACATGAAATGTTTTTGTATTGAATCGGCGACCGATCATGCTTGTATCTTTGTGCATAGCATAGTAAATCTAGGCTAATAAGCGGAATAAGAACACATAATGTTTTCAAAACTTGATATCATGGTTAGTAGGCGTCTTTTGATAAAGGCGAGTGAAATAACTCATGAAGTGACATTCCCCAATCGTACTAAGTTCAAATGAAACCAACTTTGGTGATGATGGAACCGCGTAGCCTTTGTACTTGATGGGGGTTTCCTAAATTTTCCAAATAAAATATTTAGGTGTGACTCTGTGTCGGCAAAACAATCCATGTTTGGCACTTCTTTCAAAAAACATTTTTCTCAAAAGCGATTTATAGGTTGGACTCTTTGGTTTCAAATTTAGGCTGTGACACAAAATCGGTCATTTATGGCGAGGTCCCCGTGAACTTTGTTTACAAAGTCGAACCCCGATTAGCGAGCCATAATCCGTCGATCATCCTCAAATAACTTAGTAGGACCTCCATCGTGTAAGGGAAAATGACCCGACCATTTAAAAAATCGTAAAAGGAGCAAAAATGAGCCAAAAGCTGGAAAAAAGTCAACAAAGTCAACCTCTAAAGGAATTGAAGAAAGTCAACAAAAGTCAACTCTTTATAGAAAATCTTCCAAATGTTGAGGACAAACTCACCTCAAGTGGTGAAAATGAAAAAGAAGCACCGAAATCAAAATTTAATCGGTTCAGCAAGTGCTTAAAACCTAAAGTTTTTCATGAAAACAACTTGCGGTGAGGGCATTGGGAAACGCAGCGTAGAGGCGCAGAATCGAGGAGGAAAATGGTTTGTGGAAGCTAGAGGAGATGATTTTGAATTTCGAGGTTATGAGCTCAAAAGTGTTTTAAGCGGAATGAATTTAAAAGAAAAGAGGGTAAAAAGGACTAAAATGCAGCATGATTGTGGGTATGTGGCAGTCACGGCCACCTTTCAGCCGGTAGCCGACCATCTCCTTTTCAAAAGCCTGGCCGATGGCCTCAATGGGGAAAGAAATCGCCCGGCGGTGGTGATCCCTAGAGTTGGTCCCAAGCTCTCTACAAATTTTTTTGAGGAAGATCGGAGCTCCTGGGACTTGAAAAAGTACAAAAAGAAGTGCACTTTCTGTCATAGCGAAATCGCTCATTTGGAACCCGGCTTGAATTGCTCGATGCATGTCTCATCATTATTCATCGAAAGTGAGAAGTATCCTTTTTTGAACATGTTGTAACCCTCCCAGGAGAATGGAACCGAGGTCATGATCGAGTCAGCCACCGAAACACCGAAGCGATGCATTTCCTTGCTTTCGTTGTTCTGCTCATGACAAACTCTAGCATTCTAGTTTTGGCACTTGTTTCTACATTGTTGTGCACATAACTTGCATTCTCATGAACATACTTGCATTGTTATGCCATGTCTCTTTGATATTACCATGCCTCCTGCGGTTTGCTTGCATTGTCACGCGACACTCCTTTTCTCGCATTGGGCGATGCACTTTCCACTCACCGACAGTCGCGGCTTGTCAAACTTCGATGTCGCATTGAACATATGTTGTTAGGGGTATGTCGGTGCTTGTTAAGATTTCTCTCGCTTCTGCGTGCCACGAGTATCAGAGTGTAATGTCGTTCATTTGAAACCGAGTGCGACCGCGGGCATCGAATGCAGCTACAGCGGTATCGTGTCTTTCTCTGTGAGACGGCGACGAATTGAATAATTCTCCGCATTCCTAAGCCTAAAAGCATGAAATGGTAGTTATTGCTTTTTGCATTCTCTTGGGGCTTAAAAGCTGTTGCATCATGCTTCGCGAATATTTGCTTCATTAGCGACTTCTTGCCGCACTTGCATAATCATCAAAGTTACATCTGGCCTTAGTACACTGCTCAAGTTTTTGCATTTTGCCTTGCTGCCCGGACATGCACTGCATAAGCACATCTCTGCCTCTATCTTACCTGCTTTATCTAAGCTTTCTAGTTGAGAAGCATAAAAAAAAATGCGTTACGTTTCACAGAGCTTCTTTTTTTGATATTCACTCCTGTCTACTTATGACTTCTCGAAGTTTACATCACAAGAGAACTGGCCTTAGACAACCCATTTTTGACCTTAACCTTAAGACTCGAACAGTCACCATTTACTTGAGCACTTGGTGATGTTGCATATCATGCTTTCATCCGTGAGAGGTTTAGAGAGTCCTCAAATGCCTATAGAGCCTTCTTGCCTCCCGGACTTCCGGGCTTTTTTTCGTATTTTGCCTTGGTTTATGCGAACCCGAGCTCGATTTTATGTTTCTCTTCCCAAAGTGGGAGAGAGGTCTCGTAGATTATCTCCTGATGTGGCCGTGGGCTACATTTAAACAATTAAATGGTCGAGGCCATTTTGCTTCATTTCGAGTCAGCTTCCATGTGAGTTTTGAACCGTCAATAGAGTGCCTCGATTGGAACCGCCCTAACCACCTTTGTTTGCTCCGGTTTTTGGCAGCCATCTTATTTCCTTCCTTTTGAGGGACATTGTGGTCCAAGAGACCAACAAGTTTCGCGGGCTTTCCAACACCACTCTCGGTGCCCCTAACGGTCGATTTTAGGGGCCGGCTCGATTTCACAGCGTTTTCGCCGCCCGAAACCTTCACGTGTGCATCGGTTATGCGTTCATTTTTGGCAAAGACCTCTATTTCATCACCTCGGGAAGGTGCGTAGAGAGGATACCGGAGGCCAATCAATTGTTTGACAGCAGTTTTATTCCTCACATAAGCCCGTCAAATCGCTTGCGTTTTCTCACTTTCGAAAGCCAATGCGTTGACCAACCCTAAGGTCACTTTTTCTTGCTCCAAACCACATATTTGTGTTATCGCACACTTGGGAGGCCACCAATATCATAATGGCCTGGCTAGTAATTGTGGATTGACCCTTTTGAACTCCCCCTCCTGAAGAAAGTGGCCTTTTTCTCTCTCCTAGTTCCTTGTTGCCAAGGTTAATTTTACCACGGGGTTATGTTGAGGAACACATGGGGAGGCCAACCAATTTGTGGTGGTCGAAGCCACCTAATAGTACACACTCTGGCCCTTTTGACCTTTTTAGTAGCCACGGCCATGGGGAGATCGATCGACCACACCAATTCGTGGACCTAGATACTTGGTCACTTGAGTCCTTTACTTGATTGGCAAATATACATCACAAATCTCTATTTCATTTCCCTCCAGATTTTTTTTGTAGAATCCCAAAGGGGCTTTACCATTTTGGAGGGGAAATTTCTGAATTGTTTCCCCCATTTTCCCCACTTTTTGTCTATATAAACCAAATTCTCCAAATTTCTAGTTTTAAGAGTCAGTAAAAATTCTTTGGAGCCTTTGTATTACATCTCCTCAATCAAGACCAAATATCCAAACTCCTAAACCTTACAATTCATTTCTACACCATCACCTAGCACCACACCACCACTCCATTCGTGACAGAGACCTTTTAGAGGACCTTTTCGAAGCTTAGGAGGCACCACTTCTCGCGTAAAAAGTCATTAAAGATTAGGCTACAAGGGTAAGTACATTTCCTTTTGTTTTGGCCTCCAGTTTGATCAATACATTAACCTCTCTTGCTTGTATTTTGAAGCCCTCAATTCTACCCTAAAAATAGCATTATTTTGAGCCATTTTTGTATGTTTGATTAAGGGCCTCTCTACTTTGTTTGAGGCCTCCTCTTTGCACTTAACTTCTTTACTCTCCTTGTGTATGCTCATATTTCTTGTGTAGTATTTTTTGGCCCTGTATGTAATTTGCTTTTGAGACATGTTGTAAATGCTTGTAAATGTAGCTTATTTTTGAGCCCTTCTTCAACATTGTTGAAGAGCTCATTACTGTTTGAGGTTTCCATTTGTCACTTGCCTTTAATATCCATCTTATGGTCCTACTTTTGCACTTGATTTATTAACCCCTTGTGTTTTGGACTTTGGTCCAGCCCTTAGAATATTTCAGTTTATTTTGGCCCCTCTTCTGTGTTTCTTATTAAAGGGCTCTTTTGTTGTTTGAAGCATCCTTTTTTTATACTTTAATATTTATAGCTCTCTTTTTGGTCTTATCTCTTGCATAATCTTTTTTGAGCATGCTTGTGCTACTTTATTTTAGGTTTGATCATAAAGGCTGTGAAAAGGTCATATTTTTAAGTCCCTCTTCAACTCTTTTGTTGAAGGACCTTCATCTGCTTTGGGGAGACGTGACATGCATCACTTCTTTGTCCTCCTTTAGGCCCACTTTTTGTACGAGAGTTTTTCCATTAACTTGTGTCTGCATTTTGTGGCTTGTGTTAAATTGTATAGTACCATATTTTCGGGGCCCCTTATTACGACATTGTAGAAGGCCCTTCTCTATTTAGGGTCGGCCATTTGTCACATTTGCTTCATTATCTTGCTTCGGGACCATTTTTGCATGCTGCCGTTTAGCCCCATTTGCGTTGGGCATTGCTTTGGCCTTGATTAAACTGTAAATATGCTTATTTTTTGGGATTTGTGGATTCTGTCTTCACACTCCATTTTCGAATAATGCATGCATTGCAGAGCAGTCATAGGTTAAATTCCGTGATGCCTAATTTCGTGGTTTCTCGGAGTTCATTTCATGCATCGGTGTCGTTTTGCCATCTTTAGGGGCTGCTTTTGCATTACTTATTGCTCTCTTGATTTGGTATGCTAATATTCCATATTCCATGCTGCATATGTCTTGTTAGAGTGCGCATTTAGTACCCTTTAGGTCGGTCCTCGGGGTTATGCGTGCAAGACGCTGCAAGATGCATCTCGAAGGATCTGTCTCATTTTCATCCTAATGGCCTCCCTCGTGCGTGAGTGTGGCCGAGGTCCACTTGTGTTGGTGTAAGTCCATTATGCATTGTGTATGCCATCTCATTCTATAGCATCAGTGTGTGTATGCTAAGGTTGTATGTTAGCGCATTGTGTATGCCATGTTACCTCGTGCATCATGCGTGTATGCCATTTCATAGCATTGTGCATGTTAGTTGTATCTTAGTTGCAATCCATGCATGTCATGTATATTGCATTGTGTTTGGGATAGGACTTAGTCTGACGGAACCTGTGACACGAAGCACGATGACGTTTAGATATCTCGAGTGACTCGAACGTGTCTCAATTTCCCCAGACACCAAATTAATTCTCAGGATTATCTATGATGGAGTTAGGTTTTTAGTTGAGTTTTCATGTGCATTCATTCCATATTGAATTGTGCACTGACTCTTGGCCATCATGCATCGAGATGCGTGATTGAGTGGCACGAGGATCGAGGCATGCATGATACATTTGTGAAAAATACATTGCCATACCCTTTCCTACTCATTACTGAGCAAATCAAGAATCGCCCAGCCTTAGCCCGAGGCTTGTGCGCGCTTTCCAAAAAAAACTATTGCAAAACAGAGGCTAATTGGGGCATCGCGAAGTGGATTTCGCACAAGGCAACCCGACATGCATCATTCATCATCTCGAGAAGAGTCAAGACACCCCTCGCTTGCATACCGCTTTATTTTTTTTTTCTTAGTTAATTTGTAAATTAATTAGGGATTTGTACATATTTGGACTGCATTATTTATTCTAATTCTCTCATGCGAGGGCATAATTATAATAAGTGTGCGTGTGTGATGTATGTCTTTCAACCCCACATCTTTCTTCCCTTTTATTTATCCGCTTTATGATGGTTAGATTAGGCATGTTTCAATTAGCATATAGTATGATAGCATGTTTGCATTCATTCATCTCTGCTTTTGCATGCACCTCGGCGTATCATACTAACCATTTGTATTTCAATTCCAAGTTGAATACATGATAGCCATTGTATCTCATATGCCATGTTTAGAATAGCCGAGCGCTATAGTTGCATTTTTCATGGATGTATTAGGCATTTCAGATACTTAGGATCATGCATGGATTTCTAATCGGTTGCTTTTGGCTTGGAGTACTCCACCCCGGTGAGTTTTATGCTTTAGCATCCTTGCATGCGTGTGAGTGACGCCATGAATGCAAGCTTACCATGAGACTATGTGCTTATGTGATATAACCTAGAATATGCCTGTGGGTGAAGGTTGGGTTGTTTAGATTGGAACAAATCATCGATTTGTTTGTTTTAAGCCCACTAGATAGTGGCAAAATCATGTTTTCTAAGCCCACCGAGGGTGGTAAATCCACGCCTTAGCCTACTCATGTAACACCATCAAACCATTTTCAAACAAACAAAACATAAAATGTTTTGTTCAAATTCAAAGCGACTCGTCTATACTTGTATGTTGTGCGCATCACATAGTAAATCTAGGCTAATAACAGATGAGAGCACACAAAGTTTTCAAAACTAGGTATCATGATTCGTAGGCCAATCTTTGATCGAGTGAGCGGGGGTGCTCACGGTGACCTTCCCCAATCGCACTCCAAGTTCTGAGCCAAGTAACTTTGGTGATAGCTCGACACGTGGTCTTAGGCAATGAGTCGGGGTTTCCTAAATTTCCCAAAATAAAATATTTAGGTGGCGACTCAGATTCCGCAAAGTAGTCCATGTTTGGCACTTTCTAAAAATCTGTTTCTCAAAACGACGGTAATTTGGACTCTTTGGTTCGGGTTAAGATTAAGAACCGTGACAACGATCGATGAAATGTATGCGAGGTCCCTCATGCTTGCTACAATAGGGAGCCTCAAAGTGTAAAATTTCAACTTAGATCACATAGTACCAAAGATGTCAAGCAGGCTGTACAAGTGCTAGTAATTATTAACCTTGAACTAAATGTCTTCATTATGTATATTTGTAATTGTTGCAATTTCTTTAATTTATGTAATACTTCACATATTTATTCTTGTAGGACAAGTTTTGATATTGGTGAGGATTTTCATACCAATGAAGAAGCTCAAAAGATCATTGATAGAAAGGTGTATTTGTACAAGGATTGGAGGTATGACCTAAAGCAACACTTCCTTGAACTTCGGGAAGAGGGTGTTGATACCCCTATAGTCATTCTCTGAGGAGTTTGCTTGAACGATTGAAAACATATGATTGATGTGGCTTGGAAAGATGAATCTTATTTGTAACAAAACAAAAATAAACCACTCTATTGATTTAAAATTGTCTTATGCCTTGATATGTAATAATTATTGAATAATTCCTTCTTCTTTTTATTTATGGAAATGATCAAAAGCTAGTAAAGCAAAAGTATATGCTACTATACAATCATACAAGTGGATCTCGATCATTTCCAATAACAATGTCGATCATGGTGAGAAATTGTACATTTGAAACATATATGAATCACTTATGTAACCAAAAGTCAAGGGTAATACTTTGATGAAATAATTTTGTTATTTGAAATTACCAGTAGATAAGAATAGAGTTGGATTTTGGTGAATTTTATGCAAAATCGCATGTCGAAGAAGACTAACAAATGGATTCATCTCAAAGGTGGTGAGCTACATGTAAGTATTGAACTCTTTTTTTCAATTGTATTTATTATTAATTAGTATTGTCACAATATTGCGTGTTATTCTTTGTGCTTTTTTAGAATAGTTTAATTTTTTTTTGTAATGATAGGATGAGATGGTGAATTTACAAGTGGCAGCCATGGAACCGGGGACGCCATTAACACGGGAGGAACTCTTATGGCAAGTGCTTACGGAAAAAGCATTACTTGGAGGATTTAGATTGGTCCACAACCCTCTTCTCCACATGATAGTGCGGCACGAGCTTGTGATAAATATATGGAGGCAATGAGAGCTGAGATGGAGGTTCTTCGTGAGGAACAAATGAAGGAGAAAAAAGAGAGCCATAGAGATCGTGAAGGGATGATAAGGGAGAAAGATGAGATGATGAAACAAATAGATGAGGGAAAAAGCAAGGAAGGAGATGATGAAACAAGTAGAAGAAAAAAAAAAAAGGGAGGCATAACAAGAACAACTAAATCATCTCGAACGACTTGGTTTTTGACTACAACTCTCTTGTAGGGTTCAAGATGGTCATTGTAGTATTTGGTATGATGAATTTTATTCATATGATACTAAAAGTTCTACAACAATACTTCACATATTGACATTATTGTTTTGGAGAACTTGGAACTGCTTTTGACAATATAAAAATAAGAGTGAAAAGAATAACACATTAATTCATTAACTAATTAATTAATTATGTAAAAAAGCAGAGGAATAGAGAGAATATTTAATGATACAAAATTTCCATGTTATCACAACAATGGAATTTTGTTAAATGATAAACTTAAAAAAAAAAACACAGAGGACCCGTGGCAAAATACCTTAATTAGCACACCTTAAACTTAATTGAAAATGGCGTTAAAGCAAAAATGCAAAACAAATTTCTAACCATCATATGGATTCACGGCCAGCTTTCCCGTGACAAATAGGACCACAGACTTTGTATCTAATGTAATTAGCACTTGTAGGTTGGGAGTTAGAACCGGAACCGAAAAACGATTAAACTTTAGTCGAAAATGCCGTTCCGGGGTGAAAATTCAAAAATACCATCAGTATGGCTATCACGGATAGCTTTCCAAGGACAAATAGGACCTGTGATAACAAACGGAATGTAATTAGCGTGCATAAGTTGGGAGTTATAGCCAAAAAACACCTTAAAGTTAGTCGAAAAATGCCGCTCAGGCAAAAATTCAAAAACGAGCCACTCGAAAGAAGCTATCAAGCTATCACGAGAGCTTCTCGTGACAAATATGATCTATGACAACCCATATAATGTAATTAGCATGCATAGGTTGGGGAGTTAAAGCCAAAACGCCTTTAAACTTAGTTGAAAAATACCGCTCAAGGCGAAAATTTAAAATAGCCCCCAAACCACCATATGGTCACACAAGATAGCTTTCCCGTGAAAAAATAAGACCTATGACAATAGACGAAATGTAATTAGCACACGAGGTTGGGAGTTATAGCTGAAAATGCCTTAAACTTAGCTCTAAAAATGACATTCGGGGACGAAAATTCAAAATAAATTTTAACCACCATATGGTTTACGGATAGCTTCCATGACAAATAAGACCTGTGAAAATAGACAAATGTAATTAGCACGCATAGGTTGGGACTTAGAGCCAAAATGCCTTAAAACAAATTTCCTAACCATCATATGACCACATGGATAGCTTTCTCGTAATAAATAGGACATGTGACAACAGATGGAATGTAATTAGCACACGATATTGGGGAGTTAGAGCCAAAACGCCTTAAACTTAGTCAAAAATGGCATTTCAGGGCGAACTTAAAATGTACTCGACTATCAGTATGGATGTCACAAAATTTCCTCTGTGACAAATATGATCTGTGACAACAGACAAAATGTAATTCGCATGCGTGGTTTGGGTGCTCATCGCTACATCTTGTACATGTACAAGAAATGCCATAGGACAAACTAATCAAAAATGTGTTGCTACATGTTTAATTTTTCTAAGGTTTCATTATAGAAGTTCACCTCATGATATGATGATTGGCCTCTCAAACCCGCATATAACAAATTACATATTGTATGCCTCTAAGTGCCTAATTTTGTAACCTAGATAATCTTCATATTGAGCTAGATTATTTCTTTCACATGCCGGGCAGATAAAAAATAACTATAGTAATTACAAATTGCAAGGAACCGGATTTAGTATGAAACTTCTTGAACTTGAGGTATTTGCATAAAGAAGTACTACACAAAACATATTATGTTTAGTCATTTCACCCCAAAATAATAAAATGAGAACCTCAAGCATGCTCAAGCAACTTCACAAACTGGGAGATAATAGGCTCGTGGATCCTTTACGAATTCCTCAAGAAGGAGACACATTGGTCATCTATGAAAATAACAATATGAAGCTTATAAAGATAACCTCAAAATAGTACGATAATGGAAAGCTATAAGTTTGATGTAGTATATGTTTACAGCCACTACAATTTACAACCACAACTAGGGCATGTAGATAAAAGGGAAACCTCACCAACTCTAGTTCTAAAGACTGATAGCTTTATGAAAATAACATCCACAGATTTTGATAATTGCCTTTATATATTTCTAAGACGAAGAAATTACAGAATAGATTGTTTGTGTAGTTGGTTGGAATAAATATTGCATGATACATACATATATATATATGATTTTATTTCCAAAAAGGCATTTATAGATTGTTTTACCTTAAATGCATGTTACAACTTTTTCCCTATGTCTGAATCAATTGATATTTTGTAACCAATTGCAATTTTATTTATTTATTTTTTTTTTTGGTTGTAGATGGCTTTTGGCGTGAACTTGTGGATAATCCATTTTGGTGTAGGGAGGAGAAATTACACTTTTGTATACAACTAATATTTTTGTCGCCCTTGTGTAGTTTAGTATTATCGATACGATAACTTTTGGAAACCAACCGATAATTGTTTGGCGTGGTACATAGATCACCTTTTGTCGTGGTAGTACATACAATGGTATTTTACTACGCAAATGGCCATTTGGCATGGTAATAAATGTATTTTTTGTATACGAGGGCTAGATTTTTGTATGATTCTATATTTTGTATGGAATTATTATTTTAATTTGGACAATAGTTAGTTTGTATGGAATTTGACATTTAAAGTTATTCATTTTCGGATGGTTAGAAGTAAATGGATGCAGTTGTGAATGATTGATAGTATATGTATTGTTTTTGTTTATATACGTATTACAAGTTGCATGAAATACGTAAAGGTTTTATAATTTTGCGATTAAACATAAGATCATGTTTTTGGTGACTAAGGAAGTACATATTTTAGCTTATTAAATTGTTAGTAGCTAAAAAATATTGGGAAAACAATTTTGGTGACTAAAAATTTAGCGACCAAAAAGCAATTAGACATTTGGAGACTAAAATTTTTGTAGCCAAAAACAATCAGACATTTGGCTACTAAAATATTTCAGAGCCAAACAAAATAAGTTGAACAACAAAAAACTTTTTGCCGACTACCAATTTAGTAGAGAAAAATGTGAGACTTTTGGCGACCAAACGCTTAGTAGTCAAAAACACAAACTATTTGCCGACTAAACCTTTAGTAGGCAAAAAAAATTGACTTTATGCGACTAAAATCTTAGTAGCCAAAACACAATAGTTACTTTAGGTGACTAATATATTTAGTAGCTACAAAAATAATAGGATGTACTAAAAAATTTGGCGACTAAATGTTTAGTCGCTTAAAATAAGTGAAGTTTTTAGCGGCAAAAAATTTTTAATCACGAAAATGTGATATTTAATTTTATTTCAATACTTTTGACTCGAAAAATTAGTCGGAAATTTACTACATTTGGCCACTAAATACCTTTCCCGACAATTCTTCCACAACTAATGTTGTGACTAAATATTTAGTCGCTAAAACCTTTCGGCGATTGTAATTGACTTTTGGCGACTAAAATTTAATCGCCAAAAGTGTCAATTGTTGTAGTGATAGAGAAACTTACTAATAAAACTAAACATTTTTGTGACAATATTATGTATTTTTGTGGAAATATTACACGTCTTTTCATCGAAATGTTTTTGAACTAAAATGTATAACATTATTACAAAATGTGTAATTTCATTTTGAATCATTAATTGTCGTGAACTCTATCAGAAAATTACATAAGATGTATCACAAAAATACATTAAAAGGTTCATTTGTTGCACACCTCCAAAGAGATTTACAGGTTACAAATGTTCCTTACTATTTTTAATAAATCTAAAAATAATGAACTATAATCATTATTCATATTTATTAAAAACAAAAGGGTTAGTTTGATTTTATTCCTTAAACTATTTATTTATTTATTTTTAATTTCATCCATTTAGTAGTTAGAATTTTTGAATTCAATTCATATAATCCAATTGGAGATAATCCATCCAAATTAGTAATGATGAAAATCTAACTTAGAAAGCCAGAGGCTAATTTATAATTTAAACAACCTAAATTACACTACTAATCACTCATTTTATTACTCTTATAGGTTTATTTGGTTCAACTTATTATAAGCTAAAAACTTATAATAAAAAATAGAAATCGAAAGCACCATTTTCTTTTTTTTCTTTTTTTTCCCCAATATATTTAAATTAAATATGCCTAATAAATTATAAATAGAAACTATAAATATTCTGATATAGAATGTCAAAATAAAATAAGTTATACAAGCATCTTAGATAAGCCGTACCAAACAACCCTATTAGACTAACACGGTACCATGAAATAGTATTCAATAATATAATTTAAATTGCTCAAATTTTAAAATAATATTTTTGCTCATGAAATTAGGCTTGTTTGTCATTCATGGCTTATGAAATTAGACTTTAATTGCATCATATTAGTTCAAACTAAAAATTACTGAGACTAATATAGATAAAATTGAAAAATAAATTTATTCACACACTTTTAATACTTTTAATATGTGCGAACAAAACACACTTTATGATTGATGGAGTTTTTTATTTTTTTATTTTATGGAAAATCACAAAGTTCAATATATTACACATTCGACAATAAGCTATCGAATAAAATACATCGGAGTACAAAATAGATTCTGAAAAGGATAAAGAGAACCTTTAGGCAGGAAAGATACGAGACTCCACATAGGAGAAAACCTACATGAAAGGAGGAAATCTCTATATAAAGAGATATTATTGCAATATAAAAAATAAAATGATCACTACCAAACAAACAATACTTATTACATTTATAGTTCGTTTATCGTCATAATTAGTAACTTTAGTATCTTAATCGCGGCCTCTATGTTACAAAACAAAATATTTTGGATCTGAGGTGGTGGTCATGATTGTGGTCAGTATTAGATCTTGGTCATGAATGAAAAACATTTGAAAGCTTCCTCGTTGGCAAGCTGATGATGGAGACAAGAGGAGCAGTAATGACTAGTATGGTGACAGAAATCATAGGTGAAGAAGCAGAGGGGAGAAGAAGGTAAAAAGTACTACCCTCTTCCCTCTAATGAGCAAAGAAAGAGAGAACAACTAGAACTTCTTAGAGAAAGAGGGAGAATAAAATTTCCTAGAGAGAGCACCTTATGATTGATAGAGTTTATAAATTGATCAATCAAAAAACATATTTAAAATATATGAACAAAATTGGATTTATAAAATTGAGATATTTAAAGGGTTTGGCTTCCATCTTAACTTGAGAGAGTTTTTGGGTTTGGTAGGCTCATTTTGAAATTAATTTTGGTAATTCGAATCATTCATTTTTTAGGATTTGTTGAGTAAAATATTCATGCAAACAAATTAAAATGATTGAATATCGGTAGTTATATGTTTGAATCATATTTATTTTTAAAAAATAAAAGATAAATATAATTTCAAGAATAGCCATCTATTTTTTTTTTTTTTATAATACAAATCTTATTCAAACATATAATTATTGATGTCCAATCATTTTGATTTTTTACATGAATATTCTACTTAACAAGTACTTAAAAGTGAATAGTTCGAATCATCAAAATTTATCTTAAAATGGGCCTATAAGTCCAAACGCTCTTTTAAGTTGAGATGATTAACTTAAGAGAAGTCAAAATTTAAAGATAACATGGAAATGAATGAGGCCCCCTTTGGAAACTTGGCAAATTGTGTGTGTGTGTGTGTGTATTTGGCTATTTTAGTTTTGGTAAAAAAATTATGTTTTGGATGGTAGTTTTTTTTAATTGATTTGATATTTGCGAGAGAAAAAAATAAAATTATTAATGTAATTTATTTAATCTTTATTGACTATTTTAAGGGGAAAAAAAAAAGACTAATCACAAAGTGACTATTGATTAATTTAATTTTTTATAAAAATAAAATACTTTATTAATTTTACATATTAAATAATTTGAATTATCAATTTAAACTTCATAATGGGCTCACAAAGAATCAAGAACACGGTTTAATCCAATTAATGGACTCACGAAGAGTCAAGAACACGGTTTAATCCGATTCAAACTAAGATTCCACCTCTTTATTTGTGTTTGATGTTTGTTTATGTTTTTCAAAGTTAATTCCACGCCATTTGAAAACTCTGTCACAAAGGTGAGAAAATTTAGACTAATGGTCGTCCCACCGATTGTCCGTTGGACCGAAATAGTGCAATTTTTTATTTTTTGCAATTGACATATGTTCATTTTAATATATTCAAAAAAAATATTTTCTGAATTTTTAAATTTTTTTATGTGTTTTAATAGAATTTTGAGTTGTATGTTTGGTTATGAGTTGTAAGTTTTTATATTAAATATCATATGTCACATCAAAATTTCTAACTCAATTCAAAACTCATCACTAAACAAATTTTTACACTTAAATCATAATTTTAAAATTCACAAACTCAAAATACCATTTATACTTTCAAAAAATAGTTAGAAAATTCTACCAAACGTAATTAAAAAGAAAAATCTATAATCTAGGGATAAAAATGAAAAAGAAATAGGAGGACGACCGGTTGCAAAAATTTTTTTGAAAATAAGTGTAGAATTAATTCTAAAATAAAAAATAAAAATGAGTGTAAAATTATATTTTGAAATTTTATTAAAATAAAAATAAAATAAAAAAACCCCGAGAATTTTCAGCCAAATCAGGGCTCAACCAGGAGGGCTGGAAAACTCAATCCCGACTCCCATCGTTTTTTCACTCGTGATAAATTAATCAATCAAACAAAAGCGAAGTGCCTATCAAAAAAACAAAAGCAAAGTGGGTTCTTCTGGTTCTGTGTATTTCAACTCTGCTTGTAGAGGGGAGAGAGAGAGAGCAATGGGTGACAACCTATTTCAAGGGTTACCACCTCCTTCTGCGCCTCCTCCTCCTCCTCCTCCTCCTCGACCTTCTGTGGAACAACAATCTTCAAAGATCACCACCGTTGCTGCCAAAGAATCTTTGCCAAAGCCACCGATACCTGCCCTCAAGAGCGCTCTCAAACGCTCCAAACCTTCTGAATCTCAACCTCAAGGTACTACTTTTGTGTAATTTGTAGGGCTACTTAGTGATCTTTGATTTGGTTTGAAAGGGTTTCCATCATATTGCCCAATTTGATTGTTTGTAGTTTAAAGGGCGATTATAGTAGGTATATATATATATATATATATGTTGATGAATCTTTGATTAATTTTTACTACTTCTTGCCCTTCTTGGTTTTTCAGAAAATTTGGGTAAAGGAACAAATCCCCCCTCCCCTCCTTTAGGAAACAAAAAGGGTCTACTTGAAGAAGCCTAATACATCTACATATCTGTTCGGGCTAAAAAAAAAAAAAAAAAAAGAAAAAGAAAAAGAAAAAGAAAAAGAGAAAGAGAAAGAAAAAGAAATGATCCTTGATCCATTTTTTATCATTGTTGTTATTATTTTTATTTTTCTACAGGACAAATTATTTCATCTTTTAATAGGGTTTGAATTAGGGCTGCAATTGAACCTAGGCAAGCCGAATAGTGGAGTCTTTGAGCTTATCTTGGTCCGTTTTACATTCTTTGAGCTTGGCTAGTTAGGTTTTAACTGAGCTTGAGCTCCTCTCAACTTGGTTTGAATACTTTGATGTTCGTGACAGTCACTGACAATCAAAAGGTAGGGATTTGTTTGATTCAAACAAAATAAAGTGTATGTATATATGCATGCGCACACACAGAGGAAGGAAATTTTATAACCAGGCCTAAGAAACCTTGAAGTTGTGTCGTAACTGTAGTTGAAGACCTTATTGCATTGCCCAGTAAAAATGAGGTATGATATGGTGCATTGAAGTCTCATGTGGTTTTGGCACATGGCTTTCCACGATTGGCTATTGGATCTGTTAATAGAAGGGTGACCGATAGTGAAGTAGTACCATGAGAGAAAGGAGAAAAGAAACCCCATCAGGGAGTGAAATAGAACATGAAACCATAAGCTCCCATGCAGTGGGAGGAGCCCGAGGCTCTGACTGCGTGCCTGTTGAAGAATGAGACAGTGATTTAAGCTGATAATACTTGTACTATAGTTTGATTGATTATTCTTAACCTTGCAAATGATATTTTGTACACCTTACCATAGTGCAATTCATGTTTATCGGCCTGCCCCAAGCCATCGATAGCCCGAGTTCCCAACTCATTTAACAAAACAAGCCTCTTAGCCAAGTTCAAGCTTGGTTCACATCCGAGTTGAAATTGTAAAATTGAGTAATATTAGATGTTGATTTTCTTGAATAGTCTTTCACATTTAAAAGAGGAGCTGAATTGTTTATTGTAATTCCAGTTACTGTGCCTGAAAAACGACTGAGATTTAAAACAACAACAGATGCCTCAGAAATGCAAGTTATAGGGGCCATGCAGAAGATATCATCACATATAAAGAACCCTGCCAAGTTTGGTAAGGCATCGAAGCTTGCTATTCAACTGATTCAGGCTGGTAGTGTTAAGCCTGGAGTGAGTGACTACTTCTTTGCCATACTGGAGTCCGCAATGTTGTCACCTACTGCTTGTAACGATGCTTCAGTAAGAGCGGATTATCGTGCATTGTTCTCAGCGGCACAAGATGCAGTTGAAGTGAGTATTAAGTACTTGATATACAAATTTTGAGAATATTTAGTTCATTGAAAGTTTTGTGATGCGTTTTGTGGCTCAACCTTTACTATCATTTGCTTTTATAGTGTTTTAACAAGAAGCAGAGAAATCAATTAACTACATGGATGATTAGGGCTGTGGTGGCAAATGATCTATTTACCGATGACAGTTTTGTGGTACGTTTTTCACTTATAGTAGACATTGTTACAACTTTGTTGGTCGTCATTTTTTTGTAATTTTAAGCATCAAGGATACTATGAATTTTTCTATTAGCAATCTCTTAATTATGTATACTGTATCAATTGTGTTATGTATGAAATTTTCTAGGTTTAAATTCTCATATTATTTTTGGCTGAAAGAAGCATGAATTTATTTATGGAGTTTTCACACATTGTGCAATGCTATATCACATAATAAGGTGTTTGATATCTATCACCTACTAAAACTAGTAAAAATAAAATGATGCATGTTATGAATCATGTCATATCGTACAACATTTCATTAATCAGAATAAAAAATATTTATCATCCAATTTTCGTCAGGGATTTAGGACCTCTACATTTGGATCACATTTTGATTTAGTGTATCTTCTTGGAGATGTTTTATCTATGCTTGTTTATTAGTTTAATACTAAGAAGCACAGACACTTCTAAAAAGATGACGTAGCCGTATCGTGTTCGTGTCGGATACTGACGCTCTTTTGGACACTTCGCAACACGTGTCCAACACTCATCAAAATGTCAAGGTTGTTAAGATCGGGATCCTACATAGGATCGTTTTGGGAATGTCTGGATCGGATGGGGGATCATAAGATTCTACTAAAATGATAAAAAAATGCAATATTTTTTATATGACAAAATAATACTATCAAAAAATATATATAATAAGACCAAAAAAAAGAAATATAGCAATTCAATCCAGCATTCAAACAATTTTTTTCAAAAAGAAGTCAAAAACATAATAAAACCAAATACCAACACTTTCACACCATTGTCATTGTTTCTTAATGAAAACAAAACAAACTAAATAAAGGAAGAACAAATAAAAACTACAATAAGCCATCATTGTCGCCGAAATTATCATCATTATTGCCTCAATCAGCATTAATCATTGCCACATCATCATCATCATCATCATCATCACCACCCTTGGTGCCATCCAAGTCCTCAATGTCTTCACCAATAGTAGCATCTTCAAAGTCATGATCAAAATCCCTTAGAGCATCCATGTTTTGATCCATAGCATCATCATCACTTACTTCATGAACTTCATCATGTTCTCTACCAATATGATCACGACCTAAGTTGGAGTAAACAAAAAAATTAAAAGTAAAATTAAAGTTATAATTTCAAATTAAAAATAAAAGATGTGTACATAAACTTACTAGTTTCTTCCAAATTCCTTACTAGGGCCTCTACTTCGTCTTCATCCAAATCACATCCATGTCGAGCATTCCTATCAAGTACACTCAACCAATTTCCTTCTCTTGGCGAGTCGGAGTCTCTCTCGTGTTATCCATTCATCATCGATGGGATATCATCCAAACATAATGGATTCACGATTGCTTGTCTATTCATGTGTCGTTGTCTCAATTTCAAATTGTACATGACAAACACCAAGTCATTTATTCTCTTTTGGTGCAAACGATTCCTCCGCTTTGAATGTACCATCTCAAAAGCACTCCAATTTTGCTCACACCCCGATGAACTGCATGTTAAACTTAATATCCTAATTGTAAATCTCTTCAACTCAAGGCATTCATCACCAAAAGAGTCCCACCAATCAGCTACATGAAAGTTTAGTTATAAATTTAAAATTGATGAAATGAAAACAAATAATAAGATATTAAAAATGATACAAATCAACTTATAGTAAAAATAAAAAAACACTTGGAGATTTCTTTTTCCTAGTCATGATTGCATTTTGTATGCCAAAGAGCCCTCTTGCACTCTTGAATGCATCAATTTGCAAATCTATCTTCACCCTCTCATTAACATCAGGAACCATTCTTTCAAGACATTTGTACAGCCCAATTTTAACCTCAGCATCGGGCTGAAAATTGGGACTGTAATGAAACTGGGGGTTCAAGAAGTATGCTGCAGCATGCAATGGGTGATGGAGTTGGGATTCCCATCTTCTATCAATGATGGTCCATATAGGATCATAGCTAACACCCTTAAATAAAGAGTATTAATGAACAAATAAAAAGTTTAGAGAAATATAATAGTAAAATAAATAAGTTTAACTAAATAAAAGTTTACCATGTGAAAACATTATTGAAATTGCTTTGAATTTCCTCTTTTGCATGATCCATTGCCTCGTAAATGAATCCCATCGCTGGATGCTCATCTGAATCCACCAATCTAAGTACTTTAATGAGAGGTACCACAGCCTTCAAGCACATAGAAAACGCCCTTCCAAAATATACGATTATCTAAAACAATATCTTCAATTTTTTTACCCTTTTCAGACCTTGCAAATCAACTATTCCTCCACTTGGATGATGTAAACAAAGAGAACAATGCACCCTTTTGCTCATGCAGGCGCCTCAAGGTCAAGTAAGATGTGGCAAATCGTGTTACCGCAGGCCTAATAAGTTCAATACCATTTGTGAATTCCTTCATCCAATGAATAAGATTTGTTCTTGAATAAATGTATGCCACAATTCTTTTTCCTTTTTTAATTGTAACTCGATGAAGTTGGATTTGCTTTTCAAAATCCTCTGACATCAAATCTATGCAATGAGTGGCACAAGGTGTCCAAAACAAGCTCTTCCTCTTATCCATTAACATTTCTCCCGCCAACTTATAATTAGAAGCATTATCGGTCACCACTTGCACAACATGCTCTACTCCAACCTTCTCAACAATCTCATCCAACATGGCAAAAACCTTTTCACCGTTTTTTGAAATGTCGAATGTATCAATGAGGATAGAAAGATAGTTCCATTAGGGCTATTGACAAGAAAATTACAAATTGATCTTCTCTTTCTATCCGACCATCCATTAGACATAATTGTACACCCGGTCTTCTTCCATTGTTCCTTGAACTCATCAAGTAATTGCAATGTCTCTTGCACTTCTTTTTTTAAAAATGTCACCCTAATTTCATGGTAAGATGGTGGCACAAGGCCTTTTTCATAATCTCCAATTTTCTTAACCATAAGTGGAAATATAGGGTTGTTGACACAATTAAAAGGAATTGCACTAGTGTAAAAAAAATCGGGCAATTGTTTGACACACATCATCTCTCTCTTCTTTCTTAAATAATTGATTGATAGTTTTTTGATTTTGATGCCGAGACTTATTCACCACAAATTTATCCATACGCCCATAATGTCTTTGTTTGTTTTCATGGCCACCGGCATGCAATAATTCCACTTCTTCATCAGAATCATCACCACCAATATCAAGCATTCTCTTTTTCTTTTTCAGACTCCAATGTTTGAGTTTTCAAAAGACTCATAAATTTTTTCCTAACATTTTCTGGAACTTGGGGACATGGTTCAACATATTGATGAGTGCATGCCAAATGGTGTTTTAATCTATATATTCCTCCAGAACGAGTAACATTACAGTATTTGCATTTTACCTTTTGCTTGACATCCACTTCAATGTCGTATTCCCAACCAGGATCAGATCTGTGACCAACAATATTTTTCCTCTTCCTCCCTCTTCTTGAACCAGAGGCTGACATTCCTGCAATTGCAAATTGTAAACATTTGGCAAATTGTAAAAAGGCACAAGACAGTTCATGTTTTTTTGATAAGCAATCCTATTTGGCCTTTCCAATCAAAGAACCAATGGTGTTTAACAAGATTAAGTAAAATGAATCTTACAATGATTTAATTTCCATTCCCAAGAGCTAATTAAAACAGCAATAGCATTATAATTTATAGCATTACAAGCAGCAAAGAAGAAGAAGGAAAATTGAAGAAGAAAAAAAGAAAAGAAAAAAGAGAAACAGAGCAAAAATAAGAGAATCAGAGCCAAAAAAATGTATATTTTGAATGCTTACTCAAATGAATGTTTCTTGAGACAGTTTTTACTTAGCCAAGCATGTCGGCATGTGGAAGACTAATGCCCCAAAATGAATGTGATTCAGTGAAGAAAAAAAATAAATAAGAGGTGATCAGTGAAGAAATAAATAAATAAATAAGAGGTAATTTACAGAAACAAAAATAAATAAATAAATAAATAAGAGCACAAAAAAAAAAAAAAAAAAAAAATCACCGAAGAGGTGATTCAGTGAATGAAGAAAGAAGAGCTGCTGAGCAGCAAAGAAAGAAGAACAGTCTTCGAAGAAAAAAAAAAGAGCAGCAGACCTAGAGTCGTAGCGAAGAAGAGAGAAGGAGAAGAAGAAGAAGAAGAAGAAGAAGAGGAGGAGGAAGCAGCGTACCTAGAGTCGCAGCAGCAGCAGTGGGTCAGGCTTCTTCGTTTGATGTTGAATCTCTCTTTTCCCAGGTTAGGCTTCTTCGTTTGCCCTAAAAGGTTTTAAAAAGCAGCCGCAACCGTTACGTAACGCCGTTACGTAACGGTTTTGGTGGCTACCGCCACCTGTTACGGCCGCTTTTGCAATGTGATTGAGATTCACAGGCGTGTCGGTCAGATTCTTGTGATCGTAAGCGTGCCATAACGTCGTACTGACTTATTCACGCCTTTGTTACGTAACGGTTCGCTTTTTCGAAAAAAAATAAAAATAAAAAAACTGAAAATGGGAGAAGACGGATAGAGAGAAGAGGGAAAATGAAACGGGAAGATGGAGGAGTAAGAGATAGAGAGAGAAGAGAGAAGAGAGAAGAGAAAAGATGAAGAACATGTTATTGATTTATTAAAACTGTAAAATCTATGCTATTCTATTTAGCTGCTATCATTCAACCATTTTGTTTGTGTGCGTCTATCTATATATTGTTTGAAAATAATAATAATAATAATAAGTGTGGTTATTATCTATTTATATATATATATATATATTTAGGCTATTATTTATTCTTTTACTTTTGTCATTGTTTATTGATTGATTTTTTTGTAAAATATCTAGAAAACATAACACCTATAATTATATATTAATACATTTTTTATACATGTCAATTTTTTTTTGATTAGTTTATTTTATTTTTATTTACTAGTTATCCAAAAAGAGAATGAATATTCAAGTGATCCAAACCCAAAAAAAAAAAAAAAATTCTTTATAATTTATTTTTTTAATTTTTATATGATTATAGTAGCATGTATAATTTATTTTTTAAAACTATTCAAATTAAAAGTTGCATATGCTTCCACAAGTATAATAATTAAAAAAATAATTTTATACATCTAAATCCAACAAATTTTTTTTTGTTGCTACAAGCATAATATGGACATATAAAGTCATTAATTATTAAAATAAAATGTAAAAAATTCAGTTTATAGTGATTTAAAAATATGAAATATATTGGATCATATTTAAAATTTTATAAAAATTGATTAATATTTATTTTAAAACCCAATAAATATGATTATGAAAAAAAAATATGCGTATCGGTAAGTTTTTTTTAAATTGTGCGAAAAATAAAAAAATTCACGGTTCCGGTTACATGCGTTACGCTATTTACCTTTACACCCCTGAATCAACCGCCACATCGCCACCACCGCCATACACCGCCACCGCCACTGACCGCCGCGGTTTTGAACCTGTTTGAGCTTCTTTATTGCTTTGCTTCTCTGCTTCTCTCATTTTAGCCCCCAATTTTGCTTTTAAGTTGCCCAAAAAATCCTTCAAATCTGGATCGCATGGAGTCGCGATCCAGATGCGATCCCGATGATCCCACCATGATCCTGATCTGGGGTCGATCTGGTGTATGAGTCGGATCGAATGGTGTATATTGAGTCGTAGGATCGTACGATCCTACGATTTGGATCGCGATCTTAACAACCTTGCAAAATGTGTGTTATTTTTTAATTTTTTTAAAGACCCGGACACTATTCGAACACTTGGAGGACACCTGTGTCTATCGCTTAAAACGTATTTATTGATTAGACACGGGTGAAACTAATTATAAGTTTGAACAAAAAATTTAAGATACAATAATAAAAGAAAAACCATATAAATTTATTGAAATTAGTGTCGTATTCCTTTTTTTTTTTTAATAATTTTTTTAATCTTTGAATGATATATTCATATATATATATATGTATATGACATATAATAAATATAAAAAATTATATATTTCACGCTTATCCTCATGTGTCGTGTCTTGCATTTTTTGAAAATTAGAGTGTCGCCGTGTCCATGTCTGTGTCCGTGTCCATGCTTATTAGGTTTAATACTTATGTTTTGTGGTCTTTTAAGTTGTATTTATTATTATTATGATAGCTAAGTTAAGGACATTCAAGTTTGGTTCTCTTTGTTGGTGGAGTATTGGAGCTCTTTGTTGGACTGGTGTGGCAGTGAAGCAATTGGACTTCAGTTCAGTTGTATGTGGTCCTAGTTTCCTTTATGATTTGGAGGTTTAGGGATTTATTAAAAAAAATAATTTTTGAAACTTCCTTCAAATGATATGTATTATAAGGGATTTGTTTAATCTATTTACAGTCCTTTTTAAAAATAATATTTTGAAGCTTTGAATAATAAAATGGTGTAGTCTACGTTGTCCTTGGATAAGGATAGAGTGAATGAGACAGAAGTCCAGTGGATTTGTGTTGCCTTGATCTTTGTCATGGAGTATTGAATATATATTTTTCCCTTGAAACAGTTTTTATCCTGTGGAAATAGAGTACTTTAGGAGGCATTTTGTTAAATTTGTAACTACAATAATCAAGCTAAAAATGATTACTTGAAAGTAGTTGATGATTGCAAATATTCTTTGGAGAACATTTTATGAAAACTTTGCCTGTAATTGACTACTGTTGAACTGAACATTAATGGGGGATATGGCTTAGAAATGGTGTCAGGTATTGTTTGTTGGAAACAAGAATGCTGAGATGAGATTCAGTTGGAAATGGATCTCTGCCGCCAAGCCAAAAGAAGTATCGCATTATATTAATTTTTAAAGATGGTGGGAAGGTGAGATGGTCTTGCTGGGTGACTGGGTGTGGGTGTGGCAAATCTATAAGCTGAGGAGGTCAGTCTCTGAGTTTCTATATTCAGGAACCCATGAAAAGGATACATCTGATGGCACTAGAAAGGCCAAAGGAAAATGTCATATTTCTGTGGCCTATTGAAAGCTATTTAGTTATAGCTATTCCAAGGAGCAAATAAATATGGAGAACCCTAGTGCAAGAGAAACAAAATTATCCACCACCTCTTTATTAGCATGATGCACGTGTTGGGGGGAAGAGCTTTCTGTGTTCCCTTCCATGTTGATAGATAGATCATACATTTGAAACTTTTTAAGTACCAATGTACCATCAACCAGGAAAAGTTTTTGAATTTAGTATAGTTTTTTAGTAATGAAAATCATTAATTAAGAAAGTAATGGTGGTGGAACATCATGTTTTGATGAATTAATTCGTTTAGAGGAGATGATATGGCAGAGCATATGCTACTACACACCAGGGTACAAACATTTGGAGTCCTCAAAGTTAATCAAATGGGTTGACTTCAGAATCTTAGAAAGAAAAGGAGGCAATCAAACAGTTGTTTGCTTCAGTAAGATCACCAGTACAACGGCTTTCAGATAAATAGGAGCGCTGTCAAAATATGAGAGACAAGAATGTTGGTCCATCCAACACTGAATGTGGATCTCCTCACTACAAATTCTGGATCACTTGGTGATGGTCCAGCAAAGAGTAAGCTGGAAAAGAAGAATGAAAGAAGAAAGCTCTGTTATATAATTACATGATTTGTGATAAGTTTGATACATCAAGCAATCGATTCACATATGAGGCATGAATCAACGGAAACAGGAATCGCATTGGAATCACTCTATGTAACTTTATCCACATGTTTTTACTTGCAAAAGAAAAAACTTTGGAGGTGTATCAAGTGAGGTTTGAAAAATGTGGTGATTTGGGTACTCTGGGTCCTTTGAGGTAAGTATTTAGATGATTTGAATTTTATGAAATTATTTATTTATTTTTTATTATTATGAAGATTGAAGAATTAATGAGTTTTGGAGGTTTCGAGTTTTTGTCTCCTACCCTTCGTTTTTGAGTGGTTTCTCTTTGACTCGTGTATAAATTTTTTCTTGTATATTAAATTGTTAAATTTTTGATATGCACAATATATGGACTTTTGGTTTTTTATAAAATAAAATTGTTAGAATTGGAACCTGAGAAATTATGAATCTTGTGATAGTTTTAATATTATATATAAATGCATAAGGTGTTAAATTTATCTAACTTTAGTGATTTGAAATATTGATCTTCTCAAATGATGGGTCTTGGATTCTTATTTTTCATAATGAAAGTACAAAAAATCTATGGATTTTCATAAATCCTCACATAATCAATAATACTATATAATTATTTATCACTCTAGGGATTAACCCACGTTTCTTGCCATAGAGGCAACTTATCTTACCCTTACCTAATGTGCTCATCATTCAAAACAACCTTTTCATTTATTTATATCTAAACTTTTTATATATATTTAATATATCCTTAATATCTAATTGTTTAGGCATATATATATATATTAATGTATTTTAAAAATTATGACCAAATCTTTACCATGCACAATTTGGAAGAAGGTAATTTCAATTCAAGATTCTACTCACTATTTGAAACTATGGATTAGAGGTAATGTATGAAGATTATTCATTGAAATCTGGTGCCAAGATAAGTAGTAATTGAAACTTGAGTAAAATCTTGGTTGAAGTAGTTTGCCTGAACAATAAGAGGCGTAAAAGTGAAAAACTTGAAAACTTTCTGTTTGTACCTTTTCAAATTATAGTCTTTGTTTATGTTGTTTAATCTTGATTCTTATCGCTAATTTGTTAGTATTAGTTAATTTATATTGCCGAGTTTGCTATGCTTTTTGTCTGGAATGCATATTTTATTGGCATACATAATCTTCATGATAATTCCTTTGAAAATGCTATGTGGTGTTCGAAATGATCTAAGCAGTTGTACTTATCGATAAAACAAAAAAGAACATAAATGAATGGTTGAAGTAGTTGAAGAGGAATGCTATAGATTGCAATGACTATAGCCTGTGGTAAATATACTAAAAGATGAAAATGATTTATTTGATTTTTGGTTGACTACTTAGATATTTCACTGTTAACATTCTGCAATCTCATTATTATATCCTTGTTAAGAAAGTTTCTAGAGTGACCAATTTTTGAATTTCATGACCTAGGAAGTTTTGATTGATATGTGACCATGTTTTTGTGTGAATTCTTGAATTTTATTATTGAATCTGCTGATTTTCTTCCTCATCTTTTGCTTTGGGGGGGACATCTTTTAGTTTTCAAAAGCCACTGGACGAATAAAAGAAGCTATATTGAACCTTCCGGTTGCAACCAAGGACGAAGACATGGAAGAAGCTGCTGCCTTGCAAGACAAGATGGAAGTGGCAGAAGTGGACAGTCAGATAAAGCCAGATGCGTCTACATCTGAAGGAAATGACAAGGATGACTCGGATCCATTTGGGCTCGATGCTCTGATTCCTCGGACATTGAAGAAAGATGAAAAAACGAAGGGAAACAGAGAGGCGACAACCAAGATTAAGGAGGAAGAGGAAGAGACCAAGAGATTTCTGAAATCACATAGAGAAGCCTTGATTCTTTGTTTGGATATTGCTGCGCGACGTTACAAAACCCCATGGTCAAACCCAGATACTAATTATTATTATTTTTGTTTAGTTGTTTGTTTCTTTCCCGTCCTAATGTGTTGATCTTTCTTTCCGAAGGTGCCAAACGGGCATAGATATTCTGGTAAAGCATGCATTCGATAACATTTCGAGGTTCACTACTAAGCAAAGAGACGCTATCGGGAAACTTTGGGCGTCCATACGGGAACAGCAGACTTGGAGGAAGCAAGGGAAGTCGGTTTCAGGGAAACTAGATGTGAATGGATTTGAGTGGCTGCAGCAGAAATATGCAAATGAGAAGATCAGCATTCGGCATTCTGTCGGAGGTAGCGGGGATCGTCGTGCTCAACAGTGGCTTGGTTGACTGACACAGAGCTCCGTTTGCTGATGTACTTTTTAGTTTGTATCACAGCATTAGTCATGGCAATTTGGAAAAGAAAAGAGAAAATTGGGAAAGAATAGAAATTGTCTATTCATTAGTTGTAAATTACTCCATCTTGATTTCTGTACATGTAGCAGCAATTTAACAGATTGATTTTTCTGGAGGCTTGTGTATACTTGATGGGTGCCTAATTTACTTCATCAGTTCTCAGAATCAACATGACCTGCCTTGTTATCCAAAGTTCTTAAGAAATGGTTTTAAAGTTATATGAGAACCATGCTCGGATAAATTTTATGGAAAATGCTACAAGTGCCATTGAGATGATGTTTAATATTAAAATTGATGTGGAAAGTAGTTTGATAAAGGTTAAAAGGTTTTTCTTTTTGAAATCAATGCAAATTGTTTTGAAATTAATGAGAAGTGCTGTTAAACAAACTATCAATTTCTGTTTGGTTAAAAATTTGTTCGAGATTGGTTTGTTAAGTAAGTCAAGTTAAAACATAATTTTAAGCTTATTAAAGTTTTTCAAGTCAAGCTTAAACAATAAACTATTTAGCTTGATAAGTTTATATGTACCATAAAAAAAATAAAATCGAATTTGACTTGTATTCGGTTTATTAAAAATTTATTTTAAATTGGTTCATTATGTAAACAATTTAAATTTGAACATATTTTGAAAGCTTAAATAAGCTAATTATTTTTTTTGGCCAAGATTGTGGGATATTGATTTGTTAGTAAAGTTAGATTACAATTAGAGGGGTTGCTTCATTGGCTCGAACCTTGATCTTCCTCTCATCACACTCTAGGGTGTGACTATAAAATCACTAGATCAAAATCAAGATCTTAAATAACTTACCACTCGATTTGGTTAGTTTATCACCCTAATAAAAAGTGTCTTATACTTTTCATTTTTTTAAAATTTTTTTTCTTGTGTCTAAAAGGACTTGTTAACAAGATTATATTTAAATTACATTTTTATTACTATATAATAAAATATACAAACACAATGTCTAACTTGCATGCCAAAGCAAAATTGAAGCAGCCTTTCCCATGGTTCTAACAATATTGAAATGGGTAATTTCAACATTGCAAAATGAAGCCTAAGAGTTTGTCTAGTGGTTGAGATAGGATACTCCCTTAATGGGTATGTCAGAGTTTGAGTATTATTGCTATAGACATTTTCCAAGTACCTAAAATAAAGTGTTATCGCTATGGTGCAATTTTTCATTAGAGCGATGATAAAGAGTTTTAATATTTGAATTTTAAATAAAATTTTACATATGTGGTAAAGAAAAAAAAACCACAAAACACAAGCGCACACACATCACATCACAGATGGACTCTACTCATTTAGAGCTCTTCTGGAGCTCCAGCTCTTAATCATTTTTCTTTTCATTATTATCTATTCCCCTTCCTTCTCGTGACACCACTTACCTTTTAAAAAAGAAAAAAAAAAAAATTCAGAACCATTGGGGTAAGAATTATATTTACAAAAAATAAAAGGACCAAGAAATAAATTTATCAATGAAAGGGGAATAAGTGCAAAAAGAACAAACTTAAACCCCAATCTCTACTGGTCTAAATTAACTGGCACATGTAAAACCCTAACCCTCACCTTCTTCTCCTCAAGCAGAGCATACCCAAAATCGAACTTCACACTGATGTAAGCTCTCTTGTTATATATATATATACACATACAACTTTTTCTTTGATATGCTTATATTTCTTTGTTTCTTCAGTATAGTGCTGCTTCATTTGTTTTGATGGAAAATATTTTTGAGAAATGTTTTTTAGTGGAAAGAAAAAAGAAAGTAAATTTTAGGTGCAAGACATATTTTGGAGACCCTATGATGGAGGCTTTTGGGATTTTATTAGCCATTGTTGTTATAAATCAAGTCCAGAGAGATTAATTTGCTAATTGTTGAGATCTGGGTAAAGATTATGGTGACATAGCTGTTACCATCACAGGGCCTTCAAGAAAGAAAAAAGAAAAAATAAGAGTACTTTCCAGGAAAATGATTCTGAAATAATGTTCTGTTTCTGAGAGTAGAACCTATGATTTAGCCGCTTCCACCTTTGCATGTTTTTTTCATTTCCTATCGTACCCAATTATACTACATTGATGCTCAATTTGTCTAAATCTAGTTATGATCCGATGAGATTTTTTTCTTCTTTTGGTTGTGAATGTGTGTGAGAGAACAAAACTGTGTTTGTTGTTCTGTTCTTTTATATCTAAGCTTACTATTGCAGTTATAGTAACCACAAATTTCTGAATAAGGAACTTACATAATTTATACTACTTTTGTAACCTTTGATATATGAAAACATAGCATTTAGTTTAAGAGAAGTGAAGATTGAGAAAATGAATTACTTAAGAGTGAACATTTTCATTATTTAGGATCGATTATCACAACAGTTAGGGAAATTGGAGCGGATGTGGTCTGTAGAATTAAGGCGGGGTGGCTTAAGTGAAGGAGTGTGGTAGGGGTACTGTAAGATAAATGAGTACCTACTAGACTAAAAGAAAAGTTCTATAGAATAGTTATTAGACCAGTAATATTGTATGAAACGGAATGTTGGGCTACTAGGAAACAACATGTAGGTAAGATGAGTGTTGCTGAGATGATAATGCTAAGGTGGATGTGTGGCAAGATTAGAAAAAATACAGTTAGGAATGAGTATATTCGTGAATGGGTAGGAGTAATACCGATAAAAGATAAGTTGAGAGAATAGATTAAAATGGTTTAGTCATATATAACGGAGACTAACAGAGGCGAGTAGATGGAAGTGTCGGGGAAGGGGTAGACACAGATTGACATGGGTTAGTGTAGCAAATAACGATATGAATCTCCTTAATTTGACTAACCAAATGGCGTTGATAGAGTCAAGTGAAAAGAAGGATTCATGTTACCGATTCTATTTGATAGGACTTAAAACTTGGTTTGGTTTGGTTACTATAGATTTTATGTTTACATTGATTCTATATATTGAACATTTGAAAAATTTGGTCTAATTAAGCGTAATCTCAATGACAAAGAATGATTAGCGCTTTACTCTGACTTTTAATCTTTTGTTTTTAATCTTCAGAGTGTTATCAGAATTCTGAGATTATGGTTGATCCTACAGTTAGTTTGCTATTTGGCTGAGATAGTTTTGGTTTGAATGTAGTCCCTTTTACTGAAATCCGAGTCTTGATCTGAAAATTTTCAGATAATTCAATAAAATGTCAAACCCAAAGGTCTTCTTTGACATACTGATAGGAAAGATGAAAGCGGGTCGAATTGTAATGGAACTATTTGCTGATGTCACCCCTAAGACTGCTGAAAATTTTCGTGTCCTCTGCACCGGGGAGAAAGGGATTGGTAGATCAGGGAAACCATTACATTACAAGGGCTCCACATTTCACCGTATCATCCCCAACTTCATGTGTCAAGGCGGAGACTTCACAAGGGGTAATGGGACTGGTGGGGAGTCAATCCATGGATTGAAATTTGCGGATGAAAACTTCAAGTTGAAGCATACAGGGCCTGGTATTCTTTCAATGGCAAACGCAGGACCGAACACTAATAGATCTCAATTCTTCATTTGTACTGAGAAGACACCATGGCTTGATGGCAAGCATGTGGTGTTTGGAAAGGTTGTGGATGGCTATGGTGTGGTTAAAGAGATGGAGAAGCTGGGGTCCGATGAAGGGATGACTTTGGAGACGGTTGCGATAGAAGATTGTGGTCAGGTAACTGAGAACTGATGATGGGAAAATGAAGGAATTTGTGATGGAAAAATGAAAATGTTTGGCAGAAGAATATGATACATTGTACTGTTATTTATCTGTCATGGAAGTAAATTGGAGCTTTGAAGGCAGAAGATATCTGCAATTAGTGGCTCTGACTAATATGTTTGGTATGCCTGAATATTGTCACAACCCTTCAAAGTTCTATTTTGCAGTTTCGATGAAAATAGAATGCAAATTTTTGCCAAAGTTGTTTATTTTCTATAATAATGATCTTAATGCCTTTTTTTATTTATATATTTCAACGCTACTCTATATTTTAAATATTTATAAAGCTCTTCAAATGTAATTAGTCTTGATTTTTTCCTTTAAAAAAAAAAAAAAAAGAAGCTATTGTAATAGCTAACTCATATTCATAATCTTCTCTCTTTATGTTGAGAGGAGTGAGATTCGAACTTTGGACATTAGATCTAATATAATCTTGATTTTTTTCTTTTTTTAAAAAAAAAAGAGAAGCTATTGTAATAGCTAATTCGTATTCATAATCTTCTCTGTTTATGTTGAGAGAAGTGAGATCCGAACTGTGAACATTAGATTTAATGAAAAAGATTATTATCACTTGAATAACACATAATACAATAAATATTCTATTTTATTTTTATTTATTTGAATTGCACACAAGTTAAATCTTTACCACACTGTTTCTATCCAATAAAATTCTAGTTTATAGCTTTATTGATTTTTATTACCAATAATACTACACACACAACTTTTATCCAAAATTTACTTAGAAATAAAATTGATGACTCATTCATTCTATACATATACATGAATCTCATAATACATCAATACAATCTTCATTGCACAAAAACAATCTTTGCAAAATTAATTGTTCTAGTTCAGAGTATGTTTTTACTTTATTGAAAGGTATAAACCCAACATAGCGCATTAGGCTAAATATGTACATTATTGTATTTAAATATGAGATAAATTATAAATATATCTTATAAGGTTTGCTTAAAATATGAATTATCTTTTGTAATTTTAGAAATTACATCACACCTCTTGAAATTTCTAATTTTATAAATGATCAATTTTATCAATAAATCATCGAATTAATTAACAATTTTTAATGATATCGAAATATATTTCAATTCATAATTCATGTAATTTTATTATTGTATAAGAAAGCGATTAGGAATTTCATTTTCTAGTTAATTTTATTGAATAATTGTTTTTACAAAGGAAAATTTATAATTTTTCAAATCACATGAGTATACGTTAGGGAGGTGTATTTGTAATTTTCAAAAATGTTTAAGAGCACTAAAAGTAGAACTTTAATGAGAGCTCTATTTATGTGGCAATGGGTCCCATTCATGAATGATTTGGTGTATACGTCTCTTTTTTTTTACTCCATGCCACATTATTATTGCTATTGTTGGAGCTTCAAATTTAGAGTTAAGAATCATTGCTTTACCTATTTACTTTGAACCTTCCATATCTTTCAATCCCTACTCACATAATTGAAACCCTCTCATATTTTCTTTGAACCCCCACCTTAATACCAACTATACCCTTATTCTTTGGATCCATAACTCTTATTCTTTTGGCAACTCCTTCCACTGCCGGCAGCACTTCACAGTTAATGACCTTCTTTTCAACAACCTCCACCCTTTCTATTTCCAAACCCTAACGCTTCAAAACCTGACCTAAACCAACCACCATAGAAACCCACCTCACATCCTTCTCTTCAACCCTCATCATCATCTTTTTCTCTCTTTGCACTTTCATCACCACCATTGAAGACAATGTCAAGTGCCTTGAAGGCTTCAAGACGCCTCATCTTCTCTTCTTTTCTTCTTCTTTTATCCATCGCGATCCTTTGTCTAAAGCCGTTGTCATCACCGCCCAACTACTAATTTTTGAAAACCCAAGCTAGGATTAGGGTTTTGGAAGTTGTGAAAAGAAAATGAATGGGCGGCGATGAGCGAACGGCCAATCGAGGATGAAGAAGATTGCCATATGTGATGGAGATGGCCAATGAAATTAGGGTTAGGGTTTGAGACATTAGGATTAGAAAGTTAGGAATAAGAGTAGAGATTAAATTTTATATTTGGATAAAATTGGAATTAAAAAAAATGAAAAGAGTTAGGGATTCAAAGAAATAAGATTAGTGTAAACAACTTTCTAAAAGGTTGTTTGGAGTGTATTATAAAAGTGTATTTTTTTTGAATCATATCATTTGTCTATTTTTTTATACGTTTTTTTTTATAAAAAATTAAAAAAATAATTATTTGAATTATCCCAAATATTTATAAAGAAAAGTAAAAATAAAAATAAAAAAATTAATCGGACCTGGTTCATGTCCCCCTTTGTCTCTCTGTCCCTCATCAAAGAGTAGTGCTACCAATCCCTAGTGAGCCGACTTCACTATCAACCCCCAGTGAAGTGTCGGCCCTCCATTGATTGAAAACAAAAATAAAAAAGAATAATAATAATAATTTTTTTTCTTCAATCAAAGAGGACCCCAGTACCCCACTGAGGGTCCAAGGCATTTTCCCTCGTCAAATATCAGAATTTTCAGCAGATAAGGCTTGAGGCTTCTCTCCTTACCACCACCTCTGAACTTCCCCACACCCACCTACACACACACACACTCTCTCTCTCACACACACTCTCTCTCTCTCCCATCATGTTCTCTCTGACTGTAAACACTCCCAAACCCTCTCTCTTCCCTCCACCATCCTCTCCCACCACCCTCTTCCCTTACCCCACCCCCACCACCCCCCCCATCACCACCGCAAAGCTCCACTCTCAAAACCCATCTCAGCCACCATAACCCCATCATCACCCAACCCCTCTCAACAACAACAACTCTACCAACCCTTCCGCCCACCCCCATCTTCTCTCCCCTCCAAATTCAGCTCCCTCGATATCGCCGGCCGCCTGGACATCCTCACCAACCGTCTCGCCCTATGGTTCGAATACGCCCCTCTCATCCCCTCCCTCTTCCAAGAAGGCTTCTCTCCCTCCTCCCTCGAAGAAGTCACCGGCATCTCCGGCGTCGACCAGAACCGCCTCGTCGTCGCCGCCCAAGTCCGCGACTCCCTAATTCAATCCTCCACCGACCCGGCCACCCTCTCCTTCTTCGACAACGGCGGCGCCGAGCTCCTCTACGAGATTCGCCTCCTCAGCGCCTCCCAACGCGCCGCCGCGGCACGCTACGTTGTCGAGAACAAGTTCGATGCGAAGGGCGCTCAGGATCTGGCTCGAGCCATGAAGGACTTCCCTCGCCGCCGCGGAGATCGAGGTTGGGACAGCTTTGATTATACTCTTCCTGGTGATTGTTTATCGTTTATGTATTATAGACAAGCCCTAGAGAATAGAGACCCGTCGGAGGAGAGGACGGCGGGGTTGCAGGTGGCGTTGGAGACTGCAGTGTCGGAGGCCGCGAAGAAGAGGATTTTGGGGGATTTGGAAGGGAGTGGTGGTAATGGGAAGGACAAAATTGGGGTGGAAGATGGGGCTAGGGTTCCTGTTGTGAGGATGAAGGTGGGGAAGTGGCGGAGTCCACTAAGGTGGTGGTGTTGCCGGTTTGTGAGGCAGAGAAGATGGAGAGACAGTTGAAGGAGGTGCCGTGGGAATGTGGGAATGAAGGGGAATTCAGCGTGGTGGTGGCGGAGAAAGGGTGGAATAGGTGGGTGGTTTTGCCGGGTTGGGAACCGGTTGTGGGGTTGAGGAGAGGAGGAGTGGTGGTGGCGTTTGCGGATGCGAAGGTTTTGCCGTGGAAGGCAAATAGGTGGTACCAGGAGGAGGCGATTTTGGTTGTGGCGGATCGGGGGAGGAAGGAGGTGGAGGTGGATGATGGGTTTTATTTGGTGGCAAATAATGGTGATGGTAATGATAGTTATGGATTGAAGGTGGAGAGGGGTTTGGCATTGAAGGAAAATGGTGTAAAGGAGAGTTTAGGGACTGTAGTGTTGGTGGTTAGGCCACCAAGAGAAGAAACTGAAAATCAATTGAGTGATGAAGATTGGGAGTGAAACAAAAAGTATGATATAATATATGCCCATTTTGGTCATGAGTTTTGATAATGGTGGGAATTGAAAATTCAAAAATGTGAAGCAGGGCTTCATTTTAATCACTTGTGAAAGGATGATTCTTGTTTAATTAGAGAGGTAGTTAAACCTCCATTGTTTTGTTTAATTGGAGGATTCAAGATTTGTATTGTATGGGTAACCAAACCAACATGTTATAGCAAGGAGGCATCACAGTGAGCTCAAGATGAAGGGAAGTTACTCAGGAATGTGAGTCAACGAAGGTAGAGTAGAATTTAGGTACATTTCTTCAAGTTGTAATGTCCTTCTATGTACTCATAAAATTCAATAAAAATAAATAAAACCTGTATTTTTTTGTTTTATAATGGGGAAGAATTTTTGATTTGAAGTTCAATGTGTGCAGGCCTGTCAAACTTGATCATTGAATTGAGACCTTACATGTTTTATACCATCTTTAACATGTGAAGAATTAATATGCCGCATAATTGTCCTCGTTTCATTTCCTATTCAAATTTCTTTTGTCATTTGTACGGCCTACTGAGTCTTTTGATATTTAGGATTCAGAGAATATTACTTTGGAGTATTAAAATGTGCATTTTTGTTACAGTATATATTGTTTGGTTTATATCAGCATCAGCAATGCATATTGTGATATCAAGGTGTCAGCTGAACTTTTAAGACAATTTAAGTCAATTTTTTGTTACAAACTTTGTGCATCACTACAGTTTTGGGTATGGATCACACTAACCTAAATACTTATGTCCATTTTGTAATGGCTTTGGGTAATGCTTGAAATCATGTTTTTTATTGGTACTTTTCTTTTCTTTTTTGGTTGTATAGATCCATTGACAGGTTATGCCACTTTTGTGAACATTTTTTTCTTCAATTCTTACAAAAATATAGTATTTTTTTGCTTTTGGTCTATTGATATTTTCTTGCAGTATTAGCATGGGTACAGCTGCTTCAAATGCTGATGTTGCTTCTGCAGGGAGAGAGTTAGCAGAAGAGGTAAATTTTTAACATGTTTATTAGAGTTCTATAACTTTTCTGAAGGTAGTTTTGGTCAAATTGGTGTAGAAGTTTATCATTTATCCATTTTCTGAGTTCTCTTCTCATCTTTGCATTAAAGTTGAATTCTCCTTCCAACATTATAAGCTTTATGGGGGTTTGGGATGAATTTTGCAGAAGAGTTATTTTTCAAGGCTGGTAATGGAGGTGGAGTGAGGTTTTTGCTTGCTTGGTGGTGTGTTTATACAGTCATAGACCGTTAAGGGGAGGTGTTCCTGAACCTGTTTCTTCTGGTTTTGAATATGAATGCTTCAATGTACAATTATATGTTAGTTTCTGATAGTGGTGTGGAATCCTTTGTTTTAGAGAGCTTTGGAGGATAGGGAGATTCAGTACATTTGAAGGCATTTTTTGGGTACTTATAGGACTTGGGCGTTGAAGGTAGTAACATCTATGAAGCACGTATGGATATCGGTATGATACAGGTACGTTGATACGGTAAAATCTAAAAGAAGTAGGGTACAGGTACGACTGTGTACGTTCATAAAAAAGAATAATTTAATTTGGAGCAATGCGAAAATTAGTTAAATGGTTTAGTTTATTAAGATCTAAGCTACAATTCACATTTAATGCGAGAAGGTACAAAATAAAATTTAATGTCATTATATTAGATAACTTAGAAACTAAAACTTAATTTTAAAATCATGCTAATTATTGAAAGGAGTCTAAGAAATTAACTTCATCGCTGTATAGAAGAAAATACTATTTTGATTAAGGTACGACTTGGGATACCTTTGTGGTTTGACAAAAATTAAGTTTGTGTTTCTAACATGCAAAATATCAATACCCGGTACGGGTACGACATGTTTGTCAAAGTACTTGTTGGTGTATATTAGTGTGTATTAGTGTATATGAGTGTATATGCTTTAGCCTTTACCCTTTCGGCCAATTTCGGTGATTTAACACTTTGGGCCACCTTTAGGTCCTAATCTGATAATGCTGACCGTAGATTGTCTATAATCTCTCCTATATATAGGAGAGATTTGTACATTGATTCTGATATATATATCACGCATAATACATATTTCTTTCGCACATATTTCTCTTTTTTTCTCAACTATTGTTATTGGTTTCAACATGGTATCAGAGCTATAAGGTTCTGTCAGACCAACACCACCGGAAAACACAATTGTTGTTCCATCGATTCCCATTTATCAGAAAACACCATTATTTTCTGCACTCTGCAATACAGAAAGTTTTTAAGAAATTACCTAGAAATCAAATTTGTCCAAATCAACTTTTGATTATACCATTGTGTAGGTCTCCTTTGGACGATCGTCCAGGGAAAAACTGCATCGAAAATCGAGCCCGAGCACCTCTCATGCGTTAGCACGCGCCCAGTGACGCTGCCATCACGAGCAGGTATTCGTCTCACGCGCCTCACTTGTTTTACTCTTTACGCCGTTGCTAACGTCATTCGCCGCGTTGGGGTTGACGTCACTCACCGCCGACAGTCAAGCCACACTGAGTTGAGCCGCTGACTGACATCACGCTAATGTCAGCATGCAGAGAATTTATCAGGTCCTTCACGGCCTATATATGCAACAACAGATCTGAATCGTCCATTTTTTATTCGGCTGTATCTAAGTCATCCGGAGTCCGATTACAATAAACCAGTAGTCTTTTTCAACTATTTGGATCATTCTGAACATATTTGTATGGTTGGAATTTTCAAATTCCGTTCTTAAAAAAAAAAAAAAAATTTGCTGCTCTTCTTCTTTAAACACTGTTATTATGGATCGTTGTGATGCTTCTTAACCCCTTTTTATTATTCTTGACGGCTCCAATTATGTGTTGTGGGCTCAAGCCAAGTCCAACTTTTTGAAAGGGAAGAAACTTTGGCGAATTATCGCTGGGGATATCATTAAACCAGTCAAGAAGGCTGATGAAACAACACCCAAATATGAATACCGTCTAGAAGATTGGGCCAGTAAGAACTACCAGATCATTACTTGGTTTTGGAATATATTGGCCACCTCTATTAGTCTACAGTTTGGTCGTTTTTAGCTTGACTCTGTTACCACTCCTGCTAAAGACGTCTGGAATTTCTTGAAAGAACGGTACTAGACTATCGGTCTTGCTCATCAGTATTAACTTCAGAGTTAGCTTCATTGCATGCGTCAAAAGCCTGGCCAGTCCATTAATGATTTTCTTTTTCAGATATATTCTGTTTGGGACCAGCTTGCTCTTTCTGAACCTGAATGGTCTCACACTGAAGATGCCGCTTTCTTCATTGAGTATCGCAATCAACAACAATTGGTTTAGTTTCTCATGGCTCTCACTTCTTAATTTGAGCCGGTGCGTGTATCTCTTCTTCATTGCACTCCACTGCCTACTCTTGAGCAAGCTATCTCAGAGCTCTTATTTGAAGAGACTTGCCTTGGTACTCTCCACACTCATCATATGGACTCTGTTCTTGCCACTCCTTAGTCATGGAGTCCTTTCCCGATTACCCAGCGGTCCACTATTTGCAATTATTGTGAAAATCGTGGCCTATTTTCTGCTCATCTATTATTCAATTGCCCAATTAGATCCTACTGGTACTGTAACAAGGTTGGTCTTAGTCATAGAGAGCCTCGATTGCTTTTGCAATCCAGCCTGTTAATCTCCTACTAGTCACTCCTTTCGTGGTGGCTCTTCATGGGGTCATTCATATCGTCCTATGAATCAGTCTAGATCTCAGCCTTCTCATCGTATTGTTTCCGTTGCGGATTCTTCTGAGCCTTTAGATCTGGCCATTCCTGTCTTCTCCCAAACTGATGTTGAGGCCATGCTCAAACATTTTCTCACCACCTTTGGTACCCCTCCTTTTACTGCTTTGTCTGTGACTTCAGGTACATTCTCTTGGTATTTTGACTCAACATGTTGTAATCATATGACTTTCAATCTGCTATATTTTCTTCTGTCTCTTTTGCTTCTCATATTCCCTCCCTTCATATTGTTGATGGTTCTCTTATGTCTGTAAGTCATGTTGGTTCTGTTTCCACATCTCATCTGTCCCTATCAATGGTTTATTTTATTCATCCCCTCACTTTAAAGCTTGTTTCTATTAGTCAATTATGTGAGCTTAGTCTAACCGTCACATTTTCTGCTAATGGTTGTTTGGTACAGGACCTTCAGACGGGACAAACTCTTGGGATCGGCCGTAAGATTGGACATCTCTATGAGTTCATTGATTTTCATGCTCTGGAATCCACCCCATTAGCTGCTCCTACATCTGTTTCCGTCTTGTCCCCTTTTCATCTTTGGCACTGCCATTTAGAACATATTTCTGTTAGTCGATTAAAGTCTTTAGTATCTACTAGTTAGTTAGGTCATGTCATTCCAGATCATTTGGATTGCTTGCCTTGTCAACTTGCAAAACAACCTGCATTATTATTTAATAAAAGTATTTCTGTGTCTTTTGCACCATTTGACCTTATACATTCTAATATTTGGGGGCCGTCACCTACTGCTACCATTTGGGGATCACGTTATTTTGTTGTTTTTGTTTGATGATTTTTCACGGTTTACATGGTTGTTCCTTATGAAAAATCGGTCTGAACTCAAACAACTTTATCACAATTTTGCAAAAATGGTTCAAACCCAATTCTCTAAAACTATTAAATTTTTCGATCTGAGAATGATATGGAATATAGGGATCTTGATTTTTTCTCTTTCTTTCAGAATCAGGGTACTCAACCTCATTATTTCCATGCCGGCTCTTCTCAACAAAATGGACGTGCTGAACGCAAGCATAGGCATATTCTTGACACTACTCGAGCTTTTCTTCTCTCATCCTCTTGTCTTGAAAATTTTTGGAGGGAAGCCGCACTTACTGCTATTTACACTATTAACTATGTCCCTACTCCTGTCATCAACAATCAAACTCCTTATGAACGTTTGTATGACACTCGTCCTCCATACACCTATTTTCGAGTTTTTGGGTCTGCATGTTTTGTACTCTTCCAACCTCATGAACACACCAAACTTGAATTCCGTTCTCGTCTTTGTTGCTTTCTCGGGTATGGGATTGAACATGAAGGCTATCAATGTTGGGATCCTATTGCTAAACGTCTTCATATCTCTCGTCATGTGGTTTTCTGGGAGCATAAAATGTTTTCATCCTTATCCTTGTTCCACTTATCATCATCTTCTACTTCCATTCTATTTACTCATCACTCTTTGGATCTCTTCTCTAATGATTTTAATGCAGATTCCTCTTCTTTAAAGATGCATTTGCCTATCTCTAATCCCTTGCCTACCCTTAATCCCGTCTTGGCTGCTCCCTCTGATGGTTTTGCTTTGCCTCCACCTGATCCCGTATCGACTACTCGCTCACTAGATGACTCTCCAATTGAGCCTCATATCTCTCTTCATGCTTCTCCCCCCACAAGTCATCTAATTCGGGTAACTCAACAACCTGCTGATCTTTGTGATTATATTGTTGGCTCTACTGCTTTTTCTATTTATGAACCTACCACCTATCGCGATGCTTGTTCTAATCCTCTGTGGCAACAAGCTATGACCGATGAACTTCAAGCTGTCAACAAAACTCAAACTTGGACAATTGTTGATCCTCTTCCTGGAAAAACTGCAATTGGCTACAAATGGATCTACAAGATCAAGACTCACTCTAATGGTTCTATTGAGTAGTACAAAGCTCGCCTTGTTGCAAAAGGATTCACTTAGGAATATGGCATTGATTATGAGAAAACTTTTGCTCCTGTTTTCACAACTTAATTGTTGTTGCTGTTACTCGTCACTGGGATTTTTTCCAAATGGATGCCAAAAATGCCTTTCTTAATGGTGATCTTCTAGTGGAGGTCTATATGCAACCTCTCTCTGGGTCTATCTATCCGGCTAATCAGGTTTGCAAACTTCAGCGTGCTCTTTATGGTTTCAAACAAGCTCCCTTTACTTGGTTTGCTAAGTTCAGTTCCACCATTCATGATCTTAGCTTCACTTCCAGCTCATATGACTCTACTCTATTTGTTTGGGGAACTACTCATGGCACCATTTTTCTGCTTCTCTGTGTAGATGATATGATTATCACTGGTGATGATGTGGCTGGTATTCTTAGCCTTAAACAATCTCTCAGCTGACACTTTGAGATGAAAGACCTTGGTACTCTCAATTATTTCTTGGGTTTTGAAATTTCTCATGATTCTACTGGATATTATTTATCCCAGGCTAAGTATAGATCTAATCTTTTGGCTTGTGCTACTCTTATTGATTGCAAGACTTCCTCTACTCCGATTGATACTCAGACTTGTCTCACTCCTCTTGATGGGGATCTTCTCTCAGATGCTACTCTTTATCGCCAGTTGGTCGGCAGTCTTGTTTATCTCACTGTGACTTGTCCTGACATTGCTTATGCTGTTCATCTTGTTAGTCAGTACATGTCGGCTTCTCGCACCCCTCATTACACTACTTTGCTTCGCATACTTCGCTACCTCAAAGGAACCCTGTTCTATGGAGTTCATTATTTCTGCCCACTCGTCTCTTGAGCTTCGTGCTTTTTCTGAAGTTGATTGGGTTGGGGATCTTATTGATCGTCGCTCCACTACGGGTTTCTGTTTCTTCTTAGGGGATTCGCTTCTTGTCTGGCGTAGCAAGAAACAATCTCCCACTGCTCGTTCTAGTACAGAAGCTGAATATTGTGCCCTTGCTGACACTACTCAACAACTTCTGTGGCTTCATTGGTTTCTTACTGACATGGGTGTTTCCTTTTCTGGTGATACCTCTCTCTACTGTAACAACTAGAGTGCCATTCAGATTGCTCACAATAATGCCTTTCATGATCGCACCAAACATATTGAGATTGACTGCCATTTTATTCGTCAGCATGTTTCTTGTGGCACTGTCCACCTCCTTTCTATTGCTTCTGCTGATCAGCCTGCTGATATTTTCACCAAGACTCATCCTCCTAGTCGTTCCAGTGATTTGGTTTCCAAACTCAAGTTGGTTGATGTTTACTCTCTTTACGTTTGAGGGGGGATGTTAGTGTATATTAGTGTATATGAGTGTATATGCTTTAGCCGCCTTTTGGCCACTTTGGGCCACTTTCGGTGGCACTTTGGGCCACCTTTAGGTCCTAATATGATGATGTTGTCTGTAGATTGTCTATAAATCTCTCCTATATATAGGAGAGATTTGTACATTGATTCTGATATATATCACACATAATACAAACATATTTCTTTCATACATATTTCTTTCTCTCAACCATTGTTATTGGTTTCAACAGTACTCATGCTGCATATGTAACCATTGGTTTGGAACACTTTGAAGAAAGGTGCGGTCAGATCTTCTATCTTCCAATTTCCCTTCCTTAATAACTTACAGAATGACTGCTAGATTGACAGTTCCCTATCTATTCTGCAAGTATATTAGAAAGACCTTTATCCTATATTACGAATTTTATGGTAATTGTCAAGAAAGAGGCTGCTAGTGTGCTAGCATTCTTCTAGTATAATATAAAGGTTGGGGGACTCTATCATGATCTTATGAAGCTACGTCTTTACAGAGCAAGGCACTATCCAGATCTAAAGAATCTGCCACAGATCCTTCTTCTAACTAGGAGAGTCAGCAAGTAACCGGAAAAGAAGCATTCAGCTGCCCTTTAGATTTCAAATTCCTTTTCATAGGAAGATTACAGGAGTGGTTATTCGGCATCATTCTGGCATGATTAGAAGCACATTCATTCTCCAACATATCACTTTCTTTGTGCAGCTCATACAATCTCCGCTTTCCTACCAGGTCTAGCTTCCGTCCCTATCGATCTTGAGGTCAAAACCTTAGCAATCAATTTCTCTATCCTGTAATTATGCCAGTGAAGGTTCCAAGAAAGGAGAAGATTATTAGTTAAGGAAACAAGCCATGATCATGATCGTGAAGTGGAAAGAACGTGCTGACCAAATCAAATGGTGACCGCTTCTTTCCTTTGGAAAGGTATTTGGAGGACATTTCTTTGTTTTTAAAATAGCTTTCCGTTCTTTCTAACTAACGCTGTCTTAGATGCAAATTTGTGTGCTGAGGTACTGAAATTAGAGATCTGCAGACACCAGCTTTCTACATTGTTAGTTTGTTACCAATTAATAGAAGTAACAGAAAACTTTCAATGCACAAAGTCACTGTTAGAAACTACAAAGGGTGTCCCTGTATGAACTTTCTATGACAGTTTTTAATCAATTCTTCAACTTTTAACTATTTATAAGTTGGTATTCCAGTTTTCTTTGCTGCCTCAACAATCCTAAATGTTCATCTTGAGGTTGGTTGTATGTCTTAAAATAATTTTTTTTTCAAATAAACCTTGTTTCATGTTTCTCTTGAGCTTTGCTTTTTGCACACATGGAAGCAATTAATTAATTAATTACAATTAGTATAAAAAATTTAAACAAAAACCAAAATGAGCAACGATTTCATGACTAGGGGCCTATACAATTTCCAAATTTTGTTATCCTTTGAAGGGAAGAATGAGTCTTTATGATGTTTAATGTGTATAAATAGCACTATTCAGACTCTGGCCAACTAAAATCTACTGAAAATAAAGGGTAAATTTCAGCTGCAGTTCCTGTAATTTACCTTTTTTTCATTTTGGTCTCTGTTATTTCAATTTGTTCAAATTTTGCTTTTAATTTTATGGATTGTGTCATATTCGTCTAATAAATAACGATGGTCAAGTTTGATGAATGGATAATCATATTATATTTTAATTTGGTCTCTATAGTTTACAAGATGTGTCAATTTGGTTCCTATTGTTTTGACTATCCTATAAACTACAGAGATCAAATTGACACATCTTATAAATTGCAGGGATCAAATTGAAATATCATTTGATTTCCTATCCATCAAACTTAACCGCCGTTATTTATTAGACTAATATGACAATCCGTAAAATTAATGGGCAAAATTGATCAAATTGAAACAATGGGAACCAAAATGAAAAAACGAGTAAATTACAGGGACCATTTGTATAATTTACCCAAATAAATTACATTCAAAATAAATCTACCCAGATCACACATTTCACCATTTTTTTGTGTACTTTTTTGGGGGAAAAAAGATCAATGTCCTAGTTTATGAACTACACAATTTCCTTCCGTGCACAATTATATATATAATTTTATTTTGAGTAATTACAAATACATCTTATGAGTTTTGTTTAAAATATAAATTTTTCTTTGTGGTTTTGGAAATTTCATCCTGCCTCTTGAAGTTTTTAATTTCATAACAAATGGTCCATTTTATTAATAAATCATTAATTCAATTAACAGTTTTTAATGATGTCAGGAATTTATTTCCAATAATAATTAAGACATTTTTGTTATTATATAAGAGAGCTATTAGGAATTTTATTTTTTTAGTTAATTTTATTAAATAACAAATTATAACAAGGGAGTATTTATAATTTTTAAAATTACAGGAGATAATCTATATTTTAAATAGACTTTAAGGATGTATTTGTAATTTATCTTTTTATTTTTTACGTGGAGCAATCCTCTAATGCAATCCCCCCCCCCCCCCAAAAAAAAAATCGTCTAATGCAAGGTCATATTAGGTTCATTCTTAGTAAATTTTCAAATATAATTTCAAATAATACAAGGTAATCAATGGTCATTGAATTCAAAATCTCTATGATACACGTTAAACTTCATATTTTGTTAGAGTTTTTTCAATGGTATAGTAAAAGGTTTATTATTCAATTTAAAATTTTTCAATGGTTAGTTAGACCAGTATTTTTAATTTATTAAAATTTGTGTCAAATTTGATATAAAGTTTAGTTAGAGTTAAAATTTGACAATCTTCTTTATTTCTGTGTCTTTCATAATAGAGAAATTATCTGGTAGGTTTGACATATCAGGTGGTTGTGTGCTTTGTCTAAAACAAAAGAATAAAACATATGAGAAAATTGAGAGAAATTAATTACATGGTCCAATACAATTAGAAAGGCACATCACATTCAATATTGGCTGAACCTCATAGATATTTATTCTCATGATGTGATTCATATATAACCCTTCTACTTGGCATGTGTGAGAAAAATTGAAGAAATTGCATTTACACCATTGAAGTAACATTGCTAAATTATAATATTTTGACAATATTCATTACTAAAATATTAATGGTAGCTAGTCATTTTGTTATTGACTGGAGATACTCTTAAATTTTGAATAAACATATTAGTGATAATTTATTCTTTTAAATACTTATTTGGTTCAATAGAATGAAATAAAATAAAATAATCATTTTATCAAAATATTTATTATCACGTTTGATTTATTATCCTACACTATTAAAAACGATGATCATCCCATAAATAAATACAAAAAAACAAGAATAATTATTCTATTATATTGTGTCTCATTTTGGGCAACTAAACAATACCTTAGGCCCATCTCCAATATTGTATCAAATGATTCATCAAATTTGAATTTGATAAAAAAACAGTCATTTTTTAGCTCCAACGGTTTCACCAAACCGATATCAAATCGAGAATATGAAAACTCTTTCACCAAATAGAGGATTTTTGGGAGTCTGCACCATATCACTGTTTGGTGCCGTTGGTTTGGCAGCACCAGACGATCGATCGGACGTTCGGCTGGTTGTCCCCCCTAGTCATTCGATTGGTAGATAGCTTCTCACGACAATGCATGCCCTCGGACGACCGGGCAGATGTCTTCCCAGACATCCTCTGTGTATACAGGCTTGTAAAATTGTGTGAATTGTGTGCCAGCAATACCAAATATCTGTCCAACAATTGAGGGAAGTGTAGCAGAGGGTTGGAGGATGCATGAAGATTCAAAAATGCTATCTAAAATTAGTTGCTGCTTTTGCAGGATGTTTGCCCTATAAGGTTACCGTTAGTTTTGCAAAGGTTGATCAAAGTTGGTTTTCCAGAGGGTTAATCAAAGTTAGAAATCATGTCTATAAAATATGAGTTGATTTCTATTTTACTTTCACAATATCATTACAGTTTTTGTTTTCTTTGTTATAATTTCCTTCAATATTCATTTGTTGTCTAATATTTCAGTTATTCCTTTTATAAGTTGGATATTGTTAGTTTAAATCTTTAGGTTTTCTTTAATTTGTCACTTGTTTCTTTTATGATATGTTTCACTGTCAACTTAAATTTTCGATCATATTGATTTTTTTTTGAACTGGTTTAGTTGTAAAAATTTTACCTTCAAATTATGGAAAATTTTGAAATGTTTGACGAATCACAGACTTTTTTCCAAAGCAATGATGTAAGTATTATTTTCAAAACTTCTTGTATTCCTTGTGGTAAAGCGTTCACTATTATAGAAGATGAAATTTTATGTAGATCTTGGTTGGCTGTCTCTCAAGATTCCATTGCAGGTAATAGTCAGGCCATGGCAATATTCTGGGAACAGATACTCATTTATTTTAATTCACAATTGAATGGTCAATCAAATCGAAACTGTATTTCTTTGTCTCCTTTGTTGATGCGTGATGCAAAAGACAATTAATAAGTTCTATGGTTTTCTTGACCAAATTCAATTGAGGCAACAAAGTGGAACAAATGAGGCAGACAAGGTGATTTTTATTTGTTGTTATACCATATATATTTTTTGATTTATATCTACTTGTTATACTTACTATGTATTCTGTTTTCAGGTTGCTGAAGCTAAGTGCATATGTATCATGCAATCCAAAAAAACCACTTCACATTTGATACAAGTTGGGAAATTTTGCGCCAAAGTTGTAAGTGGGATGAAATTAGAACACAAGGCAAGAAACCCACACCACAAGCGAATCCATATTCGACTCCAGCAACTAAAGGTGAGGTGTCGGAACCCAACGACAACATATATTTGGACCAACAACGGAGTAGTACATCAACACGACCAATTGGTACTAAGGCTGCGAAAGATAAGTTGAATAAACAAGCAAGTCACGATGTTAGGTTTGATGAAATGATAGTCAACCAGTCTAAAATTGTTGAAGTATTGTCAACTATGTCATCTAGAAGTGTTGATCGAGATGAACAAAAGGTGATAGAACATAAACAAAAGGCTGTAGAATGTCGAAGAAAGGCAGAGAACAGGGAGGAACAACTGAAAATATTATCTATGATGAATGAAAGAGAACAATGAAATGAGGAACATAAAATAATGTCAATGGATATGACCAATTTAAATCCTATGCAAATGTCTTACTATGAAGAGCTTCAAATCTTATTTCAATCAACAAATAGATTTGCTTGATTGTTTTATGAAGGCCGCTTTTTAGCACAATTATTTTCACATCAGTTTTCATATTTGTTTGTTTAATGGGTTATTGTTTTAGTAATTGAATGTTCTGAGTGTTGTAGTCATGATCTTCTTATAGTAATGATGTGAAATTATTTTTACTATTGATCTGCTCCTTGTAAGGATATTTCTTGAATTTTTGTTTAATTTTACAAATAAATAATGATGAAAAGTAGTTATTCGATACCTTGTCTCATAAAATATAGAAATTTATTCAAATTACTTACCTATGATATACCTTAAAAACCACACAGTACTAGGATATACATTAAAAAAAAAAAAAAAAAAACAAACCACACACTCGTAGTACATCCATTGAAAAAAAACACACATACACATACACACACTTGTAGTACAACCATTAAACCAAAAAAAAAAAACTACACTCGTAGTACATCCAAAAAAAAAAAAAAAAAAAAAAAAAAAAAAAAAAGAAAAAAACACAAACTACTATTACATCCATAAAAATAAAAACCATATAGTGAAACTACATCCAGTCTCTCCGCCCATAACTTCAAAGGTTAGTGTCAGGTGGTGGTGGAGGGAAGTAGTGCTGGTAGATGTTAGTCACTCGGTGCTCAATTTGCTCAATGCAATTGGTTGCTTGTTCATGACGTCTTTTAGTGTCCATACGAAACTCACCAAATTGTTGAATTAATGCGTTCTAAGCGGTGCCAAATGCGTCAAATTGATTCGCCATGTGTTGTTCCCATTGAATGCACTGATTGTGTCGTTCTTATTCCACAGACAAAAAATCAGTCCAATATTGAGATTGTTGAGGTGGGGTGGCATGGCATTCTCATCATGTTGGGGATCATTTGTTGGTTGCATTTGGAGCATTCAGACTTTGCAATAACAAATCACCACCACTAGCTCGGGTGAGTGTGTACTCTAAAAGCGCAGTTGATATTTTTGTTTTTGCTTCACCTATAAGTCTGATCTTGAAAGGTTTGAAAATTTTTGTAAGCAAAGCTCCAAAAATTAATGACCGGCCATTGATATTAAGATTTGCAACCACCATTTCTTTCATGAGTATATAACATAAACCCAATTTGTGGTCAACTTCAAAATAGTAGAGCAAATAAGCATTAAAAACTGGCACGACATCAAAATGTCCTCCGAAATGTCCTCCTTTCGGAGTGACATTTTCTATTATGTATCGGTGGAGAATACGAAGGTAGAGTTTCAAATGTCTTGTTTGAAAATTACTTCCAGTATATCTACTCTCATAAATAGTAGAATATACTTCAGTTATGTTGTCAACAATATCAATCATTTCATACTCATTGTGAAAGTAGACTTGCATCTCCCCTTGCTAACTCCAATAATTCATGCCAAAGTGGGGATGCCAAATTCTATGTGTTTACCTTTCACATAAGACTTAATAGTATAGTCTCTATCATCTTCAGATATATGTTCCAAGTGAACATAAAAAAGAGAAGCAAGACGAGGATATACCTTCTGTGGTAAATTGATCAAATTTATCCACCCCATAGTTTCAAGTTTGGTAACCAACAGAGCATCATATTGAGGAGCAAGATTTAGCCTTCTACTGGTAACAATAGGTCGACTGTAGAAGTTTGAAAGGGCTTGTTCATGACTGTAAGTCAAAAAATCTTGAGTTGGATAATGTTGTTGAGGCAGTTGTTGACGTGGAACAAGGTTAGAGGACAGTCCAGGTTCGCTTTTTGCTCTTTTAGTTCTAGGCATGACTATCTGAAAATGTTAAGGAACATAATAGTTGCAAAATGGTGTGAACAAGAAAGCAAAATAGTATGAAAAGGTAAGCAACAAATAAAGGAATAGAAAGGCTGAACCCTCAACTGTGGAGCTTGTCTACAGTTAAAGTGGAGATTAAATCCACCGGTTGATTAGTTGGTCGTCCTACCGGATGTCCCTTGGTCGACCGACTGTGTGAAGCTTCTAGTTCTGCTTTCTGCTTTCGGTTTGCCATTGTGGTGCTGCTTCTTGTTTTCATCCACACCACAAACCTATAGACATAGTGATGTTACTTTATAGATAAGTGAGACAGTATATATAATCAATGAGGTAGATGTACATCTTGAATGAGGTGGTTGATCATGAATGAGGTAGGTGTGGCCTTGAATGGTTTTGAGCCTTCTCATGCCAATTCAATATTCTGAGGCTTGCAGAACATGACAATGCATACATTGATGTTCCCATCAACTTCAAAATGGCACGACTGATGTACATTAAATAAATAAATAAATAACAAAAGAAAATAACATCAACTACTGTCAAATTGTAATTTGGAGATGGTAACTACTGTCAAATTATTTGACAATAGTTTTTTTTTTTTTTTTTTGGCTATGGAAAAAATGTGCTATTTTCAAGATCAAAGTAATAACAAATAATAGTTTTGTAGAGGGTAAACAAATTACACAGTATTATCATCATACAAATGAAAAAGGTTAGTGTTATTTTAGATCAGTAAACTGTATATTGACAGTAAAGTTGATTTTGAATATTATTGAAGGACCAATAATACTTTAGATACACAAAGTATAATTTCTTTAAATAAAATTTCGGTAATTGACTTGTTCCCATAATTAAATTGGTGATGCAAAGTGAACTGATAAAAACCACAAATAAAAGTTAGATAGCAGTAAAATGTCAATTAATGCATTCAATACAGTAAAATAATGAAATCCAATAATCATCTCGAATAAGATAAGACCACATCCAAAAACATTGTATATTCATTTCATGCATTTAGTTGCAAAACTGATATATGTGTACAGGTGTAAGACCATCTTTACTACCAAAACAACAACAAACACTAACAAATCAATTACCCTAAACACCTCCCAATCAAAAAAGCCAACAAACAATTCATCCTCTTGTCCACATGGTCAAGTTACTTTTCAAAGTTGCCACATATGTTCAATTAAATCATTGCAGAGGGCATGACATGTATTCTTATATCTAATACCTAAATGACGGGACATAAACGATTCAAAGTCATTATTACTGGTAGTAGACAGTACTACTATTGAGGTGCTTGACGATATTTCATAATCCAAATCAAGATAGGAGTCTCTCTCTCATCTTCGATAATCATATTATGCAATATAATGAAAGTCTTCATTATGTTACCAAGGATTTTGGGATCCAAAAAACCTACTGGACCACCTACAATTGCAAATCGAGATTGGAGCATTCCGAATGCTCGCTCTACATCCTTCCTTGCTGACTCTTGCATTGTAGAAAAATGTTCAGTGTGTTTAGTTTGAGTTTTTTGAAAATTAAGTTTTTTGGTTTTCGTGTTTTTTTTTTTTTGTTTTTAGTGAATATTTTTAAAATTTTAAACATATTTTTTATTTGTTTAGATGCATCTTACTTAGATGTATCTAAAAAGTAAAAACATTGTGAAAAAATATTTTAAAAAATTAATAAATACATAAAAATACAAAAAAAATGTATTGAATACTTTTTTTTTTTTTTAAATATTTTGGTATTTAGTGAATTTTTAAAAGGTTTTTTTCACATTTGTTTTTAACTTTTTAGGTTTATTTATGTTAGGTATGTCTAAAAATTTTAAAAATTTCTTAAAATATTAAAAAAATTCATTAAAAACAAAAAAATACGGAAAATAAGAAAGGAGAATTTTCTGAAAGGTGTTTTAGAAAACTCTAACCAAGCAAAGTGGTTGCTTCTTTGCTCTTTGGGGAGAAGAGATTGTCTACACTAGTGTTGCCCATGGAGGGTATACACGATTAACAAGGTAATAACTCATATTGTAAGTGTGTCCATTAACTGTGAAATTAGTAGGCAGAGCTTTCCCTTGGGCAAGATGAGAAAATAAGGGCAAATGATCCAAGACATTCAAGTCATTGTATGATCCAGGCATTCCAAAAAATGCATGTCAAATCTACAAGTCATAAGAAACTATTGCTTCAAAAATTATGGTTGGCTTTTTCTGATGGCCTACATATTGACCTTGCCAAGCTGTCGGACAATTTTTTCACTCCTAATGCATGCAATCCAAACTTCCCAACATACCCAGAAACCCATTGTAGACACCCTATTTTTGACCGTCCTCAAGACTTGGACGTCATCACTTGTGCATATGGTGATTATGATTGCATGTGTTTGTTTTGAGTGCTTGAAGTCCTCGACGGAGTGTCCTGTCTTTGAGCCTTGAAACTTTATCTGTTTTGTGCCTTGTTTTGGACCGAAACCTTATTTTTTTCTTACCTGGAAATTTTGGTGACCTGTCGGCCACCACCATAGGCTGTCGGCCATGGATAATGGTTGTCGGCCAGGGGTGTGGCAGACGGCCACCAATGCCTTTTTCTAGATATTTGTTGTGACAAATATGCCAAAGAATTAGCACATTGAGCTGCATCTGCTTACACGTGTATGGTGGGATGTTCCTCAGCTCAAAGAGTGTTTTTCTATAAATATGGGGGTTCCTCCCCCATTTTGAGAGGTTAGCAATTTTGGAACAAAATTCTCTCTCACTCACTCTCTCTCTCTCTTTTTCTCTCTTACAATTTTGTACTTTGTAGCTAGTTTTCTATACTTTTACATACACTACCTTGATCAAACTTACTTGTCTTTAAGCTGATGTTCCTTGAGACTTGTTTTGAGCTCTAGAAAGTGGTTTTAGCTTGGATTTGTGCCTAGAGTTGCTCTCTCTGCTTCAAGAGGTAGTTTACTTGCTTTGTTCACTTGTTTAGTATACTTGTTTTCTCATCTTTTTAAACTGCTTTTGAGGTTGGTTTTGAACCAAAAAACCTTTGTTTTTGTGTCTTAAAAGTGGTGGTTTGTGCCTTTTTTAGTTAGGGGTGGTTTACCTTTCTTGTTTGTTTGGTTATATAACTTTTGTGCCTTTATTCATCACTTTCAAATCAACTTTTTTGAGCTTATTAATCACTGAATTTCAGAGTATTTTCAAGGCCAAAACTTATTTTGAAGTCCAAAAGTGGAGAGGTTAGCCTCCCCTCCTTATGTCTTGCTTGCATGCCTAGTTAGCTTCATATTTTAGCATATTTTTCTAGCCTCACTTAGCTTGAGTCTAGCATGTTTTACACTCTATTTTAACTTGTTTTAGCTCTGTTTTGGGCTAGTTAGTTTGTTTGATTCTTGTTTTGCATAGTTATAGTGTTAATTCCTTCACTAGTTAAGTGTTTTAAGGCATTAAGCATCATTGGTATGAGTTGGTTGCATATTTTTAGTGCTTTTATCACTCAATTTCAGCACATAAAATCTCTGCAATCTCCCTTATTTCTTCACTTTTTCATTTGTTTTGAGAGTTGTTTCAACCTTAGGGTTGTTTAAGCTTAAGGTTGGGGCTCATGCTTAATGGTTTAATCCTCCTTTGAAGGTTTATTACCAACGGCATAAAGCTTCTATCATGCCTTAAACCACCCCTTGGTTGACACTTCTTTCACTTTAGAAGACACTCACCAGTGGACAAATGGATTAAAGAATGGTTTGGTAATTAAAATGAGTAAACAAAATTGACAAGTAAAAGTGTGCAAGATAAGCATTCTTTGTGTTGCATTGCATGTGTTCAAATCGAACGTTAATTTGAACACAAGGAAAATGGAACATTTCATACTCAAAGTGATGAAATGTGTCATTTTCCTAGGTCACCATTGCCCTTGATCATGCATGATAGGGTGGTGGTCATTTTGGTCATGTTTGTGCATTTATTGAACTTGTACAAACTTAGTCCCTTAGTCATCATGCATGGAAATTGCTTGGTTGATAGTTTGAGGGCCAAGAGTTTCTCTCCTTTGAGCTTGTGTGATGATAAGGAGGGTAAACAGTACAAACAACCTGTGAGAATATACTATTTTGCTCTCTGTTGCAGCATGGAAGTGAAAACCAGCAGTGGTTGACAGCCACCACCAATGGCCGACCGGTCACCAGTGGCAGTCGACCAGCCACCATTGGCAGCCGACTGGCCCCTTATCCCTCTTGTCGGCCATTAGTGATTTTTGCACAGTGTAATGGTAAGGTGAAGCAGAGGTGTTCTGGAAGTTGGCAGAATTTTCAGTGATCAAATGTGCAAACAGAGACTTGCAGTAGCAAGGCAGCGGCTTTTCGAGTGAAGGATCGAGCATGCATGCATCCCTCACTTCCTGGGGCTAAGTAGTTGATTACTTAATTTACTTGCAGTTGACTTGTAATCCATTAATTAGCTAATTAGTTAATTAGATGTGATGTAATTATTTAATTAGTTAGCTAGAATAGTTAATTAGTTTTCGGTTTGTAATAATTAGTTAGCTTAATTAGCGTAGGTAGCTAGTTAGCTTTTATTCATTCGGATCCTCCTTCACGATGGCGTAATGTTGTAATAAGTGTGCGTGCGTGTGTGTATGTTTTCCAACCTCACGCCTTTTCTCCCTTTTATTTAATCGCTTTTGATGGTTAAATTAGGGCATGTTTCGATTAGCATATCTTATGCTTGCATTCATTCATTCATATTGCATGCACAGAGGCTTGGCGATCATTCAAACTACATTGCCATTTCGATATCTTATTTGAATACGCGTTTAACTGCATGTTATCAAATCGACCTATATGTCTTATTAGTAGCCGAGCCTATTAATTGCATATTGCATGTTTTGCATTAGACACTTAACATAGTTAGGATCATGCATCTTTCTAATTAGTTTCTCGCTTTGGCTTGGAGTACTCGGAAGTCTTTACGCTTTAGCATACTTGTATAAGTGTGAATGTTGCCATGATTAGCATGCTTGCCATGAGGTTATGTGCTCAAATGCTAAACTGCATGATTGCCTGTGGATGAAGGCTTGTTGTTTGAATTGGAACGATTCAACAAATGGGTGTTTTATGCCCACTTTGTTGTGTGGCAAATCATGTTTTAAGCCCACTATGTTTGGTGGCAAATCTGCATCTTTAAGCCCACTTGAGGTGGCAAATTCAAACCATTTTCGTAAACAAACATGAGTTGAATTGTTCTAAGTCTAGCAAACTAGTCTATACTTGCTTGTGCGCATCACATAATAAAGCTAGTGTAAATAACCGGAACAAGAGCATATAATGTTTATAAAACATCATATCATGATTAGTAGAGGCTGATCTTCGATTAAACGAGCGGGGGTGCTCAATTCATGACCTTTCCTTCTTGTACCTAAGTTCCCGAGCCGAGGTAACTTTGGCGATGACAGACGCGTGGCTTTTGGCACGAGTCATGGGTTTCCTAAATTTTTCCAAAAATAAAATATTTAGGTGGCGACTTTGTATTTGGCAAATGAATCCAATTTTGATATTATTTGATTTAAAATCGATTTTCCAAAAAGATTTGTCGAATTTGGACTATTTAATGTTTATCAGTTTCACATTGCACTTGTGAGACTAGATTCAGAACTGCGGGAGTCCGAACTGTGACGCCTTCTTTTCAAACCTTTCAGGAAGGCGGGGCACCGAAAAAGGCGAGTCCACACCCATGAACCTCCTCAATAGCAAGTAATCTAGCAACATCAGTTGGTGATGGAGATCTAAGATATTCAGGTCCAAAGATTTCGATAATTGAATTGCAAAAGTGTTTCAAACTTTTAATTGTTGTACTTTTCCCAATTTGCACATAATCATCAATCGCATCTGCTGCCATTTCGTATGCAAGCATTCTAATTGTTGAAGTTATCTTTTGAAGTGGAAACAATCTAAGAATATGAGCTACATCTTTTTTTTGAACAAAATAAGTGTCATGTGCTTCAATGGCATGCAAAATTCGTAGATACAGATCACGACGCATTCTAAAACATCTCCAAAATGTGTTAGATGAATAAACAGGATTTACAGCAAAATAATCCGCAACCAATTGATCATGACCCTTTCTTTTTTCGCGACATATGTACTTATGTCTTACAACAGAGCCACCTTTTTTTTTTTTGATTGATCACTTCTTGTCAATATCTATATCATGCTAGCATTATTTATCTTATAAAGATCTACAAGGGAAACAATTTTTGCATCATCACTTTCATCATCAGAGGATGAGGAAGAAGAGAAGGATGAAAAATCAGTGAACAAATAAGCAGTTGAAGAAGTCATTATGCTCTATTTTTCAGTGATGGATTGGTTACATATACAACATTGTTTGCTGTGTGTATTTACTTTGTTTAATTTGTTTATATTTATATATATTTTGAGGGAAATAATTAATGAAGGCAAAAAGGAATGAAAAATAATTAATGAAGGGAAAAATAAATATCAAAGGAATTGAGAGAAACAAAAATGAAGAGAAAATAGTTTTCGAAACTCTTATTAGTCGATCGGCCGGTTGTCGCCCCGATTGACCTGTTTATTGATGAGAGTCAAAATTGTTTCGTTAAAGTACTGAATACCAGATAGAATTTTTACTTAAATTTAATGAAATAAATGATTAATAGTCGGAGATGCTCCTACCGTGAAAGGAAAGGGTGTGTTTGAATGTTTCCACTTGGCATTTAATATAATCCCAAGTTAAAACTTTTGACTGCAGCTTTTGTGAGGTTTGAAATTTCGAAGACTTGAATTTCATGAAACGTCTACAAATTGGATTGAATCACTCACTCAAGTTACTAGTAAATATCTGATTCATTACTTTGTAAGACTGTATTTGAAATATAAATTTAAATAAGTTACTAAAAATATAAATAAAATATAATTATATTATATAAATATATTTTTAAATTTTTATTATCTAAATTCGTACTCTAAACATAACGTTAAAAGATTCCATGTCCATATTATTTCGCCACCATCATTACTCAATCCTATGGGCGGGTCAAAGGCCCGTAGTCCCACTAAAATTTTCATCTTTTAATTACTTTTTATAAAAGCAATAATTTAAGAATATTTTTATAATATATATAAAATAATTCTCTTTCATTTTTATATTTTATTTGTTTCGTTAACCTTCAATATTTCACCAACATATATGACATCTTAACTATTTCATGTACTACGTAATAACATCAGGTTTAAATAATTAATATTGATTTTCAATTATTTATGAAAAATGCTATGTATCTTAAATATTCTATCAAATATTTTATCAAATCTCTCACATGAGGTGAGATTTACACAAATCCACATGTGTGTGAGTCCCACACCTATGTGAGAGATTTGGTAGAATATTTGGTAAAATATTTGGGGTCCCTAGCATAACTCATTATTTATACAAAGAGATTAACCAATTAATGCATTAAATTATCAGTCTAATAAATTATTGTTGGAAAATTTATAAAGAGGTAGTTGTGAATTGAAATAGACTCCATTTTAAATGAAAGAGTGTAACCTTTCATTGTGTCTTTTTGTTTTAAAGGAAGGATCAAACCTCCATTTGAATGAAAGGGTGCAAACCTTTCATGATGCCTCTTTATTTTAAAGGAAGGGTTATCTCCATTCTTCATACCATTTCTATTCAAATTGAATAGGTGCCAACAAAGCCTATATAAAGGCAGCCCCATTCCAATTTTGATTGATTCCGAAAATTCATTTTCCTTACCTTCATTTTGCTCTTTTGCATCATTTATTCTTCATATTAGATTTAGAATAAAATTCAGAGAGTTATAGAACAAAAGATTATAGTTCACCGAACAAATTTGTTTGAAGTACTACTACAAATTTGTAAAGATCATTGTATCCTAGGAGATAGACGCCACATAACCGTAAGCACCGTAGCGGAGCGAATCTGTCTTAAGGACAGAGTGTCACACACTCGACTTGGTCTTTAATTATTTATTCAGTTTTACAAAATAAATTCTGTAAATTTTATTTTATTTTATTTGAATTAGTTTTTATTTATTTTACTTACTCAGAAGATTGTTCCAACAATCTTAAGACAGATTCGAATTATTCTGTTTACAGAATTTTTCATTTGTTTCATTTTCTCTTTCTTCTTTTAAAAAAATTATTTTCTGTGGATTTACAAAATAATATTCTGATTGGAAAAACAAATAGTGATTATATGCTATTTGACAGATAATAGTAATATACCGTCTATTTTTTTTGACAATTAGTAGTACGATATTTGTGTCATTAACAATTCAGAATATAATTTTGTGAAATTTTTTCAGAAATTAATTTTGGATTTTAGAAATTATTTTATGAATTTTCATTACTTAAAATTCTGTTTTAGTATTTTAATTATTGAAGTGTTACAGAAATTAATTTTTTGTGTGGAATTAATTTGGTTGAATACAATTTTATTTTATTTCCAAATTAATTGAAAAATAAAAGTCATATTCTTATTTTTTTTATTTTACAGAATTTAATTTCCTGTGTGAAATTAATTTGGTTGAATAAAATTTTATTTTATTTCCAAATTAATTGAAAAATAAAAGTTACATTCTTGTTTCTTTTATTTTTACAGAATTTAATTTTATGAATTTAGTTTAATTTTCTGTGTAGTGTAAATTCTAATTATAATTTTGTTTTATAAATTAGAATTGATAGCTATTGAAACAAATGTCCAAACAAGTACTATTGTGGTGGCTGCAATTGCATCAACCCCCTCTCCTGTGGTGACAGTACCAATAAATCATGGAGAGAAGCCAGAGAAGTTCTCAGGAACTGACTTTAAAAGATGACAACAGAAAATGTTATTCTATCTTACAACTCTGAACCTGACTCGTTTCCTCCGTGAAGAAGCTCCTATCCTGAAAGAGGATGAAACCGATCGGCAAGTGGTTGCTGTGGTTGATGCTTGGAAACATGCCGATTTCCTTTGCCGGAATTACATCTTAAATGGACTTGACAACACATTATACAACGTCTACAGTTCAATCAAGACAGCAAAGGAACTTTAGGAATCATTGGAGAAAAAGTACAAAACGGAAGATATCGGCTCAAAGAAATTTGTGGTTGGCAGATTCCTGGATTTTGTAATGGTTGATTCAAAAACTGTGATCAACCAAGCTCAAGATTTCCAACTCATTCTGCATGACATTCACGTAGAAGGCATGTCTCTCAGTGAATCCTTCCAAGTTGTAGCCTTAATTGAAAAATTACCAAAAGGCTGAAAGGAATTCAAGAATTACCTCAAACACAAGCACAAAGAAATTTCTATGAAAAAATTAATTGTGCGTTTGAGGATTGAGGAGGACAACTGCAATTCTGTCAAACAGGCTGGTAAGCATCCTATGGAGTCTAAAGCAAATGTGGTGGAACATGCTTCAAAAACCAAGAAACAAAAATCTTCTGGAGAAAGTTCATCTCAAGGCTCTAAAGGGGGGGGAAATAAAAAGTACAAGTTTAATGGCAAATGTTACATCTATGACAAAGAAGGACATCGGGCCAAAGATTGCCGTAGCAAAGGCAAAAGCAAAAGAAGAACAAGCAAGAAGCTTGCTCAAGCCCATATGACTGAAGTGGACAAGATTTCCAATGGTGTAGATGACATCAATCTTTCTGCAGTTGTTTCCGATACAAATCTTGTTGGAAATCCTAAAGAATTGTGGGTAGACACTGGTACTACTCGCCATATTTGTGCCAACAAAAAGATGTTCACATCTTATTCTACAGTGGACAATGGCGAACAACTTTTTATGGGCAACTCCTCAACTTCCAAAGTTGAAGGACAATGAAAGATTGTACTCAAGATGACATTTGGAAAGGAACTTACTCTCAACAATGTGCTGCATGTACTGGATATTCGTAAAAATCTTGTTTCCGGATCTCTATTGAGTAAGAATGGGTTTAGGCTAGTATTTGAGAGTGATAAATTTGTACTTACTAAGAATGGGATGTATGTAGGAAAATGTTACATGTCTGATGGCCTTTTCAAGTTAAATGTAAAGACCGTTGTACCCTCAGTTATTAATAATAATACATCTTCTTCTTATTTGCTTGAGTCTTCAAATTTATGGCATGGTAGACTAGGACATGTTAATTATGGATCTTTGCGTAGATTAATTAATATGAAATGTTTACCTAAATTTGACATTGATTCAAATCATAAATGTAAAATTTGCGTTGAGGCAAAATTATCCAAAACTCATTTCCATTCAATTGAAAGAAGTTCGAAATCATTTGAATTAATTCATAGTGACATTTGTAATTTTAAGTCAATTCAAACTAGAGGTGGGAAAAAATATTGTATCACTTTTATAGACGACTATACTAGATATAGTTATGTTTATTTAATTCGAATCAAGGATGAAGCTTTGGAAAGATTCATTCAATATAAGAATGAAGTTGAAAATCAACTTGGTAAGCAAATCAAGAAACTTAGAAGTGATAGAGGTGGTGAATATGAATCACCTTTTGGTGAATTTTGTAAAGAACATGGAATAATTCATCAAACTACTGCTCCTTACTCACCTCAGCAAAATGGAATTGCTGAAAGGAAAAATAGGACTTTAAAAGAAATGATGAATGCCATGTTAATAAGTTCTGGATTACCTCAGAACTTGTGGGGGAAAGCAATACTTTCTGCTAATTATATTTTAAATAAAGTACCCTAGAAGAAAATAAATCAAACACCTTATGAATTGTGGCATGGAAGAGTACCATCCTACAAATACTTCAAACTGTGGGGGTGTTTGGCTAAAGTGGCTATTCCTAGTCCTAAAAAGACTAAGATAGGTCCTAAGACCATTGATTGCATTTTCATTGGTTATGCTAAGAATAGTAGTGCATATCGGTTTTTGATTCATAAATCAGAACATTCCGAAATGCATGTCAATACTATTATTGAATCTCAGAATGCATCTTTCTTTGAACATGTATTTCCAAATAAGACTGGACAAGAGACTAGTAACAATAAAAGATCTCATGATACTATTACTAGACAGGATCAAGAACATGATCAAGAACAAGAGTTAGATCAAAATGAGGAAGAGGAACCTAGGCGTAGTAAACGTGCTAGAACCTCAAAATCTTTTGGTCCAGATTTCCTAACTTTTTTGTTAGAAAATGAGCATTTAACTTTTAAAGAGACTATATCTAGTCCTGAAGCTCCTTTATGGAAAGAAGCTATTAATAGTGAAATTAAATCCATCTTGCAAAATCACACTTGGGAATTGATGGATTTGCCACCAGGTCGTAAACCTCTTGGGTACAAGTGGATTTTCAAAAGAAAAATGAAAGCAGATGGATCAATTGACAAATACAAGGTAAGACTTGTGGTCAAAGGTTTTAGACAAAAAGAAGGCCTTGATTACTTTGACACATACTCACCCGTTACTAGAATAACATCCATTAGAATGCTAATTGCCATTGCATCTCTATACAATCTAGAAATTCATCATATGGATGTTAAAACCACTTTCTTAAATGGTGAGTTAGAGGAAGAAATTTACATGGAATAACTTGAGGATTTTTTATTTCGGGGAAAGAAAAGAAAGTGTGTAAATTGGTTAAATCATTATATGGTTTAAAACAAGCACTAAAGCAATGACATGAGAAATTTGACAAGGCAATGATGTCAAATGGATTTAAAATTATGAGTGTGACAAATGTGTTTGTATTAAAAACACAAACAAATGTTATGTCATTGTATGTCTTTATGTAGATGATATGCTCATCATAGGTAGTAATAATGACATGATTAAAACTACCAAGAAAATGTTGAATAAACATTTTGATATGAAAGACATGGGCATTGCTGATGTAATTTTTGGTATGAAAATTACCAAAACATCATAAGGATATGCTTTGTCACAATCTCATTATATTGAGAAAATACTTGACAAATTCAGCAAAGATGATGATCATCTTGCTAGAACACCTGTAGATGTTAATTTGTATTTATCTAAGAATGTACAGGAAAGTATTTCTCAATTAGAGTATGCCTAAATTATTGGAAGCTTAATGTACTTGATGAACTACACTCGCCCAGATATTGCTTATGCAATAAGTAAATTAAGTAGATATACGAGTAACCCGGGAGTAGAACACTGGAAATCAATTATAAGGGTTCTAAGATATCTCCGATTTACTCGTAACATTGGGCTTAATTATATTAGATATCCAGCAGTACTTGAAGGATACTGTGATGCAAATTGGATATCGGATACTAGAGACTTGAAGTCCACCAGTGGGTATGTCTTTACTCTTGGTAGTGCGGTTGTATCTTGGAAATCTTCCAAACAGACTTGTATTGCTAGGTCTACTATGAAATCAGAATTCATAGCTTTAGACAAAGTTGAAGCAGAATGGCTTCACCACTTCCTTGAAGATATTCCAATATGGCCAAAATCGGTGCCTGCTATATGCATACATTGCGATAATCAATCAGCAATAGGTAGAGCACAGAGTCATATGTATAACGGCAAGTCTCGACATATTCGTCGTCGACATAATACCATAAGACACCTACTCTCTAATGGAATTATTTCCATTGATTATGTGAAGTCTAAAGACAACAAAGCAGATCCACTAACCAAAGGGTTAGCAAGAGCGTTAGTTGAGAATTCATCGAGGGGAATGGGACTAAAGCCTATTAAATAAGAGTTACCACAACGGCAACCCAACCTAGTTGACTGGAGATCCCAAGATCTAGGTTCAAAGGGACAACCGAGTTGTGATTGACTCAGAAGGATCACTGGGGAGTCTAACTTCTACCAATTTGTAGGATGAAATAGTGATGTTTTAGGTGAAGTAAAATTTTAATGATTCTTATATCTAGGTAAACCTAGTGGAGTATAGCAGAATACTCTTCATAAGAATCACCTATGTGAGTGTAAATTGGGCTGGTTCTATAAGATTTGTGAAGGGTTACAAGTCTTTAGAGCACTCATGAAAGACCAGGTTGTTCAGGGCCAAAATGAACACAATAGTGAGAACTAAACTGTGTCTGGAGATATACTGTGTGAGTTCTATTGTTTTAGTTTACACAAACGGCTGAACAGTTTAAGATATCATGTTCACTGGTTAGCTAGTAAATTCGATAGTGTCTCATAAGGGAAGGTTCAAAGCCAAAAGCTACCTATTCTTTGCAGAATATTTCCAATTCCTGTACTCTCTGTATTTACATCATGTTGTTGCATTTTCTCTCTGTCAATTTCATTCATGTGGGGGATTGTTGGAAAATTTATAAAGAGGTAGTTGTGAATTGAAATAGACTCCATTTTGAATGAAATGGTGTAACCTTTCATGGTGTCTTTTTGTTTTAAAGGAAGGGTCAAACCTCCATTTGAATGAAAGGGTGCAAACCTTTCATGGTGCCTCTTTATTTTAAAGGAAGGGTTGTCTCCATTCTTCATACTTTTTCTATTCAAATTGAATAGGTGCCAACAAAGCCTATATAAAGGCAGCCCTATTCCAATTTTGATTGATTCCGAAAATTTATTTTCCTTGCCTTCATTTTGCTCTCTTGCGTCCTTTATTCTTCATATTAGATTTAGAATAAAATTCAGAGAGTTATAGAGCACAAGGTTCTAGTTCACCGAATAAATTTGTTTGAAGTGTTACTACAAATTTGTGAAGATCATTGTATCCTAGGAGATAGACGCCACATAACCGTAAGCACCGTAGCAGGGCGAATCTGTCTTAAGGACAGCGTGTCACACATTCGACTTGGTCATTAATTATTTATTCGGTTCTACAAAATAAATTCTGTAAATTTTATTTTATTTTGTTTGAATTAGTTTCTATTTATTTTACTTACTTAGAAGATTGTTTCAACAATTATAACTAAGATCCTAATTATATAGCCTGAAAATTAAATTTAATAATTGAAATAAATATTAAGAAGTGACTTATATAAATTTATTAACTTTTGTTACTAATGTTTTCATAACATGATTACGTAAATAATAAAATTTTCAAATGATACATAATTTTTTTACTGCAGTTATCTCGGTCAATTTAACTGGAATTCGTAATGTTGGAGGGACTAGATTAAAAAAAAGAGAAGAGAAATTATTATTATAAGATATTTAATGAAATCATCGTTCGAATTGAGATCTATTTAAAGAGATAGTTGTTAAATATTTGAATTTTTTTAATGTTATATGAATGATTCGATTGGCAAGGATCACGACTGACAATTGTTTGATCCTCTTTCTTTAAGAAAGATGCCAAATATAATCAATTTTAATTCAGAATTGCTATTCAAAATCTTAATAAAATACTGAATTTGTTATCTTACGTTTGTTTTTCGTAAAAAAGACACCAATTGAAGTAAAAAGTTTCTCCAGGCAAGGCCTCGACTAAATTTTTAACTTTATCCAATCTCAATCCCATCCCATGTTGGCCACCTTTTCAAAACAAGAGTAGTATTGAGGGGTGGTTTGTAGTGGGAAGATTTTAGCCAGAAAATAAACTAAAATTTAATACAAAAAGGTAATTCATCCTTTCTTTTTTTTTTTTTTTTTTTTTTTTTTTTTTTTTTTTTTTTACATCTCTTTATAAAAAATGTAAAAATTATTTAAAAAAAAATCAATTTCTAGATTTCAAGGTAAATCATGTCTTGCCATCAATTCAAATGCACAGTGTCATAATTATTATATGTATTTTTCTTTGGAAAAAAATTATTATATGTATTCCAAATTTGTACTATTTTCCAATTGGATTTTAAATGAGAGATTGACCAATAAATCTCATGTTTTGAACTTCTAATCCATATGCATTGTTTAGGAAGGGCTAAAGTGGCTATTTTAGCCACAAAAGACAAAATAGGCTATTTTAGCCACAAAAAACAAAATATCACATTCAACCCATAATTATTACACTCTTCTCTCACAAAAAAAAGTCAAAAAACTAAAAAGCCTTTTCCAAACCAAGCTTTTTAGCTCAGGCTAAAATAGCCAAAAGAGCCAAAAGCCAACCCATATTTTGTGTGTTATCCATTTAGTCCTTTTGGATGTGTAATGACTTATTTGCCTTTCACAATGGAGTGTCACGTTATATCCGCCACGTTAGAGTTTCACATTTGAAAAAAGTAAAGAGTTTTTGATTTTTTTAAAGTGTCACATGTTACGTTTGGGAAAAATATACTAAAGAGTTTTTGATTTTTTTTAGAGTCACATTATGTCTGCTACGTTGTCACGTTTGAGTAAAGTACATTAAGGAATTTTTATTTTTTTGAAATGTCACATCATACCCGCTATATTCTCATATTTGAGAAAAATAAACTAAGGATTTTTTTTTTTTTTTTTTTTTTTTAGAGTAAAAGTTTTGGAGTGTCACATCATATCCTTTACGTTGTCACATTTAAGACAAATATACTAAGAAGCTTTTAATTTTTTTGGATTATCACATCGTTGGAATGTCACATTCATATTTGTCACATTGGAGTATCACATCATTCCTATCGCATTAATAAAAGGGTATAATTATCCACCAAAACACTACCAAAATAAAAAATAGGACCATACGAAAAGAAAGTCTTCACTAATAAAACTTAAGAGATCAATAAAAAAAATTTGAGATTAATTGAAGTATTAATTTGTAAGATAAGATTTATTGATAAAGTATCCCATTTTAAATCCCATCCTCTACTAGTTTCACAAAATAGTCAAATGGATCTTCTTTCTTTTGTCTTTAACCTTTCATTTTAGTCTAAGGAAATCATTTGGGGCTATATCAAATGGAGCAAATTTAGGAACTTTTTTCACCCATATCAATCGATTGGCTTTGAAGTTTACTTTATTTCCCAAATATTTTCCAGACAAAACGTGTGATTTTGACCATTTGATGGATGGCATGACATAAACTCTTTAGTAAAATTCACTCTTTGAAAATTAGCATGCAAGAGGAGGATAATTAATGACCTATTGGTTGGCTCCCATATTAAATCCTGTGGGTCGAACTGACTATTGATAACTAGCTTAGAAGAGGAGAGTGCTGAGAGGCTTATATGCACATGATTGAAACTTATATTAACTGATATGAGATCGTAATAGATCCAATTTTGTTTGTTAAAAATTTGTTAATTTAATAAATAATGAGGGTCCTAATAAAAATGTTAAAGCATGTGTGCTAAGTGTTGGATCTACCCAAATATGTATATAAAATGAGTATTTATGTATTTAAATTTTGTGGCCTCATTGTTCTGTTTAGATTGCTTATCACAATTGAAAGTGCTCTAACATTTTACATGTAAAAAATACTATTTTCAATGACCTTAACGCTGTATTTTGTTGAGGGGATTGGGAATGGATTTGGAAATGGAAAGGGAAAAAGTATGTGAAACTAGATAAAATGTAGATATATTTCATTCACATTTTACCTACATTTTCACCTACCTTTTTCATTTCTTTTTCTAAATCCCTCCTCAAATCTCTCAACCAAAAACTACATATCAGTTTCATTGGAATAGAAGAAGTGAAATTTGTGACCTAATTGACACTAGTGGAGTGTCAAGACTTTCGGCATTAGAGATGCCCTAAAATTGTTGATGTTGATCTAATAAAGTTGAAAATTTAAATTTTGATCAGACACCACATGTTATATTTTAATGATTCATTATTTACCATTACCCAAGATCAAGTCAAGCTGTGTACTGATTTAATGAACTTTGGAATATTGGTTAGTCGTGGACCATAATTTGTTAGACTAATTATAACAATTTGTCACTTTTTAACTCTTTGTGTTCACACATAATGGGAATTTTTAAAATAGATAAATAGAGTGTAGTTTGACTGTTAATTGTCACGAGGACTAATTAAAGACAACCTTGTTTGGGCTGCCTTGGTGCCTAACTACGGCCCAAGGCACCAACCTTGTTTATCTTGAAATTCATTTGTGGGTTTCATGTGAAGCTAATTTTTTCAAAATTATATTTGATTTATGAATTTTGGTAAGAATTTAAAAAGAAAAAGAAAAAAGTGTGTGAAGTATGTGTGAATTATAGTTATACTTCATTCATATTTCACTCACTTTTTTCCTATCTACTTCCAAATTCCTGTCTAAATCTTTGTATAAAAAACAACCTAAAAATTAGTTGTTAATCACTTGCGCTATGTTTGGTTGGAGGATTTGGAGAGGGATTTAGAAAGGAAAATGGAAAAGGTATGTGAAACTAGGTGAAATATAAACATGTTTTATTTACATTTCACCTATCTTTTCCATTTCTCTTTTCAAATCGCTCCTCAAATTATGTTGAATTTTATAAAAGTATAACAGATTGAGAAACTAAAAAAAAAAGAAAGATATACTGGAGATATAAAATAAGTATTTTATTAAGCATTTTAGAGAATCAGAACCTTTTAGCATGAATGAATTCAAATAATTGTTTTTATGTTGTTATTTTATATCCGTCATGATGAAACTTCTAAATCGAATCTTGGAAATTTATAATGAAATAATTAAATTTAAATTTAAGGTATTATCCATAATTGAATGATGTAAAGTAATTATATTTAAAATCTATGAGTTCAAACATAACTTTAATGCATGTTGCTCATGATAATAAGCAAAACACAATGGCAAAATACATTGCTTGAGTATGCTCGTGACCTAATGACAATGCATGACCTAAAAGAATAAAGAAGAAAAAGAAAATACGTATGTTTATGAATCGAACTAAAATAATATGTTCCTAAAATTTTTAATCCAATTCATACGCTAACATAAGGTCATGTTTGGTAATTTGTTAAAATAATTAAAAAGTCAATTTATTCTTCACTATTTTTTACATATTTTTTTTATAAAATTATTAAAAAAAAATTAATTTTCAAATGAAACCTAAATGTTGAAAAACCCAAATCCGACTCAAGTGTAAAAAAAATATTTCTATATATACAAATTTCTTTTGAACTAATTTCTATATACAAATTGATAGACGCAAAAATGTACACAAGTAATATGGAAAAAATTATTGGTTAATTTGGAATATTACATGATTATATTTTAGACTAATCACAAACTATCATATTCCTTCATATTCTTTAATTATTTAATACAAAATTATAAATTTTTCTTTCTTTATTAATCAAAATATATATTGAACACTAACGCTGTGTTTGGTTGGGAGATTTGGAGAGAAATTTGAAAAAGAAAAAAAAAAATATATATATATATATAATTATGTGAAATATAAATATATTTTTTTTACATTTTATCTATCACTTCTATTTTTCTATCCAAATCCCTCGCATAAGTGATGCTACCCGAACCAACCAATGACGAATGGTCTAGTTCCTTTCTTGCTGAATGCGACAGTTGAGAATCATTGGTCTTCAAAACGACAACAAATTTATGGACAGTCGTATGAGCAAATGCACAATATTTTATTAATAAAGATTAAAATCAATAAATTAAGAATTATGTATTAATTACCTTATATGAATAAATTTACACTCATCTATATATATAATAATTCTACTATGCACTAATTTTTTAACATTAAATAATAATCTAAAAAATTTATCTAGTAAAAATAATTTAAAATCAATTAAATTTTATTCATATTTATTACAGTTAGAGAATTTTTTTTATTCTTATGGAATTAATTATGTGCTCTAAGTTCTTAATAACAATGTCATAATTTAATTGATAAAAATTAAAAAATAAATCACAAAAATTATGCTTATGATAAAATATAAATATATTTTGTCTTATGAGTTTCGTAAATTTAATTTATCATATAATAGTAGTAAATTACATTTGTCAATATATTAAAATTTTCAAGTTTGTAAAGTCTAAAAGTTTGTCTAGCATCAAAATTATAATTTATCTTATGTTATAAAATTTACGTAAAAATGGATTAGAATTCACTTGTGATATTAAATTAGGGCTTAATATTAGATTTACACTAACTTTCCATTTACCTAATCATTAAAAATTGTCTTGGTCTATTTCCAACTTATATGAATCATTTGACCTATCTTTTTATTAAATTAGTAAATAGATATTTGTAAGTATTTTTTATAATAAAAATAAGAAATATGGACATATTTTATGCATACTTATTAAAAAGTTTGAACTTAGTTTAAAAAAAAACTATATGTTTAAAACAATTAAATGAATAGTTATATACATTTATGTATGAAAAAATTATCTAAGATAGAGCCACCCTAAATTGTAAGTCATATTCGAATTTTATCACAATTTATCAGTTCGTGATTGATATAAGCTAATTTGAGGCTTTTAATATTGGATTAAACACAAAAAGGGAGATAAGAAAATGTCGATTTCTTTGCTAATAATTCTTAATTTAAGCTTAGTTCTTGGAGAATCGTCTAATTCATGTCCAATCCATAAGTTAGTAGACCCCCATATTTATTTAATTTTTAATTACTAAATATATTTTTAAAAAAATTTATAACAAAAATAGGAAATATGTACGTATTTGTTTGGTATATTTATTAACAATTTTAAAATTAATTAAGAAATTATGTAGTTATTCTTAAAAGAATAAATTATATTGGTAGTCCCTATATTTTTACTTTTGTGTTATTTTTGTCATTGCAATTTTAATTTGCTTGATTTTGACCATGAATTTATAATTTTGTCTCAATTTGGTCCAACTGTTAATTGCTAGTTTTTTTTAATTATTATTATTTTTATTGAAAATACACACATGAGTATCATATGTTATAATTTTATAGACAAAATTATAAATTTGTTCGACTGAGTAAGTTAATCTCAACCAACTCAATAACTATTTTCTTTTAAAAACCTTAATTGACATTATCAATTAAACCAGATTGATAAAAAATCTAAAATTAATAGTCAAAATCAAGCTAATTGAAATTATAGAGACCAAATTGACATAAGAGACAAAATGCGGAGACTATCGATATAATTTACCCTTCTTAAAATATGTTTAATATTGATTGTATCAATATTAAGATATATTTATATCTGAAAAACTATTTAGGACCATATCAAGGTAAATACTGAATAAAAAATTAATGGCTTATTAAAAATATTTAATAATTATAAATTTAAATTGGATCAATTTTCATAATAGAATTAGATTGTTTGATAATTATAATTTATAGTTACAATTTTTCTTTGTATTTTTTTAAAAATATTTTAAAATTATATATAATTATAGTTTCTTTTGAATTTTCCTTTTTCAACCTCAAATTAGTTATAACTTGAATTATATATAATTTATTTTTGACTTCTTATCTACAAAAACCAACAATTAACTTAAATTATTTTTTTGAACATTGTAAAAAATAAATAAAGAAATATATTATCGATAATAATAACAAAACATATTTTTATTTATCATATGACATCTTACCACTATATTGATAATAGACATTAATAATAAAATTTATTACAATAATACATCAGATGATAAGTAACATGTGATCACAATAATTTTTTTTTTTATAGTTAGACAAAAGTATCCAAAATGATATATAAAAAAACAATATATTATCCATATTCAATTTTTATATAGTAAAATTTACACTTAATCTCAACTACACATTAGTTTTCTAAATCAATTCATCACCCAAACTATCTACCATTTTTCTAAGTAATATTCACATTTTCAAAACCCACCCAAACAATACTCTGAGCGAGCTCATCATTATCCTTATTGTTGCCATGCTCACCACTTACACTAACCACTATGCAACTCTTGTCTAGTTTTTTTTAATCTTTGTAAATTTAAAAAGACAATATTTGGGAAATAAAAAAGTACTGTTAGAGTTTTGAAAAGATAAAAATAAAAAATGAAAAAAATGTGTGGTTTTAGTTTTTCTTATTCCATATATGGGTGATAATTTTTTTAAAAATCTATAAATTATGAAACAATGTTCATTAGTTAAAATTTTATTTATTGATGGTCAAGTCAATTAAATGATTTTAATTTGGGCGAATTACACTAACAGTCTCCTATAGTTTGGGATTCGTATCACTTTGATCTCTGACTTTTCAATTGTGACACATTTGACTTTGAATTTTGAATTTTGTTCCAAATAAGGACAATTGAAAATATCATTACTTAATTTCAAGGGCAAAATCGTCAATTTGATAAATATAAATTAATTTGACAAAAATAAATGTCAAAGAAATATTTTTAAATTTTTAAAAATTATTTCTATTCACCAAAGATAAAATTATCTAAAATTGATAAATCTTTTAGATATTTATTTATTTTACCAAATTAATTTTTATTATATGTTTGGATGATAATCATGTAATGGGTAGTTGTTAAGTTTTTAATATGTAATCGATATATTTAATATATGAAATGTTTTTAATTTGGATTGTTTGATTTAATGGATTGGATTAATAATGATACTAAAGTTGTTGTTATATTTGACTATTGAAAAAATAGAAACTAATTTAATGAAACAAAAACAACCACCAATTATATGATTATCATCCAAACATATAATAAAAATTAATTTGGTGAAAAAATAAATAAATAAATGTCTAAAAGATTTATCAATTTTACATAATTTTATCTTTAGTTGATAGAAATAATTTTTTAAAATTCAAAAATATTTTTTTGACATTTATTTTTATCAAATTAGCTTATATTTTATCAAATTAACGTTTTTGCCCTTGAAAAATTCAATGGTATCTTCAATTTTCTTTATTTGGAACAAAATTCAAAATTCATGGTCAAATGTGTCACAATTGAAAAGTCAATAACCAAAATAACATAAGTCCCAAATTATAGGAACTGTTAGTGTAATTCACCATTTTAATTTTTTACAAATAAAAAAAATTGAAAATTTTGTTTAAGAAATAAAAAAAATGGCCAAATCATAAAGAACAATATAAGACGCGATACTCTATAAAAAAAATACTCATAACTATATTATCAATTTATATATATCAAAAATAATAATAATTTCAATATAAGAAATACACAAACATCCACTAAAAAAAAATAAAAATAAAAATTCAAATTCACTCCCAAAACAAAAATAGTTAAACAGATATATATTTATTATCAATTTAGTTGGAACAAAAATACATTGGAAAAAAAAAATCATATAGAGGAAAAAAAAATACTCATACGAAAATAGAAATTTACAAAAAAAAAAAAAAAAAATCACAAACAAACAAACTTGAAATAAGTTTGGACTATTAATAAAGAGAGAGACTAACCTTTGCATCATTACATTTGGAGAGGAGCTGGTCGGGTTGAAAGAAAAATCAAATATTGAGTATTCTAAAAAGAGAATTGTATTAAAATTTTAATTTCATTGAGTTTTTTAAAGTTTTAAGATTTATATTATTTTCGGAAAGGATGGGGTTGACTTACCATATTATTTTAAATTTTAAAATTCAAAATCATAGATAATTAGTACCTTTATTGTTCCTTTATTTGAATTGTTTTGATCAATATTATTTTTAGAAAGAGCGAAGGTGACTTATCATATTATTTTGAATTATAAAATTTAAAATCATAGATAATTAGAACTTTTTTTTTTGGTTTTTTGACTTAAGGAACCAACCAATAATTTTTTTTTATTTCTTTAAAAATTAAGAAATTGATAAAATTAGTTTAGGAGTTTAGAACTCCCACAATCAATGTTCTTAAAAACTCCATTTTCCTTATATAAATGAAGTTTGAAATCAATCAATTAAAAATTATGTATTAATTGCCTTATATAAATAAACTAGTATATCACCCGTGCTATGCACGGATTGTGTTTACAATTATCTATATATGTGAATTGTGATTTTTTAATGTCTTTTTTTTTCTTTTTTTTTTTTTTATAAAAAATGTCTTCTTTTTTCCTTTTTTATATTATATTAAAGTTTAATATTTTGATAATAATCATATGTGTTAGACTTTTTAAGGAATTAAATGTCTTTTTTTTATTATATTATATTAAAGTTAATATTTTGATAATAATCATATGTGTTGGACTTTTCAAGAAATTTTTTTTCTGCTTGTTCTTAATGCATTAAATTGTTATTATGAGGGATAATAATCATATGTGTTGAAACTTTTCAAGGAATTCATATGTGTTGGATTTCAAAGAATTTTGTTTATGCTTGTTCTTAATGCATTAAAGTGTTATTATGAGGGTAAGACTTGGGAGTTGAGAGAAGTTAATAAATGCTAAGGTTTTTTGTTTGAATTGTGATTTTTAAATGTCTTTTTTTTTTAATTTTTAATTTTTTAGATGTCTTTTTTTTTTTCCTTTTTTTATATTATATTAAAGTTTAATATTTTGATAATAATCATATGTGTTAGACTTTTCAAGATTTTTTTTTTATGCTTGTTCTTAATACATTGAAGTGTTATTATGAGGGATAATAATCATATGTGTTGGGACTTTTCAAGGAATTCATGTGTTGGATTTCAAAGAATTTTTTCTGTGTTTGTTCTTAATGCATTAAAGTGTCATTATGAGGGTAAAACTTGGGGTTAGGAGAAGTTAATAAATGTTAAGATTTTTTTTAAAATTAAAAAATCAAAAAATTTAGATTGAAAGATTAGAGCTTTCACAAGACTTGAGATTAAAAATTTCTTTTTACTTAATATATAGTATAGATTTACGCTCATCTTTGGGAACTTTGTTCCCAAATTTTTTTCTCATTTTTTCCACTAAAAGACAAAAGTTTTGCAAAACCAAAAAAAACACATCCAAACAAAATATCACATCCAACCCCATAATCATTTCACTTTTTCTCTCACAAACATCACATCCAACCACATAAAAACTCAACTATCTTCTCAAATACTAAAATTTTTTTATCTCATAAAAACCTACATCCACTGCAGGAAAATCGGGAATTAGCGGCGTTTCTAAAACGCCGCAATAGGCTGAAAAAACGCCGCAAAAAGATAAAACAACGTTTTTAAAATTCGTCGCTGATGTGGCCGTCACTGTATCTTTGTGGCGTTTCAAAAACGCCACTAAAGATTTTAAACGACGTTTTTTAAAACGCCACCTAATCTTTGCCGTTGTTAACTATGCACGTTAGAGGAGTTATCTATGACGTGATGATGACGACATTTTGCAACGTTTTTAAGAAAAACGCCACGATTTCTCCTTTTTTTATAAAAAAAATCAAATTCATAAATAATGATCTTCTGACTTTTGTTCAAACCAAACCTATATCATCCATCACCATTTTCAAAATATATAATCATAATGTGAGTGAGCATTCATTTTTCAATTTTCCATAAAAAAATAAAATAAAATAAAACAAAACCCCTTAAAATACAAATGACAATACAAAAAAATAAAAATAAAAATTGTTAATATTTTCTCATTTTAATAAAAAAAATAATAATAATATTCAGTGTGCTCTCCAAATTCTCTGAAAATAACTTCAAAGCTCTCGTCAGCTTCATCAAGTCATCCCATCATCTTCACCAAAATAATGATTATATACCTGAATCATCCAATTCCATTAACACAATTTCAATAAACTTGAATGGTTGAAAAATCTACATACTCTTGCATACCATGTCAAGAAGGCTAGAAAGATAAGAAACTATGAACCAGCATGACCAGACTAAGAAAGGTAAGAAATTATACTTAAAAAAAAAATCTGACAAATAGAGAGAGTTGTACCACACCTTTATAAAGAAAGGTAACAGACAAACCTGAAGCATAAATAGAGGATGCTATGAACCTGAACCATGTGCACAACTGCTAAATCTCATTAAATCTTTGAAAAGCATGCTATGAACAGTAACAGAAACTACAACATTTTAAACGAATCAACATGCTATGAATGTATACGGATCCATCCGGTTTCAAACGAATCAGCACCACATCATCATCAAATCAATTAGTAACTAAATATAAATTAGATCCCTAGGTGTCGATAAGATGGTAAGATGAGAGGATTTTGTTATAACTTAAATCTACCTAATAGCTATATGATGTCTATGTACTTCCTCCACACTGTTCTTCCCAAGCCTTACCAAAAACATTTAGTATCTTAAGGTAGACACCAAATCACAGTACCAAATCATAATACCTAGTTTTGTGCTGGTCTTGCGATTGGCTTAGAGTCCAAATCATAGCAGACTAGAGCCTTGCCCTCAATAAAATAAATGAACCCATAATAAGCTTATAAATGTTTTGATAGTAGTAAAACAAACAACCAAACAATGGTATATGATTATTTATTGGCAGATTTGGGTAGAGGAATTGTAGATTCTCTAACAAGAAATAGATTCATATCAAATAGTGTTACATCTATGAGATTGAAAAATAGGTTTATCAAAGAGTATTTATCAGGACCAACAACCAAGGCGATACAATTTACAAATCTATGTCTGAATGATAATTATTAAAACAAATCATATTGCATTTACTTTCAAGACATTGATCGGCAACACAATTCAATATCGAGAATGGTAACCAACATTATCAGAAGAGAAAGTACATAGAGCAAACCTTGGGGTTTTTGAAGATGTCACTTGGATCATTTATCACAAACCAACCAAGTCGCCAACCAAGGACTATCAATCGCTTTGATAAAGAGCCAAGCGTGAGAACCGGACCAACCGATGCAAAGACTCCCATCAACACAAAAAGGATTAGCCCTGAAAGCAAGGTGGACATAAACTTCATCAGCAATTACAAGAATTTTCGTCCTTTTTGCAGTTTTAGCAATCTAATTGCAATAAATCAGTTAATAGAAAACCCAATGCTTATTGTAACCATAAAACCAATTATGAAGTGAAGAATACCAAACCTGTAGTAGTCTTCACATTTGTATTCTAATCATGATATAGTATCACCAATTGTATGGAAGTTTATCTTCAATGAAAAATACAATCCAAATTAACAAACTTCATAAAATAAATATAAAAAAATTACCAACTAATGTGTAATGCAATATTAAAACTACAAAATCTGAAACAATATTCTTATCAATAATATGATACATGCTACATCACTGAGTAAAGATAACAGCATCTCATGTTGGGAACTTAAAAGGCAAAGATAATAGTAATTAACGAATTCTTTAAATATATATATATCTTTTCGTCAATTTTCTTGCATGCACGACATTTGTCAATTTTCTAGATCCATTTTCCATCAAAACAACTTCAATCAATCAATCCATTTTCCATTTTCCTTTATAGGATTGAAATCATAGTCGAATTTCTACAATTGTGGTTTTGTTACCCAAATAAAAAATATAAAACACTTGAGACTACAATAACACAAAGACACAAAATTTAAACTGAATGAAAAGAAATGAACTACCTTTTGCTTGTTAATGGTGTAACTGTTTGTTCCGTCCTTAGATAGACTACCTTCCTTAACTAGCTTTGTCCATAATTTCTAAAAACCAGTTAAAAAATGAAATTTTAAATTTATTCTACAGCTTAAAATGTTCAACTGTGCAGGATTGGATGCCTTCTTTTACAAGTTTCAACATGTGTCAGATCGTCATTTACCTTCAATCAAAGCCTACAACCATAATTACGTATTGGTGCAACTATGTATTGGTCATCTTCAGAAAGGCCAACCTGAAATGAGTTGCAAATTTTGACAATAGGTTTATTAAGCATTTCTGCTGTATGGTAAATGAAGTTTATAACATGTATTTTAACTCATTGAGAACCAAAAACAAATGTAACGTTAACTCATCATCTCACCGTCAGAGTCAGAACACTCCCTTTGTACAGAATCAGCCCCCAAGCTCACATCATCATCTTGAATGTCATCATTTTCATCCTCACAAGGATCGAGCACACTCTTAACTCGCACAAATTCGATTGCAAACATTAACTTAAAATTTTCGAACAAGGGACCAAGTGTTCCTGCAATATTCTATTTTTACCTTGAGAGCTAATACAAAATGCTTGTTGTTGACATTTCCAACCTCCATTTTCAGAGGACTTTTTGTCCATGGATTATGAGCTTCTTGTTCTCGTGACTTTTGAAGAATGGAGGCTCGTAATCCACAGGCTGCAAGATCAATGTGTGAGTGACTATATTTTCTGTGGTCAAATAATACAGGGAGAGGAGAAGGATTTTTAGATGCATGGAGATAATTTATAATTAGATAATACCATTGGACAACTAACAGAACAAACCACAAAAGAAAAAAGGGTTTGCATCAATCCATGTTTGCAAAAGAATAATTGAACACAAGAAACAGTGGAAACCAATTTATGGAAAGTAGTAGAAAAACCCAAATGCACAAACGACAAGGCCAGACAGATCATAAGCAAGGTAAGGAAGGAGGGAATCAAAGAAGACTCACCAGAGTGGAAATCAGGTGTCTGCAGTGCACAAAACCCATTGTGAGGAAGAGAGACATTGCTGCTACAAAGATTGACACAGTATGGTTGTGATGGTGGTTCTGTGACTCTGTACACAAACGCAATAAAGATTAGCCTCAATAGGCTAACCCTAGAATTGCATACAAAGCACAAACGCAAAGATCACCACGAACGAGTCAGAAATAGAGTCGGTTTGAAGATGTTAATATGCGCATAGGGACTAAAACTTACAAATCTGAACAAAAGCAATCAATCGATCAAATCCAAAGAAGAGTGTTCGATCGTGATCAATAATTTAAAAATCAATCAATCGAGATTAGCCTAAAAATCGATCACTAGACTAAAAATCGATCGCGATCAATAGACATAAATTAGTATATATATATCAAACAGATTTGAGATCGTTGATACAGATCTGAGTTTGTATATAAACAAAATCAAAAAATCAGAGAAGGACTCACCAAATTAATCTTCAAATCGGACTGATCGACAGCTTTGAGCCAAGATGGAGAGCACCAGATCGTGAATCGGAGCCCACGATGCTCGATCTAATGACCTTTCACCATAAGAAAGAGGAGTGATGAAGAGACAGGAAACCTAGAGCTATCTCGAGACTGAGGGAAATAGAAGAATGAAAAACGCGTGGGTCTTAAAAAGGGAAAAAATGTTCGTACACCAAGCACGCCTGTTTTTTAAAATGAGTGGTTTATAAAAATATTTTGAAAACCTTTAAAACGACGTTTTTTAAAAAAACGCCATAACAAAAACGTGGTTATAGGCCAATTTTCTTGTAGTGATCTACTAAAATCTACATAAAAACTCACTTCCCAAACACCCACAATAATTCTATGTGAAAGGTATAACGTCAGTCAACACAATTGTGGGCTGAGGAGAACTAACACTAAAGCACTACACTCTACCCCTTGGCACTAAGTGGACCAAACCACATCAAATTATCGATAACAAAATTAAAAATTATCAGATAATTATAAGATATGAGGATGTTAGAAATTAAATTTTTACATCCTTGAACGTAAAAATTGTGTTATAAAAAAATAATAAGATATTAATTTTATCCATCATGTGAGTCGTTATTAAAAGACTGTTTCGAAAAGCAAAAAAAAAAAAAAAAACTTTTAACGATGATATACTTTTTGAAATGAAAACTTTGTCTTAAAATAATAATAACTTAGGCTTGTTTTGGCAATTCGGCTAAACACTTTTTTTTACTTTTTGATTTTTTAGTTCATATCACCCTTTCATTTTTTTATACCTTTTTTAAAAAAAAAAAGAAAGTCAAAAAGCTATCTTTTAACTTACTTTTCAAAACAAGCCTTGTTACTAAATGTTTAATTTCATCGTTAAAAAATATAATAATGACACTTTTGATAATTAAGATATTTCATTTTTAAATTTTTGTCTTTAATATCTTAATTTGTTGTAATGAATCCTCACAGTATATGTGGTACTCCGAATAAACTCTCGACAAATAAGATATCACAAGACATATTTTATCTCTCAACTATCTAATAAAATTAAATCAGTATGTTTCACTTACAAAATTTTTCATTACGTGATTGGTTTAAAATATCACTTACACAATGAACCAGACTATACTACTGAATAGTTATTCTTAAAAAATGTGTTTAACCAAGTTATAACTGAAAAATTATTAAGTAATTTTACAATTTTAAATGATATTAAATAATAAAAAAATGAAAAAAATTACTTATGAATCCAATTTAGAGAAAAGTTATTTCATTTAGTCCTAAAAGTCTTCTTTCAAACCAATTAGTCATTTTTATTTTGAAAATGTTGTATTTCCTTGATTTGGGGGTTTGAAAGTTTATTTGTTTGCCTTTGTGTGTGATTTTGTTTGGATTTTTTTCCTAATGTTGGATGTGCATGGGTAAGGTAGGCTTTTACGTTTCTATTTTTTTTGTGGGGATTTAGTGGAGTGATTTGTAGGTGAATGATGTTATCCCGTTTGTAATGTTATTAGTGTTGTGTTTGTTCATTATGTAGTGTTCGTCCCTATTGTAATATTGACATTAATTAATATCAAAACGTAACACTAATGTAACACATAAAAAAATTTCTTATTGTACTTTTCTCGAATGTAATACTCCAATATAACACTTCCAAAAAATCCTTAGTGTAACACTCTAAAGTAACATTAGTCTCTCTCTCTAGAGTGGAGTTTTTTTTCTTGCTTTGTGCAAGGGTTTCTTCTCGTGATAGAAGTTTGGAGGAGGCGATAGTGACACGATGGCTGACTCCCTTCTCGATCTTACTAGTACGTTATCTCTCACTTCGGAGGAAGACACAGTTGTGAGTCTTGGGGGGGACTCTACAAGATTGACGATGGGAAAATTGGATATGTACCTTGTTGGCAAGCTACTCACTCGTAGGCCGTTTAACTTTGATGCCATGAAGAGTACTCTGTTATCTATGTGGCAACCCACCAAAGGAATGCAGGTGCGAGTCATTGGTGACAACTTGTTTGTTTTTGTGTTTGGTCATGTTCTGGATAAACGTCGAGTATTATTGAATGGCCCTTGGACGTTCGATAAGCACCTTCTAATGTTGGGAGAGATGGATCCAAATGTTCAACCATCTGATATACAATTGACATCGGTGCAATTTTGGGTGCATGTTTGCAACCTTCCTCTAATTCTTATGAATAAAGAGGTTGGACAAATAGTTGGCAATTCTGTTGGGCAGTTTATTGATATGGATTTTGAAGATGGTGGCATTACATGGGGCCGAACAATGTGGCTTCGAGTGGCTATTGATGTTCGGAAGCCTCTACGGCGGGGGATGAAATTATCTTTGTCCTCTGCAGATCCTCTTTGGGTGGATTTCAAATATGAGCGCCTCCCGATATTTTGCTATTTTTGTGGACGGTTAGGCCATAGCGATCGAGAATGTGATGCCAAACTCTCTTCTGCAGATGGCACTCTGGTTGATGTGCTGCAGTATGGGGCCTGGTTGAGAATGGATACTTTTAAAGCCAAAGGGCCTCGTCGAAATGGTTCAATTGATAGAGGTGTTGGGGTTAGGCCTCCTATTGGTCAGGGGACTCAGATGTAGATGGTTTCTGAGCATGTGCATAAGGGAGAGGGGGCACTGCAGAGTATTTCGCTACCCTATGCTCCGGTGGCTGTGGTACCTGACCGGTGTAGGGGTCGGAACGAACAAGTTGGCGAGATTCTGCTCCCCGTGATTGATGGCGTCAGTCCAGGAATTGCGGTACATATTGCTACAACTTCGGGTATTACCATGTCTTCAGCCTCATCTACTACTTTTGAATTTACGAATGGGCGGGAGGTTGCTGTAGAAGGAAGGCCTGGGCATCATTTTACACATCACATTTTGGGCCTCGACGGGGCTAAGCCCACTATACTTCAGTCAGATCTAGTGGCCCAAAATTCTTCCATTGCTCCTCATATTTTGATGGAAGTTGAGGCTAGCCCATTGGGTAAAACAATGTTGCCCAAAAAGAAGTGGAAGAGGGTGGCCCGCCAGCACATGGATCCCACAACTGATAACTCACTTGTTACGGGGACTAAGAGAGTGTTTAAGGAGGTGGTAGTTTGTGGTGTGCCTCAGCGTGACGAGATTTGGGCTGTGACTGCTGGTAAACGTTTGTGTGTGCATAGGGGTGATGATTGTAACCCACATACCAATATTCCAATGGTGGAGGCTGATGTTCAGCCCCGCCGATCTCAATGAATGTTTTATGCTGGAACTGCCGTGGGCTTGGGAACCCACGGGCAATTCGATCACTTCAGTTCTTACTGAAAAAGGAAGTTCCTGGGCTGGTTTTTCTGATGGAGACCAAGCTCGATTCGAAGCATATGGATGGGATTCGGCAAAAACTAGGATTTTGTGGTGGTTTTTATGTCAATCGAGTTGGACTTGCAGGTGGACTTGCTCTGTTATGGTCTGCGGGTATATAGGTTAGTGTGAAAAGTTATTCAGTTAGTCATATTGATGTATTTGTGGAAGCTGGATTGGGGGAACATCCTTGGAGATTTACAAGATTTTACGGACACCCGGAAATGGCACAACAGAAAAATTCTTGGGTATTATTGCGTAGACTAGCCACATGTTTCCAGTTGCCTTGGCTTTGTGCGGGTGATTTTAATGAAATTTTGTTCAGTTGCGAGAAGTGTAGAGTTGTGAGGCGTAGTCCATCACAAATGGAACATTTTCAAAATGTTATTGCAGATGCTCACCTGGCTGATATGGGTTTTGTTGGGCCAATCTTCACTTGGTCCAATAACCGCGGTGGCAACGTTTTGGTTCGGGAAAGATTGGACCGTGGGTTAGCTAATGATACTTGGCAACTCTTGTTCCCACATGCAAAGGTTTATCCCATGGCGTGCACCTCCTTTGATCATCTACCTATTTGTGTTGACCTTTGTGGGGCTAAGGAACAACGTCAATCTCATGCTAGTGGTCATTGCATGTATCGGTTCGAAGCAATGTGGCTACGGAATGCAAGTTGTGAGCAAGTAGTTGCTGATAATTGGCTGCCCTCTTCTACTGCGGATGTTCGGAATTTGGTCTCTACTATTTCACATGTAAGCTCTTCGTTACGACGGTGGGAACGTAATGTATTTGGGTGTGTCAAGCGGCAGTTGAAGGAGAAAACCGATCACCTATAGCGGTTGCTTACGCCGAGTTCCAATTTTTCGGACGTTGTCGCGGAAATGTGTAAGCTACGTTGTGATATTGATGAGATTTTAGAACGGGAATCTATTTTTTGGGGTCAACGTGCTCGAGCTAATTGGCTAAAAGATGGGGACTGTAATACTTCGTTTTTTCATTCTAAGGCCACCCAACGTCATAAGAAGAAGAAGATTGATGGGATTGTTGATCCTACTAGGCTTTGGCAGGAGGATCAAAGAATGGTGGAGGACAATTTTGTGAATTACTTTCAAGAGTTATTTACGGCAGGTGACGGACTGAATATGGGCCTAGTTTTGCAATTGATTCAGGCGAGAGTTTCTGATCGTAGTGCTTCTCAATTGAATAGACCTTTTTTTGAAACTGAGGTCCACCATGCGCTTTTCCAAATGCATCCAACGAAGGCTCCTGGGCCCGATGGTAAGCCTGCTTTATTTTTCCAAAAATTTTGGCCAGTGGTAGGTCCTAGTGTGAGCTCTGCGGTGCTTGGGGTGTTGAATGGGGTTGATGAGATTTCACATATTAATCATACTTTCATTGTGTTGATTCCTAAAATTAAGAATCCCAAGCTCATGTCCGAATTTCAGCCTATTAGTTTGTGTAATGTTGTTTATAAGATAATCGCAAAAGTGTTGCCCAATCGTCTTAAAGAGGTGCTGCCTTCTGTTATTTCCGACACTCAAAGTGCGTTTATACCAGCTCGTTTGATTACTGATAATGCGTTGGTGGCATTTGAAGTGTTCCATTTTCTTAAGAACAAGAGGACAGGAAAATATAGATGTCTTGCATTGAAACTTGACATGAGTAAAGCTTATAACCGAGTGGAATGGCCATTTATTAATCAAATGATGCTCCAGTTAGGCTTTCCGCAACGGTTTGTGCAACTACTCATGAGTTGTGTGTCCATAGTATCTTTTTCTGTGTTGGTTAATGGGAAGCCTTCAAGATTGTTTCACCCAACAAGGGGCCTCCGCCAAGGGGATCCGCTTTCGCCATATTTGTTCACTATTTGTGCGGAAGGAATGTCGACGCTCCTTGCCCATGCAATGGCAGATAACCGGTTATCGGGGATTTCAATTTGCCGGGGTAGTCCACATTTGTCGCATTTGTTTTTTTGCTGATGACAGTCTTTTATTTGCGGCTGCTAAGGAAGATGAGGTGGGTGTGTTGCGAGATATCCTCCAAAAATATGAGCAAGAATCGGAACAGAAAATTAACTTCCAAAAATCTGCTATTTGCTTTAGTAAAAATACGGCCTTGGTTACTCAGCAAGTGATGACATCCATTCTTGGGGTGGGTGCGTTGGTGCCCTACGGGAAGTATTTGGGGTTACCATATTGTGTGGGGCATTCTAAGAGCGCAGTTTGGGTTTTGTTAAGGAGCGCGTATGGCATCGTTTAAATGGTTGGAAGGAAAAATCTTTATCGGTTGCGGGTAGAGAGGTACTCATTAAGTTTGTTGCTTAAGCAATACCCACTTATATTATGTCCTGTTTTTGTCTTCGTGATGGAGTGTGTCATGAAATTGATTCTATGGTGTGCAATTTTTGGTGGGGTCAAAAAGAGAAAACCCGTAAAATTCATTGGACTAGATGGAAACAATTGTGCAAATCTAAATTGCATGGCGGTATGGGATTTCGGTGCCTTCAACAGTTTAATTCGGCTTTGTTGGCCAAACAGTGTTGGCGATTAGTACAACGGCCTCAATCTTTGGTTGCGAGGGTGTTCAAGGCTAGGTACTTTCCTCAAACTTCATTTCTTGATGCTTTGGTCGGGAGCAACCCATTCTTCACCTGGAGGAGTATAGTCGGCTCTCGAAGTCTACTAAATGCCGGGCTTCGATGGCGAGTTGGGAATAGTGCGAGCATTTCGGTTAAGCATGATAAATGGGTTCCGCGGCCTCACTCTTTTAAGGTAATTTTGCCACCTTCGACTCTTTCGGACAATGCAAGGGTTAGTGTATTGATTGATTCCGAGAAGGGTGCATGGCATGATGAGATGCTTACTCAAAATTTTTTGGAAATGGATGTGGAGGCTATCCGACGCATTCCTATTTGTCCAACGTTACCGTCGGATAAATTGGTCTAGCATTTTTCAAGAAATGGAGAGTTTTCGGTATGATCGGCATATCATTTATGTGTGGATATGGCCTCTTCGGATGGTCACGGTGCTACCTCCAATGATGGTCAGTCGCATAGGCAGTTCTGGAGAGGTTTTTGGCAGCTTCATCTTTCGAATAAACTCAAGATCTTTGGATGGAAAATGTGTCTTGGGTTGCTAGCCGTAAGGGCCAATTTGCGGAAACGACATATCGTCAATATGGATTTATGTGCCGGGTGTGGAGTTGAGGCTGAAATGGTAGGCCATTGTTTTCACAATTGCGGGTTTGCAATGAATGTGTGTATGTCGAGCTCACTAAATATGGTTATCAACTATACTCCTGTTAACAACTGTTTTGAGTGGGTTTGTAATCTCATGGCTACAATTGATCTAGAGCACATGCAATTATTTATTACTATATGTTGGTGTCTTTGGAATAATAGGAACTCCATTATCTTCGAAAATAAATCAAGGACTATGGATGAGGTTGTTTCCTTTGCGGTGAACTATGTATCCAAATATGATCAAGCTCAACAGCGCAGCCAACTTCCTGCGGCCCAGGTGCGGCTGCGAAGGTGGGTTGTGCTAAGTGAGGGGGTCTTTAAATTGAATTCTGATGGCTCTATTAGGAAGGCCCATGCCAGTGCTGGTGTTGGAATTATTATTCGGGACTGTCATGGGGAAGTCATTGCGTCTATGGTGGAGCGGATCCCGTATATGGAGGATGTTGATTGTGTGGAAGCTTTAGGTGCAATCAAAGCTCTTCAATTGGGATGTGATTTGGGTTTGGGGCATATTCATCTTGAAGGTGATTCTCAAAATGTGGTGGCTGCAATCCAAGGCAAGGCGGATAATTTATCTTGCTATGGTCATTTAGTGGGTGTGGCTCAAGCGCTTCTCTTGCGTTTTCTTTCTTCATCAGTTTCGCATGTTTGTAGAGATGACAATTCGGTGGCTCATTGTTTAAGTAAGCTAGCCTTTGATTTTGATTCACCATGTGTTTGGACGGAGGAGGTTCCTCCCTCTTTAATGGCGTTGGTGGTGTTTGAGGCTTCTTATTCTGTGTAATTGCTTATCTTATCTAAAAAAAATAAAAAAGAAAAAAAAACACTCTAAAGTAACACGCAAAAAAAAAAAAAAAAATCTTATTGTAACACTGTAATGTAACACAAAAAAATCTCTTAGTGTATTTTTTTTAAACGTAACACTCTAATATAATACACAAAAAAACTTCTTAATGTAACACACAAAAACTCTTTAGTGTAACACTCTAATATAACATACAAAAAAACTTTTTAATATATTTTTTTCAAATGTAACACTCTAATATAATACTCTAAACAAATTTCTTAGTGTAATACTCTAATGTAACACAAAAACTCCTTAGTGTAACATTCTAAAGTAACATACAAAAAAATTCCTTTGTGTACTTTTTCCAAACGTAAAACACTTAAAATTTTTTTTATTAGTGTAACACTTTAATGTAACACACAAAAATATTCTTTGGTGTACTTTTCCCAAACGTAACGCTCCAATATAAAAAGAAAAAAAAATTCTTAGTTTACTTTTCCTAAACAAAACACTCCAATGTAACACTAAAAAAAAAAAGAATGTGAGATTTTCAGACCATTCCAAAAGGAGTACAAATATTCTTTAGTAAGTTTTGAACAAATGTATAATTGGAGCGTTATGTTTAGGAAAAGAACACTAAGAAATTTTTATTTTTTATTTTTTATTTTATATTAATGTATTACGTTTGGGAAAAATGCACTAAAGAATTTTGTTTTAAGTGTTACATTGTTACGTTTGGAAAAAAAGTACACCAAGGAATTTTTTAGTGTGTTACATTGATATGTTACGTTATTAGAGTGTTACATTAGAGTGTTAGGTTTTTGTTTGTAATGTGATGATAAGAAGAAGACAATAGAGATGAAAAGTGATATAGGCCATTAGCATTATAGCCCTTGTGTAACATGGCCTTGCTGTTCTTGTCCTGAACCACAAAGGAAGAAGCATCAAACGTAATAGTGCAATTATTTATCTTTGGTGAGTTGATGAACAGAGAGAAGATTGAAAGAGATAGGAGCATCGAGAAGTTTATTGAGTTTAAAAGAAAAATGAGGAGTAGGAAGGAGACCTTTACCTGTGTGGTGAATAGGAACAGAAGCGCCATTGCCAACTGTGATCTGATCAGGACCAGTATAGGATTGAGACATGTTAAGATTGGAGAGATCATGAGTAATATGATCAGAGGCAGCCGAATCAAGATACCAGGGAACAACCTCAAATTGAGAAGGAGGAGGAGCATAAGCAATATAAGCTCTTGGTAGAGGATAAGCAGAAGAGAGTTCAAAAGAAGACTGAGATGAAGAATGTTGGGAAGAAGCATATGGATGCACAGTCTGATGAAAATTCACATCCAGTCTGTGCCAACAATCAAGAGCCATATGGTTACTTTTGCCACAGATTTGACAAATTATAGCAGATGAATAGATTCTTCCTCTACCTCGAGAGTTTTGTCGTCCATTACCACAAAAAGAGCCTCGAAATCCTTCTCTTTGGCTTTGAAAAGAGGATCGTCCTCCTCTTAAAGAAGAAGATCCACTAGTGGAATCTCTCAGTGACACATAGGCAACTCTGCTTTCATGTGATTGCATTTTTCTCTGTTTGGAGTCTATATGGAAAGACTCAGAACACAGAAGAGAAGTTAAGTCTACCATGGAAATAGGTTCGATCCGAGCATGAACAGTAGTTTTAAGAGCATCAAACTCATTTGGCAAGCCATTTAGAGTAAGTAGTACTAGATCTTCATCATCCATAGGTGATGAAGCAAGAGTTAATTGATCAGTAAGCTCTTTGACTTGAGTAAAATATTCTTCAATTGATTTGGAACCTTTGGTTAAATGAGTCAATCGATTCTTGATTTGATGGATGTGAGAACGAGAAACCATGGTGAAATGTTTGCAAAGAGCAGTTCATATCTCGAAGCTATGTTGCAGATGAAGAATAGAAAAAAAAATTATAGGTGTAAAAGTAGCAGTTATACAACTGAGCAGATGAGCATCAGTTTTGTTCCAAGTTGCTCGATCTGGATTCAAAACTTCAAGGCCATTGGAGTCAGTGATCATCAATGGAGGACATGGAACTGATCCAATTGCAAACTCTAACAGATCAGTAGCTCGTAAAATATTCTGAAATTGACTTTGCCATATAAGGAAATTGGTGGAATCGAGTTTAACTGTGATGAAAGAATTCAGATTGGAAATCAAGAGATTAAGATTTGCAGGTAAAGAAGAAGAAGAAGACGATGAAGCAGCCATATGTGGATATGAACTATGCTCGCAGGAGCTTTATTGTAACTCTAATACTATGATGAACAATTGAATCGTTCATTAATCAGATACAATGTATATATATACAGATGATGTAATAACCTCCTAACAAACTATAACAAACTCTAACTACTAACTAATCTTGAGTTAACAAACTCTAACTACTAATTAACTATCTTAAGTTGAAGCAGAGTTAGCAACCGGTGCAACTGCTAAACTTGAGACTGAGTTAGCTGTTGATGCTAATGTAGTCTTATCAGATTTGTTATAGAATGAGAGAAAATCTAAAACTTTTATAGTCTAAATTGTCCAAATGTGTAATTTTACATTTTGAGAAAATTACTTTTATTCCTAAAAAATTAAACTCAAAACATGTAAGTGACTACTTTTTTATGTAATTTTCACTTTAACAGGACCATTGGTTTTATAAGAAAAAAGGGAGGATTAAACCATTCACAAAATTATATTGTATGATTTATTGTTGCTTCACCTTAAAAAAATTACAAAACACACTTAAATGCCTCATTTTATTTCTCTTAACAATCTAACATAAATGAATTAGCATTATCTCACAAATAAAATTTCTTAAATCATATAAACAATAGAGTACCAACTAATTATTTCTTATAAGGGTTTAGATTCTTTCAAGTTAGTAATCTCAACTCGAAAGAACGTTTAGTTTGATAGACCCACTTTAAGATCGACCTCGGTGATTCCAACCATTTACCTTTCAATACTTGTTGAGTAGAATATTCATATTAAAAATTAAGATAATTAGACATCGATAATTATATATTCAAATCCCATTTATATTACAAAAAATTAGTAGTTACTCTTCAAATTATCATTGTCATTTATTTTTTAAAAATAAATATAATTTAAATATATAACAATTGATATTCAATTACTTTAATTTTTTACATAAATATTTTACTTAATAAATTACAAAGAATAAACTAATCAAATTACTAATTAGTCAAAAATTTGGCCCACCAAGCCCAATGAGTCCAATCCCTTGTTATAATTACCCTACCAATGAAATCATGAAATCCAACGCCACACCGAATTGTTGTCTGACCCAGCCGCCATGCCCATGACTCCTTTGACTCACGTGCACCAAACTCCTTTTAGAGGTCCCTCCAACGACCGCATAACATGTATTGCACCACCTTATCATTTTTTATTTTAAAATTTAATATTCTATACATATTTTTATTGATTTATATATAGATTAGTGTATCAACTTTTCTAATCCACCGCTACCCCCACGTGTGGCTATATAAAGGCCTAATCTTCATTATATATGTTCTCATACGACCAAAGACCATTGACAACAAACACAACTATTTTTCAAAGCATTGAAAACACTCTTGAGATTCGTTCATGGATTCTCCTTTCTTTCCATACCCATATCCTGAATTCTCACCTCAATCTTCTTTCACTTCACTTGAATCCTCGTCATGTAATGTGCTAGGCTTCACCAACCAAACCACCCTTCCCTTCAATGAAAATGACTCCGAAGAAATGGTTCTCTTCGGAATCATAACTGAAGCAGATAGTGACCACTCATTAATGGGCACCTCTTCATCTCAATCCAGAGATAAAGAGGCATGCTTAGAACCACGTGAAGAACTTATTAATGAGTCACTGTCTGCTTCTACTTCGAATGCTTATAGAGGTGTTCGAAAACGGCCTTGGGGGAAATATGCAGCCGAGATAAGGGACTCCACAAGGAATGGTGTTAGGGTTTGGTTGGGGACTTTTGACACGGCCGAGGCTGCGGCTTTGGCCTATGACCAAGCTGCATTTGCGATGCGGGGTTCCTCAGCTGTGCTCAACTTCCCGGTGGAGGTGGTTTATGAGTCGCTTCTAACCATGAATTATGGTTTTGAGGAAGGGTGTTCGCCGGTTCTGGCATTGAAGAAGAGACACTCCATGAGGGGGAAAAGAGTTGGTAGGAAGAAGAAAGAAAGAGAAAATAATCAGACGGGGGTGGAAAATGTGGTGGTGTTAGAGGACTTGGGTGCTCACTATTTGGAGGAACTTCTAAGTTTATCTGAGAGTACTACTACTAGTGTTGGAACTTGGTGAGTGATCTAGTGTTACCCACATTATTTGAAATAACTATTAAATATAATAGTGATATTATTTAGAATAATGTTAGGGACCTTAAAAAAGATATATGATATATATAAAATGTTTCTATTATATATATGATATTTTCTTTTCGATGAGGTTGGTGATTGATTTTAGTTTCTATCAAAAACATATAAAAAAGTTCATTTGTAAAATTTGAAGATGATAGTGGATGGGGTTTGTTTGGAATAATTTAAATGTGTATTTTTTGACTTTTTATGAAATATAAGTTGGGTTTGAAGTGATGTACTAGATATCTGATATGACTTAAATAAAATAGTAATTTAAATAAGATAGTAACTTTTTGACTTTTTTAAGAAATGTCAAACCTACCCTAAGTTCTCAATTATGTGGGGCTTGGATGTTTAGTCAATGCACGTTGACAAGGGAACAATCTTTTCTTTCTTTGTCATATTTATTAATTTTCTTTTCAAGAATGATACATCTTCTAATTTAGGAGTTCTGGAAGAATATTAATAATGTAAAAAATAATTAAAAAAAATTAAAATCAAAACATCACATCATATGATATCCACACACCAATTAAATCTATTATAAATTTTAATTTAAAACTCTCAATCTTTTTTCCTTTCTTTTTATCGGTGGTACATGCTCTTTCTTGATTATTAGTATAGCTGTGCAAAGGGACGGACCTACGCAAGGGACTGGTAGAGCCACGGCAACCCGGCAAAAAAAAAATAAAAATTAAACTTAAATTTTAAATTTTAAATTCTAAATTAAAAAAAAAATAATTTAGAGCTCTACCAAATTTAAAATTTTTGAAATATACTTAATGTAAAGTCTAGGTAAATTTAATCAGGATTTTTTTATTATAATAAATTTTTGGTATTTCTTAATTGTATATGCATACTGTTGGAACAATCTTCTGTGTAAATAAAATAAATAGAAACTAATTCAAACAAAATAAAATAAAATTTACAGAATTTTATTTTGTCGAACCAAATGAAAAATAAAAGACCAAATCGAGTGTGTAACACTATGTTCTTAAGACAGATTCGCCCTGCTTCGGTGCTTACAGACTAATGACATCTATCTCTCAGGATACAATGATCTTCACAAACTTGTAGTAGCACTCCACACAAATATGTACGGAGAACTAGAACCTTGTGTTCTTATATTCCCTTTAAATTATCTCTAAAACTAGAATGAAGAGTAAAATGTAAAGGAGAAAATTCTGAACAGCAATATGAAAATTGCAGACTGATTTTCGGATATTTAGATTGCTGGAATTGAAAGGTATTTATAGGCAAACATTGCTATCTGAACAGGTATGAATTTAACTTGAACAGGTGCACTTTTGAAATGAACAGATATAATTCAAAATTCAAACAGATTTGCAACAAAACTGTCCAAATTTGAATCTGTTTGGACAGTTAAGAATCTGTCCGGTTTTAAATAGTTAGGAAAACTGTTTGGACTGAAAAATCTGTTGTGGAATATTTAGATAGGAAAAAGTTTGTTTAGAAAAAATTTAAATTCAATTTTTAATTAAATTCCCGCAATAATTTTTGAATAAATTCAAATGTATTTTGTTCAAAAAATTAATACAAGAACCGACCCGACCCACAACCGCGCTCAGCACGGCTCGGCTCGCCTCGGCCAGACGGATGGCGGTGGCGGCGTGCGTGTGTGGTGGTTTGGGCCAAGATCACTTTGTTCATAACTCCTCCTTTTTACAAACTTAGGGTGCCCCTTAGGGCCCAACCCAAGTGTTGTAGTCTACAGTTGATATACACAAAAAAACTCTCTTAAAGTTTCAATGTGGGACAACCCATTAAAAGGAAACCCATATTTAAATCTTTAAATATTCATTCCATGAATTCGAAAACGACGTCAACTTCCCATTCACTTATAAATGGTTTTGACGAACCGTCTTCATCGTGTGACTTGCCATGCGGCATGGAACACATTACCTCTTCGGACCCGCCCCAAAAGACGTTTGGGGCCCACTCAATTTTGGGCTCAAAGTTGGCCCAAAATAAGCCTTATATAAACCAATTTTCCAACAATTCCCCACATGAATGGAATTTTATGGAGAGAAAATGCAACAACATGATCTAATATCAGAGAGTACAAAAATTGAAAATATTCTGCAAATGATATGTAGCTTTTGGCTTTGAACCTTCCCTTGTGAGACACTATCGGATTTACTAGCTAACCAGTGAACATGATGTCTTGAATTGTTCAGCCGTTTGTGTAAATCAAGACAATAGAACTTACACAGTATATCCCCAGACACAGTTTAGTTCTCACTATTATATTCATTTTGGCCCTGAACAACTTGGTCTTTCATGAGTGCTCTAGAGAATTGTAGTCCTTCACAAATCTCATAGAACCGGCCCAGTTCACACTCACATAGGTGATTCTTATGAAAAGTATCATGTCATACTCCACTAGGTTTACCTAGATATAAGAATCATTAAAAGTATTATTTAACCTAAACCGCTGTAGACATCACTATTTCATCATAGAAATGGGTAGGAGTTGGGCTCCTTAGTGATCTTTCTGAGTCATTTACAACTCGGTTGTCCCTTTGAACCTAGATCTTGAGATCTCCAGTCAACTAGGTTGGGTTGCCGCTGTGGTAACTCTTATTTAATAGGCTTTAGTCCCATTCCCCTTGAAAAATTCTCAACTAGCTCGCTTGCTAACCTTTTGGTTAGTGGATCTGCTATGTTGTCTTTAGACTTCACATATTCAATGGAAATAATTCCATTAGACAGTAGTTGTCTCACGGTGTTATGTCGACGACGAATATGTCATGACTTACCGTTATACATATGACTCTGTGCTTTACCTATTGCTGATTGACTATCACAATGTATGTATATAGCAGGCACCGGTTTTGTCCACATTAGAATATCTTCAAGGAAGTGGCGAAGCCATTCTGCTTCTTCCTTAGCTTTGTCTAAAGCTATGAATTCTGATTCCATAGTAGACTTAGTAATACAAGTTTGTTTGGAAGATTTCCAAGATACAGCCGCCCCGCCAAGAGTAAAGACATACCCACTGGTGGACTTCGAGTCTCTAGTATCCGATATCCAATTTGCATTACAGTATCCTTCAAATACTACTGGATATCTAGTATAATTAAGTCTAATGTTACGAGTAAATCGGAGATATCTAAGAACCCTTATAATTGCTTTTCAGTGTTCTACTCCTGGGTTACTGCATAAGCTATATCTGGGTGAGTGCAGTTCATCAAGTCCATTAAGCTTCCAATAATTTGGGCATACTCTAATTGAGAAATACTTTCCTGTACATTCTTAGAAATATACAAATTAACATCTACAGGTATTCTAGCAAGATGATTATCATCTTTGCTGAATTTGTCATGTATTTTCTCAATGTAATGACATTGTGACAAAGCATATCCTTATGATGTTTTGATAATTTTCATACCAAGAATTATATCAGCAATGCCCATGTTTTTCATGTCAAAATGTTTATTCAACATTTTCTTGGTTGTTTTAATCATGTCATTATTACTATCTATGATGAGCATATCATCTACATAAAGACAAACAATGACATAACCTTTGTCTGTGTTTTTAATATAAACACATTTGTCATACTTATTAATTTTAAATCCATTTGACATCATTGCCTTGTCAAATTTCTCATGCCATTGCTTTGGTGCTTGTTTTAAACCATATAATGATTTAACCAATTTACATACTTTCTTTTCTTTTCTTGAAACTGAAAAACCTTCCGGTTTTTCTATGTAAATTTCTTCATCTAACTCACTATTTAAGAAAGCGGTTTTCACATCAATTTGATGAATTTCTAGATTGTATAGAGTTGCAATGGCAATTAGCATTCTAATGGATATTATTCTAGTAACTAGTGAGTATGTGTCAAAGTAATCAAGACTTTCTTTTTGTCTAAAACCTTTGACCACAAGTCTTGCCTTGTATTTGTCAATTGATCTATCCGTTTTCAATTTTCTTTTGAAAATCCACTTGTACCCAAGAGGTTTATAACCTGGTGGCAAATCCACCAATTCCCAAGTGTGATTTTGCAAGATGGATTCGACTTCACTATTGATAGCTTCTTTCCATAAAGGAGCCTCAGGACTGGATATAGCCTCTTTAAAAGTTAAAGGTTCATTTTCTAACAAATATGTTAGAAAATCTGGGCCAAAAGATTTTGAGGTTCTAGCACGTTTACTACGCCTAAGTTCCTCTTCCTCATTTTGATCTAACTCTTGTTCTTGATCATGTTCTTGATCCTGACTAGTAATAGCATCATGAGATCTTTTATTGTTATTAGTCTCTTGTCCAGTCTTATTTAGAAATACATGTTCAAAGAAAAATGCATTCCGAGATTCAATAATAGTATTTACATGCATTTCAAAATGTTCTGATTTATGAATCAAAACCCGATATGCACTATTATTCTTGGCATAACCAATGAAAATGCAATCAATGCTCTTAGGACCTATCTTAGTCTTTTTAGGACTAGGAATAGCCACTTTAGCCAAACACCCCCACACTTTTAAGTATTTGTAGGATGGTACTCTTCCACGCCACAATTCATAAGGTGTTTGATTCACTTTTTTTCGGGGTACTTTATTTAAAATATAGTTTGCAGAAAGTATTGCTTCTTCCCACAAGTTCTGAGGTAATCCAGAACTTATTAACATGGCATTCATCATTTCTTTTAAAGTCCTATTTTTTTTTTTTTCAGCAATTCCATTTTGCTAAGGTGAGTAAGGAGCAATGATTTGATGAATTATTCCATATTCTTTACAAAATTCACCAAAAGGTGATTCATATTCACGACCTTTATCACTTCTTAGTTTTTTGATTTTTTTACCAAGTTGATTTTCAACTTCATTCTTATATTAAATGAAAGTTTCCAAAGTATCATCTTTGGTTCGAATTAAATAAACATAACTATATCTAGTAAAGTTATCTATAAAGGTGATAAAATATTTTTTCCCACCTCTAGTTTGAATTGATTTAAAATCACAAATATCACTATGAATTAATTCAAGTGGTTCTGTACTTCTTTCAATTGAATGAAAAGGAGTTTCAGATAATTTTGCCTCAACGCAAATTTCACATTTATGATTTGAATCAATGTCAAATTTAGGTAAACATTCCATATTAATTAATCTACGTAAAGATTCATAATTAACATGTCTTAGTCTACTATGCCATAAATTTGAAGACTCAAGCAAGTAAGAAGAAGATGTATTTTTATTAATAACTGAGGGAACAACGGTCATTACATTCATCTTGAAAGGCCATTAGACATGTAATATTTTCCTACATGCATCCCATTCTTAGTAAGTACAAATTTATCACTCTCAAATACTAGCCTAAACCCATTCTTGCTCAACAAAGATCCGGAAATAAGATTCTTGCGAATGTCCGGTACATGCAGCACATTGTTGAGAGTGAGTTCCTTTTCAGATGTCATCTTCAGAACAATCTTCCCTTGTCCTTCATATTTGGAAGTTGAGGAGTTGCCCATAAAAAGTTGTTCACCATTGTCCACTGTAGAATAAGATGTGAACATCTTTTTATCGGCACAGATGTGGTGAGTAGCACCAGTGTCCACCCATCATTCTTTAGGATTTCTGACAAGATTTGCCTTGGAAACAACTACAGAAAGTTTGATATCATTTACACCATTGGAAATATTGTCCACTTCAGTCATGTGGGCTTGAGCAGGCTTCTTGCTTGTTCTTCTTTTATTTTTGCCTTTGCTATGACAATCTTTGGCCCGATGTCCCTCTTTGTCACAGATATAACATTTGCCATTAAACTTGTACTTTTTATTCCCTCCCCCTTTAAAGCCTTGTGATAAACTTTCTCCAGAAGACTTCCGTTTCTTGGTTTTTGAAGCATGTTTCACCACATTTGCCTTAGACTCCATAGGATGCTTACCAGCCCGCTTTTCAGAATTGCGGTTGTCCTCCTCAATCCTCAAATGCACAATCAATTCTTCCAAAGACATTTCTATGCGCTTGTGTTTGAGGTAGTTCTTGAATTCCTTCCAGCCTTGTGGTAATTTCTCAAATAAGGCTGCAACTTGGAAGGATTCACTGAGAGACATGCCTTCTGCGTGAATGTCATGCAGAATGAGTTGGAGATCTTGAACTTGGCTGATCACAGGTTTAGAATCAACCATTACAAAGTCCAGGAATTTGCTAACCACAAATTTCTTTGAGCCGGTATCTTCCGTTTTGTACTTTTTCTCCAATGACTCCCAAAATTCCTTTGTTGTCTTGATAGAACTGTAGACATTGTATAATGTGTTGTTAAGTCCGTTCAATATGTAGTTCCGACAAAGGAAATCAGTATGTTTCCAGGCATTGACCGCAGCAACCACTTGCCGGTCGATTTCATCCTCTTTCAAAATAGGAGCATCCTCACGGAGGAAACGAGTCAGGTTCAGAGTTGTAAGATAGAATAACATTTTCTGTTGCCATCTTTTAAAATTAGTTCCTGAGAACTTCTCTGGCTTCTCACAGTGATTTACCGGTACTGTCACAATAGGAGAAAAGGTTGGTGCAATTGCAGCCACCACAGTAGTACTTGTTTGGGCATTAGTTTCAATAGCCATCAATTCTAAATTGTAAAACAAAATTATAATTAGAATTTATACTACACAGAAAATTAATGCAAATTCACAGAATTAAATTCTGTAAAAATAAAAGAAATAAGAATGTAACTTTTATTTTTCAATTAATTTGGAAATAAAATAAAATTTTATTTAACCAAATTAATTCCACACAGAAAATTAAATTTTTGTAACGCTTCAATAATTAAAAACCTAATTTATTTTTAATTAAAGAACACTTAGAAAATAATTTCTAAAAACCAAAATTAATTTCTAACAAAATTCCACCAATAAATATTCTGAATTGTTAATAACACCAGTATATTACTACTACTTGTCAAAAAAATAGACAGTATATTACTACTATTTGTCAAATAGCATATAATCACTATTTGTTTTTCCAACCATAATATTATTTTGTAAATCCACAGAAAATAATTCTTTTAAAAGAAGAAAGAGAAAGGGAAACAAACAAAAAATTCTGTAAACAGAATAATTCGAATTTTTCTTAAGATTGTTGGAACAATCTTCTGTGTAAATAAAATAAATAGAAACTAATTCAAACAAAATAAAATAAAACTTACAGAATTTTATTTTGTCGAACCAAATGAAAAATAAAAGACCAAGTCAAGTGTGTGACACTCTGTCCTTAAGACAGAATCCCCCTGCTTCGGTGCTAACGGACTAATGGCGTCTATTTCCCAAGATACAATGATCTTCACAAACTTGTAGCAGCACTCCACACAAATTTGTATGGTGAACTAGAACCTTGTGTTCTTATACTCTCTTTAAATTATCTCTAAAACTAGAATGAAGATTAAAATGCAAAGGAGAAAATCCTGGACAGCAATATGAAAATTACAGACTGATTTTCAGATGTTTAGATTGCTGGAATTGAAAGGTATTTATAGGCAAACAGTACTGTCTGAACAGGTATGAATTTAACTTGAACATGTGCACTTTTGAAATGAACAGATATCATTCAAAATTCAAATATATTTGCAACAAAACTATCCAGATTTGAATTTGTCTGGACAGTTAAGAATATATTCTAACTGTTTGGACTGAAAAATCCGCAATAATTTTTGAAAAAATTCAAATGAATTTTGTCAAAAAAATTAATACAAAGAACCGACTCGACTGGACAGACGGATGGACGGCGGTAGTGGCGCGAGCGCGTGGTGGTTTGGGCCAAGATTCACTTTGTCCATAACTCCTCCATTCTACAAACTTGAGGTGCCCCTTGGGGCCTGTAACAACCCCGACCTCTGATTAACATTAATCCATCATTAAGTATGCCTAATTAGTAATTAAGGAGAAATTCTGAATTTAAATGCATGTGTGTGTTGCATTGTTGTGTTTATATTTGTTAGGCGTAGGAAGATCTGTTCGCGTCCTAGTTTCGGTTTGCGAATTGAAAGCCTTATCGGCGTCCGAATCAGAAATTGACTTGATTTATGTGCTAATTAGGATTTATAGAAATTTATGGTAGGTTTAATTAAAGTTAGGTTCAGAATGATTAAATTAGATTAAAATAATGCCATTTGATTAGTTTGGATTAATTATTATTTAAGGCATCACTTTGAGCCCACTCACTCATTTTTATTGATTCCATAACATTTTGTGCTTGCCCAAGAGAGACAAACGGTTGAGAGAGTGAGAAAAGGGAGAATTAGTGTAGAACTTGAAGATTGAATTCACAAGGAGGGAATTGCTAGGAAAAATTGGAAGATCACTCAAGACCATCTCTAGCATAAGGAATTGAGATCCCCAGGTAAGAATGTTAATCTCTAACCTTGAAGTTTGGTTGATTAGAGCATGAAATTAATGGTGTTAGGAGGATTAACATGGGAATTGAGCTACAAGAGTGGAATTAAGAGTGAATTCATGCATACATGTGCATTTCTTCATATTTTGAGCATGATTTCAAATGTTTCTTTTATGCATGTGTTAACCTCACTTACATTTTGGTCATTCATCATGTTTTCCATTAAATTACCAAGTTTGATTATGTTTTGGAGTGTTTGAATTCAAGGAAGTTCTTGCATGTTGTATTAATGGCATATTCATATAGTTTGTGTTGGAATTTTTGCACAATTGGCATGTTTTGGGCCATGATCTCTTGAAATAATGCTTTAAACATGTTGCTTTGTGAGTTACTAAGTGTTTTCCAAAGTTTGGCCCAGAAAAATGAGTTTTGGAAGCTTCAAAGGTTGAACTTGAGCTTGGTGATCAAATCTGGAAATTCCAGAAATTTGATCCACGCTCGAGTGGGGAACTTCACGTTCGAGCGTGCACTCTGAGTACATGCACCTCCGCTCGAGCATCGATGTTTACGCTCGAGCGTGAAATGCATATACCCAGAAGTTTGTGTGTTTTGCAGTCCGCTCGAGCGAGAGAATTCGCGCTCGAGCGAGGTTTTGAGTCTTACGCTCGAGCATAGGTCGAGCATCCGTTGAGCGTGAAAATCATGCATCCAGTACTTTTTTCAAGAGTTTACAGTCTGCTCGAGCGGAGCTTCATTGCCTGCATGTCCGCTTGAGCGGGGAAAGCCACGCTTGAGCGTGGACCTTATTTTTAGCAAGTTTCAAGAAATGTTTTCCAATGCATTCTTGCATCTTCATTCCATCCTAGGCATTCCTCGGCTATGTTTAAGATTCCATAATGACGATTAAAGGTTAGAAACACACTAAGAGCCAACGAAGTAAGTTATGTACAATTAGAACGTTTGTTTCAAGTGTGTGTCTGTTATGTGTTATGTAGGTCACGTGCCACGTACCGTTTGACCAATCTGCTCTGTCTATCTGTCTCAAGGCCAACTGTGAATAATAACATAGTAAAGCTATGTTCAACTTTACTTATTTTTTGTGTGATGAATTAAGATCTATTTTTTGAAATGATATGTTCTGTACAATGAGTGATTGTCCAATTTCTGATACCTAAGCATACCTCATGATTTCTGTATATGATCTGGACAAATTATGAATTTGATACGAAGCTGAATTATGATTTCTGAATCTGTACGGACTCATTCATTGAAACCCCTTTACTCTGTTATTGTTCACTGAGCTTTCGCTCACAATTTATATTATGTATGTAGGTGAGCCGACGCGTGATCAGGGCTAGAGTTGACGGCCTTCATTTCTGTTTTTGTCAGCCAACCGTTGTGCCTCCCGAGGACGTTCCGATCGAAGTCTAGTTGCATGGCTATTTTTGTACTTATACTAGTCTCTATCTGTTTTGTAAAGTTGGGTCCTAGGAATTACACTTTTGTAAATGTTTTGTAAATATTGATGTCCTTCGACTGACATGCTTATGTATATATATATGTTTTGAAATATTCTGTCCCATGTATGTTATCGTAGCTCACTGGATCTTGTCTATTTTGTATAATTGCTTCCGTAGCCCCCTTACTATGTGCTTATCTATTAAGAGGCCTTTGGTAATGCACGGATTACTGGTCGGTTACGATGCTAAACCTACAGGGGCAGGTTTTGGTCGTGACAGAGTGGTATCAGAGCATGTGTTCTACCGCACACACAGGTCCATATGAGCTTAGGGTGTCTTAGTAAGAGTTAGGGGCATTCCATCTGCATGTGTGAGTGTGTGGTAATCCAAATGAATATGGAAACTTAATGTATGTAAATGTGAGCAAATTAATTGAAAGAAACGAATAAGATTATGCCTATGTTTATTGATGTCTCTATAGTAACATGGTGAATGCAAGGGAAAGTGGTGTAAATGAATCTTCAGAGGCTCGCATGGGCCGAATGGAACAAATGCTTGCAACATTGACTGAAACTTTGTCACAACAGCAAAGATTACAACCTTTGCCCTCTCCACCTCCGCCGGCACAGGCTGAAGCAGATAATAATGACATCATCAACTTGACATAGAAATTCATGAAAATGAAACCGCCGACATTTTATGGTGGAATTGAACCGTTGAAAGCAGAGACGTGGTTACTTGAAATTGAGAAGCTATATGAAGTGTTTCCTTATTCTGAAGTCCAGAAAGTCCTCGTAGCCACCTATACCCTAAAGAATGAAGCCCGAAGGTGGTGGTTACTGATTCGAAGTGGCAATAGGAATATGACGTGGGCACAGTTTAATGCCATCTTCTATGATAAATATTTTCCCCAATGTTTTAGGTATCGGAAAGTGTTTGAGTTTCAAGAACTTAAACATGGAAGGATGTCTATAGTTGAGTATGAAGCCAAATTCACCGAACTAGCACGGTTTGCTCCACATATGGTGGATACTGATTACAAGAATGCACGAAAATTTGAAGGTGGATTGGATTTGGAGGTGTTTGATCGAGTAGGCGTACTGAACTTGCCTACTTATGTGGAAGTTTTAGATAGGTCCCTAATGGCATAAACCACCCTAGCCGCTATGAAACAAAGTAAAGCCCCAGCAGCTACAACAACTGATTGGAGAGGAAAAAGGTCTGGGTTTGGTTTTAGAAGCGGCCGGTCTTATATCAATAAGAAACAGAACATGGGGTTTACAAGCAGCTCAAGCCAGAGTAGTGGGTCTATCCCGGTCTGTTTTGATTGTGGTAGAAGGCATAGGGGTGTGTGCTATCGAGTGTCTGGTGCTTGTTTCCGATGTGGCCAGGCAGCTCATGTAGTGAAAGATTGCCCACTCAAGTCTGAGAATACTAGCCGTCCTGCGGCAAGTTCAGCTGGATCCGCCTCTACGGCCAAAGTAAATACAAAAGCCAATACTGGGAAAGAACCTCTGAGACAAGGTCGAGTGTTCGCTTTAGTGCCTGGTGACGTACAAAACACCTATACTGTGGTGTCAGGTACACTCTCTGTATGTTCTCAAAATGCATGTGTACTGATAGATTCTGGTTCTACACATTCCTTTGTATCGCATGCTTTCTCTTGGAAATTGACTAGACCATTAGAACGTAAGACATATGTGTTATCTGTATCTACGCTGTCTGGGGGTTCTATGATGTGTGCTCATGTTTATTTAGCATGTGATATTATGATTGGCGATATAATGTTCTATGTTGACTTATTGCCCTTGGACATTGATCATTTTGATTGTATTCTGGGAATGGACTGGTTGACTAAATACTGTGCTACCATTGACTGTGCAAGTAAATCCATTGTGTTTAGACCACCGGGTATGCCTGAATTTATTTTTACTGGGAATGGGGTAGTTTCTCCCCCATATATGATTACGGCTATAAAAGCTGTAAAACTACTTAGGAAGGGATGTAGGGGTTACTTGTGTTGCATACTAACTGCACCGTCTGACAGTACTACTGTAGAAACTATCCCTGTTGCTTGTGAATTTCCCGATGTGTTTTCGAATGACTTACCTAGGGACTTAGTTGATAGAGAAATTGAATTCACTGTTGAGGTGTTTTCAGGAACACAACCTATTTCCAAAACCCCCTATAGAATGTCTACCTCAGAATTGAAAGAATTAAAAACTCAACTTCAGGAGCTGTTGAATAAGAAATTTATCCGTCCGAGCACTTCATCTTGGGGTACTCCAATCTTGTATGTCAAAAAGAATGATGGATCTTTGAGGTTGTGTATAGACTATCGAGAACTGAACAAAGTGACTATCATGAACAAATACCCTCTGCCCCGAATAGATGACTTGTTTAACCAACTTCAGGGAGCCCGAGTATTTTCCAAAATTGACGCAGATCTGGGTATCACCAATTAAAGGTCAGGGCTGAAGACATAGAGAAAACTGCATTCAGAACTAGATATGGACATTATGAATTTTTAGTAATGCCGTTTGGGGTGACCAATGCACCTGCTGCCTTTATGGACCTTATGAATAGAGTGTTTAAATCATTTCTGGATAAATTTATTGTTGTGTTTATTGATGATATCCTGATTTACTCCAAAAGCAGGGAAGAACATGAGAACCACTTGAGAATTGCTCTACAGACCTTGAGAGAAAAGAAATTATACGCTAAATTATCCAAATGTGAATTCTGGCTTAACAGTGTGACATTTTTGGGCCATGTAATCAACAAGGATGGTGTTTCTGTTGACCCTCAGAAAATTGAAGCTATTGTGGACTGGCCTAAATCGACAAATGTGACAGAAGTTAGAAGTTTTCTGGGACTTGCCGAAGATTTGTGAAAGACTTTTCCAAGCTTGCCATGCCATTGACCTAGTTAACTCAGAAAAATGTGTCATTTGATTGGAATGAATAAAGAGAAGCAGTCTTTCAAGAGTTGAAAACCAGGTTAGTGACTGCACCAATTTTAACCTTGCCCAATGGTACTAATGGGTTTCAAGTTTATAGTGATGCTTCTTACAAAGGTTTGGGGTGTGTATTAATGCAAAATGGAAAAGTGATTGCCTATGCTTCTTGACAACTCCGACTCCATGAAAAGAATTACCTGACGCACGATCTTGAATTAGCAGCTGTGGTGTTTGCTTTGAAAATCTGGCGTCACTATTTGTATGGGGTAACTTGTGAGGTGTATAAAAGTTTGAAATATTTCTTCACCCAAAAGGATTTGAACATTACACAGAGGTGATGGTTAGAATTAATCGAAGATTATGATTTGCAGATTTTATATCACCCAGGGAAAGCTAATACCGTAGCAGATGCCTTGAGCCGAAAATCCAGTGCAAATTTGTCATACTTGCTGTCCAGTCGAAAAGAACTGCTAGATGACCTGGAACATAAAGAGATTGAGATTGTTGTGCAAGAATAAGATGGGATTTTAACTGTTATTTCTGCTCAACCTACAATTCTTGACGAGATCAAACAAAAACAATGCGAAGATGAATACTTGAAAAAGATCATAGAGGAATTTGATTCAAAGCCGAGGCTAGGATTTGGGTTTGAGAATGACGTGCTGAAATTTCAAAACCATCTTTGTGTACCCGATTGTTGTGATTTGAGAAAACGTATGATGATCAAAGCTCACCGCAGTAAGTTTGCCATGCACATGGGGAACACGAAAATGTATCACAATTTAAAATAGAATTTTTGGTGGCCTGGAATGAAAAAGAGTATCGCAGATTTTGTGGCTAGGTGTCTACATTGTCAACAGGTTAAAGCTGAACATCAATGACTCGCTGGTTTGCTGCAACTACTCCCAATACCGGAATGGAAATGGGAGCACATTACCATGGACTTCATTGTGGGATTGCCTCGTACTTCCCGAGGAATGGACTCTATTTGGGTTATAGTTGATCGTTTAACTAAGTCTGCTCATTTCCTACCTGTTAAATCTGTTTACAATGCTGACAAATTGGCCAATATTTAGATGACTGAAATTGTGAGATTGCATGGAGTGCCAGTATCTATTATGTCTGATAGAGACTCAAAGTTTGTGTCAAGCTTTTGGCAGAGTTTGCAACAGGCTTTGGGGACTGAACTAAGGTTGAGTAGTGTCTATCACCCACAGACAGATGGACAAACTAAATGAACTAACCAAACTTTGGAGGATATGCTCAGAATGTGTGTGTTAGACTTCTAGGGGAATTGGGAGGCCTATTTGCCATTAGCTGAATTTGTGTACAACAATAGTTACTATTCAAGCATTGGAATGGCTCCTTACGAAGCTTTGTATGGAAGAAAATGTCGTTCTCCGATATGTTGGGTTGAAGTAGGTGATAGACCTTTGTTGGGACCGGAACTTGTGCAAGAAACAACCGAGAAAGTGAAACAAATCCAGCAACGTCTGAAAACTACACAGAGTTTGTAGAAGAACTATGTTGATGTCCGAAGAAGAGATAGGGAATATGAAGTTGGGGACCACGTGTTCATAAAGGTAACCCCTATGAAGGGTCAAACTCGGTTTGGTGTTAAGGGCAAATTGGCGCCAAGGTACGTTGGATCTTATGAAGTCCTTGAAAAGATTAATCCAGTATCGTATCGAGTAGCCTTACCTCTAGTGATGGAGCATATGCACAATGTATTTCATGTATCGATGCTTCAAGAGTATTTGAGAGACCAACTCCATATCATTGAGCCTACACACGTGCTGTTGAAAGATGATTACACCTACGAGGAAAGACCTATCCAGATTGTGAACCGCATGATCAAAAGATTAAGAAACAAAGAAATACTGCTGGTAAAAGTTGATTGGCAAAACCATGGAGGAACCTATGCAACCTGGGAAACCGAAGAAGACATGATGAAGAGATATCTAGATTTGTTCCCATTGGACCCAATGTTGTTCCAGAATGAAGGTAATTCGAGTTTAGAGGACCAAACTCTTTTAAGGGGGGAAGACTGTAACAACCCCGACCTCTGATTAACATTAATCCGTGATTAAGTATGCCTAATTAGTAATTAAGGAGAAATTCTGAATTTAAATGCATGAGTGTGTTGCATTGTTGTGTTTATATTTGTTAGGCGTAGGAAGATCTGTTCGCGTCTTAGTTTCGGTTTGCAAATTGAAAGCCTTATCAGCGTCCGAATCAGAAATTGACTTGATTTATGTGCTAATTATGATTTATAGAAATTTATGGTAGGTTTAATTAAAGTTCGGTTCGGAATGATTAAATTAGATTAAAATAATGCCATTTGATCAGTTTGGATTAATTATTATTTAAGGCATCACTTTGAGCCCACTCACTCCTTTTTCTTGATTCCATATGTGAAACCCTGAGCTTTTCGAAGGCAGTATGTAGTTGAATTTCGGGGACGAAATTGTTTTAAGGGGGATAGATTGTGACACCCCGTATTTTTAGTGTCTTTTTATATTCCAACTAGTGTCCATTCATAGTCTAACTAGTGTTCATTTAATTCTAGTTAGTGTTCATTTAATAGTAGTTCATTTACTATCCTTATTAGTGGTCCATTCATATTCAAACTTGTCATTTCAAATTCCAACTAGTATGTTACGCCAAGTTGCCTATAAATTGAGCCACCTCTCAATTTCTTTCAATGGTTTTTTCCATATCTCTCCATTTGTTATACAGATTTTGAGTTTAGATTAAGAGTGGTTAGAGTGAGAGTAAGCATTTTCATAAGGAGGAGAGTTGTAGATTTTGTGAAACCTTACATACCTTATGGCTTAGAATTTGGAGATTTATGGAGAAAGTTCGAGATTCAAGTGTTGGAGAAGGAGGAGATTGATTTGAGGTAATTCGGTAGTATACAATATGCTTCCTAAATTCTCTTTGCAAGAGTTTATTTTTAATTCCCATAAACTCTTGATTATTCTGATCGTTTGATAAATTCTATGGAATTATTCATTGTTGATTCATTTGATTACTCTAGTCATTTGATGAACTCTGTGTAGTTAATCTGTGTTGCAAATGTTGATTTGTCTGACTAAATGACGTGGAAATGCTCCGTACATGGATCGAGTGGACTTTGCCAATATACTTTGTACCAATACTATTGTGACACCCCGTATTTTTAGTGTCTTTTCATATTCCAACTAGTGTCCATTCATAGTCTAACTAGTGTTCATTTAATTCTAGTTAGTGTTCATTTAATATCAATTAGTGTTTAGTGTTCATTTAATATCCTTATTAGTGGTTCATTTACTAGTAGTTCATTTACTATCCTTATTAGTGGTCCATTCATATTCAAACTTGTCCTTTCAAATTCCAACTAGTATGTTACACCAAGTTGCCTATAAATTGAGCCACCTCTCAACTTGTTTTTCCCATATCTCTCTCTATTTGTTATACAGATTTTGAGTTTAGATTAAGAGTGGTTAGAGTGAGAGTGAGCATTTTCATAAAGGAGAAGAGTTGTAGATTTTGTGAAACCTTACATACCTTATGGCTTAGAATTTGGAGATTTATGGAGAAAGTTCGAGATTCAAGTGTTAGAGAAGGAGGAGATTGATTTGAGGTAATTCGGTGGTATACAATATGCTTCCTAAATTCTCTTTGCAAGAGTTTATTTTTAATTCCCATAAACTCTTTATTATTCTGATCGTTTGATAAATTCTATGAAATTATTTGTTGTTGATTCATTTGATTACTCTAATCATTTGATGAACTCTGTGTAGTTAATCTGTATTGGAAATGTTGATTTGTCTGACTAAATGATGTGGAAATTCTCCGTACATGGATCGAGTGGACTTTGCCAATATACTCTGTACCAATACCCCGGATAAGCAGTTGTGCTTGGGTGAGGGAGGTGAGGCCGGTCATTGGTCATATACCGAGTAGGACCGAGTATTTGGTTCTGGATAAATTATCATATGTCGAGTTGACTTGTTTGTGCAATTTGGTAAATTGTTTGTTTATCGAATCTAATCAGTTGTATAATTGCCTGGATCTTCATTAATTTATTTTCTGTCTGAACCTTGCTATTCCTGTTGTATTGTATACTTCCTGAATTAATTTATTTTTCAGGCATGGAGCAAATTTAGTGGCGATTGGAGTTGAAGCATCTAAAGGTTGATTTGAGGTTGATTTGATTTATTAACGACCCGGAAGTCGGGGCGTTGCAAATGGTATCAGAGCGTAAGGATTAGGTCTTACATGGGATATGTTAGGTGATTAATAATTGGGTTCAGTATTTGAGGTAAACAAAAACATGATTGATATTTGAGGTAAAAAAAAAATGGTTGTTTATATCAGAGTGCGTAGTGAAAGCGTATTATCTGAAAAGTTTGTTGTTATTAAACTTTAGAGTATAAGAGATTGTCAATTTCGAGGACGGAATTTGTTTTAAGGGGGATAGGTTGTGAAACCCCGAGCTTTTCGAAGGCAGTATGTAGTTGAATTTCGGGGACGAAATTGTTTTAAGGGGGATAGATTGTGACACCCCGTATTTTTAGTGTCTTTTCATATTCCAACTAGTGTCCATTCATAGTCTAACTAGTGTTCATTTAATTCTAGTTAGTGTTCATTTAATATCAATTAGTGTTTAGTGTTCATTTAATAGCCTTATTAGTGGTTCATTTAATATCCTTATTAGTGGTTCATTTACTAGTAGTTCATTTACTATCCTTATTAGTGGTCCATTCATATTCAAACTTGTCCTTTCAAATTCCAACTAGTATGTTACACCAAGTTGCCTATAAATTGAGCCACCTCTCAACTTCTTTTTATGGTTTTTTCCATATCTCTCTCCATTTGTTATATAGATTTTGAGTTTAGATTAAGAGTGGTTAGAGTGAGAGTAAGCATTTTCATAAAGGAGGAGAGTTGTAGATTTTGTGAAACCTTACATACCTTATGGCTTAGAATTTGGAGATTTATGGAGAAAGTTCGAGATTCAAGTGTTGGAGAAGGAGGAGATTGATTTGAGGTAATTCGGTGGTATACAATATGCTTCCTAAATTCTCTTTGCAAGAGTTTATTTTTAATTCCCATAAACTCTTGATTATTCTGATCGTTTGATAAATTCTATGGAATTATTCGTTGTTGATTCATTTGATTACTCTAGTCATTTGATGAACTCTGTGTAGTTAATCTGTGTTGGAAATGTTGATTTGTCTGACTAAATGACGTAGAAATGCTCCGTACATAGATTGAGTGGACTTTGCCAATATACTTTGTACCAATACCCCAGATAAGCGGTTGTGCTTGGGTGAGGGGGGTGAGGCCGGTCATTGGTCATGTACCGAGTAGGACCGGATATTTGGTTCTGGATAAATTATCATATGTCGAGTTGACTTGTTTGTGCAATTTGGTAAATTGTTTGTTTATCGAACCTAATCGGTTGTGTAATTGCTTGGATCTTTGTTAATTTATTTTCTGTTTGAACCTTGCTATTCCTGTTGTATTGTATACTTCCCGAATTAATTTATTTTTCAGGCATGGAGCAAATTTAGTGGCGATTGGAGTTGAAGCATCTAAAGGTTGATTTGAGGTTGATTTGATTTATTAACGACCCGGAAGTTGGGGTGTTACACCATAACATTTTGTGCTTGCCCAAGGGAGACAAACGGGTGAGAGAGTGAGAAAATGGAGAATTAGTGTAGAGCTTGAAGATTGAATTCACAAGGAGGGAATTGCTAGGAAAAATTGGAAGATCACTCAAGACCATCTCTAGCATAAGGAATTGAGATCCCCAGGTAAGAATGTTAATCTCTAGCCTTGAAGTTTGGTTGATTAGAGCATGAAATTAATGGTGTTAGGAGGATTAACATGGGAATTGAGCTACAAGAATGGAATTAAGAGTGAATTCATGCATGCATGTGCATTTCTTCACATTTTGAGCATGATTTCAAAGGTTTCTTTCATGCATGTGTTAATCTCACTTAAATTTTGGTCATTCATCATGTTTTCCATTAAATTACCATGTTTGATTATGTTTTGGAGTGTTTGAATTCAAGGAAGTTCTTGCATGTTGTATTAATGGCATATTCATAAAGTTTGTGTTGGAATTTTTGCACAATTGGCATGTTTTGGGCCATGATCTCTTGAAATAATGCTTTAAACATGTTGCTTTGTAAGTTACTAAGTGTTTTCCAAAGTTTTGCCTAGAAAAATGAGTTTTGGAAGCTTCAAAGGTTGAACTTGAGCTTAGTGATCAAATTTGGAAATTCCAGAAATTTGATCCATGCTCGAGCGGGGAACTTCACGCTTGAGCGTGCACTCTGAGTACATGCACCTCTGCTCGAGCATCGATGTTTACGCTCGAGCGTGAAATGCATATACCCAAAAGTTTGTGTGTTTTGCAGTCCGCTCAGAACCTCGCTCAAGCAAGGGAATTTACGCTCGAGCGAGGTTCTGAGTCTTACGCTCGAGCAGAGGTCGAGCGTCCGTCGAGCATGAAAATCATGCATCCAATACTTTTTTTCAAGAGTTCATAGTTAGCTCGAGCGGGGAAAGTCACACTCGAGCAGAACTTCATTACCTGTATGTCCGCTCGAGCGAGAAAAGCCACGCTCGAGCGTGGACCTTATTTTCAGCAACTTTCAAGAAATGTTTTCCAATGCATTCTTGCATTCTCATTCCATCATAGGCATTCCTAGTCTATGTTTAAGATTCCATAATGAGGATTAAAGGTTAGAAACACACTAAGAGCCAACGAAGTAAGTTATGTACAATTAGAACGTGTGTTTCAAGTGTATGTCTGTTATGTGTTATGTAGGTCACGTGCCGCGTACCGTTTGACCAATCTGCTCCGTCTATCTGTCTTAAGGCCAACTGTGAGTAATAACATAGTAAAGTTATGTTCAACTTTACTTATTTTCTATGTGATGAATTAAGATCTATTTTCTGAAATGATATGTTCTGTACAATGAGTGATTGTCCAATTTCTGATATGTATTCGTGACATCCTTAGCATCATGTGATATCTGTTGGCTGTTACCCGGTATCGGAGGTTCTATCATGGAACTTAATCTGTCTGCACTCTGTTATCCGTACCGGAGGCTCCATCATGGGGCTCAACGTGTTTATTCTTTGTTACCCGGATCCGGAGGTTCCGTTATGAAACTGGTTATTCGTAACCCTCACGTGTCTGCATCTGTTCTTTATCTGCTCTGTTAATGCTAATGGATGTATCACGTATACTTAAGCATACCTCATGATTTCTGTATATGATCTGGACAAATTATGAATTTGATACGAAGCTGAATTATGATTTCTGAATCTGTACGGACTCATTCATTGAAACCCCTTTACTCTGTTATTGTTCACTGAGTTTTCGCTCACAGTTTATATTATGTATGTAGGTGAGCCGACGCGTGATCAGGGCCAGAGTTGACGGCCTTCATTTCTGTTTTTTTCAGCCAACCGTTGTGCCTCCCGAGGACGTTCCGATCGAAGTCTAGTTGCATGGCTATTTTTGTACTTATACTAGTCTCTGTCTGTTTTGTAAAGTCGGGTCCTAGGAATTACACTTTTATAAATGTTTTGTAAATATTGATGTCCTTCGACCGACATGCTTATGTATATATATAAGTTTTGAAATATTCTGTCTCATGTATGTTATCACAGATTACTGGACTTTGTCTATTTTGTATAATTGCTTCCGCAACCCCTTTACTATGTGCTTATCTGTTAAGAGGCCTTTGGTAATCCATGGATTACTGGCCGGTGACGATGCTAAACCTACAGGGGCAGGTTTGGGTCATGACAGGGCCCAACCAAAATGTTGTAGTCTAGAGCTTATATACACAAAAAAACTTTCTTAAAGTTTCAATGTGGAACAACCCATTAAAAGGAAACCCACATTTAAATCTTTAAATATTCATTCCACGAATCCGAAAATGACGTTAACTTCCCATTCACTTATAAATAGTTTTGACGAACCGTCTTCATCGTGTGACTTGTTATGTAGCAAGGAACACGTCACCTCTTTGGATCCGCCCTAAAAGACGTTTGGGGCCCACTCAATTTTGGGCTCAAAATTGGCCCAAAATAAGCCTTATATAAACTAATTTTCCAACACATACTGTATTTTAGTACTACAAATAATATAAGTTTCAGACTCAAGAAAAATATCAAAACAAAATATATTAAAATGTACCTAATAAATTATAAAAACTATTTGTCAACTAGACCTTTGAAATTATTCTGTTTCAAAATAATATATATCAAATTTTTTTTGAATAAGTTGCTATTTTAGTAGGTTATTGTAGTTTTTGACTATTTTACTAAGTTAAAATTTTTGTGTTTAGGAAGATAGTTAGATTTTTATGTAGTTGGATGTGATGTTTGTGAAAGAAAAAATAAAATAATTATGATTTGATGTGACATTTTTCTTTATTGATTATTTTAGCCTATTTTATCTTTTTGTAAATTTAAGTCCAAAAAGTCAAAAAATAACTTTTGTCAATAAATAGCCCTTGAGTCAACTTTCTGGTTTTGCTCCTGATTGTGCAAGAAGGATATGTATGTATGTAGTTAATTAGCCTCATTTGTGAAATCGTTATTTTAGTTAGAAAGTTAAAAATTTATTAAATAAAATTAAAATTTTGAAAAAAATTTATGTCATACAAAATAGTTAAAAACAAATTTCCATTCATTTTATAAAATCAGAGATTCCTCTCTAGTCACATTACTTTTTGCACATTTATTTTTCATAAAAATATAAAATGCCCCTTTTCAAGTATATTGATTTTTTTTTTAATCTAATTTTTGTAGTAAAAATACTAAAAACCTACTAAAAAAGTCATTTTTCAAATGGGACTCTCACTATATGTTCTCCTCTAAATTATTGGGTGATAAAAAATTTTATGAGTAAGTAATGCATTTAATCTATATTGTGATTTTTTTATTTATAAAAATATTACATAAATAACGTTATATAATATTTTAAGAATATTAAATAATTTTTCTTGTTCGTGATAAAGAAAAAAACAATTCTTGTGTGCTCCGGTCTATCGTAATGCTCTCAAGCGTCATGTGTATCCTTTTATTTGAATAGCCTATAAAATGATGGTTTAATTTTTGGAGGCATTGGAGGATTCTCCCAAAATTACATAATAACGTCTCATTCAAGATAGGATTTTTTTTTTTTATTCTTAATTTCTGTAAGCAATATGATAAAAAAATAAAAAGATTATACTACGATAAAATTTAAAAGAAAAATGATATGCAAGTTTACTTTTTAAATCAATTTTATAAATCTAATGATGTGTATGTGATATGATTGGTTGATGATTAGATAAGATATGAGAGAGTGTGTTGCCTTTAATATTCTAATTGATTGTTCACTATTATAAAATCGTAAATAGATCACACTTTTTATGTGTGATGTATATTATTTAATCACACGTTTTAAGTTTTGTTAAAGTGTGATATTTGAGAGTATAATTAAAAATAGTCATTTTTAATCACACGTTTTGAGTGTCATTAAAAGATGATTCCATCATATGTTTTACATATGATAATAAATATTTATATCACATCTTTTAAGTGTGATTAATAGCATTTAGATCATATCATTTAAGTGTGATTAATAACCAATAAAACTTGAGATTGAACTTAAATAATCCATTACTAATTATTAATAATGATATAATATTACAATTATATACATTTCTCATCACGGTTAGTGCGTGTGATAAAAAAAAGATTTAACCACAAAATGTGACTATTAATCGCAGCATATAAACCGTAATTAAAATTTGAATAAAACTAATATCTAAAATATAATAAATATTATTTGTACAAGAATTTTCTAAAAACAACATTTTTTTTTTGGGAATCAGCAAAAAAACAAAACTTTATTGATGAAAAAACATAGTACATGCGAAATTACAACAACAAAGAAGGGAAGTGCAGAAAGCATCAAAGCAAACCTTAACAATCCCAACTAGATTGGCACCGCAAAGGAAGCACAATCATCTGTTAGCACTTATCCAAGATTGGTGAGGGACCAATCAAACAAAGCCCAAAGAAGAAATCAAACAAAACAAGCACTGCCAATTCAGACCATGACCATATACCAGCCCAACATAGCAGCCTAACACAACACCATGGCAGACCAAAATATCAGTTTAGCATCCACAGATCAAGTCATTGGCTCTTCCTATTGTCACCCACCCAGACTTTGCAACCTTCTCCTCCCAAATAATACATGATGGCTAACTCTTAAACAATGAAGCAGAGTTGTGCAGCCAATCTGCTGTCATTCTCATGAAGGTCCCCCAATTCCATTGGTGAGGAAACAAGACACTAGAATCTGTGATGATGCTACCATGAGCACCAACATACCAGATATGGACTGATGAACCAAAAGACCCAAAAGACTGATGAAACCAATCTGCTAACTCTCTTGTGAAGACCTACATAACCAATCAAACAAAACCCAATACCAGCAGCAAGCCACACATCAAACCAATCCGCCCATTATCATCACACCAGCAGTGAACCTCTGTTGCCCTGAACTCCATCTAACAAGCATTGCCAATCAAACAAATGCAGACCACCAGATTTGATCCAGATTAGACAACCACCATTACTGATACAGTCCTACCCTTCGCAGACCACCAGATCAGATTTAGCAACCATATCAGATCAGCAATCCACAGATGAGCATAGCAGACACAAAAAAAAAGGGGCCAATATTGGACCCAGGACTGATGAGCATATCAAACAAATAAAGACTCATAAGACTGATGAAAAATAGGAACACTCCTGATCAGCTAGCACTGCAAAATAGGAACTAACCCAGGACTTGCAGCCTGCATCCAATATTGGACCTGCTAGCACTAAGGAATCACCATATCAGTCCAACATATCAACCCTCAAGACTTGCAGCCCTCTTCTTCCTATACAAACTAGGAATCACCATATCAGTTCAACTTCCATTCCTCAACAAGACTCAAAATAGAACAAATCAGCAACTCAGAACAGAACAAAATCAGAACAGATTTGGGCATCCAGGCATAAGCCAACCAGCCCTGTAGCAACACACACAAGAGAACCAACTGGTGTTGCCGAAACAAAACAACTGGACAGATTCATTCACCATTCCTTCAAGCATCTGATGAGCCAACATATTCATCTACCATTCATGCTTTAAAAACCAGCCTCAGAAATCAATTTGATAAAAAAACCAGCAGCCTGCATACTCATACAGCTAGCTTCAGAAACTCCCAGCCAGAACAGAAATCCCACAAAACAGAACCAAAACTGACAGAACATACTGTGCAAAAAACCAAAAAAAAAAAAAAAAAAAAAAAACAGAACACCAAAAAAGCCACCAGCACCAGCATACCTAGCAGCAATTCAGCATCCTTAGGTCCCATTTTCTACACACATTTGCAGACCTGCTTCAGGTTATATAACACATCGTGCACCAAGTAATTAAACTCTTTCAAGGATGAAACAGCCCACATAGCAACTCTGGTTTTTACCAGATCAGCCAAATCATTCAAAGGCGGTTGTGCTTCATTAATATGCACTCATTCCTGAGTTTTCACACTGATCACATTACTGCCAATGGTATCATCTTCCAGATCTCCTTTACATTTTTCTTCATTTTTGGGCCTGACCAGCAGTGAAGTATTGCCTCCACTGAATCAGGAATAGCCCAACTCAGGTTCCACCAACTCACAATACTGGCCCATATTCTCCAGATCTTAGGATAGTGAAGGAGGACATGGTTTAAAGACTCCACCTCAGATTTAGAAAACACACACAGTGCACTAACATTAGAATTCAATACTCCAATCCTTTGTAAAAACTCAGAGGACTTAATCCTACCTCTCCAAGCCAACCAGCTCAGAAACTGTACTTTGGGAGGAGCTAAGTTATTCCAAATGCTTTTAGTGACTGTGATAGTTGGCCCTTTACATGCTACCACCCACTTCCAGATTGATGACACATTAAAGACTCCAGAAGGGTGCGCTAACCAAGAGCAATAGTCTTCAACCCCATCATTTAGTCTAGGAGCACTCTGTAACAAATCATTAAGTTTCAACACTTCCTCCTCTTCCCAAGCAAGAAGAGGCCTTCTAAAATCAATATTCTAGACTGTACCCACTCCTCTGCTATGAACATACTCAAACAGAGTGCCATCTTTTTCAACTGACAAGGAAAATAATTTGGGAAATACCTCATTCAGACTTTGATTATTAATCCACCTATCAATCCAGAACTGCACTCTTCTGCCATTTCGAACAATTACCTTAAAATTTTGCAAAAAGAAATCTCGCAAGTCAGGATTTTCTGCAGCCATTGAAAGTACACCCTGCCACAAATTTGACATGGGCAGTGACTCTCCTAAAAATGGGCTCCATCTGCCACCCAAACCTCCATACTTACTGCATACCACTTGTTTCCATAAAGCTGAATCCTCTTTGCCATATCTCCACCACTATTTAATTAAGAGGCACTCATTAACTTGACTTAGATTTCTTACACCTAGCCCACCTTGATTTTTGCTTAGACAAATCTTCTTCCAGCTAACTAGGTGCACTTTTTTTTGGGATTTCAGAGCCTCCCCAAAGAAAATTGGCTTGAATTTTGTCTAGTGATTTTGCAATCCCCACTGGCAGCTTGAAGATGGATAGGAAATAGATTAGCAAGCTTGTCAAAACAGACTTTATCAGTGTTAATCTTCCTGCAAAAGACAAATACCTTCTCTTCCATGAAGCTAGCTTCCTCTTGAACTTATCCACTACTGGTTTCCATGAGCTCTTTCTTCTTGGATTTGCTCCTAATGGAAGTCCCAGATAGTTCATTGGCAGCTTTTGGCTGAGGCAGTTAAGTTTTTTTGCAAAGACCTTCACTAAGTCATCCTGAATACCCACCTCACACACTTTGCTTTTATGGAAATTTATTTTGAGTCCTGACATCACCTCAAAGCATCTTAAGATCCCTTTCAAAGCAACTATTTCTTCCCATTCAGCTTCACAAAATATAATAGTATCATCAGCAAATTGCAAGTGATAGTTTCAACTCATTTGGCACTACTGTGACTCCTCTGATCAAACCCTCTTCTTTTGCTCTTTCCATAAGTATATTAAGGCCCTCTGCTACAATGTTAAAAAGGAAAGGTGAAAGTGGGTCGCCTTGCCTAAGGCCTTTCATGGGGGAAAACTCTGAAGTAGGTGATCCATTAACTAGTACTGAAATTCTAGCTGTAGATATGCACGTCTTTATCTAACCCACCCATTTCTCACCAAAACCAAAATTGGCCATCATTGAATACAAAAACTCCTAATTTACTGAGTCATATGCCTTTTCAAAGTCCAATTTTAAGATGATTCCTTTTTTTTTTGACCTTCTCCACCAGTCCACCACTTCATTGGCAATTAGAACTCCATCTAGAATGTATCTTCCACTTAGAAATGCCATTTGTACTTCACTAATGATCTTGGGTAAGACCTTCCTCAACCTTTTTGATAAGACTTTTGGCAATTATTTTATACATGGAGCTAACCAAACTGATTGGCCTATAGTCACTTAGACCCACTGGATTTTCCTTCTTAGGAATTAAGGTAATAAATGAACTATTCACTCCTTTGGCCAACTTACCATTGGAGTGGAACTCATACATCATCTGCACAATCTCTCCTTTCATGATGTCCCAGCATTTTTGGATACACTTTAGATTAAAACCATCCGGCCCCGGGGCTTTATTACCATCACAGTCGTTGATTGCTGCCCAGATTTCATCCTCTAAAAATCTGCCTCCAATAATTCAGTTGAATCTGTTTGACTAAGTGAGGCAAAAACACCTGACAACTTTGGTCTACACCTCCATTCTTCAGTGAACAACTGATTGAAATGACTAACCACAGCCTGCTTAATCATCCCAGGCTGATCATGCAGCACTCCATGCTCATTAACTGAGTTCAACAAGTTTTTCCTTTGCCAACATTGACCACATATGAATAACTAATAACATCATATATTTCATAAATGAAAATCGAATATTGAAAAAATATATACAATAAAAGTTAAGGAATAAAAGTTTTTTTTTACTGTGATTACACAATAGAAATCTCATTAAAAAAAAAAAACCTTAGGAAAAACTTAGAGTTATTGAATGTTTTGTCTTCTTTGATCATATTTTTCATCTCTCCAAGCAATTTCTGACTTGAATAAAGAATTTTTGTTATTAGGTACCAGAAAATATCTTCAACAAAACAAAATTAAAAGGGCATTTGTTTGTATTTACCCCAACAATTTCTAAGCAACCAACAAAAAATTAACGAACTAAAAAAACACTTAAATATCAGCCAACCAAAAATAAAAAGAAAAAAAAAAACTAAAAATGAAAAATTATAATTCTCCTTGTTTCTTTGCATTTTCCCTAATTTTCTGACCAGCCAAATAGAAAATCAATAAACAGAAAAAAAAAAACTTAACATCTACCACAAATTGTAGGATATAAAAGAAGAAATGGAAAAAAGATACAATGGTGAGGCATTTATAGGCTTGAAGGAGTCTTTAGGGATGAAATGGGTCCCCACACATATAATTAAAGGAACAGTCTTTGGGGGATGGCAAATTCAACTAATGATTCATGGATAATAAGAGCAATTTTCAATTTGAGAGAGTTGGCTTAGCCTTTGATTAGAGATATCCCAACCCACACCAAAAAAAAAAAATCTTTCTAGAACAAGAGATATCCCAAAATATTCGAAGGTTAGGTTGGTTATCCTTTCAAATATAATAATAAAGAAGGTAATCCAGTCACCAATGGAAATAAATGAATCAGCTAGGCAACTTCAACACAATTAAGGTCAATACCAAATAAGGACCCAAATGACATACCTGATATAGTTGTGGACCCTTGTCATGAAAGCCAACAACCAACAGTGAAACACTAAAATGCCTTATACCATTGCACAAGAAAAAGAAGGGTAAGAAATTGCAACAAAAATAAGCATATGCAAGAGCTAAGATAAATCACATGAGAAGTCATAGAAGTAGAGATGAGTCTTAGTGTGAAACCTAAGAGGAGGTTAACATAAGTTCCAAAACCATTACAGATGTTGGGGTCAGCTTCAAAAACTTCAAGATCGAAGTATCTTGTCTCAGATAAAAATAATGAGTAATCAACTTGACTATGTACAACAATTATTGAATTTTTGAAACCCAAATAAATTCAAAATAACTTAATTCCAAAGTATAGCCCAAACTTGTTAATGTGTATGCGAAATATTTTAGCATTCTTGATTGGTAAGATTGTTTTATATCATTAAATCTTACTTTCTTAATTTATGAATGATTTACATGTAAGCTTTGTCTCTTTGTGGCAAATATAGAAGATGAAAACTGACAATTTAAACTTCACTTACCTTAAGTTTGAGTTTCCTCAGTAATCTTTGTTGGAAAAAAAGGTTTTATGGTGACTTTAATGTGAAATTAAAGTAGGTCCCAACTATTGGTTGAGGTGGGATTAAATGAGTTTAGATTATTTGTAATAAGGTTTTTATACCACAAAAAGAATGACAAAAAACCCATTAAGAATTGAATGAGAAATTGTCTCACAAAGTTGGTCTCATGAATGAGGTATCGGGAATTGTGTATAACTACCAATCCCACATTGATTGTAGAGGAAAACTTTGATGGAATTTAAACCTCAAGATTTTGATAAGGGTATGAGCCTTTTGGGGCATCCAAATTTTTTGAAGGAAGGGAGTTATGAATGTTTCAAGGATGGGCTTGGCCCAAGACTATGGTCCAAGTTGGCTATGCAAAAATTGCCATACATGCGCGTGCGCTACCCGAACTAGGCCTGGTCCGGGGTCTGTGATCCGTGGGTTGTGGATCGTGGGTTGGAGGCTAGAATGGGTTAGGTTTGGGTTAGGCCAAATTGGTGGTCCACCAACCTAATCTTTTTGGGCCGAATCTGTAAAGTGGCTGCTGATATATTTATATATTCACACACATATGTAACTCACACACTTAAGTCCCATCAGTTTTGCAGAAGTTATTGGGTAGTTTTGCCTGCATTAGTTGCCAGCCTTTATGGCTGGAAGGTTTCTCCTCTCTCCCCCATTGTGTATAAAAGGAGTCCCATCTCCCTTGGTTTCAACATAGAATTTTTGCTTCCAGAACATATAGTCAGTTTGTTCCTATAATTTTCTTCCTATGTGAGAGAGTGTTGCCATTGTCGGTTTGCCAAAGCTAACAGAAAGTGCTTCTGCCTAGCCGATCTAAACAGTCGTATCTAGGGAGACAAAAGTCGACATACCTCTAGTACCCACGGTGAAGTGGGTAATCTGTTTTAAGGAGACTGTGGTATCACACAAGTTTCGGTTTGCTTCTTTACAATTTTTTGATTTGATATGTATTTCTATTCATCATGTTTATGGTCTGGAATTTATTTTATTAAATATGAATTTATTTGTTTTGTTTAATTACACTATTTGTACAACAATCTTAAGACAAATTAATTTATTCCCCATGAAATTATACAAATAGAATTCATGATTAGGATGTATTAGTTTATTTGTTGTTTGCTACTGGTCATGGAAAATCAAAAGTTGTTCAGAATGATTAATTATATACTTTTTCTTCTACACCTCTTGTTCCGGAGCCTTAATATATATAGGAGTTCACTATTTCCCACCTGGAGTTCATGATTCCTTTAATCATAGATATATATTTGTTCTGTACCTAATATTCTTACATGCTTAAGTCCACTGTCATTCAATTTAATTGGTATGGTATGCTATTGATTACATATATGAATTCATGATTACAAATCCCTGTTTAGATTAGAAAATTTATATATTGATTACATATATGAATTCATGATTACAAATCCCTGTTTAGATTAGAAAATTTATATATGTAATGGTATGTGTTAATTTTATGGTTTTAATTTAATCAGAATGCTTAATCATGGTTTTAATTTAATCAGAATGTTTAATCTCTCTTGCATAATTTGTATGCTTATTTGGTTATAATATAATTTTATTGTATGAACATGATTCATAATTTCCTACCATGCTTTGCATGTCTTTTTATTTTATAATATAATTTGCATGCTTATGAGTGTTTAAGTTGTAGTTAATATTGACATGCTAATTATTTTTTAATTTCTAGTATAATCAACATGCTCAATCTATTTTTTATTTTTTTTACATTCTAGTTTACTTCACATGTTTATTAATCCTAGATTTGTAGGATATTTGCATGATCTTATTTCTAAAATAATTTACATGATAATTGCTAGGAACAATCACATGTTTTATTTTATTTTATTTATTTATTTATTTATTTTGGGTACATTGAAAAAAAAAAAAAAAAAAAAAAACATTCACATGTTTATTACATGGTTTTGTTATGTAAAAATTTCATATAACTCTTGCATATTAAATTTTTAATTTAAATTTTTGGAGTTATAATTTTTTTTGTAACTTGTCTATATTTATTTACATGATTATTGTGTTATAATTTCATATAACTCTTGTCAATTAATTTTAATTTAATTTTTAGAGTTATAAGGTTTGTAATTTATTTGAGAGTTATAAGTTTAATTGCATAACTTGTCTAGCATTTTTAATTAAATTAATTGATTATTTTTACAGTTTCTTTAGATTATTTGTTTTGTATTTTGTCGTGTTTTCTGCTAAGTTTCTCTACAGGAAAATCTATGTGGAAGAGGATGGGAAAAAATACAAATCCCAATGGAAAAATTTGGGATTGCAATAAAATTTGGACTGCTTACCTTTTTGATTGAACAAAAATACCAAAGTGAGGAAAGGAATTTTGGACAAATAAGAATCCTTATTTGGATTGGTTTCATTTCTTTTTATTTGAAGCAATGTTTTGCTTGAGTTTTAATTTGGTTCATTTACCAATTTGTAGAAGTAAGTTTTATTTGCTTATAACTGTTGTAGCAATTTTTTGTAAATTGCATGTAAGTTTGGAACTTGGTTTGGTTTAACCTAGTTCATCCCCTGGAAAACTTAATTCGGAAAATTATTTTCCATGGATTAGGAGTCAATATGCTCCTGAAAGTTTTGTCAAAAGGTTAACTGGGTTTTAAGTGGGACCGATGTGACCCCTCTAGTCTTCCTGGGAACATTGCTGACCATGTTCAATTCTAGGTTAAGTGGTGAGACTAGTTTTGAATTAAATTTCCAATTTTGAGATTTTCTAGTGTTAAGTTTAACTTTTGGAAACATAGAAAGTGAATTTATGTTATATTTTTCAGAAATGACAATTGTCATTGATGCTGCTGCTGCTTCTAATGTTGTTGGGGATCAGAACTCCGGGACAATTGGCTTGCCAACCTTTATTGCTGTGACCTTCGTGGTCAACCCGGTTGCTGTGACCTTTGTGGTAAACCTTGTTGCTGCTCTTGCTATTACGGGAGGCCCGCTCAACCATCATGACCGTCCGAAGAAGTTCACAGGAGTGAATTTCAAGAGGTGGCAGCATAAGATGTTCTACCTAACTACTCTAAGCCTTACGAGGTTTTTGAGTGAGGATCCACTAGCCGTGGAGGAGAATGAGCAAGACAAACAGAAGCTCATGGTTCTAGATGCTTGGAAGCAGTCAGACTATGTTCTGAATGGCTTGGCAGATTCACTGTTCAATGTGTTTTATGCCAAGAAGTCGACAAAGGAGCTGTGGGATGCTTTGGACAAAAAGTACAAGACCAAGGATGCTAGGGCAAAGAAATTTGTCGTTGGTCACTTTGTGGACTTGAAAATGGTGGACTCAAAAACCGTCATTAGTAAAGTCCAAGAGTTTCAAGTAATTCTGCATGAGATTCATGTAGAGAGAATGTTTCAGAGTAGATCATTCCAAGAAGGCATGTTGATTGAGAAGTTGCCTAATGGCAGAAAAGACTTCAAGAACTACTTGAAGCATAAACAAAAGGAGATGACAGTTGAAGAGCTCGTTGTCAATCTTCGGATTGAGGAAGACGACAGGAGGAAATGGAGGAATACCTCCACTGTGAAAGCAAACGTGGTTGAGCATGGCCAATCCTCGGGGATTGTAGACACCCCATTTTTGACCACCTTTAAGACTTGGACGCGACTGATGGTTTTGGAAGTTGTGCAGTGCAAAGGTTCAATTTCTTCGGCAAGGAGAGAGTCAAATCTCAACTTCATACCCCCTTTTTTTTGGACCAAAACGATCTTGATCAAAAGATTTTAGTCTTAAAACCCTCTCTCTCAAAACGTTTTTGAAATAAAGTTTTTACGATGTTCCGAGGCTCGCATTTTGTTAAATGTTGCGCTTTTCGGTAAACCGAGCAAGGACAAAGTGGAAATGAATGAAAGAGAGATGAAATCTTTGAAAAATCTGTCAAAACACCTTACTTAGGGGTTTGGAGTTGAAGAAAAGAGGAGAAGAGGGAAGAAATCCAGTTGGGGGAGAAAATGGGCATGAACCGTTAAGAAAGAGTCGAACAGCCCTCGCCGAATCGGGCCTATTCATTTGCATACTTGGAATCAAGCTATGAGGCCACCACCGTTGGAAATAAGACTTCCGGGGCTTCATTTTGCACTCAAGAATCTCCTAAATCCAATTCTGGACGGGGGAGTAGAGTTGATTGAAGTAGGGCATCACTTCGGTTGGACCGAAATCTGCGCGGCTTCACCAAAAAGGGCATAACTTTTTCCGCAGGAGGAATGTTAATGCAAGGTTTATGCCATTGGAAAGCTAACTTCCGGGGCTTCAATTTGGACACTTGAACGGCCACCATTGGACTTCCCTATCACTGGCCGGCCACCTTTCTTTCCGGTAGACCCATTTTTTTTCCTGAAAAGTAGCAGACCGGCCAGAAAATGTATCAGGCCGGCCACTTACCTAGTTGGATGACCTTTTTTGCCCTTTTGAGCTGGCCGGCCATGATCCCCTCCCCAAGTGTGTTCTAGTTGTGCAATTTGTTTTCCTCTAGACCCTGTACCTGAGGATTAACCTTTTGAGGGGGGGCGAAATTTGAATTTGAATTTCCCCCCTTTTCCTCCACTCTTTTGCCTATAAAACCAGCAGCTCTAGCTGCATTTTGGAGGTGGAAAAAAATTTGTTTTGGAGCTCTTGCATTGAATCTCTCTCCCTCCCTATTCTAACCCTCAAAACACCCTTGGTTTTTGACCATTTCTACACCAACCCATAGCACCACACCTCCATCCTTCATTCCAGCACTTTGGGACTGTTTTGAAGAGGTTCAAGGCTCAGAATTTGGTCCAAGAGCTGCTGGTTCATTGGTCTTCAAGGGTAAGTCTTCTTTTCCTCTTTTCTTGCCTTATTTTGATCTATATCCTAGCTCCTTGTGCTTCCATTTTTGGGTTCCGACCCTAACTGGAAATAGTCTTGTTTTGAGCTATTTTTCCATGTTTGATTAAGGGCCTCTCCCTGTTTGAGGCTTCCTTCTTACCCTTTGTGTTTAAACCCACTTTTAGGCCTATTTTTGCATAGTATTTTAGGCCTATTTGTGAGCTGTTTTAGACTTAGTTATAAATTGTAAAATATCATTTTTTGAGCCCCTCTTCAATATTGTTGAAAGTCCCTCCTCTGTTTGAGGCTGGCAGCTATCACTTGCTTCTTTATCCCTCTTTTGGCCTTTTTCTTGTATGATAGTTTAGCCTCATTTATGTTCACTTTCGTGGCTTGATGTAAACTGTGAAGTGCCATTTTTTGAGCCCCTCTTCAACTTTGTTGAAGGGCTCTTGGCCATTTGGAGCCAGCTGCTGCCTCTTACCTCTATTACCTCTTTTAGGGCCATTTTTGTATGATAGATAAGTCATATTTGTGATCACTTTTGAGACTTGGTATAAACTGAGAAAAGGCTTGTTTTAACATCATCTTCATGTTTTATTAAGGTTCCATTTTTGTTTGAGGTCATATGCTATCTTGTATGCTTGGTTGCCTCCCATTTTGAGAACCCTTTTTCTCATTTCAATTTCAAAAATCGTTTTGTGCTCAGAGTGCCGTGTTGTCCTCCACATTTGTGCAAAAAAAGGATCAGTTCTTTCATAAAGCCGCAGGGTTCAACCCAGGTCATGTCAAAATAGTAAAACAAGGACCTATCTAAAGCTATTTAGGTTCTAGACTGCAATGCAAAAGGAAAGAGGGAAAATTTGGAGCATCTTAGCATGTTTCAACTTTAGCAAAATCTGAGACTGCATTCCAGGTGCACCTTCTCAGGCCTTGCTGTTTCTCTGGAGTATGAGTGTATCTCGACCCCAAGTGTAAGCCTGCTTCAAGTCAGAATGGCAGTCCAAGCAGCACCCAAGAGTTTCACATGCAGATGTCATCTCTTGCCAATATGTGCAAGGTGTGCCCTTTTTGAGCTGAGTGTGTTGCAAAGTCCTCTAAGAGGTAAATCAGAGGCACCAGAGTACATATTTGATGCTCCTCTATTGCATAGAATGTGAACTTTCATATACACTGTTGTTGCATGCGTGCCGCGTATCGTTATGATTTATGCATAGAATATGCTTGCTTTCGATTCCGCATAGAATATGCTTTGCTTGTTTCATGTATAGAATATGCTTGCTTTCAATATTGCATAGAATATGCTTCCATACTTGCATAGAAAATACTCGTGTCTTTTGCATGGAAAATGCTGCCATACTTGCATAGAAGATGCATTTTATGGCACTTTATTGTGCATTTTATCTCGCTCGCACTGTCCTGTGCACTTGCATTTTATCTCACTCGCACTATCTTGTGCATTTCAAATCAATCGCTATTTGTTTAGCGTGTCGCCTTTATCTTGTGCATTTCAAATCAATCGTATTTGTTGACGTATCGCCTTTATTTAGTGCATTTCAAATCAATCGCGCTGTTTAGCGTATTGCACTGTTTTGTGCAGTTTATCATTCGCGCTATTTTGCGCATCGCACTGTTTTGTGTAGTTTATCACTCGCGCTATTTTGCGCACCACAATCGCACTGTTTTGTACAGTTTATCATTCGCGCTATTTTGTGCATCGCACTGTTCTGTGCAGTTTATCATTCGCGCTATTTTGCGCACCACAATCGCACTGTTCTGTGCAGTTTATCACTCGCGCTATTTTGCGCACCACAATCGCACTGTTTTGTGCAGTTTACATTCGCGCTATTTTGCGCATCGCACTGTTTTGTGCAGTTTATCATTCGCGCTATTTTGCGCACCTCCATCGCACTGTCTTGTGCATTGCATTCATCATGTTATTCTGTGCTTTGCATATCACATCGCGCTATCGTGTGCATTTCAAATCAATCGCGCTGTTTAGCGTATCGCACTATCTTGTGCATTGTATCATTCGCGCTATCTTGCGCACCTCACCTGCACTGGTTAGTGTATTGCATCGCGCTATCTTGCGCCATGACCATTACTTGCATTGTGCATGCATTTTATCGCGCTATCTTGCGCACCTCACCTTTAGCTCGCACTGTCTTGTGCACTCACCTGATCCAGGAGACCTTAAATCCTTCGGTCTAAAGAGACCTTAAATCCTGCATCATCATTCGCGCTTATTCACATCGTCTTGTGCACTTTCCGGTCTAGGAGACCTTAAATCCTCTAAAGGTGCAATTCCTTTGGTGTTTGTCGTGCCCAAACGACTTTTGATGGTCTGGTATAGCTACCTGCCTGTGTTAGTAGTGAGTTCCTAGGAGACCAACTGAGACGGTGGAAACTAGAGTTCGAATGGCTTATGCCTAGAATGCAAAGGTTCGGGATTTCCGAGACTAAAGTCTGGTTTAAATACCCAGGGGTATATCCTCGGCTTGAAATCTATATGGCAGCCCCATAGATTGAGATAGCATATGTATGCGCCTCAATTCTGGATACCAAATCAACCTAGTCTGTCACTCTGTTGGAGAATAGGGAAAACTGCGACCATAGTCAGGGAGAAAAGTAGTACTTGTGGTTCAACTGAGAAGAAGAGGAAGATTCCCACATCAGCATGAGGTAGGACATTGCCGAGGTGAGTCATTGCCAATTGCCCCTGTAAGGTACCTTTACCTCTTAGCTATTACATTGCATCTTAGCCACTACATTGCAGTGCATGGCATGAGTCCTCAATTTTCAAACCGGCTTCGCGTAGCGTATAAGTCCAATCTTCAAACCGGCTTCGCGTAGCGTATAAGTCCAATCTTCAAACCGGCTTCGCGTAGCGTATAAGTCCAATTATCAAAATCTTTCTGCATATCATTTTGCATCCTTACGACCTCTGTTGGTTTGATTCCTTACAAAAGGATCGTGGCGACTTCTTGGTACAACCATTTATTTATCTATATTTTGTTTGTTTGTCCAAGTCTTCGGCCTTGTCAAAAATGGGTCGTCTCTGCGCTTTAACATTCACTCCCGTCACTTCTTGACTTCCGAGTTCTGTCAAAGAGGGGCAACTATAGACACCTCATTTTTGACCACCTTTAAGACTTGGACGCGACTGATGGTTTTGGAAGTTGTGCAGTGCAAAGGTTCAATTTCTTCGGCAAGGAGAGAGAGTCAAATCTCAACTTCATACCCCTTTTTTTGGGACCAAAACGATCTTGATCAAAAGATTTTAGTCTTAAAACCCTCTCTCTCAAAACATTTTTGAAATAAAGTTTTTACGATGTTCCGAGGCTCGCATTTTATTAAATGTTGCGCTTTTCGGTAAACCGAGCAAGGACAAAGTGGAAATGAATGAAAGAGAGCTGAAATCTTTGAAAAATCTGTCAAAACACCTTACTTAGGGGTTTGGAGTTGAAGAAAAGAGGAGAAGAGGGAAGAAATCCAGTTGGGGGAGAAAATGGGCATGAACCGTTAAGAAAGAGTCGAACAGCCCTCGCCGAATCGGGCCTATTCATTTGCATACTTGGAATCAAGCTATGAGGCCACCACCGTTGGAAATAAGACTTCCGGGGCTTCATTTTGCACTCAAGAATCTCCTAAATCCAATTCTGGACGGGGGAGATATAGTTGATTGAAATAGGGCATCACTCCGGTTGGACCGAAATCTGCGCGGCTTCACCAAAAAGGGCATAACTTTTTCCACAGGAGGAATTTTAATACAAGGTTTATGCCATTGGAAAGCTAAGTTCCGAGGCTTCAATTTGGACACTTGAACGGCCACCATTGGACTTCCCTATCACTGGCCGGCCACCCATCTTTCCGGAAGACCCATTTTTTTTCCTGAAAAGTAGCAGGCCGGCCAGAAAATGTAGCAGGCCGGCCACTTACCTAGTTGGATGACCTTTTTTGCCCTTTTGAGCTGGCCGGGCATGATCCTCTCCCCAAGTGTGTTCTAGTTGTGCAATTTGTTTTCCTCTAGGCCCTGTACCTGAGGATCAACCTTTTGAGGGGGGGCGAAATTTGAATTTGAATTCCCCCCCTTTTCCTCCACTCTTTTGCCTATAAAACCAGCAGCTCTAGCTGCATTTTGGAGGTGGAAAAAAATTTGTTTTGGAGCTCTTGCATTGAATCTCTCTCCCTCTCTATTCCAACCTTCAAAACACCCTTGGTTCTTGACCATTTCTACACTAACCCATAGCACCACACCTCCATCTTTCATTCCAGCACTTTGGGACTATTTTGAAGAGGTTAAAGGCTCAGAATTTTGGTCCATGAGCTACTGGTTCGTTGGTCTTCAAGGGTAAGTCTTCTTTTCCTCTTTTCTTGCCTTATTTTGATCTATATCCTAGCTCCTTGTGCTTCCATTTTTGGGCTCCGACCCTAACTGGAAATAGTCTTGTTTTAAGCTCTTTTTCATGTTTGATTAAGGGCCTCTCCCTGTTTGAGGCTTCCTTCTTACCCTTTGTGTTTAAACCCTCTTTTAGGCCTATTTTTGCATAGTATTTTAGGCCTATTTGTGAGCTGTTTTAGACTTAGTTATAAACTGTAAAATATCATTTTTTGAGCCCTTCTTCAACATTGTTGAAGGTCCTTCCTCTGTTTGAGGCCAGCAGCTATCACTTGCTTCTTTATCCCTCTTTTGGCCTTTTTCTTGTATGATAGTTTAGCCTCATTTATGTTCACTTTCGTGGCTTGATGTAAACTGTGAAGTGCCATTTTTTGAGCCCCTCTTCAACTTTGTTGAAGGGCTCTTGGCCATTTGGGGCCAGCTGCTGCCTCTTACCTCTATTACCTCTTTTAGGGCCATTTTTGTATGATAGATAAGTCATATTTGTGGTTACTTTTGAGACTTGGTATAAACTGAGAAAATGATTTTTTTAACATCATCTTCATGTTTTATTAAGGTTCCATTTTTGTTTGAGGTCATATGCTGTCTTGTATGCTTGGTTGCCTCCCATTTTGAGCTTTGCATCCTAGCCCTTGTTGCATGCTTCATTTGGCCTTCTAGCCACTGAAATCCAGTGGATTTTCAGTGGCTTGGCTGCTGTTTTGAGCCTCCAAATTAGAGGGGGGTGATCCTCTCTCACCTTGGCTTGTTTGATGGCCATCTTGGCCTTTCAAAGCAACCCCATCTTGCATGCTTCCTAGTCACATTCTAGGGTCAATTTGTTGAGTTTTGAGACTACCATATTTGATTTTCAAAGTTGGTTTGAGGCTGCCACATGTCTATTTTGTATGTGCTTAAGAATCCCTTTGTATGCCCTCTAAAGGTGCCCCTCATTTGTGCATGTGTTGGCTGTCTTTACATGGTTATTTGGGCTTATTTTGGCATGCTTTATTCACTAAATTTTTCTGGTTTGGTAAGTGCTCATGTGCTTCATGTACTTGCCATGTAATCCATGTTTGACAGTAAAAATCGCATACTAATTTAAGCCATCTTGCTAGCACTTTTTGGCCTTGCTCTAAACTGGAAAAATGCATGTTTTGGGACTGTTTTGACTTTGTCTTTACACTTCATGTTCAAATAATGCATGCTTTGTATAGCTATAAGTCATTCCATGTGCCTAATTTCGTGTTTCGGGGTTCATCTCATGCATCGGGTGCCACGTGGCCATGATTCGGGGCTATTTAGCATCATATATTAGTGCTGAAATTCGCATATTTGTATGCCATATTCCATGCCTTGCCATGCTTTGGTAGAGTGGCATTCGTGCCTTAGGATTGGTCCTCGGTTTGCGTGCATGGGTGCACGCATCCCGAGTGTCTCATTTCCATCTTATGGCCTCCTATGTGAGTGTGGCTGAGGTCCACTCATGTTGGTGTAAGTCCATTATGCATTGCGTATGCCATTTCATTTCATAGCATTGTGTATGCTAGGTTGTATGTTAGCGCATTGTGTATGCCATGTTACCTCGTGCGTCGTGTATGCCATTTCATAGCATTGTGCATGTTAGGTTGTATTTTAGTTGCATTCATGCATGTCATGCATATTGCATTGTGTTTGGGATAGGAGTTAGCCCAAGCACGGGAAACGAGGTACGTTTCGTACTCCGAGTGACGGAACGTGTCTCAATTCCCCAGTCACCGACATTTTGGATAACCCATGATGGAGTTTAGGTTTTGTTGTGTTTTCATGTGCATTCATTCCATATTGAGTTGTGCAATTCGACTCCTCGGCCATCATGCATCGAGATGCGTGATTGGTGACACGAGGATCGAGGTAAGTATACATATGTGAAAATACATTGCCATGCCCTTTTCTTGCTCTCTGTTGCAGCAAATCAAGAATCAACAGCTTTTCAAAAGCCTTGCACAGCATTCCGGCATTAATTGTAAACAGAGGCTAATTGGGGCATCGCAGTGGATTTCCGTGCCAAAGCAACCCGAACATGCATCATTCATCATCCGAAGCAGAGTCGAGGCAGTCCCGAGCTTACATGCTTATTTACCGCTTTCCTTAGTTAATTTGTTAATTAATTAGGGTTTTGTACTATATTTGGATTGTATTATTTATTTAGACCCTCTGCGCGAGGGTAATGTTGTAATAAGTGTGCGTGAGTGTGATGTATGTCTTCCAACCCCACGTCTTTCTTCCTTTTTATTTACCAGCTTATGATGGTTAGATTAGGGCATGTTTCAATTAGCATACAGTATGATAGCATGTTTGCATTCATTCATCTGTTTTGCATGCACCGGGCTCGACGCATCATACTAATTGCATTTGTATTTCAAATCCGAGTTGAATACTTGATAGCTATAGCATTCCATATGCCATGTTTAGAATAGCCGAGCCAGCTATAGTTGCATTTCTGCATGTGTTGCATTAGGCATTTCTGTATAATTAGGATCATGCATGGATTTTTAATTAGCTTTTGTTTTGGCTTGGAGTACTCGGTAAGCTTTTACGCTTTAGTATCCTTGCATGCGTGTGAATGACTGCCATGAATAGCATGCTTACCATGAGGCTAACTGCTTATGTGATATAACTGTCTGAATGCCTGTGGATGAAGGTTGGGTTAGTTGGATCGGAATAAATCATTGACTGTGTGTTTTAAGCCCACTAGATAGTGGCAAAATTATGTTTTCTAAGCCCACCCGAGGGTTGCAAATCCACGTCTTAGCCTACGTGTGAGTACCACCATCAAACCATTTTCAAAAACAAACATGAAATGTTTTGTTCCAATTCAGGCGACTCAGTCTATACTTGTATGCTGTGCACATCACATAGTAAATCTAGGCTAATAACCAGAATAAGAACGCACAATGTTTTCAAAACTAGATATCATGGTTAGTAGAGGCCGATCTTTGATCGGGCGAGCAGGGGTGCTCACGAAATGACCTTCCCCAATCGTACCCAAGTTCCCAAGCCGAGGCAACTTTAGTGATGACGGACACGTGGCCTTAGGCAACGAGTCAGGGTTTCCTAAATTTCCCAAAATAAAATATTTAGGTGGTGACTCTGTATCTGGCAAAGCAGTCCATGTTTGGCACTTCTTTCAAAAAAATATGTTTTCTTAAAACGATTTGCCGGATTTGGACTCTTTGGTTCAGATTACGAACCGTGACTATTTGAGTCCTGAACTGTAGTGAGCCCAAGATGAACAGAACGGGGGACTCATTCCCTCCCTGGGGTGTTCGGGGACGTCTACAGGGATAAAGAAGAAGCCACCGATAGGCAAAAGCTCAAAGTTGGGGGCAAGAGGTGGTGTCTCCAAAAGGCCGGTCTACAAGCCGCAGGAACCTACTTTTAGGTTTAATGGAAAGTGCTTCAACTGTGGAAGCGATGGGCATTGGGCAGTTGACTATTGCAAGAAGAAGAAGCCTTACAATAAGTTCCCTCCACAGAACAAAAGCTGGGCTCACATGGTTGAGATGGAGGATCTCTCACAAGATGTGGACGACATTCATCTGGCAGCTGTCGTCACCGAAGTGAACAAGGTAGGGTCTAACCCAAAGGAATGGTGGGTAGACACTAGAGCCACTCGTTACATCTGTGCAAAGAAAAAGATGTTCACAGCTTTCAAACTGGTTTCAAATGGTGAGAAGTTGTTCATGGGAAATTCTACGACCTTAACTGTTGCGGGTAAAGGTAATGTGGTCCTAAAGATGACTTCAGGAAAATAGTTGACTCTGAATGATGTCCTATTTGTATTGGACATTCGTAAGAACCTTGTTTCGGAGCCGCTCTTAAGAAAACATGACTTTTGTTAGGTATTTGAGTCAGATAAGGTCGTGTTGACCAAGAGCGGGGTCTATGTGGGGATGTGATATATGTCGGGCGGTATGTTTAAGCTCAATATAATGACTCTTGTCCCTAAAATTAATGAGAAAGCTTCTTCTTCTGCTTATATGCTTGAGTCCCCTAATTTATGGCATGGTAGACTGAGTCATACAAATTTTGACTCTTTGTGTAGATTAATCAAGTTAGATCACATACCATCTTTCAAGATTAATCCAAAGTGTGAAACTTGTGTAGAAGCAAAATTGAGAAGGACTTTTTTTCATTTTGTTGAAAGAAGTACCTAGCCTTTGGATTTGGTGCACAGTAATGTGTGTGACTTGAAGTCGTTTAATGACGTGGTGACAAGAAGTACTTTATCACTTTTGTTGATAATTGCACAAAATATTGTTATGTGTATTTGCGTAAAAGCAAAGATGGACGATTGATAAATTTATTATTTTCAAGAATGAAGTTGAGAATCAACTTAGTCAAAAGATCAAGGCTACAAGGAGTGATCATGGTGGTGAGTATGAATCCCCGTTTGCTGAGATTTGTGCTCAATTTGGAATTATTCACCAAACCACAATGCTTTACTTCTCTCAGTCAAATGGTATGGCCGAGCAGAAGAATAGAACGTTAAAAAAATGATGAATGTAATGTTAATAAGTTCTGGGTTGCCACAAAACTTGTGGGGGGAAGCGATTCTCTCCGCGAATTACATTCTAAATAGAATCCCTTGGAAGAAAGTAGACAAGACTCCATATGAATTATGGAAAGGTCACAAGCCTTCTTATAATTTCCTACGAATGTGGGGGGTCTACACCCAAGCGGGTTAGGATAGGTTTGAAAACCGTGGATTGTATATTCATTGGTTATGCCTAGAATAGTAGTGCATATAAGTTTCTTGTGTACAAGTCTGATATTTTAGATATAAACAAGAATATCATAATGGAGTCAAGGAATGCATCCTTCTTTGAGGACGTATTTCCTTGCCGAACCCAATGAGAGGATCAAAGTTCTTAAAAGGAACTTGAAGATGATCAAGATAAGGAAGTAGATGAGCCAAGAAAGAGTAAGAGGGCTAGGACTGCCAAGTCCTTTGGCCAGGACTTCTTGACTTATATGTTAGAAGGAGAACCTCAAACTTTTCATGAAGTTGTAACTTCACCTGAAAGTCCCTTATGGAAAGAAGCAATTAAGAGTGAAATCAACTCCATCTTATAGAACCATACTTGGGAGTTGGTTGATTTACCTCCAAGCAGTAAGGCCTTGGAGAGTAAGTGGATTTTTAGAAGAAAGATGAAAGCGGATGGGCCAATTGATAAGTATAAAGCTAGGCTAGTTATCAAAGTATATATGCAGTGAGAAAGCCCGGATTATTTTGATACGTATTCACCTATGATAAGGATTACATCCATTCACATGGTGATTGCGATAGCCATTTTACGTGGTCTGGAGATACATCAAGTGGATGTAAAGATAGCTTTCTTAATGGAGATTTAGATGAAGAAATCTACATAGAGCAACTCGAGGGGTTTTCAGCCCCAGGACAAAATAAGAAAGTCTGTCAGCTTGTCAAGTCATTCTATGGTTTGAAGCAAGCTCCTAAGTAATGGCATGAGAAATTTGACAATGCTATGTTGTCAAATGGATTTAGAATCAATGAGTGTGACAAGTGCGTATATGTTAAAGACATTGACAGAGGTTATGTCATTTTGTGTCTATACGTAGATGACATACTCATTGTTGGTAGTGATAATGAAATGATTAGAACTACCAAGAGATTGTAAAACTCTAAGTTTGACATGAAAGATATGGGCCTTACAGATGTTATTCTAAGTATTAAGATCACCAGAACATCTAGTGGTATTGTACTTTCTCAATCTCACTATGTTGAGAAGATACTTGAGAAACTTGGTAAATTAAATACAAGTGTGTCTAGGACACCAGTAAACGTAAGTCTACATTTGACCAAGAATAATAGTGAGAGTGTCTCTCAACTAGAATATTTTTGGGTAATTGGAAGTTTAATGTATCTGATGAGTTGTACAAGACCGGATATAGCCTACTTTGTTAGCAGGCTTAGTAGATACATGAGTAATCCAAATGCCACTCATTGAAGAGGTATTATGCGGGTGTTAGGTTATCTACGATACACCTGGAATTATGAGTTGCATTATAGCAGATGCCCAGTGGTACTAAAAAGGTATAGTAATGCTAATTGGATATCTAATATAAAGGACTCCAAATCCATTAGTGGTTATGCGTTTACCCTCGGAGAGGCAGCCATCCCTTGGAAGTCTTCCAAGCAAACATGTATATCGAGATCAATGATGAAATCTGAGTTTATTGCTTTGGATAAAGTAATTGAAGAGGCTGAAAGGCTATGCCAGTTCATTGAGGATATTTCATGTAACGCCCTCAAAATTTAACCCATTAAATATAAAACATGACATGCATTATTTAAAAGAAAACAATATATTATACCAATCATCAGAGTATTATGAAATAAAATATTATAATAAGTGCCCTACGGGCTTACATTTTGCCAGGCCAACACTTGGACACAAATCCATGAGTTCTAACTCAAACAATTAAAGCCCTAGGCTTGAATGTTTACATAGTTCAAATAAAGCAAATAAAGCAAATAAAGAAAGTCTTCAAGTCCAAATCCTCACAAGCTAAGTCTTTGGAGGTAATGAACCACCTGATCCTGAAAAATGAAGTTCCCATATAGGGTGAGCCACAGCCCAATAGAGAAATACTAAACCAAGCATAAGGATTAACTAAAGCATTAGCATTCGATACATGGTTAACACAAGATAATCAATTTCCCATTTCATGACACGAATGTCTACATTATCTATGACCTATTGTCTATGACACATTTCACTTTCCAATATTTATTCAACTTTCCCATTTTATCATTATGGCTCAGAACCTGGCCAACTATAATAGTAATCCAGATATTACAAAAATAAATGAGACTAAAGCTCAAACCACAACACTTCCATACTTCCAACCGATACACATTACAATGATGTATCATATCAACAACAAATAGCAATATTGCTATTATCAATAAGCATACATATGAATGATGCTACTGGAGTCCATCCCCTATCTCCTTCCAACAAATCCGGTTTAGAGGTCCATCCCCTATCTTCCCCTAAACCGTGGAGTTCATCCCCTATCTCCTCCAAAACCAAATGCGTATGCAACATAATCAATACTTGACATATACAACACATGATCAATACACGAATGTTCTGTACTAATTCAACTGTCAAATAAATGACTCAATTTCAGTTATACCTAAGCCGCATGCAAGGTCTACAACAATCAATGGCTATCCTCCACCGATAGCCCAAAACAATTATTTCTAAGCAAGAAACAAATACACAACAATTATAATTCCAACATTCTCAAAGGTAAGTATTTAAACCAACCCAATACATCATTAAATTACTAAATTCCCCAATCTCATGAATTTAGCCAATAACACAATTTCCCTTTAAATTAATTATACAAATTAATCTATGACAAAACCTAGGGTTTCTCCCAAAATTACCCAAACTACCCCCACATACCAAAATACCAACACTTAGGATTAAAATGTATAAATGGAGTAGGAATTCCCTACCTCGAAGAAAGAATCCAAAAAGAAGGAGATGTAGATGATGCCCAAAACTTCAAAATGCTCCAAATCAATAATTGCTCTGATTAAATGAAAGCCCTCACTCTCCTCTATCTTATTTGTAAAGCAACTAGGGTAAAAACACACCCTAACTAGATCAAACCAAGAAGAGAAGATGGGTTGGGAGAGAGAAAACTCGTAACCTAGGGTTTTCAAACTGAAGAAATTTGAAAAAGCGATCTGCGTATTTAAACAAAATAGGCTCGCTCGGCGAAGACACAGTCGCTCGGCGACCGGAACCTGAAAAATCCTCGCTCGAGCCAAGAAAGGCCCTATCGGCGAAGAACTAACGATTCGCTCGGCGAAGAAGCTCGCTCGAGCCGCTAACATCGCTCTGGTCCGCATCGGCAATCAATCCTCGCTCGAGCCAAGAAATGCTCGCTCGAGCGACGGACCAAAAAACAAAAGCCTCGCTCGAGCGAAGATAAGCTTGCTCGAGCGACCAAGCCAAAAACTGAACATCAACTCTTGGTTTCTAAACCCAACCAACTTGCAATCAACCTGCCCAAAACATCCTATAACCCAAAATAAGGAATCAAAGGACAACACAACAATAATAAGACAACGGAATCCACGGAACATAAGTCCGGATACAATAATTAAATGGGAAAAGACCGGGGTCGCTATATTTCACGTTGGCCGAAACCTGTGCCTGCTATTTGTATTCATTGTGATAGCCAATTAACGATTGGATGGGCATAGAGTCATATGTATAATGGAAAGTCTAGACATATCCGTCGTAGACATAATTCCATATGACAACTACTCTTTTATGGAGTTGTCTGTCTAGATTATGTAAAGTTTAAGGACAACATTACAGATCCGTTAACCAAAGGGCTAACACGAGAGTTAGTGGAAATGTCGTCAAGAGGAATATGGTTAAGGCCTTTAGTGATGTTGCTGGAATGGAAAACCAAACCTAGTTGACTGGAGATCTCAAGATCTAAGTTCAAAGGGACAACCTAATTTCATGTGACGGGTGAGTCACTGAAGAGGTAAATCTTCTTGCCCATTCCTTTGTATAGTGATACCCTGTGGGAGTGGTAGGTTAGGCTAATGTTTTTAATGACCTAAGTGATATGAATAATCAACCGTGGTATAATGAGATACTTGATATAGGTCACCTATGTGAGTGTGAAGTGGAGCCGCTTCTTTAAGAATTGGTAAGGTCGAACTTTTTAAAAACCACTCACTAAACTAGGCTAGTGTTCTGGGGACATACTAGACACACCAGTGAGAACAAGAACAATGGTTGGACTAACTCTTGTGTCAGGTCTATTTTCATGGTTTACACAAACGGTAGAATAGTTCAAGACATCACGTTCACTGGACAACTAGTAAATCCGATAGGTTTTCACTACGGTTCAAGGCTAACAATTACCTTTTTTGATGCAGGGTTAGTCTATGTGCTCTTTCTCCGAGTCTTTGTTGTAAACATTGTCTGTTTTTCTTTATTCGATCAATTTTTATTCATATGGGGCATTGTTGGAAAAAATAATTTTATGGTGACTTTAATGTAAAATTAAAGTAGGTCTCAACTATTGGTTAATGTGAGATTAAATGAGTTTAGATTCTTTGTAACAAGTTCTTTACACCACAAAAAAAAAAAAAAAAAAAGAAGACCAAAAACCATTAAGAATTGAATGAGAAATTGTCCTATAAAGTTGGCCTCATGAATGAGGTATTGGGAATTGTGTATAACTACCAATCCTACACTGATTGTAGAGGAAAACTTTGATGGATATTTAAACCTCAAGATTTTGATAAGGGAATGATCCTTTTGGGGCATCCAAATTTTTTGAAGTAAGGGAGTTATGATGCTTTAAGGATAGACTTGGGTCAAGACTACGGTCCAAGTTAGTGTTGCAAAAATTGCCCCGCGCGCGCTACCCGCCCGGACCAGGCTGGGTCCAAGTCCGTGTTTCGTGATTCGTGGGTCGTGGATCTTGGATCTTAGGCTTGGGCTTGGGCTTGGAGGCTGGAATGGGTTAGGTTTGGGCTAGGTCGGATTAGTGGTCCACCAACCTAATCTTTTTGGGTCGAATCTATAAACTGGTTACTGATATATTTATATATACACACGTGTGTAACACACACACACACACTTAAGTCCCATCAATTTTGTAGACATTATTGGGTAGTTTTGCCTGTATTAGTTGCCAGCCTTCATGGTTGGAAGGTTTCTCCTTTCTCTCCCGTTGTGTATAAAAGGTGGCCTATCTCTCTTGGTTTCAACACAGAATTTTTGCTTCCAAAATACAGTCAGTTTGCTCCTATAATTTTCTTCTTCTGCAAGAGAGTGCTACCATTGTCGGTTCGCCAAAGCTAACAGCAGGTGCTTCTGCATTAGCCGGTCTAAACCATTATATCTTGGGAGACAGAAGTTGACATACCTCCAGCACCCACGGTGAGGTAGCTAATCTGTTTTAAGGAGTCTATGGTATCACACAGGCTTCGGTTTGTTTTTTTACAATTTTTCGATTCATCATGCTTATGTTATGGAATTTATTTTATTAAATATGAATTTATTTTTTTTTGTTTAATTACACAATCTGTACAACAATCTGGCAATGCCCTTGGAGCGAGTACCATATGCATCCATAGCTATGACCTTGGACCTATCCTATACATTGGATAAAGACATTACTCTGAAGCATCATATTAAAATTCAGATAGAAACAAGGGAATATATTACTAAAAAGCACATGATATAATCTCATTGCCACTAAAATAGCCCCATCATAAATCTTAAAAACTCATATTTTCCCTCCAAATATTAACCATTAGATCTATTCACCTCCAACTTTTAATTTAATTTTTGCTTTAGATAGATGGCAAAAATAATTTTTTTTTATTAAAAAAGTTAAGTTTTCTCCAAGCCAAGACTTTTTTCCAACCTCTCTAAAGTAATGTAAATCTACTTATAGCACATGTGAGATCATAATAAAAGATACCATGAGACAAAAATGTTAATACACTTAAAATTAAATTAAATCTCAAACAAATATATGATTAGCATGGATATTGCAAGCTTTCAAAAACACCTCTACTATTTGAAAGTTGATTTCAAAAAGGACTATTTTTTCTCAACCATTCAGAATAATTTAATAAGACAAACTAACAAATACTCTTGAGGATGATTTCTTACCTAAAAGATTTTGAGATGGGAACCAACCGTTGAATCATCTACATCAATAATCAACTAGTCATGGATCCATGTGTATGGCTGTATGCTAAGGGAAAGAAAAAGAATTGAACATACCTGCTGAAATGCTGTCCCAACTGGCCATAAGATTTTTACTACCCTCTCTTCAGACAAACTTAGCACATTTTGGGCTTCTGGAGGAAGCAAATCCTTTGTTGATCCATACGCATAAACAACATAGGTGGTGCCTTGATATACAGAATCCTCAATTTGAACAATTGTACACCTCAAGATATTGAATATATGGTAATTGGATACAAACCAATTTGTATCTACAAAACCAAGTGACCTGGATAATTTCTTGGCTACAAAATAACTCAGAAAACCAAATCAAGCACTAAGTCCCATCACAAAAAAACTCAAAAAAAATAAAAAAATAAAAAAATAAAATTCAGAAACAGCAGGAACTTCCTATTTAAAAGTCAAGTGCCATCACATTCTGTTGCAATAATTAGTGCCATCACCTGTGGAAAGAGTGGTTGAAAGCTTTTACCTAGACAATAAATGTTACGGAAGGACTATAACACTTTCCAAATGTACATAACATTTTCAAGATCTTCTCTGATAAGTTGAACAAGAATCATGACTCCTGTGACAGGAATCCATTAGGCATTAAGAGATACAACAATAATTTAATAATCAAAGATGCGTAGCTATTAAGTGTTAAAGTAGACTTGAATAAATGAGAAGTCAAAAACCGAAACTAGAAAATAGATTTAATTTGTATATGTAGCATTTTACATTGTGGAATGAAATGGAGTTAAAAATAATATTAACAAGACACAAGCTTAAAACACTGATTAGATGTTAACTGCAATACTCTATAAAGTAGCTTGAATAGTGAATACAGATTGAAAAACATCTAAATATTCTCGGGCCCCATAAAACCATGAAAAATGAAGTATCCAGCAAGAAATATGAACTTGTAATGGTAAAGGAGTGATGATATACAGAAGAAACTTTAATAATTTCCTTGAGAAGTCTAGAAACTTTGAGGGGCTCCTACATCAATAATACAACCAGATTACATGGTCAATTCAAAAGGAACTCCATTGGAAACATCACAAATAACAATCTAAACAATCACATCTCTTTTTCCTTTTTATTGGTACTAAAATAGTCAAAGAAGATAGTGAGTGAAATTAACCAAAATAAACAGAAGTAGGAAAATAATATGTAGTTTGAGTGGAGAATTTATGCAAACATGTGTGAAGCATTGTATAAAAACACAACTAAAATACAAGATTAATAAACCCCATTTGATATTTTGAATCCATGAATCAAGATCATCATATCATTAAAAAAAAAAAAAATCAAAATTCCAATCATTCGTCAATGGTGGTGTGTGGGTCGATTTGGGGGTGGGTTTGCGTGAAGGTATGCGAATGGAACAAAAAAAAAAAAACCTAGAGGCCGAAATTGGGGGAAGAGAGATAGAGATAGAGATAGAGAAACATACACATAGAGTGAAAAATATAAAGGACATACTTGGGGGTAGTGCTCCAATGGTGCATCGTGCTATGAGATAAGAAGAGAATGGTTGCTGGTTTGCGATGGTGATATCAATGGCAGTGGTGGTCATCGAGGGAATGGTGAGTGGCGGTGGCCATGTGATGATGTGTGACAATGAGCGACGACAGAAGATTGAGAAACACTTTGTGGTCCTATGTGACATTGAGACAAGCGATGGTAGTGACTTTGTGAGAGAGAGTGAGAGAGAGAGAGAGTGAGAACCTGTTTGTGAAGAAAAAAAAAATTGAGAGAGAAAGATACAAAATAATGGCACATATTTGTAATTTTGGGAATATTATTTTATATAAAAATAAAATTGAAAAAATATATACAATCACACTTCCAATAAAAGTGAGATGTTTTTATTTTCTCTTGTGTGATCTTTAATTGTTGTAGTAGTGTATATATAATCACACATGAATTAGAAAGTGTGATTAAAAGATATATATATATATATATAATGGAACTTAATTGAAAATTGATATAAAAAATAAATATAATCAAATGTTAATTAGAAAGTGTGATTAAAAAAAATATATATAATCACACTTAATTGAAAAGTGACATAAAAAATATATATTATCATACTCAATCAAATTAAGTGTGATTAAAACATCAATCTATTTTTTTTTATCACACTTCTAATAAAAGTGAGATATTTTCATTTGTCAAAGTTTGATCTTTAACTATTTTTGTAGTAGTGGCTACATCGCTAGACTTGAAAATTTAATTTAATTTTTGATCTTGAATAATAATACTCTATTCAAAGGAAAATCTATTCATAAATCCTATATGGGGAATGTTGATCCATTTAATTCTAAGAGTTTTCATATGAATCAATTAGGCATTTTTGTTTTGAAAAATTGTATCTATTTGATTTAGTACCATTTAAGTTTAAGTAAATGCCCTTTTGTGGTCTATTTTTCAATTTTCTAATTCGTTTTTGGCATGGGAATGGAAATGTGAGGTATGTGAGATTCTTTTTGGGGAGATAGATAGCTGAAGTGTTGGTTGTCGAGTATGAAAATCTACATTTCTATTAATGTAATTTTTCGGTGTTACATTAAAGTATTACATTAGAATGCCGCGTTTTGCAATGTAGTGTTATGTTTGAGAAAAATTCATTAACAATTTTTTTTTGCAATGTTACATTATTAAATTTGAGAAAAGTACACTATAGAGAAAGTACACTAAAGACTTTTTGTGTGTTACATTGATTGGAGTGTTACGTTCGAGAAAAATAAACTAAGAATTTTTTAATTTTTTTTTTAATATTGTGTTGTTACGTTTGAGAAAAATAAGTTAATGAGTTTTTTAGAGCTTGTTTGGAAAGAACATTTGGGCTAAAATAGCCATATAAGACAAAATACGCTATTTTAGCCAAATAGGACAAAATGTTTATATCCAACACAATCATTTCATTTTTTCTCTCACAAAAGTCAAAAAAGCCAAAAAGCCTATTTAAAACAAGGTTTTTTAGCTTCAGGCTAAAATAGCCAAAAAACCACAAAAGTAAAAAAGTCAACTCACATCCCAGACGAGCTCTTAGTTACATTATAGTGTGACCTTTAGGAAAAATATACTAAGGAATTTTTGTATGTTACATTAATTGAAGTGTTACACTTGGAAAAAGTATGCTAAGAAGTTTTTTTTTTCAAAATTTTACATTGTTGCATTTGATAAACATACAGTAAGGAATTTTTTAGTGTTGATATATTGGAATGTTATATTTTTGGAGTGTTATATTGGAGTGTTACGTTTGAGAAAAGTACACTGAATTTTTTTTTGAAGTGTTATGTTTAGTAATTTTAAAATTATGAGAAAATTCACATTTGTCTCTCAATACATAATACACGAGCGTTTATGCTTGACCCTTTATGTAATTGACACTAGAATGAGACCTTTAGGTCTATAAGAAAAAAAGAAAGACCAAATAGTTTATAATATCACTATTGGAGATTTATTGGTGTTTCACCCCTATTCAAAATATCACACTTAAAAAAAAAAAAAAAAAAACCTTTATCAACCAAACTAGCCATTATTCTTGCAAAACATGGCATTTAATGGTTATTACTGAATGGTTTTCAGAAAAATTATAGGCTTAAGTATTCTAAAAAGAGTTATATATATTAGGGCACTGTAAACAACCCATTTTGACCGGTCTTAAAACTTGGACACTTTCTTTTAATTACCCAATGATGAAAATCAGAATGGTAATAATTGTTGTTCTTCGTTGCTGCCACAGCCACCTTACTGCTTATGAATTTTATTAAACTTTTTGCAATTTTATTTTTATTTTTATATTTATAGATGGTGCATTTGTCTATTTTATATGCTTTACATCTCTAATAATTATTATTGGCTAAAGGAAGAGATAAGTTGGTTAATTGTTTCTGTTTTAAACTTGCAGGAGTCACTACAACAATCTGCACCATTGGCGATCACTTTTGGCTACTAAAACATTTTTAGTCACCAAAAGTTAGCCCTTTACTGACAAATTATCCTATTGGTCGGCAATGATTTAATTTTTAGCTACTAAGTTTTTTTAGTAGCCATATATTGGTTATTGGGGACCAAAAAAATATTTAGTCACTAAAAATATGTCAATAGGCAACTAAAAAAGTTTTAATCGGCATTTGTTTACATTTTAGGCTACTAATTTTGGTTTTAGTCGGCGTACATAGCCTTTTGTAGACCAAAATTTCTTTTAGTCGCCAAAAATAGGCTTATTTATTGCAACCATCAGTGACTAAAACACTGTAGTCGTAGATGGGTAGTTATTGCTGACAAAAACATTTTTAGTAGCCAACATTAAACAAACAGCTACAAACTTTTAATCGTTATTGATTGCATTTGTTGACCAATATTTATTTAGTTGCTAAAGGTTGGGAGTTTTTTTAGAGGGAAATATTGGTGCCCTTCCCTCTTTCTTTCACACAAATCTTTTGTTTGTTCTATCTCACAAACAAACAGACCACCAGTACACCAAACTAGACGCACGCTCACTGATGGTTACCACCTCACCGTCGTTGGCCACCGTCGGTTACCACCTTACCGTTACACGTCACCACCATCGTAAATCACCACCTCCATTGCCGCAAATCACAGGTTCTTGTCCCTCTCTCTCTGTTCCTCTCGGTCCTCTCCCTTTCTGTTGATCTGGGTCTCTTTCTCTTTCTTTCTCTCTCTCCCCCCCTTTCCTTATTTCCCCATTTCTCACACTTCATCTAGGGTTTATATGATTTTTTATTTTAATTTTGTGTTGATTTCTGTAGACACCCCATTTTTGACCACCATTAAGACTTGGGCGCTTTATTCCAAACACCCAATGATGAAAGTTACGCTGTGCAATCTTTTGAATTCTCAGTGAAGAAATTTAGATTCAAGCTCTAATCCCAAACCTTGAACCCCAGTTTGGCCAAACTATTTTAGACCTTAAAACTCTCATTTCAAAATATTTTTCCAAATACTTCTACGAAGTTTTGAGGCTTGCATTTCGTTTAAAACATTGCACTTTTCGGTAAACTGAGCAAGAACAAAGTGGAGATACATGAAAGGGAGGTGAACGCTTTGAAAAAATCTTTAAAACATCTTATTTATAGGTTTGGATTTGAAGAAAATAGGAGAGGAGGGAAGAAAACTAGTTCGGAGAAGTTAGGCATCAATCTAATTAAGAAAGAAATGAGCAACATTTACTAAAATAGGAATATCTTTTTGCACACTTAGAATTTAAATGTGAGTCTACCACCATTGGAAATTAGACTTCCGGGGCTTCAATTTAGACTTAAGAATCACCTAAAACCAAGTTCGGATGAGAGAGATATGCTCATTTGAAGTCGGACCTGAAGTGCAGTCTTTTAGACCCGGCCAGGTCTATTTAGAATTGGCCGGGCCTCAATGAAAAATTTTCCTGGGTTGCTTTTTAGGCCCATCCATGTGTTTTTAGGCTCAGTCATGGGTTTTGAGGCCCAGCTTGGTCTCAATGGCGCCAGACAGACAGCTGGCGGGAATTGAACAAATATCTTTGTTTAAAGATATTTATGATTTTTTTGGCTCAAACTCTATAAATAGAACCTCGCACTTCAGATTTTAGGTTAGAAAAACCTTCCAAGAGGCTTAGGCATTGATAGAACAACCATTTTCCTTCCAAAGGCTTTCTTGAGCTCATATCACCTTTTAGCTATACATACACAATATATACACCATTAGAGCTTATTTTGGAGCTTTTTGTTGAGATTTCAACCTGAGTTTCACAAACTTGAGGGTGTTTTGAATCAAGTTATTTAACTAAGAAGTTATTTCTCTTTGCAAGAGGTATAACTTTGCATCTTCTTCTTTACTTCTCTCTCACTCTTTTCCTCTCTTTTCCTTGATTTATACACTATTTTTAGACTATTTTGGATCCATTTCAAGTGTTGGAACTTGGGGTTGAAGAGCTACCAAAGGTAGAGAGGCTTAAAACCCTTTCTTGCACCTTATCCCATAGCTCATACCCTTCATTTTGCACTCTTTTCTTTGGTTTTCATATTAATTTTTAGAGCTTAAAAAGGCTGAAAAACATGGTTTAAAAGTCTCAAAAGTGGAGGGGTTAGCCATCTCTCCTTGATTTTGCTTACTAGCTTTATATCTCTTGCTTTTGTCTATCTTTTTTGTGCTCTTTAAACACACTTTTAGCCACTGTTTTTGGGCTATTTTGGGACTGTTCTTGGACTATTTTGGAGCTGAAATATGTGATTTAAAACTGCGCAAAGTGGAGTGGTTAGCCACCTCTCCTTAGGCTTTGTGCCATAGCTTTTTCTATACTTTTTTTTTACTTACTTTCTCTTGCTTTTAGTCATTGTTTTTGTGTGTGTGTGTGTGTGTATATATATATTAGGGGCTGTTTAATTTATTTAATTAGTTTATGCTTTGATTAGTTTGCTTGTTGTCTCATAAGTTCGCATAGATAGCTTGTTGCATGTTGTTCTTGGCCTTTCTTTGTTTAATTTCCATGTTTTAAGAGCCTCATTTTAATAATCAACTTACCATCCATTTCTTTCATTTGAGAGTTGTTTCAACTGGTTGATGGTTGTTCAAAACATGAGCTAGAGATCTATGCTTAATGGCTTAATCTCTACGGAGCTTCATCGCAACGGCATAGTCTCTCTTTCATGTTGAGAATCACTTCTCGTTTGACACGCTTCTCATTTAGTGGATGCAATCATCACCTTGGACTTAATAGACTAAAGAATGGAAAGGTCTAAGAAAATTGATTTAAAATGAACCAACCCACATAAAGAAAATGAGTTATATTGCTTGGGTTCGGCCGGATGTTATGCCGAGTCCATCGTGTCAAGGGTCATCATACTTCAACTCATGATGTTTTGATGAACCTTGAAGCATCTCTACCTCCCTCTTTGAGTTTACTTTATGATAGGAGGGAGAGGTTGTTGTTTATTACATTCATTAATTTTTGTCCAAAATCACGCCCTAACTCATCAAGCAATCAATTTGCTCGTTGATGGTTTTGAAAATGACTTCATTCTTCTCTTGAGGCTTACCATGAGAGAAAAGAGTAGAAGGGACAAACAGAGTTCAGAACACTCTGTCTGTACTGTTTTCACTTCAGAGCACAAAACAGAATTTTTCATGACATTGAGGCACAACTGATCTTCTTTAGGCCCGGCCGAGCTTCATTGAGGGCTGGCTAGTCCTAAATGTTTGGTTGGTAGTGCATTTTTGCAGAAAATAGAGGGCAGTTGCTGAGGTGAAACAGAGCAAGCCTAGGGCAGACAGAGCTGTTCTTGAACATTGTGCATGTGCATAGATGCAATCCTTGCGCATCCTCGCTTACATTATGATCGTTGTTGTAATTAATTTAATATTATTTATTATAATTAGTCTTGCTAATTATTAAATGTTGTAATTATTATTGTCCCTTTGTAATTATTGTAGTTAATTAGTTTAAACAGCGAGTTCGTTTATTGTGGTTATCCTTGTTGTAATAGCATAGTTAGCTAGTTAATTAGCCTCGCTTATTTGTTCATTCTATTTTGTAATAAGTAGTTTAATTCGGACATTCGGACTTTGATTCACACCCTCTTGCACGGGGGCAATGTTGTAATAAGTTGTATGTCTTCCAACCCCACTCCTTTCTCCCTTTTACTTACTTACTTATGATGGTTAGTATAGGACATCACGTTTCATTAGCATTCTTATGCTTTGCATCCATTGTCTTACATGCATCCAAGGTTCGGCTCATCATGCTAACCCGATATCAAATGTTTAAAATTCATTACTTGAATATGTGCTCTCTCGCATATCTTGAATGGAATCATATGCCATGCTCACAGCCGAGTCTATAAAAACACATAATGTGCGAGTTGCATTAGTCATATTGCATTAATTAGGAACATGCATATTTTTCTAATTATTTTGCTTTGTTTTGGCTCGGAGTACTGTAGACGCCCCATTTTTGACCGTCTCCTCAAGACTTGGACGTCACCGTTTGAACACCCGGTGATCATCCATGTTTATGTTCGTTCGGAGTTCCTGGAGGTCTCGGCTAAGCGCCTTGCCTCAGGATCTCCGAACCCGACTGTTTAGTGTCTGGTTTTGCACCAAACACTTGTTTGTTGCCTTGGAGGGGTAGGGAATGCCTTGTGAGGCATCCCCACACATCACCGGCCGTGGCTAGAGGCCACCGGCTGGTGTTTTGTTGCCATCGGCAATGTATATTGCCGGTCGGCATTGTTTGTTGCCGGTCGGCAGTTAATTTTGTCAAAATGGCAATTTTGAGCGGCCGACTACTGTTCATCTGCTTTTGCAGATATTTTAAGACAGCTGTCTTGCATTTTGTTCCCCTCCATACACGTGTATGGAGGGATGGCCTTCTTATTAGCTTCCTTGATAAGCTTTACAAGATTGGTTTGCCTATAAGGAGAGGGCTCCTCTCTTGGCATTAGGGTTAGAGAAAAAGGTTAGAAAAGTTGTGAGAGAAGCTCTGGTTTTAGGTTTAGGGTTTTGTATCTATCCTATATCTATATCTCTCATTCTCTTGTATTGTGTGTGTTTAGGTTTACTATTGCACACAAACACATAGTGTTACACCTTTTCTTGGTTCTTGAAGGGCCAGAGGTCTGATATTGGAGCTTTGGAGCTGGTTTGAGCTCAAGGAAGGGGCTGGTCCATCATTTGTGAAGAGGTGCTTCAAGGGTAACAATCTTACCCATTTTTTCCCCATTCTTGCATAGCTTGTTAGCCTATCTTAAAACTATTTTTGAGCTTAGTGTATAACACAAAAAAGTTATGTTTTTGGGCCCTCTAAATAGTTTGTTAAGAGTTTTTTGTGGTTTGGAGGTGTTTGACCCCTCTTAAGCCTGGAGAGGCCCCCTTTTTGTGCTATTTTGAGTGAGCTCCGGGACTTTGGTGTTTGGGCCTCCTCACCACTGAAATCTTGAGGGATTTCAGTGGTAAGGATGGTGCCTTGAAGTCCCAAGAAGGAGAGGGCCACCCCCCTCTCCTTGTTGTCCTTGAAAAGGACTATTTTTGCCTCTTGAGGGAGCACCTAGCTTAGGCTCATGTTGACCATGCCTTGGCTGTTATTTATGGTTATTTTGCCATGAAATAGCATTGTTGTATGTTGGTTTTGGTACACCATGTTAGTTTAACATACACGCCATGTAATGCCTTGTTGTTGCCTTAATATGCCTTAGGTTGTAAACCATGGTTCTAGCATGTTTTAGGCTTGGCTTTGTGAAGCTTTTATGCTTATTGTGTCATGATTGAGGTCTGTCTTTAGTTGTTTGGATCGACTTTGGCATGCTTAGTATAGCCCCTTTGCATTTTTGGCTTGTTAGCCTTAAGTGTGTGAATGTATAGCATGCATCCTTGCTTCATTTCAGTGGGTTGGGACCATTTTCCATGTTATTTCAGTTCACTTAGCATGCTTGTATGCTTGCATTTCATAGCTTCTTTGATGCTTCAAATGTTTGTGTTGTATGCTCCATGTTAAGCATTTGTGCATGCCTTTATACTTGAGTCACTTAGATGCCATCTAGGTGTTCCTTGGGTGTTGTTTAGGTCTGCATTAGACCTATTTTAAGTCCCCTTGGTCTTGTGAGGCCTGGTTGACTTGGCCTTAGTTTAAGCCTCTTGGCTTGCCTCAAGTTTTGGACCTTGACTGCATGCCATGCTTGTTTTGTTCATTTGGTTTGGCACTATTTTAGCATAATTTCAGAGCTTTCCATTGTATGTTAACGGTCCATGATTATCTCTTTTAAGTGTGCTTAGAAGTTGTTTCAATATGCTTAAGTCTTGAACCATGTATCCATGCATGCTTGTATGTACATTTGCCTTCATGTGCTTAGCGTTACGGCCACTGTTTTGGGCCTAATTAGGGCTACCCAAATCATGTTTAAGTCCATCCTTTGCTTGTTTGCATGCTTACCTTGCACGTTTGTTTGCATACTTGCATGTATACCTTGTATGCTCATGTTGCATGCTAGTTCATATGCTTAGGTTGCACTCCATCTTGCATGCATGTCTTGTTCCTTGATCTAGTGATAGGAATTGGGCCTTTGGTTTGTTGGTTCGCATTGCATTTGACATCAAAATGTGCATACTTAGTTTCTTGGGCCATCATGCATGGAAATGCGCGATTGATAGTCCGAGAACCAAGGACCATGTCCTTTTGAGTCATAAACATGATAAGGGACATGGTTGATGCATACATTGCTTGAATTGCATTGCCATGCAAAGCTCGTCTCTTCTTTGTCAAACAGTCCTCAGAACTTTTTGTCGATCGATCAGATAGAGTGACCGGCAAACAATTGGTGGCCGATGGATTAATTCCCAGCCGATGAACATCTCTTACGGCCGGTGGCCATTCTCTCCAGCCGGTGGTACTATATAGTGTTTAGAAAGGCAACCTGGAGATTTTGGCAGTCTTCAGAGGAGTATAGCAGGGAAAACAGAGGCAGATTGCGCATGGCAGTGCACTTCCGAGCAAGACCGAGCATGCATTGCATTGGGTTCTCTTTCCGAGGCGGTTTACTATTTCTTCTAGCTTAGTTAACTTGTTAACTAATTAGATGGACTATAATATTTTAATTAGCTTGTAGGTTAATTATCTGTATATTCTTTCGGGTCTCTCCGAGTGAGGGCGAATCTGTAATAAGTGTGGGTGAGTGTGTGTATGTTTTCGAACCCCCACTTCTTTCTTCCCTTTTATTTACCCGTATATGATGGTAGATTAGGGCACGTTTAAATTAGCATACAGTATGACTGCATGCGTGCACCCATACATTTGTCTTGCATGCACCGGGCTCGGTACGTCATGCTAACTGCGTTGTACTTCAATTTCAAATTGAATACGTGCTATGGATTGCGTTTCACATGCCAATTTAAGATTAGCCGAGCCTACTCTAATTGCATCCCGTATCTGTTGCATTAGTCAATTTAACATGAACGAGGACCATGCATGTTTGCTAACTAGTTTACTGTTTTGGCACGGAGTACACTGTGAGTATCTTATGCTTTAGCATCCCACATGAGTGTAAATGTTAACATGACAGCATGCTTACCATGCGGCTAGATGCTTATGTGTTATAAACTGCCTGAATGCCTGTGGGTGAAGGCTGAATTGTTTGAGTTGGAACAACTCATTAAAATCCGTGTTTAAGCCTACTTGCGAGTAGCAAATCCCAAAGCGTTTTCTAAAACAAACGGATATGCAATGCTTGTTTCCAAATTAGGCGATCTAGTCTATACTTGTATGCTGTGCGCATCACATAGTAATTCTAGGCTAATTAACTGGAATAAGAACACATAACGTTTTCAAAATCGGATATCATGGTTTGTAGAGGCCGGTCTTCGGACAGGGCGAGAGTGGGTGCTCATAGCTGACCTTTCCCAATCGTACCCAAGTTCCCGAGCCGAGGCAACTTTGGTGATGACGGACACGTGGCCTTTGGCACCGAGTCAGGGTTTTCTAAATTTCCCCATTAAAAAATATTTAGGTGGCGACTCTGTATCTGGCAAAGCAGTCCATGTTTGGCACTTATTTTCAAAAATTTGTTTTCTCAAAACGATTTGCCGGATTTGGACTCTTGGGTTCAGATTAAGAACCGTGACACAAATCGAGTCCGAACTGTAGCGTGTAGCGGGGTCCCTCGCTGGCGTGTTACAGTTTCTGGCGACTCCGCTGGGGATTTAGAGAGCTTGACTCGAACTCGTGATATCCTGTTTTGATTTCATTTATGTGTCTCTTTGCATTGCATGTGCATTGGTGCGCCTAGGACACCGTGTTTGCTATCTGCCATTCCTGAACTGTTTGCCGGAGGCTTGTCTTGTCAAGGCATGTCCATAAGGCTGACCGGTTATGGGCTCTGACAGCATGGGAACACAAACCCCGGTTTTACCGGGGCACCCTTTTTGACCATTTCGAAATCCATAGTGACCATTCCAAACTAGGATAGGTTGCTTACCCAATGTTAGGTTGTTTGAAGCCATTGCGTGCGTAGTGAAACCCTAACTCCTGACAAAATAGGACAGGGAAACCCTACCCCAACATAGGGGTGTTTTGGCTCTCATTTACTTGCTATGTGCTTTTAGCAAGTATTTATACAGGGAATGCATATACCAGTTTGCAAGTCTGGATATCCGGCCTGCGGGCACCAGTATCAGTATTTTGGGAGTCAGTTATATCTACGGGTATTCGATTCAGTGTTTCAGGACAGTGAGTTTTGGGAAACAGTGGACAGCAGTAGAGTACAGTTGTTCAGCTATACCCGTGTTTGATCTGTTTGGGTTGAAATGCTGCTTGTTTTTCCTTTCAGTACAGAGAGTCTGATTCAGAACAGTCAGTGTTTCCTTTTGCTGAGGCAAGTTAGATATCCGATCCGTTAGTTGCCATCGTGTATAGCAGACTCAGCATGACGCAGAATTCAGAATAGATCGTGGTTATGACAGCCGCGTTGGGTCAAGGAATCACTCTACAAAGTGAGACCAATATTGACATGCCGCATCCACCTAGGTCGCCTACTGCACACCCGGTTTGGACCCCTCAATTATATCAGGCTCGCGAGCCTACTACATTTGAACTGATGGGGATGATAGGTGATCTCCAGAGGTCTGTGGCGGATCTCGCCTATGGAATGTCCGCTTCACCACCAGCCGCACCATATGCCGGAGGTTTTGTACCCCAGGAGCCCCCGCTGTTGGGATGGATTGTGATTGAACTTAGCCAACCGGAGATGGCCTCCAGCTATGGTAATGACATATCAACATCAACCCAAACCCTCGATCAGGTAGAGGCCAGAGGTAAGGATAAAATGAAGGTGGATGCCGACCCTATCGAACAACTGCTGTGGGCAGTCGAGGCTTTGAAAGCCGCGGGGATGAACAAGCAACAGGTATCTGTAGTTGTGACAAAAGCTGTGAGGATACTTTCCCTACCCCACCTGAGGGTAGTTCAAGTTAGTCAGAAAGCCGGGATAGGCCCCGTCATGCCAGAACAGCTCCTCCCGTTCCCAACCCTGTACCCGGGAAGGATCAGAAATCCAAGGTGGCACCTGCCAACCCATTCGCTAGTGCATCTAGCAAGAATACTCAACCTTCAAAGTACCTGCCCCGAGGGCGCAGGGTCTTCCATGCTCTCTACATGCTGTTGTCCAAGGCACTCCAGATCCTAGCTGAAAGAGGGCATCTTAAACCCTTGGAGCCTTGACCTCTGCCGAAGAATCTCCCTACTACACGTGATGCTGCTCTGTACTGTGCGTACCACTAGCAAACCGGTCATGCTACCGATAATTGCTTCCACCTCCATCATGAGGTGCAAGATTTGATTGACAATGAGGTTATCCTCCTGCCCACCTTAGCCAAGTCCGTTACCACCCAGTTATTGGATTTTGAGGACACTGATACTGCGAGTATGTAATCAGAGAGTGAACCACCTGCGGGCGGTGCTTGGTATGTTTTTGATGTGGCGTCTGGCACGCATTTTTGAGCATCTGTGAATGCTGGTTTTGTAAATTCTGGCTTGGGTGTCGAGTCAGTCTTTTGTTTTGTTTTGAGTCTGCCTCATTGTCTTGAGTCAGTCCTTTTTGCTCACGGGTCTGTCTTGTTGTAGCGAGTCAGTCCCCTTTGTATAGAATGTCGAGTGATTCCGGGGTTGTTACCTCGAACACCGTTTTGTCTTGTAATTACCCGTTTTGTTTTTGAATCTATCTCTGTCGAGGAGCCAGTTATACCAACAAATCTGAATGAAAAAGCTGTGGCTATCTCATTTTCATGCTTGCTGTCAGTTGTGCCAGAGGATGTGAATGGAACGACAATACGTTCTACCTGCTCTTTTGTACCTTGAAAATTATTACAATGACCTAAGTTTTTCAAAAGCCTTTTTTAAACACTGCGGTGATAAAAACGAAGAGGAAGGAATTCCTTGGGTTTTTGCAAAATTTTGATCACTTTGAGAGAAGAAGAGGCATGCTAAGCCTTTTTATGAATGAAATCATGCCTGTCAGCGTGAGTACTGAGAAGGATCTTGGTTTGATCCAGACTGGTTCCACACTATCTTCAGCGCGAGCGATTCGTCGCCTTCTTAAAAACTTTCAAAAATTCAAAAAATGTTTTGCGCAGTCTTGCGAAGACTTGTGTGGAATCGCTCTTGAGATTGTGCAGCTTAGGATCGCTCTTAGCCTCAAGATTCAATCCCTTTGCTCTCGAAAAACTTTGACCTTGGGTCCAGAGTATTCAACGATCAACCATCAAGAGAGACCTGTGTGGCCAGATTTGAAGCAGCCCTCGAGCGATAGGCACCAAAACCAGATCAAGAAGATCGGATCTCACCGGAAGAAACTCGCGGAGCAACCGTGATGGATTCTTTTGCAAATCAACACAACAGCCACTCTCCTGGATACGGATGGCTTCAAAACCCTAAACCCATTTGGCATGGACTTGTTACACTTTTACCCTTTGAGAGGCTTGCTGGGCCGAAAACCCGGAAGGGCGACCCAGGCAAAAGTTAGAGCAAGAAAAAAAATATATATACAAAAAGAAAAAAGAAGAAAGAAAAAAAAGAAGAAAAAAGAAAAAAGAGAAAAAAAATGCAAAGAAAAGAGAAAAAATTAAAAAAAGAGAAGAAAAGAATTGAAAAGAAAAAGAAAAGCAAAGCTCGCAAGGTCGAAAACCCGCATCGGGCACCTTGGCAAAAGTTAGAGCCTAAAAAGTGAAGGTTAAAATACCCGAGTGTACCTTAATCGGAACTACGTAAGGCTTGATTCCCATCTTTGGGATACGTAGGCAACTTCATCCTGAAGTCCAGCCCCCAACGCTTTCATAGCGCTTCAGTCCATGTAATGGTTTTGATCATCCTTGCCTTCTCTGCATCTGACAGTTCGGTTGTGACAACCGTGAACTACATAGGCTTGATTCCCATGTCTGGGATACGTAGGCAACTTCATCCTGAAGTCCAGCCACCATCGCCTTCATAGTGACTGTGTCCATATATTGGTTCAGACCATCGTCTTCGGAGTTTAGTCATCACTGGCAAAGACCGTTTATAAAATGCTGCGGCATCATCCAAACAAGGGGCAACTTTCCGTTGCCATGCGTTCCTATGAGTTGCCCCGAGTTGCCGTCCAAAACTAGGGGCAACTTTCTGTTGCCATGTCCCCCCTTCAAGCCAGGGGCAATTTTCCATTGCCTCCGATCCGAGGTTGCGCATCTCGAGGGTAGGTTCCATGCTCTTTGAGCATCGACCGTTTGCAAAAATAGTTTTTGAAAATTTTTACTGAGGTTGACTATTTTCTCGAAAACTATTTTATTTTCCAAAATTGGACCATTTTCTTGGATCCAAAAAAAAGAGAAGGAAAATTTTCAGTGCTCATGGCCTGACTTGCATGATTTTTAAATCAAAAATTGAACAAGTATGTTAATCCGGCTCTCATTTTGGTCAAAACTGTTTTAGAAAGAAGAAAACAAAAAAAAAATGGTCAAAGTGATGAACTAGGGGCACAACTGAGTCAGGTATTCTGTCTTTCCCCCACCGTCCACATACTTGCCAAAAAGGCACCCTATCCACCGGAAGAGGCTTTCCCTATCCAGAATCCCGACGTCACTGTCAGAAGAAATGTAGTAGCTACAATGCTGTGGGTGAAACCACAATTTCTTATTCACCCATCAATCACCCTGGGGAGGGATGAAAAATGAGAGAATAAAGAATGGAGAGGTGCGAGTTGAGAGAAAAGTAAGAAGAGGGTTTTGAGAGAAAAACCGAGTCTGAGGGCCGAGTGATGTGAGAATCACAAATCAGAAAGAGTGGGAATAATACCCGGAGGAACTGGCTCTTTGAGATCTGAGGTCTTTTGTTTTTACAAACACGTCCGTGTGTCGTGTCTTTTGATTTGTCTATCTCAACTTTTGTTTTGAGTCATTTCCGAGCGAGTCTCGTTATGTTTAGGTCACGCACCTTTTGTTTGAGTCCTTCCCGCTGTGTCCAGTTTTAGGCTCGATACCCCGGTTGCAGAACCTTTCTTAAAAAGTTAAAATTGTTTATGCTCGGAGTGCTGTGCCATTCTCTACATTTTATGCGAAGCAAAAGAAGAAAAGAGAAAATTTGGGGCATCTGAGTGTGTTTCAGTTTCAACCGTTTCAGCTTCCGTAGTCCGTCTTGTTAGATTGGACTGTTTGTTCAGTGTTTGCTGTGTGCAGAATGAACCGAGTGCTGTGTTATGGGCCGTATGCAGATTAATCCCCAACAGAGTGTGGGCTGTGTGTTCAGGTTAGACAGTGAGTTGCTTGATTATTCTGCTATTGGCTGGTTGGTTATCTGATCATTCCAGTACAAATGTTCAATTTTCAGACAACAGATCGACTTCATTTACATTGAGGTGTAATATGACATAACATAATGTAATGCGATGCAATGTATAAGGTATACAAATGTAACACTTTTTTTAGATAAAAAGTTTGTTTCATTTTATCATCTTTTCAAATACATAGTTTTGAAGAAAACAAAAACCCGCCTGTGGTAGTACAAGATACTGGAGCTACCAACTAAAAAGAAAAAAAGTACAAAAAAAAGAGAGAAGAAAGCAGCAAAAGTCTGGGTCGTCATCAGTAGTCTCAGGCCTGGGGATCTGTCCTCGCCCTCTTCCTGGACAAAGGTCCAGGAGCATCGTCATCGGCACCATCATCTGAGCCCGAGTTTGAACCGTCTCCGGTCTCCTCTTCAGATGACCCCCCCTCTGCCTCTGCCTCGGACTCGGACTCATCATCCTCATCATCATGAATGGGTGCCCGAGAGCTACTCCTGACATGAGCACGCCCTGCCCTGGCACGGGAATGTCCAGTGTCTCCACGCCCTCCTCGAGCAGGAATAGAGGGCCCAGCTGGAGCACCACCCATCGGAGGGATCTGGAAAGGAGGCTGAAAAGCATAAAAGGCAAATACATCGTATCATCGTGCAGTGAATCAAGATGCACGCAGTATGAGTACACCAGGAGTGCCGTGAGTAGTGAATCGCTGCGTAATCGCAGTATGAGTACCGTGAGTGTCGTGGAGCGATGAATCAAGACAGTAATGCGCAGGCGAGCATACCGTGAGTGCCGTGAGCAAAGTGAATCGCTGCAGTATCACAGTACGAGTCTGCGGAGTGCCGTGAGCACCGAATCCAAGACAGTAATACGATGTACAGTACATACCAGGAGTGCCGCGGAGTAATGAATCAAGATGAATACAGCAGTATGTATGCTGTGAGGAGTGAATCAGTGCAGAATGCGGTGTATGAGTACAGTGTATTAAGTGTTGTATCGTGCATCAGATTATGCGAATCAGCTTATGTATGGTTTGAGACTGCGGTCAGAAGAACATACTGGAATACTATAAAGGGCCAAGAGGTCGAAGGTTCGCTGTAGCATCCCCATCATGGAGGCATTCAGCTCCAGGGACTACCGGATGTACACGGAGGACGCCTGCAAAAGTATCAGATGCATCACTATTCTGCGGAATATCAAACAAAATGAAATGAAATGCCAATGCAAGATGCGAAATGCAATGATACATACTGGAGGCAAGTCAGGGACACCGACCAACTCGTGATCAGCCGGAGGAAGGGTAAAGGGGATCTGGTAGGTCGCCCCGCCCTGCCATCTGTAAGTCAGTGAAGTGGGCAGAGCAGGCCAGCTGGTTCCCCGCCCTCTCTGAACTCCACCTCTACCACGGACTCGAGCTCTCCTCGACGCTCCCGCTCCAATTGCCGGCGTCGCTGGCCTCTCTCTCTTAGCTTGCCGACCATTGCTCAAGGGTCGCATAATGTAGGTCCGGACGTACTCGGCATAGTCGCCCTCGTCTCTGTGACGCTCCGCGCCCCAGCCAACGGTATACTCTCTCAGGTGCGCGAGGGAAAGCCTCTCTGTATGCCTCATATGTGTAGGAGGCGGACCCGGAACTATCTGCTCTGGTAAACCCAGGGTCTGACGCAAGAAGCGCTCCCCCAGGTACCAAGCCCGACAGACCGGACCCTCCAATAGAATCTAAAGACGGGCAGTCTCCTCTGCGCTCTCATAGTGATCCCTCACCACGGCCGGCAATGGAGCCCAAGGCTGCCAGGTGATCTGCCGGTACAAATGCAGTTTGTTATCTATCTGTTATCAAAAATACAGTGCGATGCAAAGCTTAAAACAAGCTCTAAAGTTGAACATACCTCCGCGGTGGTGATGGTGTCGAAGTAGCGGCGGAAGAAAATAAAAGGCTCCGTTTGGTAGAGCTTTGTAATTATGATTTGAGAATATGAGTTGTATTTTGAGTTTGTGTGTTTTAGAATTATGATTTGAGTGTAGAAAATTTGTTTGGTTATGGTTTTTGAATAAAGTGTTGAATTGAGTGTGGAATTGAGTTTTGAATTGAGTGTAGAATTGAGTTTTGAAAGTTTGATTTGACATGTGAAGTAAGAAAATTTGTTTGGTTATGAGTTTTGAAAAGAGTTTTCAAAACTTAATTCAAATTGTTATAACTCATAACAAAACACATTACTTTCACATTATTGAAAATTTTGATCAACACTCATAACCAAACTCTTTTTAAAATTCAATTAAAAAAATTTATTATTAACAAAAAATAACATTAATTAATTTTTTAATTGAAAAGACTACAAAGGAAATAATTTTTTTTCAAAATTAATATTCAAAAATTTAAATCATAAATATTTAAATAATTTAAATAATCTAAAAATTTAATAAGTAAAAAATTAATTTAAATATTCAAAAATTAAAATAATTTAAAATTTTAATATTTTAAATTTAAAACAACTGTACACTCAAATCCTAACCAAACACATAAAACAAATCTCAATTAAAAATTATTTTTAAAACTCATAACCAAACACATAACTCAAATTCCATACTACTTTCACAACACTACACAGAAATCGTAACCAAATACATATAACAAAAAATTAAAATATGGAAAAATATATTTATGAAATAGAGTTTGAATTTACTCTAATAAAATACTTTAAAATCTACAAAATTAAAATTGTAATATTTAAAAATTAAAATATTTAAAAATATTCAAAAATTAAAAAATTAAAAAATTTAAAAAATCATAAATCTTAAAAAATTAAAATATTTAAAAATATTTTTATAAAATAGAGTTTGAATTTATTTTTATAAAATATTTTAAAATTTAAAAAATTAAATTTGTAAAATTTAAAAATTAAAATATTTAAAAATATTCAAAAAATTAAAAAAATAAAAAATCAAATCTTAACAAAATTAAAATATTTTAAAATATTTTTATAAAATAGAGTTTGAATTTATTTTTATAAAATATTTTAAAATTTAAAAAATTAAAATTGTAATATTTAAAAATATTCAAAAAATTAAAAAAATTTAAAAATTAAAAAAATCGTAAATCTTAACAAAATTAAAATATTTTTAGAATATTGATTTGAATGGAGTTTTGAAAAGAGTTTTGAATTATGTGTTTGGTTATGAGTTTTGAAAAGTAATGATTATGTTTTGAAATGAGTTTTGAAAAATGAGTGTAAAATTGTGATTTGAAAACCCTAAACAAACACAACACTCAAAAGTGAGTGTTGAACTAGATTTTGAAAGCTCTGCCAAACGGAGGCAAAGACTCCCGGGGTCTCCGCACACACCGCACATCAAAGCGATGAAAAAAGGGGGCGCCAAGTGGGGTCTCCGTATCAGGTACTGGGGTAAGCCTGGGAAAGTAGGCATATACCCACAACTGCAGAACAGATATCAGTATGACTATCGGATAAAACAGAATACAGAATAAAGCAGAAATGGCAGAGCCGTGTGTTGTGCAGTGTATTGTGCAGAGTGTACAGTGTGTGTGCAGTGTACAGTCAGTGTAAAGCAGAGTATATGTGTGCCTCGTAGCGAGATATAGTCAAGAAGAGGCACTGCAGGTATGTATCACGTAACATGTAAAGAAGAAAACAGAAATGTAAAAGGGGAAGAGGATGTACCTCCCAAGCTCGCCAGTAGCCGCCAAGAAGCTATCCGTTGAGGCGGGAAGAAGAGCTCATGTAGCCATACAAAGTGGCCAAGCCCGCGCCACCCCAGTCGTAGTGGCGGATTCGCCTAACATCCGCCAGTGTGCTCAACAGGCATAGAGGCACGGTGTTCGCCCGGTCGGCGAAAAGGGTCGTCCTGAGCAAAAACATGATGAAGCCCTGCGCATACTGATCTACCTCCTCTAGGGTCATCTGCGCCTCCTCAAGGTGGTAGTCTGAAGTGGCTCTCTCGAACCACGAGTATCCGACAAACCACGCCGGCGAGGGTGGCCGAAAGGTGCAGTACCGGGCGTCCCACTCATCCATATCCGTATCAAAGGGGATAGGATCACCCCCTACCCCGATGCCGTAAAGCATCGAGAAGTCATAAGGGGTTATCGTTATGTCCCCTGCGACGGAGAAGTGAAAGGAGTTGGTGGTATCCCACCACCTCCACTAAAGCAGCAAGCAAGGGCCTGCAGGTGGTAAGCTGGGAAAGCCCCCTGCAAAAGATACCGAAACCCGCCTCGTCGATGATCTGGAGAACCGCGTCTGGCAACTCCATGTACCAGTCTCGGGCAACGACATTCCCATACCCGCGGATGGTATGGGAGTCCCCCTGTAATAAAAAACAACAATTGCGAAACAATATTCAAGATGTAGTTTTAAGAAACATACAGATATATAGCATGTGTGCATGTTTTTCAGATTCAAACAGACATTGGGTGTCAGTGTGCTAGCAAAGAACTACAGCATATGATGTGTCAGTGTGTTTGAGTGGTTCAGGGTAAATACAGCATGTGTTCATGTTTTTCAGATTCATACAGACATTGGGTGTCAGTGTGCTAGCAAAGAACTACAGCATATGATGTGTCAGTGTGTTTGAGTGGTTCAGGGTAAATACAGCATGTGTGCATGTTTTTGAAATTCAAGCAGTCTGGGTGCGGTGTGAAAGTCTGAGTGTGTTGCGTCAACGTGTTTGAGCAATTCCGGGCTAGTGCAGTGTGTGTGCGCGTGTCAGATTCAAACAGTTATCAGTTGCAAGTGTGTTCATAGTCAACTACACTGTATAGTGCATCAGTGCATTCAAACTAAGCAGTTAAAGAACAAATAAGTGTTCTACATTGCGGAAAATTGAAACCGGGGAAAGAATGTACCTCCGAGGCGCCGTGTGACAGGTGTGACTCCAGCTCACATAGTAGTAGCTCGGGTGCCACGCCCCTCTCGAAGCTCCGGAACTGGCGTAGCCCATCGGGGAGCATCACGTGAACCGCTGGCCTGTAGGTCTCCGGATCAAATGGCCGGATGCGAAGCGGTAAGGGCTCGGTTTCGGGATCCATCTCGAGCTCTGGAGGGGTCCCGCCCTGTGGAAGATTGTCCGCCATCTCGAAGAGAATGTGAAAATGACCGAAAGAGGGAAAACTGGGCGAGAATGTGAAGAGTCAACAAAAAGTCAACCCCGAAAGGGCCGGAAATGGCCAGGAAAGCCGAAGTGCAGAAAAGGCACAGATATCGAGAAAAACTCGAGGGAAACAAGCCCCGAGTGGCGGAAATCAAAAACGGGACATCGAAACAAAGTTTCGTTCGGTTGAAAATGTCCGAAACGCGAAGGAAATCACGAATCGAACGACGAAACGGGGGCTAGAACGCAAGAAAATGAGAGAATCAAAGGAGGAAAACACTCTAGAGAGAGAGAGAGAATTTTCGAGCAAGAGGAAGTGAAGAAAATAGGGCTAGGAACCCTATTTTAAAAGACCCGTAGCAAAATGTCAAAACTGCCCCAATACAGGAACACTTTGCCGGTCGGCCACATTCTTTGCCGGTCGGCAATATATTGTGCCGATGGAATTGTATGAGGGCCGATGGACAGCCGGTGATGCATTTTGATGGCCGGTGGACATCTGGTGGTCTCCTACAGTGGTTTTTGAGCCTTCTACCTCCTTGTTTGGGTTATATGTGTGGTTCAGGGCCTTCATTGCTCAAAATAGTGCAAGACAGTGCACTTCCGAAGCTCAACTGGCCTCCGTTTTGACTTTGGATCGCATCTTCAGTGCGTGGCACTCGGATTTGTGCAAGGTGTATCCTTCCTATATCCTTTTGTCTCTTACAAAACCTGAAAGTTGCCCCCCATGTGCATTTGGCATGCATTCAATTACGCCGTTTAGCGCATTGCACTGTCTTGTGCACCGCATTTCAATCGCGCTATTTTGCGCATCTCATTGCATTTGTTATGCACACACACACGCGTTATAACGCACACAGCTTGCATTATCATGCATCCCGGGTCCGGCGGGACCTAAAACACGCCCGGTCTGGTGAGACCTTAAATACGCATGGTCTGACGAGACCTTAAACACGCTCGGTTGGTGTTTGCATGTCGGCATGCACTGTAGCACACATCATCCCTTGCATTTTTATGCACACACACACGCGTTATAACGCACATAGCTTGCATTATCATGCACCCCCGGTCCGGTGGGACCAAAAATACACACGGTCTAGGAGACCTTAAATCCTCGAGAGGTGCAAGACCCTCCGTGCATTGATGTGCACAGTTTGTTTGCATTGTCATGCATCTCAAGCCGCGCGTTGCCGTGTATCAAAAATCATGCATTGTCATGCATTTTGAGCGACTTGCGTTGTCGCGCATTCCATGTAACATGCATTTCATGCATCATTTGCATTCAAAAAAAAAAAAAACAAAAAAATGCATTGTCATGCATACATTTTGCATCCTGGGCTAGGAGACCTTAAATCCTATAAAGGTGCAATTCCTTTGGTGTTTGTCGTGCCCAAATGACTTCTGGTGGTCTAGTAAAGCCACCCGCTTGTGTTTGCGGTGAGTCCCTAGGAGACCAACTGGGACGGTGAAAACTAGAGTTCGAATGGCTTATGCCTAGAACGTAAAGGTTTGGGATTTCCGAGACTAAAGTCTGGTTTAAATACCCAGGGGTGTACCCTTGGCTTGAAATCTGTATGGAAGCCCCATAGGTTGAGGTAGCATGTTTGCGCCTCAGTTCTGGATACTGAACCAACCTAGTATATTGCCCTGTTGGGAGAATAGGGAAAGCTGCCATCATAGCCATTGCATCATACTGCATTGCCATGCATTTCATTGTAAGTATTGCATTTACATCCATTCCATTGCATATTTGTAGATAGTGCATTGTAGTTTGCATGCATTTGCTGCATCACCTCCGCCTATGGCTTGCGCCTGGTATGTGTCTGTACTCTTTATGTCGAAGCATAGTCTTGTGTGACCGTTCTATGTTAGACGTGGCTTGTATGTGTACATGCCTTTCTTAGGCAAAACAAGGTTTGGCCGCGAGCCTTATCCATTGTAAATACTACACCTGCATCCATTGCATTTCCCCAGCAGACCGCATCTGCACTCCATTGCATATTTGCATGTCGCATTGTAGTTTGCATGCATTCATTGCATCACTTTCCGCCTATGGCTTGCGCCTTTCCATGTTGAGCTTGGTCTGGTATGTGCCCTTACTTTTCACGTTAAAACACAGTTCTGCATGTGTACGTGCCTATTCCACGCTGGTATGTTGGTTTGAGGGTTGCGGCACCTTTTCTGTGTTAGACATGGCTCGTATGCGTACATGCCCTTCCTAGGCAAGATTTGGTTTGGCTGCATGCCATATCCATTGTTTATATTACATTGTAGTGTAATTTTGCATCCGGCATTAGGATCATCATTCTTTCCCCAGCAGGTCGTTACCCCACTTATGTCATTCCACCCAATACTCGTTCTTGTGTCCGTCTACATTACTCATAGTTCAGTAGACCGTTCTATGGTAGACGGACTTGTTACCTCCATCAATCTATTTGACATACGTGTGGTTTCGAATTGCTCATGATTGGATCATGATTCAATTGCTTTGCATATAGTTTGCATTGTTTCAATTGCATTGCATTTTCATTTGCATTATTTATACATTGTTTTGTATATATTGCATATCATTTAGCATTCACATTGCATTGTCATGCATGTTGCTAACAATATCATACCTGTTAAGTTTGTTTTCTTTACAGGCACGATATTGTATGTACGGTTCATTTGCGGCTGGTGGAACCAGACGAACCGGACAGGTATTGTACCCTCCGCGTGAGACGTATCGAGAATTGCATAATTCTCTTACATCCTTTCTGCATTGTAGTGTAGTTTGGTGTATGCTAGCTTAAAACCGTTGCACGTGTGCTTTGTTACAGCTTTTCTTTGCGTGATCATAAGTTATGCTCGGCTTCTTGCATTTTCAGTTGCATTTTGCCCCTGCCTTCGGGCGCATACCTTGTTTGTCTTGCATGCTTTGTCTAAGTCTTCGGCCTTGTCAAAAATGGGTCGTCTCTGGGCTTTGACATTCACTCCCGTCATTGTTATGACTTCCAAGTTCTGTCAAAGAGGGGCAACTGTAGACACCCCATTTTTGACCGTCCTCAAGACTTGGACGTCACCGTTTGAACACCCGGTGATCATCCATGTTTGTGTTCGTTCAGAGTTCCCGGAGGTCTCGGCTACGCGCCTTGCCTCAGGATCTCCGAACCCAACTGTTTAGTGTCTGGTTTTGCACCAAACACTTGTTTGTTGCCTTGGAGGGGCAGGGAATGCCTTGTGAGGCATCCCCACACATCACCGGCCGTGGCTAGAGGCCACCGGTTGGTGTTTTGTTGCCATCAGCAATGTATATTGCCGGTCGGCATTGTTTGTTGCCGGTCGGCAGTTAATTTTGTCAAAATGGCAATTTTGAGCGGCCGACTACTGTTCATCTGCTTTTGCAGATATTTTAAGACAGTTGTCTTGCATTTTGTTCCCCTCCATACACGTGTATGGAGGGATGGCCTTCTTATTAGCTTCCTTGATAAGCTTCACAAGATTGGTTTGCCTATAAGGAGAGGGCTCCTCTCTTGGCATTAGGGTTAGAGAAAAAGGTTAGAAAAGTTGTGAGAGAAGCTCTGGTTTTAGGTTTAGGGTTTTGTATCTATCCTATATCTATATCTCTCATTCTCTTGTATTGTGTGTGTTTAGGTTTACTATTGCACACAAACACATAGTGTTACACCTTTTCTTGGTTCTTGAAGGGCCAGAGGTCTGATATTGGAGCTTTGGAGCTGGTTTGAGCTCAAGGAAGGGGCTGGTCCATCATTTGTGAAGAGGTGCTTCAAGGGTAACAATCTTACCCATTTTTTCCCCATTCTTGCATAGCTTGTTAGCCTATCTTAAAACTGTTTTTGAGCTTAGTGTATAACACAAAAAAGTTATGTTTTTGGGCCCTCTAAATAGTTTGTTAAGAGTTTTTTGTGGTTTGGAGGTGTTTGACCCCTCTTAAGCCTGGAGAGGCCCCCTTTTTGTGCTATTTTGAGTGAGCTCCGGGACTTTGGTGTTTGGGTCTCCTCACCACTGAAATCTTGAGGGATTTCAGTGGTAAGGATGGTGCCTTGAAGTCCCAAGAAGGAGAGGGCCACCCCCCTCTCCTTGTTGTCCTTGAAAAGGACTATTTTTGCCTCTTGAGGGAGCACCTAGCTTAGGCTCATGTTGACCATGCCTTGGCTGTTATTTATGGTTATTTTGCCATGAAATAGCATTGTTGTATGTTGGTTTTGGTACACCATGTTAGTTTAACATACATGCCATGTAATGCCTTGTTGTTGCCTTAATATGCCTTAGGTTGTAAACCATGGTTCTAGCATGTTTTAGGCTTGGCTTTGTGAAGCTTTTGTGCTTATTATGTCACGATTGAGGTCTGTCCTTAGTTGTTTGGGTCGACTTTGGCATGCTTACTATAGCCCCTTTGCATTTTTGGCTTGTTGGCCCTAAGTGTGTGAATGTATAGCATGCATCCTTGCTTCATTTCAGTGGGTTGGGACCATTTTCCATGTTATTTCAGTTCACTTAGCATGCTTGTATGCTTGCATTTCATAGCTTCTTTGATGCTTCAAATGTTTGTGTTGTATGCTCCATGTTAAGCATTTGTGCATGCCTTTATACTTGAGTCACTTAGATGCCATCTAGGTGTTCCTTGGGTGTTGTTTAGGTCTGCATTAGACCTATTTTAAGTCCCCTTGGTCTTGTGAGGCCTGGTTGACTTGGCCTTAGTTTAAGCCTCTTGGCTTGCCTCAAGTTTTGGACCTTGACTGCATGCCATGCTTGTTTTGTTCATTTGGTTTGGCACTATTTTAGCATAATTTCAGAGCTTTCCATTGTATGTTAATGGTCCATGATTATCTCTTTTAAGTGTGCTTAGAAGTTGTTTCAATATGCTTAAGTCTTGAACCATGTATCCATGCATGCTTGTATGTACATTTGCCTTCATGTGCTTAGCGTTACGGCCACTGTTTTGGGCCTAATTAGGGCTACCCAAATCATGTTTAAGTCCATCCTTTGCTTGTTTGCATGCTTACCTTGCACGTTTGTTTGCATACTTGCATGTATACCTTGTATGCTCATGTTGCATGCTAGTTCATATGCTTAGGTTGCACTCCATCTTGCATGCATGTCTTGTTCCTTGATCTAGTGATAGGAATTGGGCCTTTGGTTTGTTGGTTCGCATTGCATTTGACATCAAAATGTGCACACTTGGTTTCTTGGGCCATCATGCATGGAAATGCGCGATTGATAGTCTGAGAACCATGGACCATGTCCTTTTGAGTCATAAACATGATAAGGGATATGGTTGATGCATACATTGCTTGAATTGCATTGCCATGCAAAGCTCTGTCCTCTGCTGCTGTCAAACAGGTCCTGCAGGAACTTTTTGCCGATCGACTGCACAGAATGCCGACCGGCAAACAATTGGTGGCCGATGGATTAATTCCCAGCCGATGAACATCTCCTACGGCCGGTGGCCATTCTCTCCAGCCGGTGGTACTATATAGTGTTCAGAAAGGCAACCTGGAGATTTTGGTAGTCTTCAGAGGAGTATAGCAGGGAAAATAGAGGCAGATTGCGCATGGCAGTGCACTTTCGAGCAAGACCGAGCATGCATTGCATTGGGTTCTCTTTCCGAGGCGGTTTACTATTTTTTCTAGCTTAGTTAACTTGTTAACTAATTAGATGGACTGTAATATTTTAATTAGCTTGTAGGTTAATTATCTGTATATTCTTTCGGGTCTCTCCGAGTGAGGGCGAATATGTAATAAGTGTGGGTGAGTGTGTGTATGTTTTCCAACCCTCACTTCTTTCTTCCCTTTTATTTACCCGTTTATGATGGTAGATTAGGGCAAGTTTAAATTAGCATACAGTATGACTGCATGCGTGCATCCATACATTTGTCTTGCATGCACCGGGCTCGGTACATCATGCTAACTGTGTTGTACTTCAATTTCAAATTGAATACGTGCTATGGATTGCATTTCACATGCCAATTTAAGATTAGCCAAGCCTACTCTAATTGCATCCCGCATGTGTTGCATTAGTCAATTTAACATGAACTAGGACCATGCATGTTTGCTAACTAGTTTACTGTTTTGGCACGGAGTACACTGTGAGTATCTTATGCTTTAGCATCCCACATGAGTGTGAATGTTAACATGACATCATGCTTACCATGCGGCTAGATGCTTATGTGTTATAAACTGCCTGAATGCCTGTGGGTGAAGGCTGAATTGTTTGAGTTGGAACAACTCATTGAAATCCGTGTTTTAGCCTACTTGCGAGTAGCAAATCCCAAAGCGTTTTCTAAAACAAACGGATATGCAACGCTTGTTTCCAAATTAGGTGATCTAGTCTATACTTGTATGCTGTGTGCATCACATAGTAATTCTAGGCTAATTAACTGGAATAAGAACACATAACGTTTTCAAAATCGGATATCATGGTTAGTAGAGGTCGGTCTTCGGACCGAGCGAGAGGGGGTGCTCATAGCTGACCTTTCCCAATCGTACCCAAGTCCCGAGCCGAGGCAACTTTGGTGATGACGGACATGTGGCCTTTGGCACCGAGTTAGGGTTTCCTAAATTTTTCCATTAAAAAATATTTAGGTGGCGACTCTGTATCTAGCAAAGCAGTCCATGTTTGGCACTTATTTTCAAAAATCTGTTTTCTCAAAATGATTTGCCAGATTTGGACTCTTGGGTTCAGATTAAGAACCGTGACACAAATCGAGTCCGAACTGTAGCGTGTAGCTGGGTCCCTCGCAGGCGTGTTACAAGTACTAGGTGAGAAATTTTATGTTTTAGCATCTTACATCGAATGTTTGTGTTGCCATATCAAACCATGAATACCATGAGGCTAAGTGCTTAAGTAATATAACTGTTTGAATGCCTGTGGATGAAGGCTAGTTGCTTGAATTGGGATGGCTTGATTATTGTCCATTTTAGCCCACTTTTTTTAAGTGGCAAATTCACAAAACAATTTCAAAATAAAACATGAGATTAAGTGTTCCAATTCTCGCAAACTAGTCTATACCTTGTGTGCGCATCACATAGTAATGTAGCTAATAAATCGGAACAAGAGCATATAATGTAAATAAGAAACACATCATAATTAGTAAAGGCCGATCTTTGATCAGGAGAGGGGGGTGCTGAATTCATAACCTTCCTCTCTTGTACCTAAGTTGCCGAGCCGAGACACTTTGGTGATGACGGGCTAATGGCCTTTGGCATGAGTCTTGGGTTTCCTAAATTTTTTAAAAATATTTAGGTGACGACTTTGAAATCTGGCAAAGCAGTCCATTTTTGGCATTTGATTCAAACATCGATTTTCCAAAAGAATTGTCGGATTTTGACTCTTTTATGTTTTTACTGTTTCACATTGCACTTTGTGCAATCAGATTCAGAACCATGAGTGGAGTTCGAACTATAGGGGCTAGTTGTCTTTCAGAAGAAGCACGGAAAGTCGGGCTACAATTTTGTAAATGGATTTGGTTGAATTGTTTGATGCCTATGAAATTATGTTATTCTTCATTTCCAAAATTGGTTTGATTTTAGTTTTATGGGTTTGATGGACAAAGAAACTCTATGTCTCTCTCACTCTCTCTCTCTCTCTCCCTTCCCCTATTTCCCCATCTCTCACACTTTATCTAGGGTTTATATGATTTTTTTAGTTTAATTTTGTGTTGATTTCATAAATGGGTTTGGTTGAATTGTTTGATTTCTATGCTATTATGTTATTCTTCATGTCCAAAATTGGTATGATTTTAGTTTTATGGGTTTGACGGACAAAGAAAATTTGATGTACAATGGTTGGGGTACCCAAATGGTTGGACCAGTTGTTGACCGATGCTAAGTTTATAGACGAGATATGGGTGATTGGTGTGAGAGCTAAAGAGGATGGGAAAGGGGTTGTGATTAGAGAAGAGCTCATGTCTTGTTTGAAGCAAGTCATGGAAGGAGAGAGAAGTGATGTCCAACGTCTTGTTTCAAATTCTCTTTTGTAGATTATATGGATGATTTTAGCTATGTTTAGAGCCTTGTGCACTTTTGGTACTTGCTTGTCCAACATTATACTCCATATATAACATTCTGCTCCCATAGTTGTTCCTCTGGAAATTCCTATTTGATATGATTAGAAAGTGATTGTATCACAATAAAAGACAACAGAGGTCATGATGTTTGTTTTCCCCGGATTTGTGAAATATTTGGCAAGAGGCCCAAGGAATTATTCCTTTGAACAATTATGCGACAGATGTTATAGAAAGATTTGTAAAATTAAGGTGTATATTATTTTTTCCTTAGTTAAAAAGAAAATTATAATTCCTTTCTTGAGGTGAGAATGTTTTACTTTATCCATGATATTTAACAAAAGTAGCTTTCTTAAATGCAATGACAATGAAACACCAATCTAATTCTCCCAGTACTTTAGATTAGGATGATCAGCAATGAGTAGTGTGTCTCTTTACAACACTGTGAATATGAGCATTTGTCACAACTAAAATGAATATGCAACATGCTTTTTGGTTTTGTTGCACCTTTCGTGCAATATTTAGTTCTACTTCAAATTTATAAGTTTTTATTTTTCTAGCAATGCAATCAAGTTCACCCAAGAAAGGAAGGTTGGAATAAAGCTTTATGTGGTACCAGCCCCATCTTCAGCTATAGAAGGGGATCTAATTAGAAGATCACTGCAGACAGGTCAACAGTTTCAGTAAATGTACACGAACTAGATAAATGTGTATCATTGTATCAAAGTTGCTGTGATAAAAAAGGTTTTCATGAAGAGAAACACGGGAGGGTCCTTACAAAAACCACAAACTTCATGACGACCCAAAACCCTAGTTAGAAATGGGGCCTCGATAGATGGAGGTGAAGAGAATCACCTTCAACTAGATAAAATAATAGTATGGATATGCTGTGATGTTTATGATACAGGGAATTGGAATACCGGGTAATTTCACATCTTGAAATATGCTTTGAAACATTGAGTACATACTATTATTAATTATTTTTCTGCTATTTCTTAGAATCTCACTTTTCATTTCAATGGAACAGAGAATGCTTTGCCTACTCTATTTAAGAAATACATGAAAGTAGGTGCAGACATAGCACAAAAGAATGGTGGGACTGGGCTAGGCCTAGCAATATGCAAACAACTAGTGATCGTTTTAAACAATTTTTTTTTTCATTTTTATTTAGTTTTCTAGAGCAGGGTTCATGTTGTACTGTGAAATGGGCATTATAAGGCATATTTGTTTCAATTATATTAACCACAAGCATTATAATCATAGGTAGACATTTCCACTAAATCACATTAATCTTCTTCTTGAAATATCTACCCCTGTGGTGAGAAACTGCAATTTAAATCACTTTTTATACGAGAGTAGGTAATTTACATGCAAGAAATCCAGTAGAAATTTAAAATTACTGAAATTGAGCAACTCATTCTAAATTATTCTTCTCCCCTCGGAACTGTTCCAAGTCTATCGCCCATCCATACCACTTTATTTGATATGAATTTTCTATGTGAATTTCCAGTCTATCTGCAGCTTGAAGTTGAAATTGTCTTTCATTTCATATGGAGACATGAATTTTCGTTTTGTCGCTTTGATATAAACTATCTTAGCTGATGTACTACTATTCACATTCATATGCGTATGAAATAGGTTGAGCTCATGAGAGGTCATCTCAGTGTTTCCAGCTGAGAGCACCATGGATCTACATTTACATTTATACTACCATACAAGGTTGCAACAAAAGAGGTAACTTCATTAGAGGATGCCTGTTCGATTGATGGTGCTAATACATCATTGGAACATGAATCTTCAATGAGGGATAACCCAGACTCTACTAAGAAAATTGCAGTTGGTAGTGATAGTGAGATACAGTGTCACAAAAAAGAAAAATGGTAAATTCCAGTATCTTGATATGAATTCCACTCACCATTCAACGGAAAGAGACATTGGGGAAACGATAAAGCCAATAGATTCCCAAGAAGCAAGGGAGATGTGGGAGACAACTAATAGAAGCACCCAGTGTAGTTCTAGCAATAGTACATAAATTCCCAAATCGATGTTGAAACCTAAGATCTTTCTTGTGGAAGATAACAAGATTAATACGATGGTGACACGGTCAATGATGAAGCAGTTGGGCCATACAATAGATGTTGTGAATAATGGAGTTGAAGCTGTACGTGCAGTTCAGTCCTGTACTTATGATCTTGTTCTGATGGTAATTTTCCTAGAATTAAAAAATGTTTTCTATTATGGTTATTATTTTAGTTACCATTTTAATCACTTGTTATGCATATCCTTTTCTTTTTCAGACTTCAATTTAAGATCAAGATAGTGTTTGAGCTTATCCCAATGGTTGTTAAATTGCTAGGTGAAATGGTTTGCCACTGGTTGTGCCGTCATTTTGATTGCCTTATTTCTCATCTTCTTCATTATCAAAGCCTATAGTTGCTTTCTCCTTTACTTTTTTTTATCTCTTTTTACATCTCCAAAATTTTAGTAGTTTTTTATCCATCAAAGCCAATAGTTCAATGTAGATGTCCATCCCACAACTTCCTTAATATACTTACATGTTCACAAAAATTTTCGGAGGAGTTTGTCTTGGAAATTAGATTAATTCTATAAACAAACCTTGCAACTCATTTAAATGTTTCTGAACATTGTCACATAGATTTGTAGTCTTATCCTAATACATTGAAGCTGTAACCATGTGCGGGATGTATGCATGCGAGTGATGGATGGCCTTCAAGCCGCAAGACTAATTCGTTCTTTTGAGGAAACTGGTAATTGGGATGCTGTAGTGAAAGTAGGAATTGGGAAATTTGTGCCTCCAAATGATAAAAAATTTAACTCATCTAAAAAGAGGATGCCTGTAGACGTCCCCGAACGTCCCAGGAGGGAATCCCGTTTTGTTCATTGGGCTTACTACAGTTCTGACTCAAAGTCACGGTCCTGTATCTAATCTCGCAGAGTGCAATGCAAAACCGATGAATCATCAAAGAGTCCAAATCTGGCAAATCGTTTTTGAAAATAGATTTTTTGAAAGAAGTGCCAAACATGGACTGCTTTGCTAGATACAGAGTTGCCACCTAAATATTTGTTTTGGGGGAATTTAGGAAATCTTGACTCGTGCCTAAGGCCACGTGTCCGTTATCACCAAAGTTGCCTCGGCTCGAGAACTTGGGTACGATTGGGGAAGGTCAATTCGGGAGCACCCCCTCTCACCCGATCAAAGATCGGCCTCTACTAACCATGATATTGAGTTTTGAAAACATTATATGCTCTTATTCCGGTTTATTAGCCTAGAATTACTATGTGATGCACACATCATACAAGTATAGACTGGATTGCCTAAATTGGAACAAAACATCGCATATTCATTTGTTTTGAAAATGGATTGAGGTTTGCTACTCGTAAGTAGGCTAAAACACGGGTTTCGACGAATTATTCCAATTCAAGCAACCCAACCTTCACCCATAGGCATTCAGGCAGTTATATCACATAAGCAAATAGCCTCATGGTAAGCATGCTATCATGGCAGTCACTCAGACACATGCAAGGATGCTAAAGCATAAACACTTACCAAGTACTCCGACCCAAAGAAAGAAGATAATTAAAAAACATGCATGAATCCTAACTATGCTGAAATGCCTAATGCAACACATGCAAAAATGCAACTGAGATAGGCTTGGATATTCTAAAATGGCATATGAAATGCAACAACTAATACATGTATTCAACTTAGAATTGAAATACAATGCAATTAGCATGATGCGGCGAGCCCGATGCATGCAATACAGATGAATGAATGCAAACATGCGAACATATAGATGGTAATTGAAACATGCCCTAAAACTAACCATCATAAGCTGGTAAAAAAAAGGGAGAAAGACGTGGAGTTGGAAGACATGCATCATACACGCACACTTACTACAACATTGCCCTCCTCGGAGGGTTCGAATAAATATTACACAACCAAAATGAATAACTAATTATTACACAACACTAGCTAATTAACAAATTAACTAAAAAAGCAAGTAAACTAGCATGCAACGCTACATGAAATAGACCGCCTCAGCTCTGCTCGGAATGATGAAAGATGTATGCATGCTTGAGTCGCTTTGCCGGAAAATCCATCGCAATGCCCCGATTTGCCTCTGTTTGTAATTGGTCCCAGAACACTGTACCAAGCTCCGTAGAAAGGTCGACTAGTTTTTCTTTTGGTTTTGGTTTGTCGCAGAAGAGAGAAGAAGGGGCATGGCAAAGTATTTTCAACATATGTGTGCACAACCACTCTCCCCGTCATTGCATGAGCTCTAGGGAGTGTAGTCCTCGATGCTCGTGCCACCAATTACGCATCTCGATGCATGATGTTCGAGGAGTCGAATTGCACGACACAATGTGAAATGAATGCACAAATGGATACCTAAAGCCAACAACTCTATCATGGATAGTGAGGAGTGTCGGCGACCGAAAATTGAAGCACGTTTCGTCACTTTGAGTACAAAACGTCCCTCGTTTCCCGTGTTTGGACTAAACCCTATGCCAAACACCTACGCCAAACACTATGCAACAACTAGAATGGCATGGCATGCAAACACAATGCAACAACTAGCATGCAATCCTAAACGAAAGGCAACTAAGACATGCAAACATGCAAGGAATGACATGCAAAGGTGCAACTAGCATACGCAATGCTATGAACTACGAATGGCATACTCAATGCACATGACGACTATATGGCATACACAATGCACACATGGAGACTGACAATGAAATGATCAAGGCATACATGATGCAATGGTCAATCATGCAACAATCATGGACTAAATGGCATATACAATGCAAGATGGACTTAAACCAATATGAGTGGACCTCAGCCACACTCAAATCAGTGGCCAAACATGATGGAATGAAAGGTAAGAACACTTATGCAAACATGCCCGATGCAACGGACCGAACCTAAGGCATCAAATGCCACTCTACCAAAGCATGGCAAGGGATGAAACATGGCATACAAACACACATTTTCTAGCTCTGAAACATGATACACAATGGTCCCGAATCATGCAAATATGTCACACAATGCATGCTAGATGGCCCGAATACCGAAACTAGTGAAGTGCGTTTCACTAGAGGTACACAAAGCAATGCACAAATGGAAAAACCAACCCTAAACAGACCCTAGGCAGGTCCAAGACAGTGGGAAAATGGCCTAAAAAGATGGCCCAACATGCATAGAAATGAAGCTCATGCAATGGTCCAAAAACGAGGCAAACTAGCACGACACTCAAACGCATTTAAAGAGTGGAAAACATGGGAATATGGTATACATGTAAGCTCTGAAATATGATGCACAATGGTCTTAAAACATGGAAACACCTCAACATAAGCATGCAATAGGCCCCAAAACACAAAGCTAGGTAAGAGTATTGAACTACAACCATGCATAGCAAGCATCACTCAACCATGAGGCATAAAAACAGAGCTAAGGAAGTCCAAAACATGCACAAAATCAGTTTAAGGTATGGCCAAAAAGTGCTAGATTCATAGACCGAAATAGCATGCAATATAAGCTAGTGAAGAGGGTTTACACTACAAGTATATGGAGCATTCAAGAGGTCACTAAACCAGAAAAATTCAGAGGTATGACATGCCAAAGAAACCCCAAAAACCCACTGAAATATGGTCTATGCATGCAAGAATGATAGGCCCCTTTGATATGCTATGAAGAGGGTTATTCTACACATGCAAGGGGGACACCTAATATGGAAAAAACACCTCTGGACAGAGGTTATGCAGGCCCTAAAAGTCACCAAAAATGGCATGAAACATGGCTTGGAAGCATGCACACATGGGCTCCCTTGTTAGGCCAAATATGCTAGAAAATGAGACAAGGGGTGAGGGGGCTACCCCTCTCTGATTTTGGCACTTAAAAAGACATAACAACCACTGAAAATCCACTGGATTTCAATGGTCAAAAGGGCCAACAAAACTTAACACAAAAGCGCTAATGCATGGCTCAAAACAAAGGGAAATGAAGCATGCAAGGGGGTAGATGACCCCCAACAGAAAAAAGGTCTTAAACAAACATGTTAAGAAGCTCAAAATAAGACTTTTTTTCAGTTTATGACAAAACTCAAAAAGGCTTGCAAGTATAGCTAAAAGATGAAGCAAAACAATGCTAAGAATAGGGAAAGAGGGTGTTACCCTCGTAGCCAAAGGGACCACCAGCTTCTGGACCAAAATAGCACACCTTCAACCTCTGAAAACCAGCTCCAAGGACCTTAGAGTGATGGTAGAAGTGTGTGGTTGTGAGGTGGTGTGTAAAGGGCCAAGATCAAGGCTCTTTTGGAGGCTAAAATATAGAGACAAGGAGAGATATATGTGTGTATGCTCCAGCCAACTTTTGAACCCTTTACAAGGAAGGCAAGGTCCTCCTTTATAGATCTAAGGGTCTAAAGCTTCTTCAAGGAGCTTAAAACCAAGGTTAAATGTCCTCCATACACGTGTATGGAGGATACAATCTGTGGCTTCCAGCTGGCACAGTTGGCACCAACTCAGTGAGACAGAAAAGGAGAAAGCTGGCCGACCAGTTCAGGTGGTCGGCCGACCAGTTCAGGTGGTCGGCCGACCACTCCCCCTGGTCGGTCGACTAGGGTCAAAAGGTTTAGGTGGTCAGCCTGCTCCTAGGGTGGTCTCCAAGCTGAAAGCAAGCTAGTGGTGTAGTGGGAGACCTGCAAAAGTGGCTCAAAAACCAAGGAGACCAGCTTCCTGACAAGAAACTTGGCCGGCGGGAAAAGAGGTGGTCTCCAAGAGAAAAGTTGGTATCCCACCCTTGTACCACCTTCCAAACAATGAAAATAGGGTCCATACCAGAAATGAACCAAGACGGATGCAAAATGAGGGTTCGGGGGCCAAAACGGGCGGCTGGGTGCCCCGAAAACTGACTATTAAGCATCGAAAGTGGCGTGCGACCACAAAGGTGGTCTCCCGGGCCACAGTGTCCCTCTAGAGAGAGGAAACAAGGTGTGTGCCAAAAACCGGAGCAAACGGAGAAAGTTAAGCTGTTCCGAACCGAGGCGTACGGCTGACGGCTTCGAAAATCAGAAACTGGTCTCCAAACGGGAATAGTGGTCTACGACCACGAAAAGTAGCCTACGGCCACTAAGAGATGGTCTATGAGACCTCTCCCTCCCTTCAGGAAGAGAAAATAGAACATGGTTCGCAAATCGAGGCAAAGCACAAAAGAGTCCCGAGGTCCGGAGGCAAGGCTCTTAGCCGAGACTCTGTAACCTTAGAACGAGCACAACATGCGTAATCACCGAGTGCTCAATCGATGACGTAGAGTCTTAAGGTCGGTCAAAAATGGAGTGTCTATAGTTCCCCCTCTTTGACAGAACTCGAAAGTCATAAGTGACGGGAGTAAATGTCAAAGCCCAGAGACGACCCATTTTTGACAAGGCCGAAGACTTAAACAAACAGGTGAGATAAACAAGAGATTGGCCCGCAATCGTGCCCTCAGGCAGGGGCAAAATGCAAAACGACATGCACAAAGCCGAACGTAACTCATGACCATGCAAAGCAGCAAGCTGTAATGAAGCAAATATTCACAATAAATGCAATAGTTTTAAGCAAGAATGCAAAGCAAAACTACATTTCATGCAGTAAGGATGTAAGAGAAATACAATTCTCGTTACGTCTCACACGGAGGAGATACAATACCTGTGCGGCTCGTCTGGCTGCACCAGTTTTAAATGAACCGTACATACAATATCGTGCCTGCGAAAGAGAGAGAAACTTAACAGGCACAACATAGTTAGCAACATATGTTCAACGTTACATCAAACGCGGATAGACAAGATGCCAATGGAAAAGTGCATCACAATGTGAGAGGAAATGTGTGCGACAACGCAAGTTATGCATGAAGGGCATGACAATGCCGGTGAAACGTGCGTAGTAATGCAAGTGACATGCACAACAATGCAAGTGGCGTGCATAACAATGCAGGATAAGTGCGACTTCAAAAGCATATTTGAAACAAAACATCGAGCAAAGAAATGTAAGCTTCGACGAGGGCAACTCAAACGTGACCTCCAGTTTACCTCTCGGAGGGGTCGCGACGTACTCAAAAAGGATACATCTTGCTCTTGGCGAGTAACGACGGGCCATGCGGATCGAAGATTGCATTTGAAGTTCCCACGGAGGGATTTCGCGCCGAAAAGTGCACTTTCCTTGTACTTTCTTGAGAGCTGGGGACTCCGATCACCACCAAAATTTGCAGGGAGCTCAAAGAGACATTGGAGACCAACTAGGAGGGCCACTGACCACCCTAGAGAGCCACCAACCAGGTTTGTTGCAAGGGGGTGGTCGGCCTACCAGAAAAGGTGGTCGGCCGACCACCTATCCAAATCCGGGGCAGTTTTGTCTTTTTACACTTGTTTCTTTAAATGCACATGTCCCAATCACTATTCGTCACAACCTTAAGGCCGAAATCAGCTCTCCTTCCTTCCTAGACCATTTTTCTCTCAGATCTGCTCTTTATATGCGTTTTCCAACACCCCACGCAAAGTTGTTTTGTGAAATCTTTCAGTTTTCTTCACTTTGGACCGATTAAAATTTGATTTCGGAGCTTCTTTCTCCATTTTCACCACTTGAGGTAAGTTTGTCTCGACATTTGGAACATTTTCTCGGGAGTTGACTTTTGTTGACTTTTTCTAATTTTGGCTCATTTGGCTCATTTTTGCTCCTTTTTGCAGATTTCTCGAAATAGCAGGTCATCTTCCTCATGGTGGAGGTCCTCTAGGTGCCGAGGGTGAGCCGAACATCATGTCCTTGCCTCCGAGGATCCGCTCCTTTGATCCCGAGAGGGACGAGCCTCCGGAGCACATCCTTTCCCCGAGTACTTTCTACCATTTCACCGACTTTGATCACCGGGCGCCCGTAGACCTGCGGTTACGAGAGCCAGAGTCCCACCTCTCTCACCAGGCATGAGAGGTACGTACTTCATTTTTACATTTTCTGCAATGTATTATGCATTTCTTGTGCATTTCATGCTTTCACTATGTATGCTTATCCGCTCGTTCTGAACACATTTGTGCACCATAGTTCTGCTTATTTTAGCACATATCTCACAACACAGACTTCCGTTGAGTTGGCGCACAGCTTGTTCTGAACACTTAGTCTTATAACGTAGCATTCTGTTTGTATTTTGAACACACAGCTCAATCACTCGAATTTCTGAACACGCAGCTCATACTTTTTATCGTGAACACGCAGCCCAGAGTTTTTGAAAGTTGAACACGCAGCTCAAACTCTTGATTATGAACACACAACCCACTTTTGAAAGTTGAACACGCAGTCCAAACTTTTTATGGTGAACACACAGCCCACATTTTCTGAAATCTGAACACGCAGCCCAAACTCTTAATTATGAACACGCAGCCCATAGTTTTATGGAATTTGAACACGTAGCCCAAACTCTTGAAGTGAACACGCAGCCCAAACTCTTAATTATGAACACGCATCCCATAGTTTTCTGGAATCTAAACACGCAGCCCAAACTCTTGAAGTGAACACGCAGCCCACAGTTTTTGAAAGTTGAACACGCAGCCCAAACTTTTGATTATGAACACACAGCCCATAGTTTTTTTTGGAATCTGAACATGCAGCCCAAACTCTTGAGGTGAACACATAGCCCACAGTTTTTTTGAGATCTGAACACGCAGCCCAAACTCTTGAGGTGAACACACAGCCCACACACTTCAATCCTGCACACATAGCTCATATACTTTATGTTGAACACACAGCTCACATACTTCAATTCTGAACACGCATCTCATATACTTTATGTTGAACACGCAACTCACATACTTCAATTCTGAACACACATCTCATATACTTTATGTTGAACACGCAACTCATTCATTGCATTTGCACGCAGCTCATACTGAACACGCAGTCCACAACATTGTATCTGATTTGATTTGCACGCAGCTCATACTTTCATTTTGAAACTGAATACATCTGTTCATTCTGAATGCAGGTATCTTCTCGTGTTACATGAGGCTATGGCTCGATCATCGCCAGGGAGTGGTAGGCAGAGCTCCCAGAGTCCGTTCGCGATCTGGTTGACCAGGCAGGGTTTGGACCCTTCTGCGCGGGGATATCACGCTATCTTGCGAGCAGGACCTTGATGGGGGCACTCGTGGAGAGATGGTGGGACACCACCAACTCGTTCCACTTCTTAGCTGCCGGGGATATGACGATGACCTCGTTTGACTTCGCGATGCTGACGGGCCTTGATTCGGCTGGCCGACCGGTCCCCTACGATGAGGATATGGACGAGTGGGAGGCCGCCTGGATCTATCTGTTGGGAGCTCACCCACCGATTGACCGATCTTCGGGCAGAGTCGGGTACACTTGGTTTTCCTCACATTTCAGAGAGATTGTGCCCGAGACCCTCGAGGAGATAGAGCAGTATGCTCAAGGGTTTTTGATGTTCCTCATCGGGACCACTTTGTTCTTCGGTAGGGGGAACATTGTTGGACTTTACCTGCTGAGTGCTCTGGTAGACCTATCACAGGTTAGCTAGTACGATTGGGGTGGCGCTGGCCTTGCTACCCTTTATTGTTACATGAGTGCGACCTCCCGCGGGCGGGGAACATAGTCGGCGGCTATTGGAAAGCCTGGGAAGTGCTTTCTGCTCTCTTGATTTACATTTCTGCTTTTCATTATCTGTACACTGCACACACGGCACACTTTATATTTTGTACTTTTACACCCCGCTCTCAGCATTCTGCATTCTCTGTACATTCTGTATTCACATTCTGCACTCAGCATTCTGTATTCTGATGGCTATTGCCCTGTTTTCCACAGCTATGGGTTTTCACGTACTTTCCGACGCTAGCCCCGGAGGTCGAGGTGGAGGCGCCTCTTGTGATTCCCTACTCGCTCGTATTTGAGGGCCAGTATCGGCCGAGGGCTCGGGAGACTCTGCCCTACCTGCGGCAGGTTTTTGATACAGTGCGGACGACCGAGGTAATTCAGAGCTCTCAGTTTTTCATTTTTTCACCTTTGATTCATCTTGCACATTTACGATTTCTAATCGGCTTATGCATTTGATTATCCACAGATCACCTGGCAGCCTTGGGCACCCTTGGGTGGAGATACCCGATTTCAGTTTCCTGGGGCATGGGGCGCTTCTCGGTATAGGATCCTATTTGAAGGGCTGGTTGGCAGGGCTTGGTTTTTGGGGGACTGCTTCATGCACCAAACGATGGGCTACCTCGAGCAGAGTGTCCCCGCAACGCCTCCGGACGACATGCTGTCCACTGAGGGACTCACTCCCTAGGAGGTTGATTTGGCTATGCTGGGCACTGATGCAGTTCTACATTTGGAGGAGGGGGAGTATGCGACCTACCGTCATACATACTTGATGCCCCCATTGACAGGTGTCCGCACTCCCATGAGGAGGTCTACTGGCATGCCATCATCGAGTCGATTCAGTGCAGTGCCCTTCGACTAGCGGTGGCACATCGAGAGGTTATTTGGGTGGTTCCCCAATTCCTCGACTTATCATCACGGTGGCGGATCTTCCGATCGAGTTGTTGGATGGCGTCTGGTCACCTTACTCGATTCCATTGGAGCGCCTAGTGCCTGATCACTGATACCTCAGAGACCTTGACTCGCCACCGGTATGCTTTACAGTTTTGATTTATCACTCAGATATTTGGACATTTATTCATTCACTAATAACTTGCACTTGCATCTGCAGCCCCCCATCGAGTACATGGATGGGATGCTTGGGTGGGTGGCCTCATTCAAGGGCATGGTCCTACGGAGAGAGACGCAGCTGTTTATTGTCGGCGTTCTGGTATTTTTCAATGTTCTTGCATTTATCATACTTTTGATGACATGCTGTATTTACCCATTTCACTGCATTGCTTGACTGTATGTGTAGAGCACATCTGACACACACTACATTCATATACTATATCTGCATGTATCCACTCCATGTAGCTTTCTTGTCTCTACATCTGATATACATATTGGCTAATGTATTCAAATTGCACTCTCCTTTTTCAGATGCCTCCACTACAGACTGAGCCACAGGCCGGGCCATCTAGGCCTTCTCGTGGAGCTGGGAGAGGGGGTTCGACTCGCAGCCGAGGTGGACACAGAGCGCCTGTCATAGAGGAGGAGTCCAGCGAGGAGGAGGAGCCTGCACATCCTCAGTCAGAGACATCTGCTGACAGAGAAGGTGACTCTGGTTCCGGTTCTGATAATGGAGATGATGCCGAGGAGGGTTCCGAGGATGACAGCTCTGATTCAGATGATGATGATGGTGCAGAGGTTGTTCCGCAGAAGAGGACGAAGAAGGCCTCTTATTCCTACGCTTTGGTAGTACTGATGCAGCTGTTCCTGCTTTATTTTCCTTTTTTTACTTGTAGTTGTAGCACATTGTACATTGTTAGGTAGTTTTATTTTCTGTAAAAACTTGTACCCTTGTTGTAAAATGTTGTAACAAAGGAAGTATGATGGAATGAAACAGTTTTTTGCAAAAACGTTGTATTTTATGTTCTTAGCATCGCATCGCATCATTTTGCACAAAAATGAGATTGAATGAAAATTGAGCATTGTGTATCACCAAATCAGGCATTGAATCGACGCAGCAAACTAAACAACCTAACTTACAACGAAATAACAAAACCTTAGCATGTTTACAACTCGATAAGCAAATCCCGAAAATGTCGATGAACAACAAACAACAATTCCACGGATAAACTCGACAATCCGGTAAAACTTAACGACTCGATAAACAAAACAACTCAATGAGCAAAACAACAACTCGATAAGCAAAACAACAACTCGATAAACAAAACAATAACTCAATAAACAAGACTTAATAACAACTCGATAAACAAATGCATTTCGGATGTAACGGGCGATGGAATGCGTCCGAAACCGAGGAAAATGCGGGCCTTCGACACTCCCAACACATGGAAAAGCTAGGAACTCTCTTCTAGAAGCTAGGACAATACCAAAGCCCTACTTCTCTCCATGGCCGACAACCCAAGCAGGCTGGCCAACCAGCTTCTTTCCTTCGAGACCAAAGGGGTGGTCGACCTACCAGAAAAAGTGGTCGGCCGACCACCTGGTTTGGCGATCACCAGATTTTTGACACGTATCCCCAAACAATGCCTTATCCTCTATAAAAGTTCTAGCTTTGTGGTTCTTTCATTTCATCTCAGTTTTGCATCAAAATGGAGGCATTCCTCATCGAAAATCTTGCATCTTGGGTTGCTACTTTAGACGGCTCACAAAAGTTGAACTTCCGGGGCTTCAGCTTGAATGCACTATTCACGTTGAGCAGCACTCCGTTGCATTTTTCCTTTCTTCATGCCGTGGCGAGGTTTTAGAATTCGATAACACATGTCTTTAGCTTCAGCGGACAAGAGGTGTGTCCTACCTTTGAAGATTTCCAAGCTTTGATGGAATCTGAGCGCAACGAAGAAATCTTGCCCCAGTTTCGCTTCGGTTACGCCCAAGCTTTTGGACGGATGTGTGGGCTCACTATGCATGACGCTCGGTCTTTGATCTGCAACGGAGAATTGGATATCCTTGGCTTAATTCATCGCTTTTCTGATGCCGGTGACCGTGGCGACCATCATTGGCAAGGTTTTCGGCGTCATGGCCTTTGCTTGTGCATGCTATCACACTTTTTGCTTGCCTCAGGCTCCAGAGGATTTAGTGTCTGGTTGATCGAGGTTGCCCAAGGCTTAAGGGAGGGCAAAAGCTGCATTGCCATGTTATTGGCCGAGACATTGATGGGCCTGGATGCTTTTCATCGTCGAGAGACGACCAAATTTGCGGGGAGTCCACTACTGCTACAGGTAATGTTCCCACCCTTCCTCACATATATGTTGCTCGCATCACTCGTCCCTCAGACTCGATTTTTTCTCTTAAAACCCTTTTCTCACTTTTCTCTCAACGTACACCTCTGAATTCTTTAATCTCTCATTTTTCATCCCTCCCTAGGTGTGGTTGATGAACACCTTGCAGGTTGTGGACTCTTGCCCAAAGATACTCGGCTTCGCTACTTCTTCCCAAGAACGTCTAGTCGATGCCCCTGATGAGGGATGGTGGTTCGACTGGATGTGCAGTTTGTCCGCAGACCGCATTGCTTGGCGCCGTCCTTGGCTCAATCTACCAGCAATGAGCTACAGCATGTCTTGCCAGCCCGGGATTCAGTTGATCGGCCTGACACATTGCGTGTTTTACTTTCCTTTCCAGTTCCAGCGCCAGTTCGGCCATGATCAGACTTGCCCGCCAGAGGGGATAGAATACCCAGCTGCATTTCCAGTCTGAGGCACGCAGCTTGCTCGATATGCCACAGCATGGAGGACGAGAGAACTCCTGGCCCCCGCTCCCACTTTCAGTTACACTTTGTCTGATGAGTGCATAGATTGGCTTAATGAAGAGGCATAGATTGGGCCCACTTTGGCGTCAGAAGCTTCGACCAGCTCTAGGAGGGGGCGCAGGAACACCTGACTTAGCTATGCCCCGGATTTATTGCTTTATTAGTATTTTCAAGTTTTCTTTATGAATGTAACCAAAAGCAACTTCAATTTGTATGCAAGAGCAGGAGGACTCTGTATTGAAATCAATAAAGTTGAAGGTTGCGGGTACTGAAAATTTTCCGCTCTGGTCCAAAAATGGTCTAAGTTGTAAAAAGATTAATTTGAACAAAATTAGCTTTTATTAAAACTTTTTAAAATCATTTTCGACATGGATCAGAATTGGACACGCCTGAGATCTGTCACTGAGATGCACAACCCCGGATCCCAGCAACTGGAAAGTTGCCCCTAGTCTGAGTAGCATTATACCGGAGATCACAATTGAAGCTCCTGAATGCGGAATAGACAAAGATGACCGAGATGATCAAATGGACAAAGTTGATCGGGGAAAAGTTTATGGCTGAACTTCAGGATGAAGTTGCCTACGTATCCCAAAGATGGGAATCAAGCCTTACATAGTTCAGGCTCAGGTTCACTCGAGTATTTTCACTCTCCTTTTGCGCTCTAACTTTTGCCAAGGCCGCCCTTTGCGGGTTGTCAACCTTGCGAGCTCAGTTTTTGTAATTTCAATTTTTTTGTGCTCTAACTTTTGCCTAGGTTGCCCTTTCGGGTTTTCAGCTTAGCGAGCCTCTCAGGGGTAATATTTCTTCAACTTGTCCATATTGATCGGCTGTGAGAACTCTAGGCCATCTAGGTCCATCAGAACGACAGCTCCATCCGACCAGATAGACTTAATGATGTAGGGACCAGTCCAATTGGGTTTGAACTTGCCCCTAGGGTCATGAATGGGAGCTCGGTTGTCTTTGAGCACCAAATCTCCTTCTTTCAGATTCCTAGACTTAACTTTCTTATTGAAAGCCCTGGCAATTCTACGTTAATAACCTTGAACATGGTACAGTGCTTTCAGTCTTCTCTCATCAAAGAGCATGAGTTCTGCAAATCTGCTCTCTTTGCCCAATCTGCTTGACTATCGGCACTTTCGATAGGTAGAACGACCTCCATCCCATAAACTAATGAACATAGAGTCGCCCCAGTAGAAGTTCTAATTGAAGTCCGGTAGCCCCACAGAGCAAATGGTAACTTATCTGGCTAGTCTCGGTAGGTTTCCACCATCTTCTGCAAAATGTGTTTGATGTTCTTGTTGGCGGCCTCAACTGCTCCGTTGGTCTGCGGCCGATATGTGGATGACTTATGAAAAGCCACATTGTATTTTTCCAACAAGTCAATCACTTCCTTCTTGAAATGGGAACTGTTATCTGAAATAATCTCGTTTGGGACCCCGTAGCGACAGATGATGTTGTTCCGGATGAACTTTGCAACGTGCGAAGCCTTCAACACCGCATAAGATTGGGCCTCGACCCACTTCGTGAAATAATCTATTGCGACTAGAATGAACTCACGCCCATTAGACCTCTTCGGAGTGACGGCCCCGATCACATCGATTCCCCAAACTGAAATGGCCATGGCGAAGTCATATTGTACAGCTTCGACGGCGGGATGTTCATGCGGTTTGCATGGATCTGACATTTGTGGCATCGCCGAGCAAAGCCGATACAATCCTCCTCCATGGTGGACCAGTAGTAACCCTGTCTGAGGATCTTCCGAGCTAACATTACCCCGTTCATATGCGCTCCACATTCTCCTCCATGGATGGCCTCCATCAGGCTCTTTGATTCTTAGGCATCAACACACAACTTATGCATTCCCAAATGACCTCTCTTATACAGTTTTCATCCGCAGATGATGAACTGAGCAGCCATTCTTCTGATTGCCCTTTTATCCTTGGCATTTGCCCCTGGTGGATACGCCTCTTTTTCCAAGAAGTTCCAGACATCGCAGTACCAGGGGTTCTCATCTTGAATCTCATCTATAGCAGCAATCGACTCGTAGGCTGGTGCAAATTTCTGGTCAATGATGATTGGACGCATTCGGACTCCGAAAGGGATGTCTATTTTGGAAGATAGAGTCGCTAGTGCATCTGCGAACCTGTTGTTCTCTCTTAATAGATGAGCAAAGTTTAGTTTCTCAAACTGAGGAATTAACAAGTCCAAGGGCTGGTGATACATTATCATCTTTTATTCTTTGACTTTCCAATCTCCTTTCCCTTGAGATACAACAAGGTTCGAGTCCCCGATGACGTCCAACCATTTTGCCCCTAGTTCTAGGGCGGCTTCTAAACCAGTAATGCATGCTTCATACTCTGCTTCGTTATTCGAGACTTTGAACTGGAGTTTAAATGCTAGAGGGATACGGGACTTGTTGGGTGCTATCAGCAATACCTCTACCGCATACCCGTACTGGTTTGACGCTCCGTCAAAGTACATCGTTCAAAACTTGTCGTCGATATGCAAAATGGCCTCATCTGGGAATAAGTACTCAACTGCTTCACCTTCTTCCACTGGATGATCGGCTAAGAACTCTGCTACCGCTCTTCCCTTGACTGACTTGCGCGTCACATATTTCAGATCAAATTCGGAAAGCAACAGCAACCAACGAGCTAGCCTACCCGTAAGTGCCGGTTTCTCGAAGAGATATTTGATGGGATCTAATCTCGAAACCAACATTACAGAGTGAGCTAACAGGTAGTGCCACAGCTTCCTGGTTGCCCATACCAAAGCTAAGCAAGCATTTTCCAACGGTGTGTAGCGGGTTTCATACTCCAGCGTCTTCTTGCTCAAATAGAAGATAGCCCTCTCCACTTTATCCTCTGATTCCTGCACAAGCATACAGCCCATCGTAGTTTCAGTTACTGAAAGATACAAAATCAACGGTTTCCCCAGCTCGGGTGGTGACAACACGGGTGGGTTCTGTAAGTATTCCTTGATCTGTTCAAAAGCAGCTTGGCATCGGCCGTTCCATTGGAACTTTTTTCCTTTTTTCAGGAGACCAAAAAGTGGTTCACAAGTCAAGGTTAATTTTGAGATAAACCGTCTTATGAATTGCACTTTACCCAGAAAGCCTCGCACCTCATTTTCAGTCCTTGGTGGTGGCATTTCTAAGATGGTCTTGATTTTGGAAGGGTCGACTTCGATACCTCTCTGTGTAATCAAGAACCCCAAAGATTTTCCTATTTGTAACACGAGCATTACACTTTTGAGGATTCAGCCGCAACCGGAATTCTCTGATCCTTTGGAAGAACTTTTGCAAGGCGGTGTAGTGGCCCTCTCTTTCTTTGGACATGACAATCATGTCGTCGACGTACACCTCAACCTCTTTGTGGATCATGTCATGTAATATCGTGGTCGCGGCCCGTTGATATGTAGCTCCAGCATTCTTCAACCCAAATGGAATCACCCTATAGCAATATGTCCCCCATGGGGTAGTGAAAGCAGTCCTCTCCCGGTCTTCAGGTGCCATCACTATCTGATTATAGCCCGAGAATCCATCCACGAATGAAAGCAACGGATGCCCCGCTGTGAAGTCCACTAACTCATCAATATGCGGCAAGGGAAAGTCGTCCTTTGGATTGGCTCTGTTCAAATCCCTGAAATCCACGCATACCCGGATCTTGCCGTCCTTCTTTGGCACCGGAACAATTTTGGCCAACCAAGTTGGGTATTCGGATACCAGCAGGAACCCTGCGTCAATTTGCTTGGTGACCTCTTCTTTAATCTTGAGGGCCCAGTCCAGGTGGATCCTTCGAAGTTTACATTTTAAGCGAATCGTGCCTCGGGGTCAAGAGGATCGGTCTTTGTACAATCTCAGGATCGATTCCAGGCATGTCTTCGTAGGACCACGCGAAAACATCTTTGAAATCTTTTAATAAAGCGACTAAGCGCTCGCGTTCCTCCGAAGACAACGTGGACCCGATCTGGACCAGCCGCGGGTCCTCCTCAGTACCAACATTAACAGTAGTGATTTCATCAACTAAAGGTTTAACAAATCTTTCCTGCTCTTGATCAATTAAGCGTTGTAAAATCGGGGAAATTTCTTCCCCATTGTTTTCATCAAAATTTTGAAAGTCCTTATTTATACAATAAATCAAGGGCACAGAAAAGTACTCAGAAACCACATCCATTCCATTCTCATTAAGCATTTCCAAATCGTCCGATTCTTTTGTTACAACAGACTCAAAAGAGAAAGAAAAAGACGACCTAGACAGGACTGTGGCATCCGGGTTATCACCCCCAGGAATACCAGACTCAGACTCAGTCGAGCTGGAACCTGATTCCGACTCAACAGATTAGGAGGAATCAGATTCCGGCTCACTACGTGACCCGATGCTGCTTGACAAAAATTCCTCCTCGTACTGTCAGATGAGAGAGTGTGCGATGGATGCATCCAAAATGTTTGACGGTAGGCCTGCAGCCATTTTATTCCCGATCATGGACACCGAGAAGTTATCCCCCAAGCACTTCTGTACGATCGGATGATCTGAAAGTAGACAAGCCAGCGCTACCCCCATTTCAATTTCGGTGCTCTCAGGATCCACTTTCTCATTCTGCTCAACCTCAGCTGATGGGTCTGTTTTCTCCTCGGCAACATCATCCCCGGATAACTACAGGTCAAAGAAGATCTTAAAACCCGGCATGCGCTTCCTCTCTGCATTTAGCCATGGCTCTGGGAAGCCACAAAATGGAAAGTCCTCCCCCTCCCGAATGAAGCGTCCGTTTAGGATACCCTGGATGGATCGGTGCATTAACTCAAAAGGCTTCCCCGCCCGCTTTGCTCTGGCTCTCCCAGCCATCTCCTTACCTTTCCTAACCCAGTCCTCCTTGTTGGGCAGATAACCCAAGCCAAAGGTATGCGGGTTGTGCGGTACTTCGACCGATACTGCGATGCCTTTCCGGCCACTCTTTCCCAATCTCATCCTGGGGACGTGTTGAAGCTTGTTCATGAGGTATATTGATTGCGCGCTGACATACATCCCCTTATCAACAGCCAAGATGTTTTGCACGACTCGAGCCTCAGCCAGAGTAAACCCCGATAAGAACACATCCTCCGCGCCGTGCTCGATTTCCAAGACTGGTGTAGACATCTCTGGTGGCGGATGGATGGACGAATTCCCGAAAACAATAGCCACCCCCTTCCCATGGGGGTATTTCAACATCTGGTGTAAGGTAGAAGAGACTGCCTTTACCTGGTGCAAGCACGGTCGCCTCAAAAGTAGGTTAAAGGTTGCAGGAACGTCCAGGACATGAAAGTCAATCTCGTGTTGTCCCGGACCAACCTGGGTCTGAATTTTGACAGTCCCCATCACCTGCCTGCTTGTGTTATCATATGCCCTTATCACCTGGGCTGTGGGCACGAAGTCCGTGGGCTTCAACCCGATTGCATATGCCGTCCTTGACGGGCATACATTAATAGCGGATCCCGTGTCGACAAGAACTACCGGTATCCATTTGCTTCTATATTCCACAGAGATGTAGAGTGGTTTGTTATGATTTGCGCCCTCAGGTGGTAGTTCCTTGTCAGAAAAGGTCAATGTCAGGGAACCTCCTCCCAGAAAGACCAATCCCACCAGCTGTTCAGGCGTTGTGTCTATTGAGAGCTTGGCCTTGTCCATGGCCAATAGGACAACCTGTCTGTGAACACGTGAAGCCATAAGCAGTCCCCAGATAGAGATGTCTGCTTGTATCTTTTTCAACTATTTTAGCACGGCCTCTTCTTCAAGTTGCTTCTCTTTTTGTTTCTTCACCTCCTTGTCATTCCCGGACACCTCTGGCTGATCTAGGTGTGGGGGCTTGAAATATCGCCCACTCCTAGTCATATGGTCAACTTCGCCAATGTACAGGTATCGTCCGGTTGGTTACTCCCCCAATCCTCATCTGTGTGGACAAGACATAAATCATCGTCTTCCTACCACATTCCATCGGCTGCCGACATACAACTGTTCGGCTCCGTTACCACTGTCCTTGTACTCACGGTACCTTCTGTCCATATGCTCACAGCATCCTCTGTTCTTGTGCACACAACACTTTCAGTCCTCACAGGGGCCTTGGCTTTTCTGGCTCTCTCAGAGTTTTCAATTCCTTCATGTTCTAGCTGCGTCAATGCAGTTTGTTGTTCAATGTCTCTTGTATTCAAAATGCCTAGATCCCGAGTGAAATTCTTGGCACTGACACTCTCCAATGATGTCTTCTGATCCCTGGCCTTTCCGGCCACAAGTGATGTCCTTGCCCCTGACGGGCCCTTTTCCAGCTGAGATTCTTCAACAATATCTGGTTGGTCGTCAAGCCACCCTGTGACCTTTGCTGACTCCTCAAAATCGAACCAGTTGACTATGCTGTCCCCCGGGTCTTGTTCGTTAAAAATCTGAAGGTCAGCAATGTCCCCTTCCAGAACTGCTAAGTCATCTATCCTCCGATCAAATCCATCCCCCCCGCAGCACACAAATTTCTGCCCCCGCCGGCAATTCCACATTTGGCCTAATCTGACCCGCTGATGCAATGTAGCCACTTGAATTGTACACCCCCTCAACAAAGCTCACAACTTCCTCAAACTCTGGCTCAACAATCCTATTCTCCTTCAAAGTCATCCCTGTTCCATCTTCGATGGTCACCACCATTGGTTCGGGTTGGGTTCAGGAGATCTCCAACATGCACAACTCAGTGCTATCGGGAAGGAACACCTTCGGCTTGGGTAGGTGGGATGGGGTGATATAGATGCTAGGATTATAAGACACGACCCCGGTCTGGATAAAGTTGACGCGTTTGGGAGGTGGAGCTTGGTTGTGTAGAGGGAGAGGCTTAGTTGTGACATTGGGTTTCTCTGGTGGCACAATCACCCTGTTGTCAACGAGATCTTGAATCTCGTGACGCAATCTAAAATAGTGGTTGGTATCATGACCATGTTGTTGGTGAAAGGCACAATACTTCGTCGAGTTATGAGAGGGGGGTAGTGGATTTGGCAATGGCCTCGGCTCTAGGGGCTTCAAGTGCCCTTTCCTGATTAATACCCCCAGAGCTTTGGACATGGGCATATATAATGGAGTGAAGGTTCTTTGGCCTCGAGGTTGGAATTTGGTTGTTTGTGTGTTACTCCTGGATGCACCGGAGAATGGTGTAGCTGCCGAGGTTCTTGGAGGGGTGGTGGTGACCATGCTTACTTCCGAAGCTCTAGCAGTTGCAGCACTGTTTGTGCTTGCATTGTTGTTTCAGTTGAAGGTTCTCCTGGGTTGCTCTTTGTTATTTTCAATTAAGCCCTACTTCAAGGCATCCTCGATCTGTACTCCCATCTCATGCAGATCTGAAAAGGTAGGCAAGGGAAGCACGATCATTTTCTGCATAAGCTTGGGCTGGAGATTGCGTACAATCATCCGAATCTGATCTTTGTTAGTGGGCCTAGTGGTCGTCATTGAGGCCTTGGCCCTCCACCGGGCTACGAATTTAGAGAAACTCTCCTTAGGCTCCTGCCTTGTTATCTCGTGATTGCGTGTTATAGGAGTACTGAGCAACAAAAGCCTCAACCATCTCATCCCAATTCCTCTTAACATTGTCCTCTAGTTTTGCGTACTAGATGGCCGCCACAATCGACAGGGTCCGGCCAAACAATGAAAGCTTCTGTAGTCTGGTGAGGCCCATCGGCCTTAGTATGTCTGAAAACAAACGGAGATGCACCATGGGATCCCCGGACCCGTCAAAACGGTCGATTTGTGGCATCTTGAACCGGTCTGGCAACGTCACAGCCGTGTCGGTATACCCTTCCTCAATGTCTGGGATAGACTTTACCCCTTGGGATTTCTTGAACAACTTTTCAAGCTTGCTCAACTTCAACGCTGTAGTGTCTACCTCGAACTCAAAGGGAGAGTCCGGTTGATTGATAGGAGTAGGTGCCTCGAATAGTTGAGGTAGAATTGGGGGCGGAGCCGGCCCTGTTGGGATGTCTGTATCCTCCTGGATATTCTGGACATTTGGTGTCTCCCTGGGTAGTGGGACCCTTAGTGGAGGAGGAGCCTGATGTGAGGTTGATGCTCCGGCTTACTGCTGTAACCGAGTAATTAGCTTTGCCTGCTGGGTCATGACCAGAGCCTGCTGTTTGGCAAATTTTGCTTGACAAGCAGCGTCCTCCTGTATAAGTTTCATACTTTCTTGGGGTTGACGCACCATTTCCTCCATCCCTGCCATGTTCTACTGTTCCAGCTGACTGATTGGTATATCTATCTCTGTGGTAAAAACTGAAGCCTCAGCCTGACCATCCACTAACAGGGTAGACCACTGTTCTGGCAACCTCTGCTCGGATACACTGCATCTTCTCGACCTCTGTCTGATAACCGGGGGTAAGGAACAAAACACTGGTTGTCCGTCGACCAGATCCTCAAATCGATTGAGTCGGCGACCTCTAGTCCAGAGTGCTTGGGGAATATCTGCTTGGTCTGAAGCAATTGTGCTAAACTACGTAGCAAAAAGATAAATAAAACAATAATAAGGAAATAAACAACCAGACAAACGGACAGCATAACGGCTTTTAAATAAACACGCAACACACAGTTGGGCATCACAACACACAGTTGATAAGCTGAATACACTGTTCTCAGACACTGATCATTGTTCCCAAATCACTGCCCCCAAAACTGAATCTGATACCTGCAGATAACTGATTCCCAAAATACTGAACTGGTGCCCGCAGGCCTGATACCCAAACTTGTAAACTGATACATGCATTCCTGTAGAGACGCACTCTAAAAGCACATAGCAAACAAGTGAGAGCCAAAACACCCCTATGTTGGGGTAAGGTTTCCCTGTCCTATTTTGTTAGGAGCTAGGGTTTCACTACGCACGCAGCGGTTTCAAACAACTTACAATCGGGTAAGCAACCTGTCCTAGTTTGGAATGGTCACTATGGATTCCGAATATGCACTAGGTCGAATGGTCAAAAAGGGTGCGCCGGTGAAAACCAGGGTTTGTGTTCCCATCGTGGCAAAGCCCGTAACCGGTCAGCCTTATGGCACGCAGCCTCCGACAAACCGTTCAGGAATAGCAGATGGCAAACACGGTGTCCTAGGCGCGCCAATGCAAATGCAATGCAAAGAAACACATAAGTGTAGTAAAAAACAAGATATCATGAGTTTGAGTCAAGTTCTCTAACTCCCCAGCAGAGTCGCTAGAAACTGTAGACATCCCTGAACGTCCCGGGTGGGAATCCCATTTTGTTCATTGGGCTTACTACAATTCTGACTCAAAGTCACGGTTCTATATCTAATATCGCAGAGTGCAATGCAAGACCAATGAATCATCAAAGAGTCCAAATCTAGCAAATCATTTTTGAAAATAGATTTTTTGAAAGAATTGCCAAACATGGACTGCTTTGCCAGATACAGAGTCGCCACCTAAATATTTATTTTGGGGGGGTTTAGGAAACCCTAACTCGTGCCTAAGGCCACGTGTCCGTCATCACCAAAGTTGCCTTAGCTCAGGAACTTGGGTACAATTGGGGAAGGTCACTTCGTGAGCACCCCCACTCGCCTGATCAAAGATCGGCCTCTACTAACCATGATATCAAGTTTTGAAAAGATTATATGCTCATATTCCGGTTTATTAGCCTAGAATTACTATGTGATGCACACAGCATACAAGTATAGACTGGATTGCCTAAATTGGAACAAAACATCGCATATCCATTTGTTTTGAAAATGGATTGAGGTTTGCTACTCGTAAGTAGGCTAAAACACGGGTTTCGACGAATTATTCCAATTCAAGCAACCCAACCTTCACCCACAGGCATTCATGCAGTTATATCACATAAGCAAATAGCCTCATGATAAGCATGCTATCATGGCAGTCACTCACACACATGCAAGGATGCTAAAGCATAAACACTTACCGAGTACTCCGACCCAAAGAAACAAGATAATTAGAAAACATGCATGAATCCTAACTATGCTGAAATGCCTAATGCAACACAAGAAAAAATGCAATTGAGATAGGCTTGGCTATTCTAAAATGGCATATGAAATGTAACAACTGATATATGTATTCAACTTGCAATTGAAATACAATGCAGTTAGCATGATGTGCCGAGCCCGATGCATGCAATACAGATGAATGAATGCAAACATGCGAACATATAGATGCTAATTGAAACATGCCCTAAAACTAACCATCATAAGTTGGTAAATAAAAGGGAGAAAGACGTGGGGTTGCAAGACATGCATCACACATGCACACTTATTACAACATGGCCCTCCTTGGAGGGTCCGAATAAATATTACACAACCAAAATGAATAACTAATTATTACACAACACTAGCTAATTAACAAATTAACTAAGAAAGCAAGTAAACTAGCATGCAACGCTACATGAAGTAGACCGCCTCAACTCTGTTCGGAATGATGAAAGATGTATGCATGCTTGAGTCGCTTTGTCGGAAAATCCATCGCGATGCCCCGATTTGCCTCTGTTTGCAACTGGTCCCAGAACACTGTACCAAGCTCTAGAAGGTCACGACCGCTTTTTCTTCTTTGGTTTGGTTTCTTTACAGAGAGTAAGAAAGGGGCATGGCAAAGTATTTTCAACATATGTGTGCACAACCACTCTTCCCGTCATTGCATGAGCTCTAGGGAGTGTAGTCCTCGATTCTCGTGCCACCAATCACGCATCTCGATGCATGATGTCCGAGGAGTCGAATTGCACGACTCAATGTGAAATGAATGCACAAATAGACACCTAAAGCCAACAACTCTATCATGGATAGTGAAGAGTGTCGGCGACTAAAAATTGAAGCACGTTTCGTCACTTTGAGTATGAAACGTCCCTCTTCCCGTGTTTGGACTAAACCCTACGCCAAACACTATACAACAACTAGAATGGCATGGCACGCAAACACAATGCAGCAACTAGCACGCAATCCTAAACGAAATGCAACTAAGACATGCAAACAGGCAAGGAATGACATGCAAAGGTGCAACTAGCATACGCAATGCTATGAACTACGAATGGCATACTTAATGCACATGACGACTATATGGCATACACAATGCACACATGGAGACTGACAATGAAATGATCAAGGCATACATGATGCAATGGTCAATCATGCAACAATCATGGACTAAATGGCATATACAATGCAAGATGGACTTAAACCAATATGAGTGGACCTCAGCCACACTCAAATCAGTGGCCAAACATGATGGAATGAAAGGTAGGAACACTCATGCAAACATGCCCGATGCAACGGACCGAACCTAAGGCATCAAATGCCACTCTACCAAAGCATGGAAAGGGATGAAACATGGCATACAAACACACATTTTCCAGCTCTGAAACATGATACACAATGGTCCCGAATCATGCAAATATGTCACACAATGCATGCTAGATGGCTCGAATACCGAAACTAGCGAAGTGCGTTTCATTAGAGGTATACAAAGCAATGCACAAATGGAAAAACCAACCCCAAATAGACCCTAGGTAGGTCCAAGACAGTGGGAAAATGGCCTAAAAAGATGGCCCAACATGCATAGAAATGAAGCTCATGCAATGGTCCAAAAACGAGGTAAACTAGCACGACTCTCAAACGCATTTAAAGAGTGGAAAACATGGGAATATGGCATATATGTAAGCTCTAAAATATGATGCACAATGGCCCTAAAACATGGAAACACCTCAACATAAGCATGCAATAGGCCCCCAAAACACAAAGCTAGGTAAGAGTATTGAACTACAACCATGCATAGCAAGCATCATTCGACCATGAGGCATAAAAACAAAGCTAAGAAAGTCCAAAACATGCACAAAATCAGTTTAAGGCATGGCCAAAAAGTGCTAGATTCATAGATCGAAATAGCATGCAATACAAGCTAGTGAAGAGGGTTTACACTATAGGTATATGGAGCATTCAAGAGGTCACTAAACCAGAAAAATTCAGAGGTATGACATGCCAAATAAACCCCAAAAACCCATTGAAATATGGTCTATGCATGCAAGAGTGATAGGCCCCTTTGATATGCTGTGAAGAGGGTTATTCTACACATGCAAGGGGGACACCTAATATGGAAAAAACACCTCTGGACAGAGGTTATGTAGGCCCTAAAACTCACCAAAAATGGCCTGTAACATGGCTTGGAAGCATGCACAAATGGGCTCCCTTGTTAGGCCAAATATGCTAGAAAATGAGACAAGGGGTGAGAGGGCTACCCCTCTTTGATTTTGGCTCTCAAAAACACATAACAACCACTGAAAATCCGTTGGATTTTAGTGGTCAAAAGGGCCAACAAAACTTAACACAAAGGCCCTAATGCATGGCTCAAAACAAAGGAAAATGAAGCATGCAAGGGGGTAGATGACCCTCACCAGAAAAAAAAGTCTTAAGCAAACATGTTAAGAAGCTCAAAATAAGACTTTTTTTTTTTTTTCAGTTTATGACAAAGCTCAAAAAGGCTTGAAAGTATAGCTAAAAGATGAAGCAAAACAATGCTAAGAAAAGGGAAAGAGGGTGTTACCCTTGTAGCCAAAGGGACCAGCAGCTTTTGGACCAAAATAGCACACCTTCAACCTCCGAAAACCAGCTCCAAGGACCTTAGAGTGATGGTAGAAGCGTGTGGTAGTGAGGTGGTGTGTAAAGGGCCAAGATCAAGGCTCTTTTGGAGGCTAAAATATAGAGACAAGGAGAGATATATGTGTGTATGCTCCAGCCAACTTCTGAACCCTCTATAAGGAAGGCAAGGTCCTCCTTTATAGAGCCAAGGGTCTAAAGCTTCTTCAAGAAGCTTAAAACCAAGGTTAAACATCCTCCATACACGTGTATGGAGGATGCAATCTGTGGTTTCCAGCTGGCACAACTGGCACCAACTCAGTGAGACAAAAAATGAGAAAGCTGGCCGACCAGTTCAGGTGGTCAGCCAACCACTCCCCCTGGTCAGCTGACCAGGGTCAAAAGGTTCAGGTGGTCAGCCTGCTCCTAGGGTGGTCTCCAAGCTAAAAGCAAGCTAGTGGTGTAGTGGGAGACCTGCAAAAGTGGCTCAAAAACCAAGGAGACCAGCTTCTTGACAAGAAAATTGGCCGACGGAAGAAGAGGTGGTCTCCAAGAGAAAAGGTGGTATCCCACCCTTGTACCACCTTCCAAACAATGAAAAAAGGGTCCATACCAAAAATGAACCAAGACGGATGCAAAACGAGGGTTCGGGGGCCAAACGCGCGGCCGTCCTCAAAACCGATCATAGCATCGAAAGTGGCGTGCGACCACAAAAGTGGTCTCCTGGGCCACAGTGTCCCTCTAGAGAGAGGAAACAAGGTGTGTGCCAAAAACCAGAGCAAACGGAGAAGTTAAGCGGTCCCGAACCGAGGCGCACGGCTGACGGCTCCCAAAATCAGAAACTGGTCTCCAAACGGGAACAGTGGTCTATGACCACGAAAAGTAGCCTACGGCCACTGAGAGATGGTCTATGAGACCTCTCCCTCCCTTCGGAAGAGAAAACACAACTTGGTTCGCAAACTGAGGCAAAGCACAAAAGAGTCCCGAGGTCCGGAGGCAAGGCTCTCAGCCGAGACTCTGTAACCTCAGAACGAGCACAACATGCGCCATCACCGAGCGCTCAATTGATGACGTTTGAGTCTTAAGGTCGGTAAAAAATGGGGTGTCTACAATGCCCATCATTGCTATAAGCACTTGAATCCTTGTTTTCCATGTGTAGCCAGTATTCTTTATGAAAATCTTGCTCAATACAACATTTAATGTGTTTACATTGACTTAGAGTAAATGTTGGGAAGTCATTACAAACAAAAGAAAAGAAAAGAAAAGCAAAAAGAAGAAGAAAAGGATGGTTAAATTTGAGACAAGCCCAATGAATGTTATTTTGGAAGACAAGATATATGCACATTTGACATTTGCAAGTAATAATAGTAGTTCAAAAATTTGTAACTTTTCTTCACAACAAAATCCTTCCATTAGTATGTATATCCATTGATGAATAGTGGTGGTGTAATTGCAGATGACAGCAAACGCATTGGTAGAGAGTGTAGACGAGTGTTTCGCAAATGGTATGGACTCGTTTGTTTCAAAACCTGTTACTTTTCAATAGTTGAAAAAATGCCTTGACCAATATTTTTAATTTTATCTCCTTAGTGTATGCATCTGTATAGAAAAAAATGCGTGTTAGAAAAAGTTTTGTCATCACTGGCCCACCGTGTTAGAAAAAACATTTGAAAGAAGTAGAAGGAAAAAAAGCAAGGGAGGAGATGATGAAACAAGTAGAAGAAGGAAAAAAAGCAAGGGCGGCGCAACAAGAACAACTTAATCATCTGAATGACGTGGTTTTACGACTGACAACTCTGTTGCAGGGTTCAAACAGTCATTGTCGTATTTGGTAAGAAGAATTTTATTCATATGATACTAGAAGTTCTACCAAAAAAACTTCACATATTAACATTATTGTTTTAAACCACTTGGAATTGTTTTGACATTATACAAATAAGAGGAGAAAAGAAATAACACATTAATTCATTAACTACTTAATTAATTATGTAAAAATAGTTCCAAGAGGAGCGACGAGAATATTTAATGATGCAAATTTCCTAGGTTATAGCAACAATGGAATTTCATTAAATGATAAACTTAAAAAAAAAAAAAAAACATAGGACCTTGACAAAACACCTTAATTATCACATCTTTAGAAATAGGACTTGTGACAACAGATGTAATGTAATTCAGACCCGTAGGTTGGGAGTTAGAGCCGAATACGCCTTAAACTTAGTTTAAAAATGGCGTTCCGGGGGTAAAAATTCAAAACAGCCCCCTCATCACCGTATGGCTGTCACAGATAGCTTCCCCATGACAATTATGACCTGTGACAACAGACGGAATGTAATTCGGACCCATAGGTTGGGAGTTAGAGCCGAAAACGCCTTAAACTTAGTCGAAAAAAGGTGTTCCGTGGGCAAAAATTGAAAACAGCCCCTGAACCACTGTGTGAGTCTCATGGACAGCTTCCCCGTGACAAATAGGACTTGTGACAATAGACGAAATGTAATTCGGACCCATAGGTTGGGAGTTAGAGCACAAAACGTCTTAAACTTAGATGAAAAAGGGCGTTCTGGGGGCAAAAATTCAAAACAACCCCCTCACCACTCTATGGCTATCACAGACAACTTTCCCATGACAATTAGGGCTTGTGACAATAGATGGAATATAAATTGGACTCGTAGGTTGGGAATTAGAGTCGAAAACGCCTTAAACTTAGTTGAAAAATGGCGTTTTGGGGGTGAAAATTCAAAACAGCCCTCGAACCACCATGTGACTCTCACGGACAGCTTTCCTATGACAAATAGGACTTGTGCCAATAGACAGAATATAATTTAGACCTGTAGTTTGGGAGTTAGAGCCGAATACGCCTTAAACTTAGTCAAAAAAAGGAGTTCCAGGGGCGAAAATTTGAAACAGCCCCCGAACCATCATGTGGCTCTCACGGATAGCTTCCCCATGACAAATAGGACTTGTGACAATAGACGTAATGTAATTCAGACCCGTAGGTTGGGAGTTAGAACCGAATACGCCTTAAACTTAGTTGAAAAAGAGCGTTCTGGAGGCAAAATTCAAAACAGCCCCCTCACCACTGTATGGTTGTCACAGACAGCTTCCCCATCACAATTAGGTCCTGTGACAATAGAAGGAATGTATTTCGGACCTGTAGGTTGGGGGTTAGAGCAGAAAACGCCTTAAACTTAGACGAAAAAGGACGTTCCGGGGGCGAAGATTCAATACAGCCCCCTTAGCACTGTATGGCTATCATGGATAGCTTCCCTATGACAATTAGGACCCGTGACAACATACATAATGTAATTCAGACCGTAGGTTGGGAGTTAGAGCCGAAAATGTCTTAAACTTAGTCGAAAAAGGGCATTTCAGGGAAGAAAATTCAAAATAGCCCCCGAACCACCATGTGGCTCTTACGGATAGCTTCCTCATGACAAATAGGACTTATGACAATAGACGTAATTTAATTCGGACCCGTAGGTTGGGAGTTAGAGCCGAAAACGGCTTAAACTTAGTCAAAAAATGGCGTTTCGGGGGCAAAAATTCAAAACAACCCCTGAACCTTAGTATGGCTGTCACAGAGAGCTTCCACATGACAAATAGGACATGTGACAATAGAGGGAATTTAATTCGGACCCGTAAGCTGGGAGTTAGAGCCGAAAATACCTTACACTAATTCGAAAAATGCCTAACACTTAGTTTAAAGAGCGACAACTTTATGAAAATAACATCTACATATTCTAATCATTGCCTTTGTATAAAATAGGATGAAGAAATAACATAATAGATTGTTTATGCTGTTGGTTGGAATAAATATTGCATGATACACACACACACACATATATATATATATGCTTTTATTTTCAAGAAGACATTTGTAGATTGTTCTACCTTAAATGCATGTTAGAACCATTCCCCTATGGCTGACTGAATTGATATTTTGTAACCAATTACTTTTTTTTTTTTTTTTTTTTGTAGATGGCTTTGTTGCATGGACTTGTGGATAATTCATTTTGGAGAAGAAATTTCACTTTTGTATACAACTAATACTTTTGTGTAATTCCCTATTACCGATACAGAAAACTTATGGCAACCAATTGTTAATTACTGGCGTGGTACATAGATCACCTTCTGTCATGGTACATATATGACCATTTGTCGTTGTATATATATATATGACCTTTTGTCATGGTATATAGAAAAACTTTTGTCGTGTTACAAATAGATCACCTTTTGTCATGGTACAAATTACATGCCAAATGGTCATTTCGCATGGTAGTAAATGTATTTTTTGTATACGGAGGGCTTTGATTTTTGTATGATTCTATATTTTATATGGAATTATTATTTTAGTTTGGACAATAGTTGGTTTGTATGGATTTTGACATTTAAAGTTATTCATTTTTTGTATACGTATGCAGATTGTGGAATGATTGATATATAGTATATGTATCATTTCGTTTATATGCGTATTACAGGTTGCATGGAATATAGATAGGTTGTGGAGAAATTGTAATTTTGTGATAAAACATAAGATCATGTTTTTGGCGACTAAACAATTAGTAGCTAAAAAAAAATGGGAAAATAGTTTGGGCGACTAAAAGTTTTGTAGCCAAAAAAAAAAAAAAAATCAAACATTTGGCGACTAAAAGTTTTGTAGCCCAAAAAAAATCAAATATTTGGCGACTAAAAATTTTGTAGCAAAAAAAAGTCAAACATTTGGCGGGTAAAAGTTAAATAGCGAAAAATGCGGGACTTTCGGCGACCAAATGTTTAGTAGCCAAAACAGAAACCATTTGCTGACTAAAATTTTAGTATCAAAAAACATAACACTTTAGGCGACTAACCTTTTAGTAGCTAAAAAAATTTGACTTTAGGCGACTAAAATGTTAGTAGCCAAAACACAAGTATTTACTTTAGGCGACTAATATATTTAGTAGCTAAAATTTTTTTTCGCGACTAAATGATTAGTCGTTAACAATAAGTGAAGCTTTTGGCGACAAAAAAAATTGGTCGCCGAAAATGTGCTATTTAATTTTATTTCGAACCTTTTGGCGATTAAAAATTTATTCTGCAATTTAATACATTTGGCGACTGAAATAAGTTTAATAGCCAATTACCTTTCCAAACAATTCTTCCGCGACTACTACTGTGACCAAATAATTTAGTCGCTAAAAGCCTTCGGCGACTAAAAATTTAGTTGCCAAAAGTGAAAATTCTTGTAGTAAGTCCTTAAAATGGTTGTTGTATCATAAATTTCATTAGAAAGAAAAGCTCAGGTTATGTGGACGGTTAATTTAACTGATATTGGAAATATAAGCAAATATTTTAGAAATTTTAACATATATCAAGAGGGAAAAATTCAAGGGGTGAAATTTGATATTACAATTTTGACTATCATTTACCCCCCCTTTTTTTTTTCTCTTCCTCTCTCTTTGATGGGTTTCAAATATCTTGTGCCTAGGCCGTATTGGAGTGGGAGCAGGTGTATAAAATTTTCTTACTAATTGATTTGTCATATAATAACAAAACTTAAAAAAATAAAATATATCCTACACAATGATATGACAAATGTTACATCAGTAAGTAAGAAAAATTTATAAGATTTTTTAGTTTCAACAATGATAGAGAGATTTAAATTTTGAGCTTTAAAGAGAGCTCTAGTGATATGGAGTGGGGTCCACCCCTAGAGCTCCTTTAGAGCTCAAGTTTTAGAGCTCCAAAATATTTTTGTTTTAGTTTATATCTTATTATTCTCTTATACATACATTTTTATAGAATAAATCTTTGCTGTACGCTTCTTAAAGTGAGCACATGGTAAGAATATTACAGTTTTTTTATTTTTTTTTATTTTTTTTTATTTTTATAATGGAAGTTACTTTGGGATGTATTATGTTATTTTGTTGTTAAAGTTACGAATGACATATCTATGTTGTGCAATCTTAAATTGAAAGTTACTAATCATTGTGTTTATGTTATGAATATAGCATCACGAATTATTTGTGATAGTAAATGTTATAAATTCTTTTGGGAAAAGAAAACTACAATTTGTTATGAAATGTTATAATATTACATATATTGTGATAAAATACATAAGATATGCACATTTTTAAACATGAAAAAAATAATAGCTCTTTTTTTCATATTGCAAGGGAAGCAATTATGTTGTGTTTACTTTGTTTCTAAGTGATCAGAAGCTGAAATCAACAACACCGATAAAAATGGCTAAACTTCTTCTTCTACAAGAATCGGGCCAAGAATGAAAGAATTAATAATACTAGAACAAACAAATACCAAACTATGTTAACGCTTGAATACAGATACAACAATTTCAAAAGTACATAAAATTATATCACAAAACATGATATAATCTGAATAGCACACTACACTTTCATAGGGAGTGACATCCACTCATTTAATGAGTCCCCATGTATAATTGTGAGATGACCGGTACATAATTCGCCTTGTTTCTCTTTAAGTTATGCTGGGTATGTTGTTATAGAAAACTCCTTCTTAAAATTTTTGTATTGTATTTAGTTCGATCTCGAGTACTTCACTTATTCTGGAGGGTGCGAGGTTGGATTCAGAGTGTCTGGAGTGGAGCTGGAAATTTTTTGGGCTGGAGGACCAGAGTCGCATGTGCGGGGGCTTAGGCTGCACGTGCGGAGAGGGACCGCACGTGCCGGAAGCAGGGGATTGACCTAGGTGCATACTGAAATAAATACACGAGAAGCAGCAGGTGCGGGAGAGGAAGGGCCGCACATGCAGGGATGAAGGCCGCACTTGCAGGAGGCACACTCCGCACGTGCGGTGGTAGGTGAGTCTGAAATTTTCTCTTTTTCTTCTCTTTTGGTTGATTGTATCTCACTTTTGTTGTATCTCTCTCTCTCTAAAAACTCTTTTCTCTCCCTTCTCTCTGCATTTCCTACACCAAACAGGATCAAATCCTTGATTTCTTTAAATCCATTAGAAATTTGCCTATAGTTTCTTCATCAAAGTTGGATAACTTCTCAAGGACTTCGTTGTGTGTGGTGAAGATCGTGTTTCAACACCGCTGATTCTAAGGGTTTCATCTCATTTCCTTCTCCAAACTTGAGGTAGGGATTTTCTTAGAGTTATATATATTTTTTGCAAGTTTTGGTAAAATTCGAGATTTCCTCTTTGTTGTTTTTGGAAATTGGTTTTTGGCTTATGAAATTGGTGGTTTTGTAAAGAGGGGTTCATCTCTTGTTTTCTTTAAAAGATTTTCTTGAGGAGTTGAATCACATTGATTTAAGAATGATGTTTTTGGTGAGTTTTAACCAAGAGATAAATAAATGTCTAGTTTTGGAAAAAAAAACCTAGAAATTTGGGTGTTTTGGAAAATGTTGAGAATTTATGGGATATCTTGTGCTAAATAAATGAATAAGTAGGAATTTCTTATTATTGTATACGAATATGACAATTTTCTTGGTGCATGAGAATTTGTGGAATTTATTGTTTAAGTGAACATGTATAGAGTCATGAATATAGTCGTGAAATGACAATGTTGAGACTACATGAGATGTGGAAATATTGCAACACTTGGATAGATGTAACAAAAAGATTTTCTTGACCCCCGAAGTTGACTGGGTCAAAATTGGGATCGCTACAAGGGGTCAAGGGTCATAGGGGGACTATAGACCCAACAAGAAGAGCATAAACACCTTTTCATCCCAGTCCTAACTACAGTAGTCTAGATCCATCTTTCCCTTGCCTAGTGTGGGCTCGGGGAAGAGTGCATTGGGTGGTTTTTTATGTTTTAAGCGTGGCTAACTGGGTCACAAGGCCTTCACATGTCCGCAGAAAGGAGGAAGACAATAGATGTTGCCACTACCACCACCGAACCGATCCCAGAGTCAGTCTCAGAGTAGAGGGCAGGGACCTACTTGCTATCAGTGCGGTCAGCCGGGGCACATGAAGAGAGTTTGCCCGCAGTTGGGAGGCACATCTGGCGCATCAGGGTCGAGACAAACTCAGAGCCATTAGCAGGCTTACTCAGTTCAGACTTCGTGAGCTAATTAGAGTGCCGCTTCGGCTCAGTCAGTGCAGTAGGCCTATGCTCCGAGAGACAAGCAGGTTGATCAGAGGCCACAGGGCACGTGTATGCTATTACCACGCTAGAGCAGTTACCGGGATCCTCAGTTGTGAGAGGTATTTTTTTTGTGTGTAATTCTTTGGCTAATGTGTTAATAGATACGGGTGCGTCTCATTCATTCATATCTACTGCATTTGTGTCTGCATTGGGGTTGGAGGTGGCACGGTTAGTGTCTCCGCTCAGAGTAAAGTCGCCAGTTGGGGGTACAGTTGATTTAGACCAGGGGTGTCGTAGTTGTGAGATAGAGATTGTCGGGCGTCGACTCTCATTTTCTTTTGTGTTGCTAGACATGCCGAGTTTTGATGTCATCTTAGGCATGGATTGGTTATCCTCGTATTGAGCTGTGATTGATTATTACCGTTAGAGAGTTATGGTGTGCACCTCGAGTGGCGACTGTTTTTATTTTCTGGGGGGCCGGGTTGATAGGGTCTTGTCACCAGTTTTTGACCCCCCGTAGTAGGAGCAAACATAGTAGCCTTCTTGCAATTCTCTTGGATAGTGAGATTGATAGAGCCCGTGTCGAATTGCCAAGGGTAGTTTGTGAATACCTGGATGCCTTTCCCGAGGATCTTACTAGTTTGCCACCTCATCGGGAGATCGAGTACACCATTGACTTAGTGCCTGGCATGGCACCGATTTTGATGGCGCCGTATAGATTTGCACCCGCCGAATTGCATGAGTTGAAGATTCAACTCCAAGAGCTTGTAGACAAGGGCTTCATTCGCCCTAGTACATCGCATAGGGGAGCGCCATCTCTCTTTGCGAAGAAGAAGGATGGATCATTGCGGTTGTGTATAGATTATCGCAAGTTGAACCGGGTTACTGTTAAGAACAAATATCCTTTACCCAGAATAGATGATTTGTTTGACCAACTTAAAGGGTCTCGTTACTTCTCGAAGATATATTTGAGGTCGAGGTACCACCAGTTGAGAGTTCGGGAGGAGGACATCCAGAAAATGGCCTTTCGCGCGCGTTGTGGCCATTATGAATTCCTTGTGATGCCTTTTGGGTTGACCAATGCGCTTGCTTCATTTATGGATTTGATGAACCGAATTTTTTGAGAGTACTTGGATTGCTTTGTGGTCATCTTTGTGAACGACATCTTAATTTATTCAACCTCCGAGGAGGAACATGAGACTTACTTGCGGATAGTGCTTGATTTGCTTAGAGAGCACCAGTTGTATGCCAAATTTTAGAAATGCACGTTTTGGTTAACCGAAGTGAAGTTTTTAGGTGATGTAGTGTCGAGAGAAAGGGTAACTGTAGATTCCTCGAAGATAGATACGGTACAGGATTGGGGACAACCCAAAAATATTTTTGAGATCCGAAGTTTCTTGGGAGTAATGGGGTTTTATTGACGTTTTGTAAGGGACTTTTTTAGACTTGCTGCTCCTTTGACTAGATTGACTAGAAATGGTGTGAAATTTGTGTGGAGTGAGGCTTGTGAAAGGTCATTCCAAGAACTTAAGACTAGATTGACTATCGCACCGGTGTTGATAATTCCGGAAAGAGGCTTGGGTTACACCATTTATTGTGATGCGTCTCGGGATAGGCTTGGTTGTGTCTCGATGCAAGGGGGAAAGGTTGTGGCCTATGGTTTATGGCAATTGAAAACTCATGAGAAGAACTACCCCACCCACGACTTGGAATTAGTGGTGATAATTTTTGCCTTGAAAATTTGGAGACATTATTTATATGGTGAGAAGTTTGAGGTTTTCTCCGATCATAAGAATCTAAAGTATTTGTTTTTTTCCAAAACACTTGAATTTACGCCAACGGAGATGGATGAAATTTATGGAGGATTACGACTTTGAGTTACACTACCATCTAGGAAAAGCCAATGTGGTGGCCGATGCTTTGAGCCGGAAGTCTTTGAGTAGCTTGGCAAGTGTGGCCATTTGGGAATGGGTTATGCTAGGTGATATCGGCGAGTTTGATTTGCACTTGGGTGAGTCCGGTGATAGTGCAATCTTGTTTACCATGAGTGCTCAACCTACCTTGATTAGTAAAGTCATAGAGGTGCAACAAAGGGACCGTGAAGTGGAGTCAATTCCAGATAGAATTTCCAATGGGAAGGAAGAGAAGGGTCTGAACATTCACTCGGATTTAAGTGTATGCTATCTAGACTGTTTGTTTGTACTAGAATATTGTAGAAAGGACGTACTTCGGGAGTTCCATCACTCACGCCTTGCGGTACATCCAGGGGGCACCAAAATGTATCATGATCTTAGTCGTCAGTTTTGGTGGAGGGGTATGAAGCGGGTTGTCGCTTCCTTTGTATCGAAGTGCCTTACTTGTCAACAAGTGAAGGCCGAACACCAAAGGCTTTGCCACAACTCTTACCAATAGCCGAGTGGAAGTGGGAGCACGTTACTATGGATTTTGTACTTGGGCTTCCTAGAACACAGCGAGGCATGATGTCATTTGGGTGATTGTTGATAGGTTGACTAAGTCTATGCATTTCATTCCGATGCGCACTGGCGATTCAGTTGAGCACTTGGCAGAGTTGTACATTAGAGAGATAGTTTGATTTCATGGGGTTCCTATAACCATTATGTTGGATAGAGATCCTCGTTTTTCTGCTTGGTTATGGAAAAGACTTCAAGAGGCGTTGGGAAATAAGTTGACCTTTAGCACTACTTACCACCCTCAAACCGATGGGCAGTTGGAGTGTACCATTTAGATCTTGGAGGACATGCTTAGAGCTTGCGGCCTTGATTTCAAGGGGTCTTGGGAGAGGCACTTACCATTGATTGAGTTTGCCTATAACAATAGCTACCAAGCTAGCATTGAAATGGCATCGTTTGAGGCCTTATATGGCAGACCTTGTAGATCACCAGTTTGTTAGGCCAAGGTAGATGATGCATCGTTATTGGGTCTAGAAATTGTTAGAGAGACAACTGAGAAAGTTGCCCTCATTAGGAAGAGGTTGGCGACGGCCCAAAGCCGACAAAAGAGTTATGCCGATAAGAAAAGACGACCCTTATCTTTTGAAGTTGGTGACCATGTGTTCCTTAAAATCTCACCAAGACGGGGTTTGATGAGATTCGGTAAGAATGGTAAATTGTCTCCAAGGTTCATTGGGCCTTTTGAGATATTGGAGCGAATTGGGGAAGTGGCATATCGGCTAGCTTTACCGCCACAACTTTTGGGGGTTCACAGCATGTTTCATGTATCAATGCTTAGAAAGTATGAGCCCGACTCTTCTCATGTGCTAGATTGGGTTGATTTGGAGATAGATGAGGATGCCTCTTATGAAGAGCGACCGGTCCAAGTACTAGATACCAGGGAGCAAGTGCTACGAGGTAAAACTATATCGTTGGTAAAGGTGCTGTGGAGACACCATGGGGTTGAGGAAGCAACATGGGAACGGGAGGCGGAGGTTGGCTCCAAGTATCCAGATTTATTTGAATATGCTTAAGTTTCTTTTCTTTGACATTGTTCTCTAGCATTGAGGGAAATGTATTGAAATTCTTAATTATATGTTGTCATGTACATTGTTGTTTCAAGCATGAGATTGTTGTGAGTTGCTACTACTTTTATTAAAAACTCTATGTGTATGCTTGTTTTGAACGGTTATTGTTAGTGAGATAACGATGATGGCAATGTTGAATTTTGGTTGAGAACCTAATTTGCGGTTTGAGATGGCATTAGCATGGTTGTGATTGCTAGAAATTCTTTTGTTTGAGTAGTTGGTTTAATTTTGGGGACAAAATTCCCTATGGTGGGGAGGTTGTGATAACTGGTACGTAATTCGCCTCGTTCCTCTTTAAGTTATGCCAGGTACGTTGTTGTAGAAAACTCCTTAAAATTTTCGTCTTGTATTTAGTTTGATCTTGAGTACTTCACTTATTCTAGAGGGTGTGAGGTCAAATTCGGAGTGTCGGGAGTGGAGCTGGAAATTTTTTGGGTTGGAGGACCAAAGCCGTACGTGCGAGGGCTCGGGCCGCACGTACGAGAGGTGAGGCCGCATGTGCGGAAAGTAGGGGGTTGACCTGGGTGCATACTGAAATAAATGCACGAGAAGTAGTAGGTGCGGGAGAGAGAGGGCTACACATACGGGGATGAAGGTCGTATGTGTGGAAGGCACACTCCGCACGTGTGAGCATGGGTGCCACACGTGTGGTGGTAGGTGAGTCTGAAATTTTTGCTTTTTCTTCTCTTTGGGCTGATTTTATCTCACTTTTGTTGTATCTTTGTCTCTCTAAAAACTCTTTTCTCTCCCTTCTCTTTAAATTTCCTACACCAAACAAGATCAAATCCTTGATCTCTTTAAAACCATTAGAAATTTGCCCATAGTTTTTTCATCAAAGTTGGATAACTTCTCGAGGGCTTCGTTGTGTGCGGTGAAGATCGTGTTTCAACATCGTTGATTCTAAGGGTTTCATCTCATTTCCTTCTCCAAACTTGAGGTAAGGATTTTCTTAGAGTTATATATATAGTTTTGCAAGTTTTGGTTAAATTCGAGATTTCCTCTTTGGTTGTTTTGAAAATTGGTTTTTGGCTCATGAAATTGGTGGTTTTGTAGAGAGAGGTTCATCTCTTGTTTTCATTAAAATATTTTCTTGAGGAGTTGAATCACATTGATTTAAGAATGATGTTTTTGGTGATATTTAACCAAGAGATGAAGAAATGTCTAGTTTTGGTGAAAAACCTAGAAATTTGGGGGTTTTGGAAAATGTTGAGAATTTATGGGATATCTTATGCTAAATAAATGAATAATTCGGAATTTCTTATTATTGTATATGAATATGACAATTTTCTTGGTACATGAGAATTGATGGAATTTATTGTTTAAGTGAACATGTATAGAGTCATGAATATAGTCGTGAAATGACAATGTTGAGACTACATGAGATGTGGAAATATTGCAACACTTTGATAGATGTAAAAGTTCATGTGTTATATATGTTGAATGTATTGGAAAAAGGAAGTGGAAATTGTGATCGCAAATGGAACATTTGTGGGGAAGTTTTGTAAATGGTAGGATGATACATCACATGGGTAATCATTACATTGCATAGTTGATTATTGCATTGCATGGATAATTGTGACATTGACACTTCAATCTATTGCTTGTTATAAATATTGAATTAGGATTTGAAACTTGCATTGAGAAAGAATTAATGAGAAATGAGAGCTATTGAAATGTTTTGGGATAAATACGTTGGTAAGTCCGGATAGGACGTGTAGATGGAATTGATTAAGTTGGCCTGAGTGTCTGGGGTGAAAGACTGAAAACAAGCGCGGAGGAGGTACCACTTCCCTTCCGATTTGCAATGGGTAAAGTGGGGTTTTTGGTAGTGTTAGTTATGCCTACTTGCAATCACCAACCTAGGGATTATCTAAGTCGTATTTACCGCCCCTTGAATTAAATTGTAAATTTATGAATTATTGGGATTTCAAGCTATCAATGAGCAAGTTGTTGTTGTTGTTGTTGTTTTTTTTTTTTTTTTTTTTTTTTTTTTTTTTTTTTTTTTTTTTTTTTTTAAAGAGGTAGATGTGATTTTCTTTAAAAAAAGGCATAGCATGGCATGTGCATTTTATTTTTGGGAAGCTTGTATAAAATGTATGTACTTTATTAAGAATTCTATACTAGGCTTTATGCTCACCCTATGAAACTTTGGTGTAGGAAAAGATGTGGTGAACCCGCCAAACTAGGGCGTGGGTGTATGTAGAGAGAGCACAAGACTCTATTTTGTTGTGATTATAATTTTTGCAAGCCTAGGGCTATAACTGTTTGGGTCTAGGAGACCATTTTTGTATAACTAGGCTTAAACCTTGTGATAAGTAAGCCCCTAGAGGGCACTTTATTCATTTTTTTATTTTTTATTTTTGAATTTGACGTTCTACATGCTATAGATTCATGTATTTGATATCGTTGAATGTATATTTTGTATGTGGGACTATTTTGTATAAACTTTAATGATCAATGATATGAAGGTTGGAGAATTGTTATTATTCCTTTAATAAATGTTGGTTGATGTACCTAAATTTATGTTGGAAAATTTTGGAGCGTTACAAATTAAATTTTATTATAACAAGAATTAATACAGATATATAAATAGAAATGGATGTTTTGAGCAACAATAATAATGATGAGAACACATGATCTAGAATTAAGTAATAAAGAAGTTTCAAAAAACACATAATAGAGAAAGAAGATCAGGAATGTGGCGGAGGTGGGAGAGCCAAATGACCTTAGTGATTTTAGGACCAAGAACCACGACCACCACCATTCCCAAAACCAACACAACCACCATAAATCTACGAAAACGATTCCCCATTATTATTATTATTATTATTATTTGTCAACTATAAGAGAGGTTTAGAATATGCACAACTCACCTACCTTTCCATAGTGCCATATATGTACACACACACATATATATATAGTGTAGTTAAATGGTAAATTACACTTCTCACCCTCCAATTTATATTCCTATATTATTTTGATCCATCCTCTTCTAAGGGAGGCTATATTTACACCACTAAAACAACACCTTACACTCCCCATTTTTCATTCGTTATTTTTTTATTTTTTATAATAACAATTGAGGACAAATTACAAACACACCCCTGAAATTTGTTTATAATATAGATTGCCTCTTGTAATTTTAAAAATTATAAATATCCTCTTGTTGGAATTTCTTATTTAATAGAATTAACCCAAAAAAAAAAATGAAAATTTTAATTGTTCTTACATAGAATAATTAAACTATCTGAATTATAAATTGAAATATATTTATGACATTATTAAAAACTATTAACTGACTTAATGATTTAATATTTATAAATTTTAAAAAATGGTCATTAATAAAAATGGTCATTTGTTACTCTCTCAGCTTGTCTCCCTTTCACTCTGTCTCCCTCTTCTCAAACCACTCCCCCTTTTCCTCCATGATCGAAACCTCTCTCTGACTCTCTCACTCGGTCTCCTTCTCAGTCTCTCACTCTATCTCCTTCTCACTCTCTCAGTCTGTCTTCCCCCACTCTCTCTGTTTTCACTCTTCCTCTCACTCTCTCTATCTTCCCTCCCTCTCCTCAAACCAATCCATTCTCCTCCTCCATGATCGAAACGTCTCTCTCTCTCTCCGATCTGTCTCCCTCTCAATCTTTACCTCCGATCTGTGTACTCTCTGTCTCTGGTAGGATCTCCATCTATATACATACTCATATATATATATATATATATGTGTGTGTGTGTGTGTGTTTTGATCTGTCTCCCTCTCAGTCTTCATGTGTTGATTTTTGCTTTATTTTTCTAGTTGTTGATATGGATCGATGATTGTGATTTTTAAAACTCAAAGTTGAGAATGGATTCAAATCGGATTTGCAAACAACTCAAATCTGGTTTTTTTTTTTTTTTTTTCAAATTTTCTTAATTATTTTTTTGATCAATTTTTGATTTTTGTCTTTGTACCATCTTATTTCGTTTGATATCTGTCTTCAATTTTTGATATCTGTCTTCATACCGGATCTGCAAACAACTCAAACCGGATCTGATTTCGTTTGGTTTATTGTGAATGCATACCATCTAATTTGGATTGACTGAGATTTGGTGATAAATGAATTAAAAAACAAAAAATTTTGAGAAACTGAATTTGGGTTTGCCAATTTCTTTATGAAATTTGTTTGATTCTGAAAATTGGGTTTGATTTTGAAAAATGGGTTCCCTATTGTTTAAATTCTATTGTTTTCAACTGAATTTGGTGCCAAATTGCTATTCATTTTTGCTGATCTGGCAAGCTTAGGAGCTGCTATTTCACTTGCCATATTTGAGAACACATATGGCATCTGCCATCTTTGACAAGTGAAATAGCATACCATTGGAGACATGTTTTTGCCATTCCTGTTATTTTTTTGCTTTGAAAAGTGAAATAGCAGCTCCGTTGGTGATGCTCTTATGCAGTTAGAAAGTTGAGAGGTGTAATGTAATTTTTAAAATCATAGAGAACAATTTGTATTTTACGTAACCTTTACGGGACATGTTTATAATTTATCCTACAATTCTATTCTTACATAAATTTACTTAAAAGCCACCCCAAAATTATCCTCCCATAATGGCTACTTTAGCATTTGTAAGGGCATTAAAGAAAAGAAAAATTATAATTTTTAGAATAATGCTATTTAAACTTAAAAATTAGACTTAGTTTATAATTTGTTGACCAACCAACCAACTACTCTAATGTGTTCTCTGTCTCTCTCATTTATTTTTTAATTATCAACTAATTATTTTACTATTTTACTTGTATATTATTAGATTTAGAAAATGAGTGTAAAAAGTAAGTTTGTATATGATTTTTCTTATTTTTTATCATCCAACTTTATTCCATAAATTTCACTTTACATTGATATTCAAGTTGAAGTCAAATGACTTAATTGTTATAATTAAAAGATGAATAACGGACATATATCTATATATATATATATATATTTATAATTTTAAAATAAAATTCAAGTGAAAGTTAAAAGGTAATAATTATTTTTTTTTTTAGTATAAAAGATTGCGATGTGGGAGGCTAGATTATCTCTTGACTTCATGAAAGTTTAAGATATATGTAAATGAATATTATACACATTAACACATATAGGGTAAATTATAGGGTTTTTTTTTTTTTTTTTTTTAAGGTCCCTGGTATTATGATTTTATAGCATAAAGGTTACTCAATATTTTTATAATGTCTAAGGTCCCTCAACATCAATCCAGAGAAAATTCGATCCAGAGAAAATTCGACCAGAGAAAATTCAAGTCAGAGAAAATTCAACCACAGAAAATTCAATCCAGTGAAATTTTTTGGTCCAAACCCAGAGAAAATTCAATTTAATCCAGAGAAATTCTCTGGTCAAAACCAGAGAAAATTCAATTCAGTTTTATTCCTTGGTAAAATTGGACTGATTAAGATGGAGTCCATTGATTCACTGAATTCAATTCAGTAAAATTCTTGAATTTTCAATTGAATCAGTGAAATTCAATTCAGTGAATCAGAATGAGAATGCTCTGAATCAGAATGACCAACCAGAGAAATTCACTTGTAAACCCCTTGAAACAATTAAAACATACCTAGAAACATAGCAAGCCATTTAATCAACAATCCAGGACTTCACTCTTCATGCTGCTGAGAAATCCTTCTACAAAATACTCAATGAGAAATATCCTTCATTGCCCCCACCATCGCACCATGATGATCCAAGCAAAGCTTAGATGATAGCATTACTCATCACAGCAAAGAATTGTAGTGGCGACTATCGATCCTAACAACTCTATTGAATCATCCATGATTATAGATCTCCACAAGTATGAATCTTCTCAAATACATAACCCTTATATTGACCACACCTTACCGACCAATTCACAATCATTCTGCTCTTCTGGCTCCTCTGGTCATACTGGGCTAGTGGAGTCTCTTTTGAATCCGGTTTTGGAGAGTCGATGTAGTTGGCAATTCAATAAGGAGTTTGATGGCTTCAGTGACTTGGATACATATTCACAGAGAAAATCTCATCACTAGAGAATTTCTCTGGAATCTAGAGAAATTCTTTAAAACCAAAGAAATTTTTTGCATAAAAAAAAAAAAAAAAAAAAAACAACAACAACAACAACAACAACCTAAAACAATGGCTTGAATTATTGAATGTCTTTGCATCCACTACAAGAAAAAACACTTTTGGCGACCACCTATTTTTTTTGGTCGCAAATAGTCCACTTTCTGCAACTAAAATTTAACTTGTGGCGGCCACAATTTTTTAGTTGTGGAAATCACCCTTTGGCGACCAAAAAAAAAAAAGTTAGTCACGGAAAGTATACTATTGGCGACCAAATGCTTTTTTGGTTGCGGAAGATCACCTTTTGGCGACCAAAAAAAAAAAAGTTGGTCACGGAAAGTATACCCTTTGGCGACCAAAAAAAAAAAGTTAGTCGCGGAAAGTATACTATTGGCGACCAAAGGCTTTTTTGGTCACGGAAGATTACCCTTTGGCAACCAAAAAAAAAAAGTTGGTCGCGGAAAGTATACTATTGGCGACCAAAGGCTTTTTTGGTCACGGAAGATCACCTTTTGGCGATGAAAAAGAAAAGTTGGCACGGAAAGTATACTATTGGCCACCAAAAGACTTTTTTGGTCGCAGAAGATTACCTTTTGGCGACCAAAAAAAAAAGTTGGTCGCGAAAAGTTATGGCGGGATAATTTTTTTAAAAAAAGATACTACTGTAATTACATGCTATTTTTTTGTTTAGGTATTAAAAGTTTTATAAAATAATATGTAACCCAATTTTTATGGGTTATATATTTTTATTTCCAAATATGAATAAGAAGCATGTTATTGGCAGAGTGGATTGGGTGCATGGTAACTCCTTGGTCAAGAGTTCAAGTCCCGGGCAGCACAAAAGAATTATATTTTTTGGGTCAAGGCGCTAACTTTTGGTGACCAACTTACCTTTGGTCGCTAAAAGTTTACTTTTGGGTAATATGAATTGGAGTTTCTGCGACCAAAAAAGTTGGTTGCGAATGGTCATTTTTAGCGACCAAAGCCTTTTTTGGTCGCAGAAAACTATCTGTGACGAGGCTTTAGCGACCAACTCGCGACCAACATATTTTGGTCGCGAAAAGGTTTTAGCGACCAAATATGGTACTTTTCGCGACCAAAATGTTGGTCACAGAAAGTGTTTTTTCTTGTAGTGATCATCCATTCATCCATCAATCCCAAAAACCCAACTCAGTCAAATCTACAATTAACCAACTCTCTGCTGGGAATCATCACAGTAGGTTTGGGGAATATAACAGTGGGCATTTATGTCTACTGGTTAATGAAAAAGTCTTTCACTGTGGACAGAAATTGAATAATGAAAATATTTATTTTGATGATGAAAGCATAAGAATGATCTCAATCTGTTCTAATGTTTATGAATTAATTATAAACTATTCGATATTAATAACCCATTTCAGTGGGCGTCATGGTGTGTTATTTGTGTGCTACAGTGAGATGGTTGAAGAATTTCTTTGGGTTGAAGTATCCAGAGAAAATTACAGTTCTCTCTTCTTTTCCAGAGAAATTCTAAACTAAAAAAATCTAGAGAAAATTAAACATCACAGAGATAATCAAAAATGCCGGAGAAATTTTTTTTTTGACCCATTCAGAGAAAATTGATCAAACCAGAGAAAATTTCAGTTCTCCTCTTCCAGAGAAATTCTAGAATTTCTCCCAAATCAGAGTGTCATGGGGTGGGCAGTACTTCAAAGAAACCACATTTGGAAAAACTACTATACAAAGCTGCACTGAATTTGATTTTACAAACATTAGCAGCAGGGTCTGGACTTGAAGCTACAGTTATATAAGCAATTATTCGTGTAACAAATATTACATACAAGCCTAGTAACCCAACCAAGCAGCGGGTATCGGCTGAAATCAGTCACAAAAGATAACCATTTAAGTAGGCAAAAACCCACCAGCATGGGGGTTGTTTTAGCAGTCTCAGTTATTATATGAGCGGTTGTATCATGTGCCTGAACCTCATCACCATTTAATCTCTCTCTCCTTTCAAACCTCTCAACCAGAGAGCGCGTCCTTCCCTATACAACTGCTAAATTCTATACAATGTGACCTTTCAAACAGTGTAGATATCATTTGATGGCAAACCTCCATTGACAAGTTTAACCGAATTTGTCCCTTCAGTGCTACTGGGGGGGTCATTGCCTGAAAATAATGAAGGGAAAAAAAAGGAAAGAAAAACCAATCAAACTTGTGAGCAATAGATTGTATACATAATCAAAATCTCATACGATAACATTAAAAAACATAAATCATATTTTGGACATATGTATGATATGAAGCAAAACATTCTTCTATCCTTTCAAAAACCCAAGAGAGGAATGAAAATAGTACAGAAGAGAAAGTACTGGACTTTGATAAATATTGAAATGAAAATGGAGTTTAAAAACTTACATTAGCCTTTCTTTAAAGAATTTCAAACTGGAAATGGAAGAAATGATGTTTTCAGAAATTTATGCTTCGTGTAACAATTTACGATTCGACGGCGGTTTCAACCGCCGAAGACGACGACCCAGCACAGATTTCCACACGAAACCCATCAACCAGCTTGTCCATGATGACTTTGGCCGAGGCGGCATGCTCTTCTGTGATCCGAAAGTCTCTGTAGCACTTGGAGCACAAGTTCATCGTCGCCACTACGCCGAAGAAGCCACACTCGTTGGGGCATAGCTTTGTCTCCGATGGTTGGAAGCTCGTGCTGTCGGTGTTGTCGCTCATCTTGCTCCCTTCAGAACCCATCTCTCTTTCTCTCTCCTCCTTCACAAAAAAAAAAAAAAAAAAAAAAAAAAAAAAAAAAAATTTAGGTTAGGATTTGTGAATCAAAATCTCTCTCTTCGTGTTCGATGCTTTGATCGCAAACGGCCTTCAGGTTTATGTTGGTTTGGGCACACAAACAACCTTTGATAGTCTAGGGAGAAAGAGTCAAATTTCTTTGATATATGTTTAGGGATCTTAGACATCAAAAAATAATTGTGGATCTCTTCCCTTATGAAAAGTGGGAGAGGGACCTGTGACCAATTTTTCCTAAATTATACTGCCATTCTTGAGATTTCTGTTTAATACAAATTTTTTTTTTTTTGAAAGGTTACACTTATCCTCTTGTCAAATTAAAATGACATATTTGCCTCTTAACCTTTTATACATATAAAATAATAAAATAATACATATATTTTATTCATGTCATTTCAAGAGGAATAACAATTATCTTTTTTAGTTTAACTCACACAAAAAAATTGATTTTTTTTTAATAAATTTTTTATGTTATTTTTATTTTTATTTTTTTATTGAATTTATTTAATATTTAATAACAATTACCTTTTATACATATATTTACGAACTATAATATTTTTTTATTTTTTATTTTAAATTCACCAAATACAAAAAAATATAAAACTACAAAATTCAATACATTATCTTATTTTGTTGTATTCAATAAATTTTTTAATTTTTTTTGTATAAATTTTATACTTTTTAAATATATCTAGATTAAATTGAAAAATTATATTCATATATAAAAATTTATGCAAAAAATATCATAAAAATATTATGATAGTGATATTGTTGTAAATATAAATTATGTTTATATATGTTTTATTTTAAAGTAAAAGGTCATCATTAAGATAATCATTGTGTTTGAAAATTTTATATAAAATTTATGTCTGTCTGTCATCACTCAATAAAAATATGTTCAAGTAGAATTTAATGATAGAAAGTTATAGAATGTAGTTATCATGATATGAAGAAGAAATGGTAAGGAAAAAAGGTAAAATGGTTATTTAGAAAATCTTAGGACATGATATCAATAATGAAGGGGTCAATTTGTAATGAAATTATAAATTTTAATGAGGAGAATGTAATTTTTCAAACATGAGAAGAGAATCTATATTGAACAAAAATCTTAGGGATATAATTAACCCTAACATTATAATATATATCGTATATTATATTCACTAAGAATATGAACCTGTTTGTCTGATCGCATGGTTGAAGGAGCCTTGAATATCTGGAGAGAGATCATTGCACGAATCTTGGATGATTACAATTGCATAATAAAACATATCTCATTCTTTGTAGGGTGCTTCCTTAAGGAGGTAAAATGTCAGTTTTTACCTTTTTATCAATTTTGAGTTAAATCATCCTTTACAATTTTTTATCTATTAAAAGACAAAAATAGACTAAAAAAGCCAAAAAATTAATTTTTTTATCAACTTCCCAAAACACTACTGTGTTATTTTAATCTTTACACTTTCAATTGACCAGATTTTGACACTTAATTTTTGATTTTATGTCAATTTAATTCAATTGATAATATCGTTAGCATCTTCTGAGAAAAATATTATTAAATTGGGTGAGGTTAACTATTGAGTTGAATATATTTATAATTTTACCCTTACAAATATAGCACATAACACTTATGTGCATATTTTTTATAAATAAATGCTAAGAGTTGTAACCAATTGAATCAAATTGAGACAAAATCATAAATTCAGAATTAAAATCGAGCCAATTGAAATTACATGGACTAAAATGGCAAAAGGACTAAAGTATAGGAACTATCATTGTAATTTGTCTTAAATTTATCCATTTATTTTATAAGAATTTGTGTGTATATCACTTGTAAAAAAAAAAAAAATGGATAACTAATATAATTTTGAGACTAGAGAGTATTTTATTTTTTAAGACAAATATTATGAAATCATATGATTATAATTATCAGTTCAATCTAATATTTTTCGTGGATGATCTACATACAATGTCGAACAAAATGAATTAAGCAAATTGTAAAAATAGTTACCATGATGTGCTCAGTGGACTCGGACAATACTGCTATCCACAATATGAACTGAAGTCATGTTTAAAATATGCATTGAGCGCAACTCAGGATGTCTATCTCACTTTAGTAAATAGATTTTCTTACCATTGTTATAGTTATAACTTAATATAGATAAATTATCATGTAATTTTTTACTTTTTATGTCAGTAAGATTTGATTTTATAGTCAATAATTTTTTTTTGTCAATATTTTTTTTTGATCAACAAAGAAGCCTTTATTGATGAAGAGAGTAACATACAAACTTACATCAACAAAGAGGGAAGAGCAAAAAGCACAAGACCCTATATTGGTGAGAAACCAATAGAGGGACCAAAGAGAATAGAGAAAAAACAAGCAAATGACTGAGCAGCACTAGGGGATCCTAATACACTTCAACAATTTGGTTATCCTGATACGCATTCAACCAGAATTAGCCTCCAGCAACATAGCAGACCAGCAGCTGCATAGAAGCAACATACCAGCAGCATAGCTGTAGCAGACTTCCTTGATTGAAACCTGGCAGCATCATAGCAGACTTCCTTAATTCGTACATCACCATTAAGACCACCATCAGAGCACATTGCGCAATACTGCAGCTGCCACACACCCTTGCTTCACGGCATCAGAAAGAGAAGCACCAGATAAGGCACCAGATAAGGCTCTCTTACCAGTCCAAAAGGGCACCAACTAGTCACAAAACTGCAGATGCACCACCCACTAGCTTCAACACACAGCCGCATATCAAACTTCCTTAATTCATACATCACCATTAAGACCACCATCCAAGCACATTGCGCAAAACTGCAGCTGCCACACACCCTTGCTTCAAGGCATCAGAAAGTGAACCACCAGATAAGGCTCTCTAACCAGACCAAAAGGGCACCAACAAGTCACAAGCTGCATATGCACCACACACTAGCTATAGAGCACCATCTAAACACAGCTAATCAATATAGAAGATCCAGCTCAGCTAGTGACACCAGCCAGCAGACCATCTAAACAGAGCAGGCAAGCAGCAGCCAACAAACAGACAAAGCAGCATACCTCTGATACAGGCCAGCAAATTTGATCCAGACTAGACCACCACCATAACTGAAGCACATTGAACCTGAAGCTGCTACACACACTTGCTTCAAGGCATCAGAAAGTGATCAGCAGCCTTGTGACTTGATACCAGCCAGCAGATTAGATCCAGATTAGTGACCACCAGTCAACACAGCCCCTAAACCCCACCCCTCCACCCTATTCTAACCATTACCATGCCGAATCTCCTGAATGTTGCAGATAATCTGCTGCACTGAGTAACAACAATCCTGAATGTAGCACTTGGCCCACAATGCGATCCTTGTCTTGATTAAATCACACAGCTCATCCAAGTGCATTTGACTTTCACCGAAAACTTTCTCATTCCTGAATTTCCACAACAACCACAAAACCGCACATGGTATAATTCGCCATATCGTATTCAGATTATTTCTCCACTTGAAGCCCCTCCACCAATTAAGAATCCCTTCCACTGTTTGTGGAATTACCCAAGTCAATCCCCACCACTGCATCAGATCACACCAAACTCTCCAAGCAAACGGGCACCATATAAGGAGATGAAAAACAAATTCAAGCCCTTCATTACACAAGACACACACAGCAGAGGCTGCTGACTCCAACACACCAATCCTCTGTAGAAAACCAGCTGTTTTTAGTCTCCCCTTCCATGCTAGCGAAACTAGAAATTGAACCTTTGGGGGGGGGGGGGGGGGGGGGGGGAAATTATTCCATATTAACGTTGTTACCACTAGCCGAGATGAAGGCACTGCCAAAGAATACAGAGATGAGACAGAAAACTCAGCAGATGGAGATGCCAACCACCCGAGACCATCCTCCCTATCCGAGAGGCCACCCAAATTCTGATCCAAAAGGGTACTCAACCTTCTAAGCTCATCCTCCTCCCACCCCAATAACCTTCTTCTAAACCTGAAAATCCACCTAGGTGAGGCTTCATACCTCTGTAGCACCACTCTCAGAGACACCTCCTTTTCAGTTGTAAGACTATACAACCTAGGAAACTCATTCTTAACACGGCAAGCCCCCATCCAATAATCAGTCCAAAACTGAATTCTATTCCCATTTCCCACCACCACCCGACTATTGTCCAGGAAAACACTCAAAAGCTGTGGATTAGATTGACCTATATTAATTATACCATTCCAGATTTTTGAATAAGAGCCAGAGAATGAAGTACTAGGCAGCCAATTTCCACCCACTGACCCATACCTACTACACGCCACTCTTTTCCACAAAGTGTTAGATTCAGCCCCAAACCTCCACCACCACTTAGTCAACAAGCACTCATTCATCATCTTGACTCGTTTAATACCCAAACCCCCATTCTCTTTACTTTTGGTTGCTTCCAGCCAACTGACTAGGTGAACTTTTCTCTTCAAATCAGACCCTCCCCAAAGAAAATTTGCTTGAATCCTTTCTATATCCTTAGCCACAGATACAGGGATCTTGAAAATGGATAAATAATAGATAGGCAGACTAGATAGCACAGATTTAATCAGAACCAACCTCCCACTAAAAGATAGTAATCGCCTCTTCCAAGATGCTAATCTAACTCTGCATTTTTCGATGACTGGTTGCCATGTTTTTTTTAACCTGGGACTAGCCCCCAGAGGCAGACCAAGATACATCATCGGAAGCTTCTGGCTTGCACAGTTAAGTCTAAAGGCAAACTCCTTCACCTCTTCATCAGACACACCAATTCCACAAAGGGAACTCTTATGAAAATTAATCTTCAACCCTGAAACCAGTTCAAAACACCTCAGAATTCGTTTAATAACCAAGACCTCCTCCATATTGGCTTCACAGAAAATTATTGTATCATCTGCAAATTGAAGATGAGAGACCACCATTTCATCTTTGCCCATTACAGCTCCCTTAACCAATCCCAAAGATCTGGCTCGCTCCATTAGCATATTCAGACCTTTCGCTACCAAATTGAAAAGGAATGGAGACAACGGGTCACCTTGCCTAAGCCCTACATATAAGCCCTACATTAAATTTTAGGTAAATTGCACTCCCCTCATATGAGTTTTAGAGAAAATATAGTTAGATGTGGTTTTGGATGATTTAAATAAGTAATTTTTTTGACTTTTTATGAAATATGGGTTGTGTATGAGTTGGATTTGAAGTGATGTGTTACAGAGGTAATTTGACTTAAATAAGATGATATGACTTAAATATGATAGTAACTTTTTGACTTTTTTAGATCATGCCAAATAAGGCCAGTCCCATAGTCTAAAATAATTAAAATGACTTTACTTTTTGTAAGGGATAAGTCCTCCTCCATAGTTATATATCTCCATACTCATCCATATTCTTATTGTGGGTTGAAATTCAGACTCACATTGATAATTTAGGATTTAGATTATTGATGTGGGTTCGAATTTGAACCCACAAGTGGAGTATAGAGGGGAGCTTGTCCTTTTCAGTAAAGTTAAAGTAACTAAAATTAATGCAATTCGTAGGTATATGCTAAAGTAAACAAAAGTAAGTATAAATTTTAGTTGTAAATAGACGACAATATTATTAATTTTTTTTACCCTGACGAATTACTGATAAAAAATTATTTAACTATTACGTGAATTAAATTTTTAAAGAAATTAATATAATTGTATCAAAAAATGTGAAATAAATTATATATATATATATTTTAAAAAAATTCAAAAAATATGAGTGTGATTTACCCTAAAATCTTAGGTGGGTTCATACCGAAAGACCTGACTTCACAGAACATTTGTTGACCTTCAAAGTGCTGGCTGTATATGCACTGTATTTTGATCTCAAAAGGGAGATGTCAGCACTTGACAATGACAAGGATAAGTTGACAAGTGAAGATTTTTATTTTTATTATTTTAAGCTTATAAATATGAGATGTTGTTGGAAAATCTTCACTTTGTAATAACATACGAATATAATTCAATAATTAATATCAAGTCATGATTCAATGGATATCGTTTTTGGCTTGATAATTTTAAGTTGTAGTCACTGTCATGTCATGTTGTTGCCGTAGTCATCACCATCGTCTTACAGTTCACAAATTTTGTTTAATTTTGTATATTTTTTAAAAATCAAAAGTGAAAATGACCCATTGTTACTAATTATGTTGATTGCAAATAAGTACTATGTAAAATCTTCAAATTTTCGTTTAAATAGGTTGTATCTTTGTTTGCACCAAGCACATTTCACAATCTGCTAAAATAAAATAAAATAAAATAAATAAATATTTCACAAACGAATTGGTTAGGTTCGGCCCAAACTGAACATTTTGTGGGTCCTATCTTATTTCCTCTTTGCTCAAAAACACTGAACAATTTGTGGGCCAATTGTGGTAGGGTTGTAGGTTGTACCATGATCGCATATAGGGGTGCAAATTGGGCCCAGCTTGGGCTTAAGCTGGCCCATGTGGGGCCAAATTTGGGGTCAGACGGGCCGGCCTACGAATCAAGAAATTAGGCTCAAGACTAGGCCCACAGGATATTTAAGCCCTGGGCGGGCTGGTGGGCCTGGACTCGAGCTTGGGTTGGGTTGGGAGGGCATGAACATTTTTTTTTAAAAAATTTTTGTACCAAAATTTTATTTTTTTTCTACTAAAAATGACACTAGGTCTTAGGCGGGTCAGTGCGAGTCAGGCTTTGAGTGGGTGGGTCGGGCTTCAAAATAACGGCCCAGACCCAAGGTCTTGGGTTGTGCTTACGCCTACCTAGGCTAGATTCACACTGGGCCGCGGGTAGGCTTTAGACTACCCACGGTTGCGTGCCATTTTTATACCCTTAGCAGTTGGCTTTCAAAAGGCCCTATTGGGGTGCGAACAAGTTTAATTTTTTTTCTTTTAACAAACTGATTTATCATAAAATAATAAAACTTTAAAAATGCTATAACAAATAAAGTTTTAGAGAAAAAATTTATTTTTAAAAAATATTTTTGTTATTAAAATTTCATTTTTGTTTTTAGAACTACTATTAGCACCTATCTAATTTCTTTGAATCCCCTAATTCCCACTTTTTTTTTTCTTTTTTTCTTTTTTTCTCTTTTTTTTTTTATATATATTTATTACAATTATACCCTGAAGTAAAATTACATTATAAGACAATCTTTAATGGAACACTCACCCACCAAATGAAAATAATTAAAATGACACTCTACAATATTATGCACCCACCTCCACCTCTACTTAAATGTATTCCTCACCAACTTAAAATCCTAAACGTATTCATTTTCATCACCATCCTAAACCCTAAATATATTCCTCTTCAACACCATCATAAACCTTGAACCAGAAATCAGTGGCTGAAGTCGAACATTAAAATCGTTTTGAATCGTTGCACTATTCATATCACATATCATTTATTTCGCCATTCGTCGATACTTATAGAGCAATGGAGGACAATGACAACAATTCTGATAAGGTTAACATTGCATTAGTAAGTTTAGTTATCTTACGTTAGCGGTTCTTGATCATTTTTGGTGGTTGCTATTTTGTTTGACCTTATTCGTTACTAGTTTGCGGACTGCTAAGGTTTTGTTCGGTAACATAGTGTTGAATAGAAACGTTTAGTTTTGTAAATGGGTTCTGAACAAAACCTTTATTTTCGGTATTGGTATGTCAAACGGTTCCATTTTGTAGGATTTTTTTCCCCCTAATTTTTTAAAATTTTTTTATAGGATTTTTCTCTCTAAAACTCCCTATATTGAGTGTTTTACTCTGAGATAAACCAAAAAAATAAATTGTGATGGGAGTTGAAGATTACCTAAGAGAAGGAGAAAGAGAAAGAGAAAAGAGAAAGAGACCGTTGAAGAGATTTCTGACGAGATTTTGACTGAGAGATTTCCAACTGATAGGAAAAGAAGAAGGAGAGAGACTATAGTTCATTGAGAGAAGAAGAAAGAGATCGACGTCGTTCACTAAGCGAAGGACCGTCAGTCGATTTGTCGTTCTTCAACCTTAGAGGGTGTGCAAAATTAGGTGGGTGTGCACATGGGTGTGATGATATTATGAATATAGGTAAAATTAATATTAAGTGTGGTGTTCAAAGAAATCTTATTAAAATTTAGGATGGGCTAATTACATTTTACCTCTCTGCAGTTAGGTCAAAAAACACAGTACCTCATCATAATTTAGAAATATACACTTAATCCCCTTATTGTTTGGAGTAAAGTGTAAAGTAAGGATTCCATCTATGTTAACCACACGTGTTAAATGTGTGAGGCAGATATAGATTGATAAAATGACATTTTTATCTTTTTCTATTTTTTTTCTTTTATTCTGCCTTTCATTGTTGTACAGCAGCAACCAACCCACGCTTCAACATTCCTTTCTATTTTTTCTTGCCACTACCCATTATCTCCTTCCTCTCATTTACCTTTGATTTTTAACATGGTTGCAAAAGAGACACACACACATATATGTACGTACTGATAAAGAAGAAGACCATGAACACCATGAACTGTAAATATGCTGCAGTTGTACATTATCATATCTTTTATAACAGCTTGAGTTGCGTTAGATGATTTGTTAGTTAGGTGATTGGTTAGTTGGTTAGACATATGGTTAGGTTATTAGTCAATTACTGTTATAGTATAAACACATATTGTAACCTCGTATGATTCTTTAATCAAGATATGAAAGTTTGATTCAATAATTCATCATGGTATCAGAGCTCCAAGAAGCTCCAACGAGCAACCTTTAAGATCCATCAATGGAGTCATCTTGCATTGTATCTTCCATTGTGATTCCTTCAAATCTCAATATGCTAATATCAAATCTTAGTTCTCTTGTGACAGTAAAGCTAGATAGCTTGAATTTTGTTGTTTGGAAGAATCAAGTTCAAAAACTTCTTCGAGCAACTGATCCTCTCAAAATTGTTGATAGATCAAAGAAATGTCCTGGTGATACAATAGGAAATTTTGCAGGAATAAATGTTCCAAATCCGAAAGCTATTCAATGGAAGATGATCGATGCACATTTACTCAGTTGCATAACCACTACTCTTTCACTTGCAATCTTCACTTCAGTATTACATTTTCACACTAGTGCTCAGGTTTGGCAATTTCTTGTCAAACGTTTCAAGATCTCATATACATCAATTAAAGAACAAGTTGAGTTCTATTTCAAAGGGATCCGATTCCATGGAAGTGTATTTGAGCAACATCAAAACTATTGTTGATCAATTACACATTGTTTCATCATTTGTGCAAGATGAAGATATATGTAGATACCCTATTTTTGATCGTCCTCAAGACTTGGATGTCCTTGCAGGTACATCCAGTGACAAGTGTGATTGCTCGTTGAGCACTCAAAATCTGCGGCGGAACACCATAGGTTTGAGCTTTCCAAAGCCTGCATCCAATCTTTCTCATTTTTGGACCATATTTTGGTCCTTCCAGCTTGTTATTTGTGGTGCACTGCCGGACATGATTGGGTACTGCCGGCCATGCATCTTGGCCTGCCGGCCGTTGATGAGGCCTGTCGGCCATCAATGAGACCCTGCCAGTGCATCAATAAATATTTTGTGATATTTTTGACAACTGTTTGCACAGATTAACCCATCTGCTTGCACGTGGATGACTGGATTTCTTTGAAGGCTTCTTGAATCCTCTATATATAGCAGCCATCCTCTTGCATGTTGGGGTTACAAAATTTTGTGGGCAAAATTTCTCTCACTCTCTCTTTGTAGAATCCTCTCTCTCTTGATTTTGTGCTTGAAAGTGGGAATTCTCTACACATTTGTTCTAAGAACCTTGACCAAACACCTTCATCTTGGAGCTGAGGTTCTTTGAGGCTTGGTTTGAGGTCTTGAGCTTGGTATTGGCTCAGAATTTCAGCTGTTTTGTCGTTGTGCTTTAAAGGTATAAGCTTGTCCCTTTTAAGCTTTATTTTGGTTAAGTGTTTGGCCATCTTTTTACAATACTTTGAGGCTGGTTTTAACCTCTAAAAAACTTTGTTTTTAAGGTTTTAAAATCATGGTTTGAGCCTTGTTTAGTTAGAGGGTGGTTTCCTCCCTTTGCTCTTTGGTTTGTAAAGCCTTTTGAGCCATCTTTCAAAGCTTTTGGTACAACATTTTCTTGGTCTTTTAACCAATGAATTCTAGGGGAATTTCAGTGGTAAAAAGTTGGTTTTGAGGTCCAAAATAGGAGGGGGTGGCCTTCCCTCCTTGTGCCTTGTTTGCCTGTGTTGATGGCCTAGCATGTGAGTAAATTTTCTACCTATTTGAGACTTGATCTCAGTGTGTTTTTGCAATTGATTTAGCATGCTTTAGCTCTACTTTGAGGCTTCTTGGTCATATGAGTCTTGTTATACATGGTTGTAGTGTAAATTGCCTTACTAGCTTTGTGTTTTAAGGTCTCTAACATGCTTTATTTGAGTTGTTTACATGATATGGCATCATTTAACATGTAATTTCAGTGTGCATAGATTTTTCACACTCTCACTTTTGTCACTCTTTCATTGCTTTTGAGAGTTGTGCTTTGTATCTTACTTGTGAGAAAACATGCGAGTATGTTTTTCTTGCCATTTAAGCATCTATCTCAGCATATTTTGGCTACTATTTTGGCATGTTCAAGCTCTATTTTGAGTTGGTTTAATCATTTGAGTTTGATATTGCATGCTTCTAGTGTGGTGCTCTTCACTAGTTTCAATGCTTTTGGCTTTTAACATGTTGTGCATGTGTTGCTTGCATGTTTTGGCCTTATTTATCATGCCATTTCAGCACTAAAAAGTCTGCAACCTCTCTCATTTCTTCACTTTTCATTTGTTTTGAGGGTTGGAGGTTGTGTTTAAGCTTGGGATTGAGACTTATGCTCAATGGCTTTAACTCTCTTTTGAGGGTTTCTACTAGTCAAAGGCATGATCTCTCTCATGTCTTAAACCATCCTTTGGTTGACCCCTCTCTCATTAGAGGACACTCATCTTGGACTTAACCAATTAAAGAATGGCTTGGTAATGCTAAAATGAGTAAATAAAATGAACCAAGTAAAACATGACCAAGATAAGCATGTTATGTGTGCATTGCATTGTGTTTAATCGGATGTTATATTGAACACAAGGAAGATAGGTCCATTTCATACTCAAAGTGATGATATGAGCCAATCTCCTTTGTCTCCATTGCCTTTGATCATCCATGTTGAGGTGGTGGATCTTTGAGTCTTGTTTTTGTGCATTTATTGCAAGTGTACAACCTGGACCTTTAGCCATCATGCATTGAAAATGCTTGATTGGTGGCTTTGGATCCAAGAGTGCCTCTCCTTTGATGTTTTGAGATGATAAGAAGTGGCACAGTACAAACATGTCCTTGGAAAACCCTCAATTTTCCACTGTTTGTGCTCTGTTGCAGTGTGACAATTCAGCATACCAGTGGCCGGCACTAGTACATTGATGGCCGATAGTGCTTTATCATTGGCCGGCAGTGCCTCTCTTTGGCCGGTAGATGGCCGGCAACAAGCACTCATGGCCGGCAAGCCACTGGTGCATTCCTCAGCAGTGAATTGGTAAGGTGGAGTAGAAAGTTCTTAGAGTAACCCTGCAAACAGAGCCTCTCAAGAGCAAACTGGAAGGCTTTTCGGGGCGAAAACCGAATGCATGCATGTTTGACTTTCCAAAGCAGAGCTGAGGCCATATAGTTTAATGCTTTACTTGTTAGTTAGCATGGTTTTGTAATTTAATTAATTAGTGTGCTGATTAGTTGAGTGTTGTAATAATTAAGTAGCTTAGCTTAGCTATTTCCTTATTCAATTGGTTTGTAATAATTAGTCTAATTAGTTTAATTAGATTAGTTAGATTAGCTTGGCTTAGTGTAGCTTAGCTTATTCAGACCCTCCTTCGTGAGGGCGCAATGTTGTAATAAGGGTGCGTGCGTGTGTGCATGTCTTCCAACCCCACAACTTTCTCCCTTTTACTTAACCTCTTTCAATGGTTAGTTTTGGGCACATTTTGATTAGCATACCTTATGCTTGCATGTTTGCATCATTCATTTGTCTTGCATACACCGAGGCTCGGCGCATCATTCAAACTGCATCGTATTTCAATACTTATTTGAATACGTGTATCAAATTGTTGCAATCATATGCCATCTTAGATAGTCGAGCCTATGTAGTTGCATTATTGCATGTGTTGCATTAGGCATCTTACATAGTTAGGATCATGCATTGCTTCTAACTAGCTTTTGTTTTGGCTCGGAGTACACCGTAAGTTTTATGCTTTAGCATACTTGCATGTGTGTAAGTGTTGCCATGATAGCATGCTTGCCACGAGGTTATGTGCTTATTTGTTAAAAATTGCATGAATGCTTGTGGATGAAGGCTTCGTTGCTTGAATTGGAATAATTCGACAAGTGCGAGTTTTAAGGCCACTTTGCAAAGTGGGAAATCATGTTTTAAAGCCCACTTGAGGGTGCCAAATCCACGCTTTAGCCCACTTGTGAGTGGCACTTTGAAACCATTTTAGAAAAACAAACATGAGTCGACTTGTTCCAAGTCTCGCGACTTAGTCTATACTTGCTTGTGTGCGTCACATAGTAAAGTTAGCTAATAAACCAGAATAAGAACACATGAGGTTTATAAAACAACATATCATGGTAGTAGAGGCCAATCTTTTGATCGGGCGAGCAAGGGTACTCAAATTTTTCAAAAATAAAATATTTAGGTGGCAACTCTGTAATCTAGCAAAGCAGTCCAATTTTGGCATTATTTGATTTAAAATTTGATTTTCCAAAATGATTTGCCGGATTGGAATCTTTGGTGTTTATCAGTCTCACATTGCACTTTGTGAGATTAGATTCAGAATCGTGACAGGAGTCCGAACTATAGGAGACCAATTCGCGCCTCTCCAAAAGGGAGTGTGCTAAAAAAGTTGAGTCTACAGTTTTTGGCGACTCTGCTGGGAATTTAGAGAACTTGACTCGAACTCATGATATGTTGTTTTATCTACATGTATGTGTTTCTTTGCATTGCATTTGCATTGGTGCGCCTAAGTCACAATATTTTCCATCTGCTATTCCTGAACGGTTTGAAGGAGGCTTGCTTGGAAAAGTGTGACATAAGGCTGACCGGTTGCGGGCTCTGCCACGATGGGAACACAAATCTCAGATCCGTTTGATCCTCCTTTCACTTCTTTGTGTTAGGAGCGAGAAGTATATTAGATGGTCTTGCTGAGGCACCGTTTTTGACCATTTGACCTAGTTGCATATCAGAAGCCTTAAAGACTGTTCCAAACTAGGACAAGTTGCTCACCCGAATACAGGATTGTTTAAAACTGCATGCATGCCTAGTGAAATCCTAGCTCCTGACAAAACTAGGACAGGGAAACTCTACCCTACCATAGGGGTGTTTTGGCTCTCACTTGCTTGATATATGCTGTTAGGGTGTGTCTCTATAAGAATGTATGTATCAGTTGCAAGTCTGGGTATCAGTCTGAGGACATCAGTGTTTGAGGGTATCAGTATTGCGGCAGAAAATTTGGGGGCAGAAATCAGTGTTTGAGTGCAGATTGTCCATCTTATGATTTCAACCGTGTGTTGTCTTTATTTAAGCCGAGGTGCTGTGCATTTGCTGGTTGTTGTTTCTTTTTTTGCTTTATTTTTCTTTTTGCAAGGTAGTATTTTTATCATTGTTTCTGACGAGACAGTTATCCCCCAAGCACTCTAGACCAGAGTAAGGAGGCTTTATCGATCTGGGGATCTTGTGAGAGGACAACCGGTGTTTGCTTCGCTACACCTGGTTACAAGACGGAGGAGAGTTCGGCATAATTCACTAGCTCGTCAGTTACTTGTGCTCAGTGAAGTCCAGTTTTCTGCTTCTACCTCAGAAAGAGGATACACACCGAATCAGATAGATTAGTACCCCTCAGTCAGTATGGAGGAAATGATGCATCAACTCCAGTAAACCATCGAGGCTATGTAGCAGGATACCGATCGCCAAGCGGAGGCTACCGCTCGACAAATAGAGGTTGTAGCCCAGCAAGCTGAGCTGATTTCCAGGCTTCAACAACAACAACAACCACAACAAACAGTAGCATCTACTTCACATCCACCCCCACCTAGGGTTCCAATACTCGGGGAAGCAGCTAATGTCCAGGAGAATACGGACATTCTAGCAGGGCCAGTCCCACCTCAGACGTCCAAAGCACCGGCTTACCCAACAGATACACCGTTCGAGTTAGAGGTCGATCCTACTGCTTTGAAAGTGAGCAAGCTCAAGAAGCTGTTCAAGCGAGCTCAGGGAGTTAACTCGATCCCAGACATAGAGGACGGCTACACAGATTCAGCGGTGACATTGCTGGATAGATTTAAAATGCCTCACATAGACCGCTTCGACGGCTCGGGCCATCCTATGGTCCACTTGAGGCTGTTTTCAAATATTTTGCGGCCGATGGGCCTGACTAGACTGTAAAAGCTATCCCTTTTAGTCGGACCCTGTCGGTTATTGCGGCCATTTGGTATGCTAAACTGGAGGATTCAGTGAAGAGGAATTGAGAGGAGATGGTCGAGGCCTTCCTTGCCCAATATTTGTACAATACTCAAATCGAAGTCACAACTCGTGATCTCGAGGCAACTAGAAAAGAGCCGAAGGAGGGCTTTTCTGACTTCGTTACCCGGTGGAGGGCCAAGGCCTCCATGATGACCACCAGGCTAGCTGAGAAAGACCAAATAAGGATGGTCGTGCGGAATCTGCAACCGAGGTTGCTGCAGAAGATGATTGTCTTACCCCTCCCTACTTTTGCTAATCTTCATGAGATTGTGGTACAGATAGAAGATGCTATGAAACAGGGTCTGATTGACCAGGAGAAAGAGCAGCCCAAGAGGGCCTTTACCCGTAGTTCGAATGCAGCTGCGAGGACCTCTGACGTCAGTATGGTCACCACCACACCAAAAATAACCACACCTTTTACCAGCACATCTAGAGCCACCTCATAACCTGCAAAGTACCCACCCCGAGGCCAGAGGGTTTTCACCCTACTTTACATGTCTCTATCTAAAGCCTTGGGGGTTCTGATGAGAAAAGGGCATCTGAAGCCCCTAGAGCCACACCCGTTGCCAAATCCCCTTCCTCCTACACACAACCCAGCCAAGTATTGTGCCTTCCATCAGCAGTATGGGCATGATACTGATTTGTACTGTAGACTTTGTCATGTGATTCAAGATCTCATCGATAATAAAGTGATAGCACCTCCTGAGAAGCCAAATGTCACTACAAACCCTCTCCCACCATATAACCAACCCCCTCCTCTACCTAGGCAAGTAAACCTGATCGAAACAATGGTCGTCCCATATGACCCTAGCATATACATCACTTCCTCCCACCTGCCTAAGCCAGCATTGTTCATCCCAGAATGCACTGACTTACGCATGATGAGCACATCAATATCCTAACCTGAACCCATGGTAATGGCTGTGATAGAAGAGGGAACGCCTGAGGGTTCTGCAAGCTTAATTGAGGAAGCATACAACCCTTGCCGCTTTATTGCGCCAGCTGATCAGGCCAAGCCGAGGGTAGAATTCCCAGGGAAAACTGAGGTGAATGTAGTCCGGGAAGACGGGCCAAGTTAGGGGCTGGATGATTTAGCAGAGCTTGAAGAGGACATTGCTAATCTGCAGTTCTTTGATGAGCAGGATCCGGGGGATGTGAGCATCAACTGGTTTGACCTGAATGGATCAACAGACAATACAGGGTGGCTTAGTGATGAGCCAACCATTGATGAGGGGTCTCAGCCAAAACAAGGACAGTTAGAAATAGGAACGTCTGCAATGGCCGGAATGGTCGATTACAAAGGGAAGTTGCCAGAGAGCACTGGTACAAAGAATTTTGTTTGGGAATTGAGCAAAGATTTGTACAAATTGACTGTAACAAGAGGCGTCTTTGAAGCGGTTCGAACAAGAGAGGATTGAGACTGATCAGAGGTCTAGAAAAGCCAAGGCCCCTGCGGGGACAGAATGTGTTGTGAACATGGAAACAACTACAGTGGAACCGAACAGTTGTTTGTCGGTTGCCGAGGGAATATGTTGGGAAGACGATGATTTGCATCTGGCCTATACTGATGAGGACTAGGGATAGAATCTCCTAGACGATACGTGGTATACTGAAGAAGTCGACCACATGACCGGGAGTGGGCGGTACTTTAAGCCCCCATATCTAGACCAGCCAGAGGCATCAGGGAAAGACAAGGAAGCTGAGAAGTAGAAAGACAAACTGCTAGAGAAGGAAGCTGCACTGAAGCAGCTGAAAAAGATGCAAGCAGACATCTCTATTTGGGGACTGCTCATGGCCTTGCAGGTGCATAGACAAGCCGTTCTATTAGCAGTGGCCAAGGCTAAGCTTTCTATTGATACAACCCCCGAGTAGTTGGTGGGACTAGTGTTCCGGGGTGGCGCTTCACTGACTTTGACCTTCATAGATAAAGAATTACCGCCTAAGGGCTCCAAGCACAACAAGCCATTATACATCTCTGTGGAGTGTAAGGATAAATGGATACCAGTTGTCTTAGTTGATACAGGATCTGCCATAAATGTGTGTCCGTCCCATACGGCCTATGCTATTGGGTTGAAGCTCGCAGATTTGGTACCAACAGCCCAGGTGATTCGGGCTTATGACAAAACCAGCCAGGAAATGATGGGGACAGTGCAGATCAGAACTCAGGTTGGCCCGGCCCAACAGGACATCGAGTTTCATGTTCTGGATGTTCTAGCCACCTTTAACTTACTCCTTGGATGACTATGGCTGCACCAAGTAAGAGCTGTCTCTTCCACTTTATACCAGATGTTGAAATACCCCCATGGGAAGGGGATAGCAATTATTTTTGGGAACTCTTCCATACGTCCGCCGCTGGAGGTTACTATGGCAATCTTGGAAATTGCACACGGTGAGGAGGATGTCTTCCTGTCTAGGTTCACCTTGGCCGAGGCTCGAGTAGTACAATATATTCTAGTTGTTGATGAGGGACTGTATGTTAGTGCGCAATCTATTTACCTCATGAATAAGCTTCAAGATGTGCCCGGGATGGGATTGGGAAGGAGCGGCTAGAAGGGTGTCGCTGCATTGGCCGAAGTGCCACACAACCCTCATACCTTTGGTTTAGGTTATATGCCTACCAAAGAGGATTGGATAAGAAAGGGAAAGAAGATGGCTAGAAGAGCCAAGGCTAAACAAGCTGGGAAGCACTATGAGTTAGTTCATAGACCTATCCAAGGAACCCTGAACAGCCGCTTTGCTTAGGAGGGGGAAGATTTCCCGCTTTGCGGCTTTCCGGAGCCATGGCTGAATTTAGAGAAGCGGTGTTTGCCCACCTTCGAGATCTTTTTTTACTTACAATTGCCAGGGGATGAAGTTGCAAAAGAGCAGACTGACCCAACAGCTGAGGCTAAATAGTGCAAATAGGATGAGTCCAGTGGCACAGATTTTGAGATGGGAGCAACGCTAGCTTGTCTCCTCTCAGATCCTCAGATCATACCAGAGTGCTCGGGGGATGGCTTCTCTGTTTCCGTGATTGGAGATCAACTAGCTGTGAGCCCTTCTTCCGGTATTTTGGATGCATCTATCGCACCCTCCCTTGTCTGGCAGTATGAGAAAGGCTTTTTGTCTAGCAGTTCTGGGTCAGGCAGTGAACCAGAATCTGATTCCACAGAGTCTGTGGAGTTGAAATCAGATTCTAGTGCTTCTGAATTAGAGTCCGGTATTCTTGAGGCTGATAACCCGGATGCCGTTGTATTGTCCAGGTCGTGTTTTTCATTTTCTATTGAGTCGGTTGTAACCAAAGAATAAGACGAACTGGAAGTTGTTAATGAGAATGGTACCGCTGTGGTTTCTGAGTACTTTTTTGTGCGGTTCATTTATTGCATTAATCAAGACTTTCAAAACTTTGATGAAAATGACGAGAAAGAAATTCCTCCGATTTTGAAACAATTAATTGATCGAGAGTTGTAGACACCCCATTTTGACCAGCCCTAAGATTTAGGCACTTTATTTTGACCACCCTCACCAGAAAAATCAAATTGAAATTTTAATCCCAAACCTTACCTATATTGGCTATCACTAATTTGTAGTATTTTATAATTTTCTATAATTTGGTATGGTGGTACATATTTTAAATGTTTTGTTTGGATATTTGATAAAATGAAAATGATAAAAAATATAAAAAAGAAAAACAGAAGTAAAACATAAAAAAAAAGAGTAGAAAATCAACAAAAAAGAAAAAAGTGGGTGGAAGATGGAATGGGGCGGTGGTGGAGTTTTTTTTTTAAAAGAGAAAGTGAAGTAGGTGATACAACAAAAGAAAAGAAAAGAGAATTAGTGGGATAGTGGGTGAATAAAATAAAAAAAGAGAGAGCAGGTGAAAAGATGGGAGAGAAAGGTGAGTGTATGATTAAAGAGGGCACATGGACAATGGGGCTTGGGATTTGAAATAAGAGGAGGAGAAGATACATGCATGAAGGCTGGCTCTCTGTCGGCTTAGGGAGCAAACGGGAGAGAAGAGGGAGAGATACACAGAACCACAACGCACACATACACTCTCTCTCTCGGGGACCCCTCTCTCCCTCTCTCTCATGGTCTCTTTTACATGATACCCAACAAGACAAACCCAGAAGAACTACACGGCTGGTAGAGAGAGGGAGGAGGAGAGACACACGGGTTTAGAGAGGGAGAGAGAGAATCACACAGCCACACAACCCACCTCTCTCTCCCTCTCGGCAGACCACACACCCACAAACCCAGCACACACTCACACACACACAAGACATCACACAACACAGCCACAAACCCAACACACACTCATCACACACATACATGACAGCCAACACAGTAGCACACGCACACAGGAGGCTTGGCCTTCTTGGCTAAACCCATCTCTCTCTTCTCTCTCTAGGCATTCCTAGGCTGCTCTCTCTCTGTAAGACACACACCACACATGTAATACACTTCTCTCTCTCACTCTCTCGGCACCTCTCTCTCTCTCTCTTTCTCTCTCTCTCTCTCCACAATTGATATAAGCACACAAATGATACATGCATGGAGGATAACTAATCTAGCAAATTTACCATAATGGATTCACTCACCAAAACTCTAAAGCTCTCTCTCTTTGAAGCAGATTCGACTGGATTTCATGTATGTACACGGCGGAGGAGAAGTGTCTAGTGGAGGAGGTGGCACTGGTGGTCCCGGAAACTGACGATCTAGCAACGCATGGTTTCTAGGTTTCAAAGACTGTTGATTTGAAGCGCATTGGTGGTCAGGGTGAAGCGTTGGTGTCATGGCCTGGACTGCCATGTGTGATGGTTGCTAGAGTTTCATGTTGTTGCTGCATGTTCATGTGTATGGGTTGTATTGGTAAGAAAAATGAAAACAAATGTTTAGAGAGAGAGAAAAGGTGGTGAGATGGAATGAGTGTAATTAGAATTTTATAATTAAATTAATTAGTTTAATTAATTAGTTTAGTTAATTAGTTTAGTTTAAATTAATTAGAATTTGATAATTAATTCATTAGTTTAGTTAATGAGTTAGCGTATTAGCATAATTAATTTGTGTAATTAATTAGTTTAGTTCATTAGAAATTTAGAATTAATTAATTAGTGTAGTTAATTAATTAATGTCGTAGAGTTTTAGAATCAATTAATTCGTGTAGTCAATTAGTTAATTCATTAGAATTTTATAATCGATTAATTAATTAGAACTTTAGAATTAATTAATTATGTTAATTAATTAATTTCATTTTAATTTTATATATTAATTAAGTAATTAGTTAGTTTAATTGTAATTTTAGAATTAATTCATTAGTGTAATTAAATAGTTAGTTCCAATTTGTAATAATTAGTTAGAATAGATAATTAAGTGTGATGTTGTAGCTATCATAGTTAATTGATTTATTTTGTAATAATTAGTTAAGTAATTTAGTTAACTAGTTCGGACCTTCCTGCGTGAGGGCGCATTAGTTCATTCGGACCCTCCTGCACGAGGGCAAACAAACTTGTAATAAGTGTGTGCGTGTGTGTGCATGTCTTCCAACCCCACGTCTTTCTTCCTTTTATTTATCAGTTTATGATGGTTAGTTTAGAGGCATCATGTTTAATTTAGCATACTCATGTTTGCATCCACTTGTATTGCATGCACCGGGGCTCGGTCCATCATTTCAATTCGCAATTGTCGTTTCAATACTTCTCTGAATACATGTTTAGGCCACATGCGATCAAATCATCTCATATGCCATATTAGTAGCCGAGCCTAGTAAATTGCATATCACATGTGTTGCATTGTCACATTGTACAGTTAGGAATCATGCATATTTTCTAACTTTCTTTTGTAGCTTATTCGCGGGACGTCGGTTAATCTGTGAGTTTTTATGCTTTAGCATCCCATTTGTGTGTGTTTTTCTTACTATGTGTTAGCATTTTACCATGAGGCTAATTGCTTAAATGATAAACTGTTTGAATGCCTGTGGATGAAGGCTTGTTGTTTGAATTGGAATAATTCAATAAATGTACGTTTTAAGCCCACTTTGCAGTGGCAAATTTACAAACTTTAAGCCCACTTTGTCAAGTGGCAAATTCAAACCCTTTTCGAAAAAAAAGCATGAATTTGAATTGTTCCAATTTGAGCAAACTAGTCTATATTTGCATGCTTCACATAATAAATTTTAGGATTTACTAAAATAATCAGAACATGAACATATAAAGAAAATAAAAAGTCATATCATGGTTTAGTAGAGGCCGATTTTTTGATTGGGTGAGCGGGGGTGCTCATTGTTGACCTTTCCTTCTCATGCCCAAGGTTCTGAGCCAAGCATCCTTGGTTACGATGAACAGTGGCCTTGGCACCGAGTCATGGGTTTCCTAATTTCTCAAAAATATTAGGTGGCGACTCTGAGATCTAATGATGCAGTCCATTTTTGACAAAATTGCAATAAAATGGATTTTCAATAAAAGTTGCCAAATCTGGACTCTCATTTATGTTTCACATTGCACTTGTGAGGCTAGATCAAAGAGATCTCAAGAGTCCGAACTGTTTAACGTGCACGGGTAACCCCCGGGCATGTTACAAGAGCAAGAGAGGTTTGTAAAACCTTTGGTTGATAAAATCACTTCAATTAATGTTGGTACTGAAAATGATCCGCGCCTGGTCCAGATCGGGTCCACGTTGTCTTTAGAGGAACGCGAGCGCTTAGTCGCTTTATGAAAAGATTTCAAAGATGTTTTCGCGTGGTCCTACGAAGACATGCCTGGAATCGATCTTGAGATTGTACAGCACCAGATCCCTCTTGACCATGAGGCCCGACCCGTCAAGCAGAAGCTTCAGAGAATATGTCTAGATTAGGCTCTGAAAATCAAGGAAGAGGTCACCAAGCAGATAGATGCAGGGTTTCTGTTAGTATCTGAGTATCCTACTCTGTTGGCTAACATTGTTCTAGTGCTGAAGAAAGATGGCAGAATTCGGGTGTCTGTAGATTTCAGAGATTTGAACAAAGCTAGTCCGAAGGACGACTTTCGTCTACCGTACATTGACGAATTGGTGGACTTCACTGCGGGCCATGTGTTGCTCTCCTTTATGGATGAGTTTTTCGGGTACAACCAGATCTTGATGGCACCCAAGGATAGGGAGAAGACTGCCTTCACCACGCCGTGGGGAACCTACTGCTACACGGTGATGCCGTTCGGTTTGAAGAATGCTGGGGCTACTTATCAGTGGGCAGCAACCACTATCTTTCATGATATGATCCACAAAGAGGTTGAGGTGTATGTGGACGACATGATTGTCAAGTCCAAGGAAAGAGAAGGCCACTACACCGCCTTGAAGAAGTTTTTCAAACGGATCAGAGAATATCGGTTGCGACTGAATCCACAGAAATGCACTTTTGGTGTCACAGTAGGGAAAATGCTGGGGTTCTTGATTACACAAAGGGATATCGAGGTCGATCCTTCCAAGATTAAGGCCATCTTAGAAATGCCACCACCAAGGACATAAAAGGAGGTGCGAGGCTTTCTGGGTAAAGTGCAATTCATAAGACGGTTTATTGCAAAATTAACCTTGACTTGTGAACCACTATTTGGTCTCCTGAAGAAAGGAAAGAAATTCCAATGGGATGACCGATGCTAAGTTGCTTTCGAGCAGATTAAGCAGTATCTACAGAATCCACTCGTGTTGTCACTGCTAGAGCCGGGGAAACCGTTGATATTATATCTGTCAGTAACTGACACGACAATGAGCTGCATGCTTGCACAGGAATCTGAGGATATTGTGGACAAGGCTATCTATTACCTGAGCAAGAAGATGTTGGAATATGAGACCCGCTACACGCCACTAGAAAAGGCTTGTCTGGCCTTGGTATGGGCTACCAGGAAGTTGAAGCACTACTTGTTAGCTCACTTTATAATACTGGTTTCGAGATTAGATCCCATCAAATATCTCTTCGAGAAACCAGCGCATACGGGTAGGCTAGCCCGTTGGTTGCTTCTTCTCTCCGAATTTGATTTGAAGTACATGACTTGCAAGTCTGTGAAAGGGAGAGCGGTAGCGGAGTTCCTTGCCGATCACCCAGTGGAGGGAGATGAAGCAGTAGAGTATCTATTCCCAGATGAGGCCATTCTGCAGGTCAAAGAAGAGATTCGGACTATGTACTTTGCCGGAGCGTCTAACCAGTACGGATATGGGATAGGGGTGTTGCTGATAGCACCCGACAATTCCCACATACCTTTAGCATTCAAACTCCGGTTCAAGGTATCTAACAACGAAGCAGAGTATGAGGCATGTATCACTGGCTTGGAAGTTGCCTTGGAACTAGGGGCAAAAAGGTTGGACGTTATTGGGGACTCGAACCTGGTTGTGTCTCAAGCAAAAGAAGACTAGAAGGTTAAAGAAGAAAGGATGAAAATTTATCACCAAACCCTAGACGTTCTAATTTCGAGGTTTGAGAAGTTAACCTTCACCCATCTGTTAAGAGTGAGCAACAAGTTCGCTAATGCCTTATCAACTTTATCTTCCATGATAGACATCCCTTTGGGAGTTCGGATGCGTCCAATCATTATTGAACAGAGGTATGTGCTGGCCTACGAGCTGATTTCCGCGATAGATGAAGTACAAGATCAAAACCCCCGGTATTAGGTATCATGACATCTGGAACATCTTGAAAAAGGAGGCTTATCCACCAGGGGCAAATGCCAAAGATAAAAGGGCAATTCGGCGAATGGCTACTCAGTTTATCATTTGCTGGGGTAAATTGTACAAACGGGGTCATCTGGGAATGCACAAATTGTATGTTGATGCTGAAGAGTCGAAGTGCCTAATGGAGGCCATCCACGGAAGAGAGTGTGGATCGCACATGAGTGGAGTGATGCTAGCATGGAAGATCCTCAGACAGAGGTACTACTGGTCAACCATGGAGGAGGATTGTATCGGTTTTGTTCGGTGATGCCACAAATGCCAGATCCATGCAAATCGCATGAACATCCTTCCGTCAAAGCTGTACAACATGACTTCACCATGGCCATTTTCAGTCTAGGGAATTGATGTTATTGGGGCAGTTACTTTGAAGGGGTCGAACGGGCATGAGTATATCTTGGTGGCGATAGACTACTTTACAAAGTGGGTTGAGGCCCAATCCTATGCAGTGCTGAAGGCGTCGCATGTAGCTAAGTTCATCAGGAATAACATTATTTGTCGGTATGGGGTCCAGAATGAGATCATCTCGGACAATGGTTCCCGCTTCAAGAGGAAGTGATCGACTTGTTGGAGAAGTACAACGTGGCTTTTCATAAGTCATCCATATATAAGCCGCAAACCAATGGAGCAGTTGAGGCTGCCAACAAGAACATCAAGCACATTCTACAGAAGATGGTGGAAACCTACAGGGACTGGCCAGATAAGTTGCCATTTGCTCTTTGGGGCTACAAAACATCGATTTGCAAATCTACTGGGGCAACTTCGTATTCTCTGGTTTATGGGATGGAGGCTGTTCTGCCGTTTGAAGTTGAGGTTCCATCGTTGCGAGTGATGTCTGAGTGCCAAATAGCAGAAGTAGATTGGTAGCAGAGTAGGTTTGAAGAACTTATGTTGTTCGACGAAAGAAGGCTGAAAGCACTGTACCACATCCAAGGTTATCAATGCAGGATTGCCAGAGCTTTCAATAAGAAAGTTAAGTCCATGAATCTGAAAGAAGGGGATTTGGTGCTCAAAGACAATCGAGCTCCCATCCATGACCCGAGGGGCAAGTTCAGACTTAATTGGACTGGTCCTTACATCATCAAATCTATTTTGTCGAGCGGAGCTGTCATTCTTATGGACCTAGATGGCCTTGAATTCTCCCAGCTAATCAACATGGACATGTTGAAGAAATATTATCCCTGAGTGGCTCGCTAGGCCGAAAACCCGAAAGGGCGACCTAGGCAAAAGTTAGAGCACAAAAAATTGGAAAAAAGAAAAACTGAGTTCGCAAGGTTGAAAACCCAAAAAGGGCGGCCTTGGCAAAAGTTAGAGCGCAAAAGGAGAGTGTTAACACCCGAGTGAACCCGGACCGAACTACGTAAGGCTTGATTCCCATCTTCGGGATACATAGGCAACTTCATCTTTGTCTTTTCTACATCCAAGAGTTCGATTGCGATCTCCAGTGCAGTGCTGTTCAGGCAAGAGGCAACTTTCCAGTTATTGGATTTGGGGTTGTGCATCTTAACGACAGATCTCAGGCGTGTCCAGTTGTGATCTATATCGAAAATGGTTTTGAAAAGTGTTAATAAAAGTTGACTTCGTTCAAATTAATCTTTTTACAACTTAGACCATTTTTGCACCAAAACGGAAAATTTTCAGTACCCATAACCTTCAATTTCATTGATTTCACTATAGAGTTCTGCGACTCTCGATACAAATTGAAGTTGCTTTTTATTACATTCAAAAAGAAAACTTGAAAGTACATATTAAAGCAATAAACTTGAGGCATAGTCAGGTGTTCCTGCGTCCCCTCCCAGAGCTTATGGAAGCTTCAGATGCCAAAGTAGGCCCAGTTTATGCCTCATCTTCAAGCCAAGCTATGCATTCGCCAAAAAGGGCATAACTGAAATTGGGAGCGGGGGCTAGAAGTCCTCTTGTCCTCCATGTAGTGGAATATCGAGCTAGCTGTGGGCCTCAGATCGGAAATGAAGCTGGTTATCCCCTCTTCCGGGCAAGTCTGGTCATGTCCGAACTGATACTAGAATCAGAATGGAAAATAGAAGACATAGTGTGTTAAGCCAACCAACTAAATGCCGGGCTGCCAGGACATACTGTACCTCATCTCAGGTAGATCAAACCAGGGGCAACGCCAAGCGATGTCAACAGCAGATCTGCTGCACATATCTCTCGTTCGGAAAGTCAACTAGCCGAGGGCGAAAAAAATAGCCGCGTGCTGAATACGTAGGACAAGTGTCCACTACTTTCAACTTATCCATCAGCCATACCTGGTGAGGGATGAAAAATAAGAGAGATTAAAGAATAGAGAGGTGTACGTAGATAGAAAAGTAAGAAAAGGGTTTTGAGGGAAAAATAGAGCCTAAGGACCGAGTGATGTGAGAAACACATGTGAGAAGGGTGGGGAACATTACTGTAGACATGCCCCGAGGGCTTCATGCTACAGTTCGGACTCAAATGTCATAGTTCTTAATCTAATCTCACAATGTAGGATATGAGATTAATAAATCACCAAAGAGTCCAAATCCGGCAAATTGTTTTGGAAAACTGATTTTTTGTAAAGAAGTGCCAAACATGGACTGCTTTGCTAGATACAGAGTCGCCACCTAAATTTTTTGTTTTGGGAGAATTTAGGAAACCCTGACTCGTGCCTAAGGCCACGTGTCCGTCATCACCAAAGTTGCCTCGGCTCGGGAACTTGGGTTCGATTGGGGAAGGTCATCTATGAGCACCCCCGCTCGCCCGATCAACGATCGGCCTGTACTAAGCATGATATCTTGTTTTTGAAAACACATGCGTTCTTATTCCGGTTAATTAGCTAGAATTACTATGTGATGCGCACAATACACAAGTATAGACTAGATCGCCTAATTTGGAACAAAGCATCGCATATCCGTTTGTTTGGAAAACGGTTTGAAAGTGTTACTCGCAAGTAAGCTAAAATACGAATTTGATGAATTGTTCCAATTCAAGTAATCCAACCTTCATCCACAGGTATTCAGGCAGTTAAACACTTAAGTAGTTAGCCTCATGGCAAGCATGCTTTCATGGCAAAAACTCACACTCATGCGAGATGCTAAAGCATAAACACTCATAGTGTACTCCGAGCCAAAACAAAGAACTAGTTAGTAATCAATGCATGATCCTAGTTCATGTTAGAATGGCTAATGCATCACATACAAAATGAAACTAGAATAGGCTTGGTTAATCTAAAATGGCATATAAGATGCGACAATTCAATACATGTATTCAACTTGGAATTGAAATACAATGCAGTTAGTATGATACGCTGAGCCTAGTGCCTGCAATACAAATGAATGATGCAAACATGCATAGCATAAGGATGCTAAATGAAATATGCCCTAGAACTAACCATCGTAAGCGGTTAAGTAAAAAGGAGAAAGACGTGGGGTTAGAAGATATGCATCACACACACGCATGCTTATTACAAAATTGTGCCCTCTCGACGGAGGGATCGAAAGAATAATACAAATCAACTAATTAATTAACCTAATAGGCTAATTAATTATACACAACACTTAACTAATTAAACAAATTAATTAAGCTATGAAAAATAGTAAAGCAGCCTCGGGAAGAGGGACGAATGCATGCTTGAACGGCTTCACTCAGTAATCCATCGCCATGCTTCATGTTGCCTCTATTTGCACTGCTCTGTACCTTTGAAAATTGTGCCCACTTTTGTGGCACTTCTGAACCACCTTGTGGGCATGCTGAGGGGTCAATGACCAAGTGGTAAGGCCATCGGCCAATGGAAAGGTGCCATCGACCAATTATGAAGCTATCGGCCAACAATGGTTAGCCGATTGGCATTGAAAGTAGTCGACCGGCCATTTCTTCCTGCAGAATGCTGTTTTACTGCAACAGAGGACAAACAGAGCATGGCAATACATTTGCAAGACAATGTTTGCATGACCACCCTCCTTATCATGTTTGAGACTCAAAGGAGTGTAGTTCTCAACCCTTGGGCCACAAATCACGCATTTCAATGCATGATGGCCAAAGGAGCCAAATGTGCAATTCAATATCAAATGAAATGCACAAAACACATAAGGGCCCCAAACCTCTATCATGCTTGATCAAGAGGCAAGGGAATGCACACACAATGCTATACAACCTAAGTATGCAAGCAAGCATGCAAGTAACTCAAGCATGCAACAAGACTATGCAATGCAACTAACATGTGATAGGCGTACAACCTAAATATGCAAACATGCATAGCATGTAACAACATGAAAAATGAAACAAGCATGCAACAACATGGTAAGATGGACTTAAACCAAAATGAGCAACTCTCAAACATGCCCAAATTAGTGGCCAAACTCATGAATTAGAAGCATGAAAATGCCAAGTAAACATGCACATGTCAATGGTCCAACACCTAGGCATAGGAGGGGAACTTTCAAGAACACTTAAAAGGGGATTAACATGGACATGTAACATACATTTTAAACTCTGAAATCATGCATCGGAAGGTGCCAAACCGACCAAACTACACAAGTAAAAGCATGCAAGAAAGCTTAAAGCTTGAAGCTAGCTAAAGGACTCAAACCAAGGCCACACAAGGCAAGCCCCAAAGGGCCACGAGGACCTAAAATAGTCCCAAGGCAGGTCAGACTGAAAACAAGCTTGAAACTAGCCAACACAAGCTAGAACATAACGCCAAAAACATGAGGCATGCAAGGCTACAAAAGGGGTGTTACACTATACCTATCAAAACCAAACATAACATGACTTAAGCCAACAAAAACAGAGTTATGGCATGGTAAAACAAGACCAAAAATCCACTTAGATGGCATCCAAATGACCTAAGCATGGAAGCATACACAATGATCCATTCAAGAGGCATAAAACATCAACTCTTTAAAACATTAAAGTAGTGATAAATGCAAGTATTTGAGCATACTATATGGACTGAAATAACATAACAAGTGATGCCAAATCATTGAAATGAGAAAAGTAATGCATACTAAAGGACTCAATACTCAAAACTAATAAGATAGATTGAACCAAGGCTATACAAAGCAATGCAAGCATGGCCAAGAAAACACCAAACAGACCTTAACCACAGTAAAACAAAGCTAAGAACTTCATGGAGTTGAGCCAAAATCATGCTAGAAACATGGCTTAAAGCACAAAGCATGTTAAGGCAAATAAGAGGATTGTGAGACAAGTACATGAAGCATGTAAGAGCCAACTAAACCCACCCAAAACAGAGTTATGGCATGCGAAAAAAACACCAAAACCCCACTAAAATGGAGTCAACATATGCTAGAAAGACATGCTTAAACATGAAGCACATAAGACTAGTTTGTGTGATTTACACTACAAGTGTATTAGGCATGCATGGAGTGACAAAACCAAGCAAAAATAGTGTTATATCATGGCAAAACAAAGCCTAATATATACTGAAATGAGGCCAAAACAAGCCAATCCAACAAGCTAACAACATAAGCCATTTATGCAAGCACACAAGACAACAAGGAGAGGGGATGACCCTCTCCTATTTGAGACCTTAAAACATCATTCCCACCACTGAAATCCCTCTAGATTTTAGTGGTGAGAAGGCCAAGACAAGGTGATCTCAAAGCTTAAAAATAAAGCACATGAACAAGGCCAAACAAGGCCTAAGAGGGGGTAAGCAACCCCAAACACAAAAGTGACCTTAATCAAAGATCAAAAGTACGTAAAAATAGAACTTTTATCAGTTATAAGTTAAGCTCAAAACAACATGCAAGATAGGCTAAAAGCTTAAGCAAGAAAGGGGTATCTAAAGGTAGGAAGCTCACCCTTGTAGAACCTCTTCAAGAACAAAGCTCCAGTAGGTTTTCTGAGTTCAAACCAGCCCAACAACTCTGAAATCAACCTCAATGGACCTCAGCTCCAAGAGGATGGTGTTTTAGTGTGTGTTTGTGTGTAATAGTAAGACAATACTACACTTTTAAACACAAAATAGGATCAAACAGGGGAGTATAGATACAAAACTATATCTAACTCTCCTAACCTAATTTTTTTGAACCTCTGAGGAGAAAGGAGATGGTTCTCTCTTATAGAGAACCAAAAACAAAGTTTCTTGGAGAAGCTAAGCAAAGGGTGCAAATCCCTCCATACACATGTATGGATGGGGTGAATTGTATATGCCAGCTGTGCCAGCTGGTACAAAATATCTGCATAAAGTAAATGAATAGGGTTTGGCCACAAAATATGGCTGATCGACCAACAAAGGGGCCGACCGACCAAAAATTGTGCCGTTCGGCCAACATTTTTGGCCGATGGCAAGAAAAAGGGGCCGATGGCCTCATGCCTTGGCCGATGGGTTGAGAAAATGGCCAACAAGCCACCCTCTTCCCTCAAAAGCAAAAATACAAGTGCTTGGTCCACAATCAAGCACAAGATAGTCAAGTTGAGAGATCTTGAGGTAAGGCGCGCGGCCGAGACCTCCGGGAACTCAAAACAAACATGAGCATAGATGATCACCGAGTGTTCAAACGGTGACGTCCAAGTCTTGAGGACGGTAAAAAATGAGGTGTCTACAGTTGCCCCTCTTTGACAGAACTTGAAAGTCATAAGATGACGGGAGTGAATGTCAAAGCCCAGAGATGACCCATTTTTGACAAGGCTGAAGACTTAGACAAGCAAACATGATAACAAAGATATGTGCCCGCAGGCAGGGGCAAAATGCAAAGGACATGCATGATGCCGAGCATAACTTATGATAATGCAAAGAAAGCTGTAACGAAGCAAAACATGCAACAGTTTTAAGTAAGCGAATACAAATCTAACTACATTACATGCAGGAAGGATGTAAGAGAATTATACAATTCTTGCTACGTCTCACGCGGAGAATACAATACCTGTCTAGTTCGTCTGGTCGCGCTAGCTTCAAATGAACCGTACATACAATATCGTACCTGTAAAAGAAAGAAACTTAACAGGTACAATATCGTTAGAAACATGCATAGCAATGCAAGTGAAAAGTACGTAACAACGCGAGTGAAGTGTGCATAACAATGCAAATAGAACGTGCGAAACAACGCAAGTTAGAGAGGTGCGAAACAACGCAAGTAGAATGTGCGAAACAACGCAAGTTAGATAGATTTGCAAAACAATGCAAGTTAAAGATATGTGCGAAACAACGCATGTTATAGAAATGTACGAAACAACGCAAATTAGATAGGTTGCTGTGGAGAAGTGGTTTAGAAATACTCTTTTGATTCTGGGGAATGCTCGTGATCCTCTTCTGGTCACCTAAAAAGGAATAAGCACTCCGGTCGGGGGTGTCAGAATTAGCACTCCGACGGACAAGTCAGCCTCAACGCTCAAGAATGCTTGTATTCTAAGTTTAGCACAACAATTCTCACATACCTTTCTTAGTCTATTGTTCCTTTATTTATACTCGTTTCCTGGGCCTCGTGGCCAGGCCCACTTGTCACTCATTATCCGCTTTTTTACTCAGCTCCATAGTTCAATATCTATTCGGCCTATCTATTTTATTCGGCATCCTTATCGTGCAGGATAGAGCCGTGTAATATCTGTCTTTTAGAGTACGCTTCTGATTATTCCAAATATCCGTCTCCCACAATTGCCGCCCAAACACCCCGCTGGCATTGGTTAGTCGGCGTGTTTAGCTAGAAGTCAAAAATTCGGTGGTTAATCCCCTTCCTGATGCGTGTCATAACGCGTATGTGCTTTTTGGTCATTGTAACGCTTTCTCGCCCCATTCGTGCTTCTCTCACATTTATTACGATTTGAAACTTAAGTCCCTTCGAAAACATACTTTTTCGAATATCTGGACCTCTTGTATTGCCAGTCGGTATCTCTTCTTCGACGTGTTTTCTACAACTCCTATCCGTTCTCTCCTTGTCTCCTTTGCCTTTCGTAAGTTTTCTTCTCTTCTCCTTGCAATCCTACTTTTTGTATTTATTTTTGATTTAGAATATCCTTGAGTCCTCACTAGAATGGCTAAGCATTTGAAAGACCTCCTTTCCGAGGGTCAAATTTCTGGGTTCCGAAGACATTTTTCTATCCCTGATGATGTCCATCTTTCTCTAGTAACGGACAATACCCTTGATATGGAGAGGGACGACCAAAATACAATCGTTTTCCCTCTCCTGTCTATTGTGGAGGGCAGAGTTCGCTTTCCCCTACACTCATTTCTCAGGGCCGTCATTCACCATTGGAGTCTGATTCCTTCGCAACCCAATGTGAATTTTTTTCAAATCATAATGGGAATTGTAGAGTTGAACCGGCGTCTCAGGATCAACCTTGGCATTCCGGCGATTTGGCACTGCTATGCTTTAGCCAAATCCTCCGGTCGGCTCGGGCACTACTTTCTCAGGGCCAAGGACACCGACCATCACTTGGTAATGATGCTTGCCAGCTCTGGCAAACGAGTTGACGATGTAATGGTCAATGTCCGAGGCAACTGGGAATTCGGCGAAGGCGAAGATCACCTAGACCCTATTCCCAGACGGAGGGGAGAACCAGGTTGCCGTGTAACTCCTTGTTTGTTGATCTTTCTTTTATGCGGCTTTTGCTCCAAGCCTTACCCTTTGTTTTTGTAGGCAATAAGTTGAAGAGGATTTTGACCTCAGCTGACGATGCAGTCCTTGCGGAAATTAAGACTGCAGTACAGTACTTTGGCCGTCCAAACGTATAGAAGCAAGGGAGAGCTGCCCATATTCTCTTGCGGTACGAGCCTACCTATACTACGTTCTCGGCTGCGGACGACATCCTGATCCCAACCGGTGAACAACACCTTACGGCGCTTGTCTTCCCTAGTTTCAAGATCCTTAGGCAAATTGGTCTCGAAGCTTCTGATTCGGAACAAGGCTTAGAGCTGGTTATCGAGGTAGATGTCGAATCAACCAGGGAGTTCGCTGTTGAGACCGAAGAGGTCGACGAAGCTCTGAAATCAACATTTGAGGCTGCCAGTCTTAACCAGCCTAACTCACCGTCCACTTCAGGTCGGGCGAAGTTTTCCTTCGGAGATATTTTTACAAACTTGGGAGACCTTCCCGGCACTTTTTCAAAAGGCATGGCTAGGGAGAATCTCACGCAGATGGTCAGAAAGAGAAATGCCGAGCGAATGGCCGCTCGAAAGAAAGCCGAGGCCCTTCGTTCTGAGCCTGCCTCGGTTGAATCTTTACAACCCGTTACTGGAGAAGAAACGGCTCAAGTTTTTGTGGCCAAGATGGAGAAGGAGGCTGAATAGAAGATTGCGGAAGAACGACTGGTTCCAAAAGAGCGGGGAGAAAAATGTACCGCCAAGGGAGAGACCGGCTCAGAGGACAGCCCTGCTGACAAACGGCCTCGCTTAGAAGAGTTCGACATGTTGTTCCTTTCGTTGTTCAACTAAAGATCAAAAATATGCCAATCTCTTCTGATGCATCCACCATGAAGGATCTAGCCGTAGCGTTGAGCTTGGCCGCCTCAGTTTCGCTACTGGCTGACAAGGCCACCTTTCGAGAAGAGCCGAATTTGGTAGCTATAGCGTTTGCTGCCTAGTCGGCCCTTTTGGTATGTATACGATATGTTCTTTTTCACTCGTTTGGTTTGCATATGATATTGCTCGGTGTGATGATCCCTTGTTTTGCAGACGGTTGGAAGGATAGCCGAACTAGGCCGCCGGCAGCATGATGCCATTGAAAGAATTGGCCGCTTAAAGTCTGAAGCTGAAGGTGAAAGGAGCAGTGCCGAGTTCGAGGCGATGAGAGCCACAATGGAAAGTGCTCGAGCCGAAGTTGAAAAGGAGAGGGCTCAGATTGCTGACCGGCTTAGGTCCGAAGCCGAGGATAGGGCAAACGCGAGCGAGGAATCGCTCAAGTTAGCGTAGGAGGCGCTTGCCAAGGCAGAGGCCGAGTTAGAAGAATTGAAGGTGGCCAAGGAAAAGGCCGAATCTGAAGTTTCTACGGTGCTAGAGGCTGGAAAGAGCACCGCCTTAAAGGAATATGTAGATGAGGTCCCCAAGTTCGAGAATCAGGGATTCAAACATGGGTGGTTCAAAGCCCTTACTGCAGCTGGAGTTACACTGGCCTTGCCAATTCCATACGAGCAAGTGGACGTTGAGCCACTTGAGTTTGATCCTGAGGATTGATCTGGGAGACATTCTAGTTTTATTAAGTATCTTCAATTTCAATGTACGTTTTAGTGTAGTGGATTCAAGGTAATTTTCATGTATAAATTAGTTACTATTTGCGCTCAATTTATTAATGAAAATTTCCTTCCCGTTTCACTATTACTTGTACTTGGGGAATTTCCTTCCCTCAATGTTTGATATTAATGAAGGGTTTTGCCTTCCACTACTTTGGATAAAATGATTACTGTCTGTTGTGCCTTCTAACTATCGATTGGATAACAGTGTAATCTTGGCCATTATATTAGTTTAACATCAATTTATCCGAATAAGTAAATCGACTCTTGGTGCCGAATATGACTAATAAATCGATTTATGGAGCGGTTACGGCACTCAAGCCGATTAGATTGACGAATCTGCCCTTGTCCCAACTGGTTCGTGAATCTAAAACACTGAATAATACAATATCGATGAGTCTATTCGTGAACCAGCTGCAGCACTCAAGCCGAATAGATTGATGAATCTGCCCTTGCCCCAGCTGGTTCATGCTTTTAAAATGCCGAATAACACAATATTGATGAGTCTATTCTTGAAGCGGCTGCGACACTCAAACTGAATAGATTAATGAATCTGCCCTTGCCCCAGCTGGTTCACGAATTTAAAACGCCGAATAACACAATATTGATGAGTCTATTCATGAAGCGGCTGCGGCACTCAAGCCAAATAGATTGATAAATCTGTCATTGCCTCAGTTGGTTCGTGAATCTAAAACACCAAATAATACAATTTTGTTGAGTCTATTTGCGGCACTCAAGCCGAATAGATTGATGAATTTGCCCTTGCGGAAGTTAAGACTGCCGAATAACAGTGTTTGATGGGGGCAAGACTCAATCGGCACCGGGCTGTTTGATGAGGTTTCGATATTAATGAGATTGCCTCGGAGGCGCTGCCTTCATAGGGAATAAATGAATAAAGGTCAGTGCTTAATGAGCAACTCAGTCTAGGTCTTTGATGAAGATTAAACAAGTGTGAATGTTGAATAGACTTTTCTTTAACAGCAAAGGGGAAGCGAGGACGCTAGCTGAGCTGGGAGGAGACATGAATCGAAGTGGCGAACCTTTGCGCGCGGGAAGTAGGATTTCAAGGGATCGGGAGAGACATTAATCTCCTTGTCGTCGAAGTAGGTCACCTATGAGGGACAAGGAGCCACAAGGCAAATCCCCGCAACCCCGTTCTGGAAGGGAGCCCGATGCGAACCCACACCCATTGAGTTTTGCAGTCTTCGTGGGGAATAGACCCATGATAGATGCAGATTCGATCGTTCGAGATTCAAGTGTGGCAGTCAAATTTGCATGACAGATTTTTTCTTCTGAGGTCCAGCAGTCAATGGTAGGTCGGCAGGACTTCGAAGTGTTTCGTGAAGGCATTCACGATGCGATGAAGGGGCTCTATACTGCCTACGAAATCGGCATGCGTCTCCGTGCTTCCCGCCAAGAAATAGAGAAAAGGGATGAATGCATCCGAAGCTTGGAGGCTCGCTCGGAAGCAGCTGAGTATGAGCTAAGGAAGGTCAAGGCCGTTCAGGCACAACCCGTTGGACAGGCTAACCCAATCGTGGAAGAAAGGATCACTCAACGGCTTATCAGTACTGCACTCACCGATTGAGATACAACGAGTATGTTCGCGATGGAATCTGCGCAGGGGAGGGCCTATGAAAAAGGCTTCCACGAAAGTCGGAAAGTAGGGATACAGAAGACCAAGGAAAAGCTTGCCAAGGAAGTTTGCCAATGCGAAAATTGTGGGTTTAAGCATGGTTGGATCAAGGCGCTTCAGGCTGAGGAAGCTCTCCGAGTAGCGGGGCGTCGATTCGGCATTGCCACTATACCAACGTAACCATTTTCCGTTTTTCACTTTTGAAGTCGAGCAGAGTGAGGATGAGGGTGACGCCGTATAAAAACACTCAATGTAACGTTTGAACGCAGATCGCGTTCATAACTATGTAATTATTGCCTGATTGAATAAAACGGTCTATTTTAAATGTTTCATTGTAATTTTCATTTGGCACACGCGTGACTGCATGTGTTTCATTGTATAAACATTGACCGGCTCGAGTCAACTAGGCATTTTAATTCTGAATGGTTATATGCTGACTTGTCATGAGCATTCTTCATTAAATACATATTTGGCATGTGTCACGCATGGTCAATTGCGCCGATGAGGCTCCGAATTCGAAGGTTTAACCGTTCCAAAGGTGTCATGCATCAGGAGCTCTGAATCCGAAGACAGTCAGCCTATCTATAATTGCTGTCTACATAATTAGGCCATTTTAACTCCAAAAAAGCCAAAAATTAGTGCAAGTGGCTGTGGACAATATCGCTCGGCGTCCGTCTTTTGGAGTTCGGTGTTAATGAAATCGCCTCGGGGCCACTGTAAGGATTTTAGAAATAAATCACCTCGGACTTTTTGCTCTAGTGACTTCGTTTACTGCATTCAGACTCGATTTAAAACGATTTTGTTGCGTGGGGTTAGATAAGTGTGAATGTCGAATGGAGTTTTCTTTAGTAGCAGAGGAGAAGCTCGGACTTTAGTTGAGCTCGACATTGCAATGAATCGCAACAGAGAACCCACTCGAGCGGGAGGTAGGGCGTTCAAAAAACGGGAAAAACATTAGCCTCTAAGTCGTCGAAGCAGATCACCCCGAAGGGAGAAACAATAATGGGGAAGTTCTCTGCAACTGCGACCGAGAAATGAGGCCGACGTAGCACCGCGACCGTTGAGTATTACTGTTTTTGTAGGGAATTCCTTTATTGTCCTGGATCTTGGCCTTGACGTTGTCTATGGCGTCAAAGCTCCCCGCCTCAAGGGTGATTGTCTCGTCAGTGTGAACGTGGATTCAAGCGCGACCATATCAAAGCATTTCAAGTTGCGGGTGCTCTCTGATCAGCGGGCGTTGATTCAGTGCTGCCACTGTACCAACGCGACGTTGTATGAGAATAGATATTGTAATGCTTCGAACGCGGATTGTGTTTTTTGTAATTACTGTTTAATCGAATAAGATGTTTTCTTTTAAAAGTTTATCTCATTCTGAATTTTTGTATGCTTAATTAAGCATCTTATTTTAAATGCTGGAACATTTTGTCTTGTTCATGCAGTTGTACTGGCTTAGCCTACATATCCCTGCCTCGATGTGTAAATGTTTTCATTTCGGAGGGCGCTCCGAATTCGGAATATTACTCGGCCCTTAAGCATCGCTTGGTGGCACTATTTGGTCAGCCGAATTTGGAGGCTTTTTCGTCCCCAAGGCATCACGCACCGATGGGGCTTCGAATCTAGAGTATTTCTCGGCCCAAAGGCGTCATGCACCGATAAGGCTCTAAATCTAGAGTCTTTTTCAGCCCAAAGGCGTTATGTGCCGATAGGGCTCCAAATCCGAAGTCTTTTTCGGCCCAAAGGCATCATGCGTCGATGGGGCTCCGAATCCGGAGGCTTTTTCGGCCCAAAGGCGTCATGCGTCGATGGGGCTCTGAATCCGGAGGCTTTTTGGCCAATCGTGATATCCACGAAGGGCGCTTCGAATCCGGAGGCTTTTTTCGGCCCAAAAGGGTCATGCGTCGATGGGGCTCCGATTCCGGAGTCTTTTTGGCCAATCGTGATATCCACGAAGGGCGCTCTGAATCTAGAAGCTTTTTTCGGCCCAAAGGCGTCATACACCGATGAGGCTCTGAATTCGGAGTCTTTTTGGCCAATCGTGATATCCACGAAGGGCGCTCTAAATTCGGAGGCTTTTTTCGGCCCAAAGGCGTCATGTGCTGATGGGGCTCCAAATCCGGAGTCTTTTTGGCCAATCGTGATATCCACGAAGGGCACTCCGAATCCAAAGGCTTTTTCGGCCCAAAGGCGTCATGCGCAGATGGGGCTCTGAATTGGGAGTCATTTTGGCCAATCGTGATATCCACGAAGGGCGCTCCGAATCCGGAGGCTTTTTTCAGCCCAAAGGCATCATGCGCCGATAGGGCTCCGAATCCGAAGTTCTTTTGGCCAATCATAATATCCACGAAGGGTGCTCTGAATCCGGAGGCTTTTTTCGGCCCAAAGGCATCATGCGCCGATGGTGCTTCGAATCTGGAGTCTTTTTGGCCAATCGTGGTATCCACGAGGGGCGCTCAGAATCCAGAGGCTTTTTCGGCCCAAAGGCGTCATGCGCCGATGGGGCTCCGAATCCGGAGGCTTTTTGGCCAATCGTGATATCCACGAAAGGCGCTCCGAATCCGGAGGTTTTTTTGGGCCCAAAGGGGTCATGCGCTGATGGGGCTCCGAATCTTGAGTCTTTTTGGCAAATCGTGATATCTACGAAGGGCGCTCTGAATCTGGAGGCTTTTTTCAGCCCAAAGGCATCGTACGCCCATGGGGCACCGAATCCAGAGTCTTTTTGGCCTATCGTGCTATCCACGAAGGGCGCTCCGAATCCGGAGGCTTTTTTCGGCCCAAAGGCGTCATGCGCCGATGGGGCTCTGAATCTGGAGTCTTTTTGGCCAATCATGATATCCACGAAGGGCACTCCAAATCCGGAGGCTTTTTTAGCCCAAAGGCGTCATGCGCTGATGGGGCTCTGAATCCGGAGTTTTTTCGGCCAATCGTGATATCCACGAAGGGCGCTCCGAATCCGGAGGCTTTTTTTGGCCCAAATGCGTCATGCGCCGATAGGGCTCCGAATTCGGAGTTTTTTTGGCCAATCGTAATATCCACGAAGGGTGCTCTGAATCCGGAGGCTTTTTTCGGCCCAAAGGCATCATGCGTCGATGGTGCATCGAATCTGGAGTCTTTTTGGCCAATCGTGGTATCCACGAGGGGCGCTCTGAATCCAGAGGCTTTTTCCGCCCAAAGGCGTCATGCGCCAATGGGGCTCCGAATCCGGAGGCTTTTTGGCCAATCGTGATATCCACGAAAAGCGCTCCGAATCCGGAGGTTTTTTTCGGCCCAAAGGGGTCATGCGCCGATGGGGCTTCGAATTTGGAGTCTTTTTGGCAAATCGTGATATCTACGAAGGGCGCTCTGAATCTGGAGGCTTTTTTCAGCCCAAAGGCATCGTACGCCGATGGGGCTCCGAATCCAGAGTCTTTTTGGCCTATCGTACTATCCACGAAGGGCGCTCCGAATCCGGAGGCCTTTTTCGGCCCAAAGGCGTCATGCGCTGATAGGGCTCTGAATCTGGAGTCTTTTTGGCCAATCGTGATATCCACGAAGGGTACTCAAAATCCGGAGGCTTTTTCGGCCCAAAGGCATCATGCGCTGATGGGGCTCTGAATCTGGAGTTTTTTTGGCCAATCGTGATATCCACAAAGGGAGCTTCGAATCCGGATGCGTCATGCGTCGATAGGGCTCTGAATCCGGAGTCTTTTTGGCCAATCGTGATATCCACGAAGGGTGTTCTGAATCCGGAGGCTTTTTTCAGCCCAATGTCATCATGCGCTGATGGGGCTTCGAATCTGGAGTCTTTTTGGCCAATCGTGATATCCACGAAGGGCGCTCCAAATCCGGAGGCTTTTTCGGCCCAAAGGCGTCATGCGCCGATGGGGCTCCGAATCTAGAGGCTTTTTGGCCAATCGTGATATCCATGAAGGGCGCTCCGAATCTTGAGGTTGCTTTCGACCCAAAGGCGTCATGCGCCGATGGGGCTCCGAATTCGGAGCCTCTTTGGCCAATCGTGATATCCACGAAGGACACTCCGAATCCGAAGGCTTTTTTGTCGGAACGCTATTTTAAATAAGAATCCAACTTCTTAACAAGAATCATTCCATTACAAAGGTGGAATGTGTACAACACGAACCATTTAGAACTAGGATCATTCCCCACAAGTCAGGTTTGATGACATAATTTTTGTCAGTGCTTTAGGAGCAATGCTGCGTACCTAATTTTCCATCAACTAGTCTCCTATCATCTGGAAATACCTTCAGGAGCAACTTTCCCGGCGTGTAGCGGCGCAGCTAAACGCGTTGAGCATACGTCTTGGGAAGCTGCTGCTGGTATCGCCTAGAGCTTCCGTGGCTTTTCGCTAGGGAGCCGTCTGACATCATCGAGACTGTTTCGAATCGGCAGCTCAGTGGAGTTGACCTGTGACTCCATTGGTGTCTTTCCAGAAAGGAGATAACATGCTTGTGCGGATTGCCGGGAACCACGAATTTGCTCAATGCCGTGTTCGGTTGGGAAGCGTAGCAGCTGATGATAGGTGCTTGGCATGGCCTGAATAGTATGCAACCAAGTTCGCCCCATGATGAGGTTATACGGCGAAGGGAGCTTGATGACTAAGAATTCCACATCCACTATTTGGGAGCCCGCCCTAACAGGTAACGTGATTTTCCCCAACGGGTACTCTAGATTTGCGTTGAAGCCGAATAATAGATGAGGAGCCAGAGACAGGTCTGATTCGTTGAAGCCGAGTTTGATGAAGGTCTCGTAATACATAATCTCCAAAGTGCTCCCATGGTCTATGAGGATGCGTTCAACGGTAAATCGGTTCACGTGTAGTTCAATGACCAATGGATCAATATGGGGGAGTGTTATGCCGATTAGATTGGAATCGTCGAAGATAATACTCGAAGCTTCGTGGGGCTATTTCGTTGGTGTGCATTGCTTCTGGGGGGCTGAATGAATTGCGTGTATGGTACGTGGCATTGGAAGGTTGTATATCATATAAATAATGCCGAGGTGAGGTGACTCCTACCGAAGGGCAATAGTTTTGATTGTGCTCTTCCAGACATGTTGCTGGAGCCGACCATCATGCACCAATTCCTCAAGGTGGTCTTTCAAGGCATAGCAACTGTCCGTATCATGACCGTGATCTTTGTGATATTCACAACGCCTGTCCCGCCTTCTCATGTCAGGAGGTCCCATCATCTTGGACGTCCATTTAAAGAATGGAAGATGTTAGATTTTGGACATAATCGAGCTGATTGGTTCTGACAGCTCTGTATATTTCTTATTGGTGTGCTTTGTGCGCCTACTATCAATCTGTAGTTGCTCATTTGCTCGGTGTGACCATTGATCGCTGGATCAGCGAGAATCCCGTCTCTTGTCTCGTTTAGCCCGCTGTTGTGGTTCAAGGCTCTAAGGTGGTACGGAACTTATTGGCTAAGCGATTTTGGAAGGGGCCGTTTTGTTGGCCACGTGTCTGGCTTTAACCCGCAAGGCGTCATCTTCCACTTTGCAGTATTCCTTTACTTTCTTCATCAACCCCCAGACTGTTTTGGGGGGTCTTCTAGTCAAGGAACTGCGGAGGGCACTATCTGGATGTAATCCCATTTTGAAGGCGGTGATGGCCATGGAGTCGTTGCAAGCGTCATCAACAAGATTAAAGCATTCCCAATATCGCGTTGAATATGCTCTTAGTGTTTCTCCTGGCAGGATTTGCATTGCCCAGAGAGAGTTGGATTGTTTTGGCTGGACCTCGTTGGTGATGAATCTGGCCCTGAAGGATTTCTGTAGTTGGTGGAAGGTTTTGATCGAAGCTAGCTCCAGTTTATAATATCACCTGACCGCCAATGGCCCCAAATTGCTGGGAAATATTTGGCACATGAGGGCCTCGTCGTCTGCATGCAATGTCATGGCCTGCTTGTAGTGGCAGATGTGGTCGGTGGGGTCTGATTTGCAGTCATACAAGGTGAATGATGGTGCTTCGAATTTCTTGGGTAGCGCAGCCTTTGCAATCCGTCGTACGAAGGGATCGTGTTGATCTTCGTCCGAACTGTTCCTTCTTCACTTGTGCTTTGTACGGGGACTTTCTTCGGAAGAATTGGTGGTTTCATGTCGTCCTTTCTTCCTGGGCTCCAAGGATAACGAGTCGGAGTCGCTATCAGTGTCTTGTCGTGCTCGAGGTTGTTGACCACCTGCCTTCGGAGATCATTCCGGATTTAGGCGTGCAGCTTGCTTGGACTTCACCATTTCCAAGGCCAAATCTTCACGAAGACGTTTGTTCTTTGCGATCATGTTCTCCAACCTCTGTTCATTTTGCTTTTCTTGTTCCATGATCGCCTGCATTGTCTCGTGCTCCGAAGTTGAGGGTGAGGCGAAATTCAAGGCACGTCTTGCGGCAATATTCTCTGTTCCAAGCATGTATGTTGCAGTGGTTTCATCTTGCGGTATAGGGTCGACAGTGACTGTCGGAGGATCTTCCGTCACGCTCGCCATGGATGTGCTTGAGTATTCCCACAGACGATGCCAATTGTGGAGAAGTGGTTTGGAAATACTCTTCTGATCCTGGGGAACGCTCGTGATCTTCTTCTGGTCACCTGAAAAGGAATAAACACTCCGGTAGGGGGTGCTGGAATTAGCACTCTGACGGACAAGTCAGTGTCAACGCTCAAGAATGCTTGTATTCTAAGTTTAGCACAACAATTCTCACATACTTTTCTTAGTTTGTTGTTCATTTATTTATACTCATTTCTTGGGCCTTGTGGCCAAGCCCACTTGTCACTCATTATCCTCTTATTTACTCGGTTCCATAGTTCAATATCTCTACAGCCTATCTATTTTATTCGGCATCCTTATCGTGTAGGATAGAGTCGTGTAATATCTGTCTTCTAGAGTACGCTTCTGATTATTCCAAATATCTGGCTCCCGTAGTTGCAAAACAATGCAAGTGAGATAACTTGCAAAACAATGCAAGTTAGATAGGTTGCAAAACAATGAAAGTGAGATAAGTTGCAAAACAATGTAAGTTAGATAGGTGCATGACAATGCACAGGTTAGGGAGTGCAAGACAATGCACAAATTAGTGTGAAGTACAAGACAATGGACAAGTTAGTAGGGAGTGCAAGACAATGCACAAGTCAGTGGGAGTGCAAGATAATGTACAAGTTAGTAGGGAGTGCAAGACAATGCACAAGTTAGTAGGGGAGTGCATGACAATGCACATAACGAGCAAGACAATGCAAGTTATAAGGGGGTTGCAAAACAATGTACATAACGAGCATGACAATGCAAGTTGGGGTGCAAAACAATGCACATAATGAGCAAGACAATGCAAATGAAATGTGCATGACAATGCAAGAGAGATGTGCATGACAATGCAAGATAAGGAAATGCATGACAATGCAAATGAAACGTGCATGACAATGCAAGATAATGAAATGCATGGCAATGCAAATGAAACGTGCATGACAATGCATGATAAGAAAATGCATGGAAATGTAAATGAAACGTGCATGACAATGCATGACAAGGAAATGCATGACAATGCAAATGAGGTATGCATGACAATGCATGATAAGGAAATGCATGACAATGCAAATGAGGTGTGCATGACAATGCATGTACTGAAATGCATGAGAATGCATGTAACATAATAAGACGTATGATGATACAAATGAGATATGAAACAACGCGGATGGAGGGGCGCAAGAGAATGTGACCTAAGGAATGTGCATGACAATGCAACTATAGTGTGCACGACAACGCATAAGATATGTGCATAACAATGCAAGCGTGATGTGTGCTACATCGCATAAAAAATGTGCATAACAATGCCAGAGTGATGTGCGCTACAATGCATAAGAGATGTGCATAACAATGCGAGAGTGATGTGCGTTACAACGCATAAGAGATGTGCATAATAATGCAAGGGCGATGTGCGTTACAACGCATAAGAGATGTGCATAACAATGTAAGAGCGAAATGACGTATAACCAACGCATGCTCATTATAAACATGACAAAACGTTGTAATGCAACGTATTTAAAGCGATTTCCGAATCTCACAAGAGACAAAAGGATACGAAAAATGATACACCTCGTACGTATCAAGTGCCGCACTTGGAAGGCACGATTCAAGGTCAACACGAAGGCCAGTTGAGCTTCAAAAGTCCACTTTCTTGCAGTTTCTTGAGGAATGAAGGTCCCAAACCACATAACTGACCCAAACAAGGGTGTGGGAGATTCATTGACCATAAGAGGAGGCCATCGGCCATCCATCGGCCATCAAATAAGATCATCGGCCAAATGTTTAGACGATCGGCTAACAATTTGGCCGATTGGCCAAAAATGGCAATTTCGGGCCAGTTTTGTCATTTAGCCTTGGGTCTTTAAATATAGGGTTCCAAACCTTATATTTCCACTTCACCCTAGCTCGAAAATCACTCCTCTCTCTCTCTAGGTGATTTCCCAACCTTCGATCCGAGTTTTTCCTACGTTTCGAAGCCTTTTCCAACGTTCGATTTGCGAAACCCTTCCCGTTTCACACACTTTAAACCGAACAAAACTCGTTTTCAGTGACCCTTTCTTGGTTTCCACCACTCGGGGTTTGTTTCCCCCGAGTCATACCTCGATCTTCATGCCTTTTCCACACTCTGACCTTTTCTCTCATTTTTCACCCTCTCGGGGTTGACTTTTGGGTTGACTTTTCGCATTCTCACCAAATTTTCACATTTTCGACCATTTTGGCACTCTTTTTGAGATGGCAGACGACATTCCACAAGGTGGGGTCCCTTGGAGATGGACGTGGACCTTGAGGTCGAGCTCTTACTGTTGTGCGTTCGACCGTTCGACTCAGCGACCTACAGGCCGACGATACATGTGTTGCCTCCCGATGGCATCTGCCACTTCAAGAGCTATGTAAGGGGCGCGCCACTGAAGCTTTTGTTGCGCGAGCCAGGGTCACATCTGTCCTACGGCGCTTCTGAGGTACACTCTTCCTCTGTTTCATTTTCCGCAATGTAGAACAATAACTACGATAGTCAATCCTGTTCTTTAACTGCTTAACCCAGATACACTGATATATCACACACTTAGTTCGCCGTGAGCACACCCACACCCAATATCTGTGTAAACTCAAACACATGCACACACACTACATTGTCAACTGAATAACCCAAACACACTGATACATCATATGCTGTAGTTCATCTGTGAGCACACCCACACCCGATATCTGTATAATTTTGAACACATGCACACACACTGTATTTTCATCAATTCTGAATGCTTTTCAACACTGTATTTCTAACATTGCTTCGCAACTATTTGTTTTGAAAACAGGGAGATTCCCATGCCTTCCGGGGGTATGGGAACATCATCGCCTGTGGTTAGTACATGGAGCTGCCCGATGTAGTCCATGACATTGTTGATCATGCCAGCTTCAGCGTCTTCTGCAGGGGACTCTCGCGCCTCACTGCGAGTAGGCCTCTTCTGGGCACACTAGTGGAGAGGTGGTGGGACACCACCGACTCCTTCCACCTTTCTGCTACCGGGGAGATGACGATGACTCCCTTCGACTTCTCGATGCTCACCGGCATCGGGGTAGGGGGTGATCCGATCCCCTTCGATACTGATATGGATGAGTGGAACGCCGCCCAGATCTACCTTCTCAACGCTCGGCCTCCTCTCTCCCGTCCGGGATTTGTGAGGTACTCTTGGTTTGAGGACCACTTCAGGATTCAGGCGCCCACGACTCATCGGGCAGATGAGCAGTACGCCCATGGCTTCATGATGTTCCTGCTAGGGACCACACTTTTCGCCGACCAAGCGAACACTGTCGCCCTTTACTTGCTGAGCGCACTGGTGGACGTGACCAGTATCCAGCGCTATGATTGGGGTGGCACAGGCTTGGCCACTCTTTATGGGTATATGAGCTCGTCTTCCCGCTGCAGTGGGTACACCTTTCCTTTCTGTTTTATAGTTCTGCTCTACATTATCTGTACACCGCACACACTGCACACTACTGCAAACATGCAATCTGTTTTACATTGACTATACACTACACAATCTGTACACTATTTTGTGATTTTTGCTTTATCTGCTTTATATTGACTGTACACTGCACACATTGCACAGTCTGCACACTACTGTGAACACGCAATCTACTTTTACATCGACATCGCATAATCTGCACACACCGCACAATCGCACGTAATTTGCTTTACAGCAGGTCGTGATTTCTGCTCTATCTGTATTCTGCTTTATCTGATATGCATACCCACTATTGCTCGGTCACATTTTGTAGTTGTGGGTGTATGCCTACTTCCCTAGGCTTGCCCCAGTGCCAGACGTGGAGATCTCCCTCGGTGTTCCATTTTCCCACCGATTCGACCTGAGGTGCGAGCGGAGGCCTAGGGAGTCTTTTCTGTTCTTCTGACATTATTTTAATACCATCACCGCAGCTGAGGTATTTCGAACCTTTCAGTTCATTTAAGCTTCGTTTCACATTGTATTTTCAACAATAGATTAACAAACTTTATGTCCCATCATTTGCAGATCACTTGGCAGCCCTGGGCGTTGTTGCCGGATAGAGTGAGAGATGGGTACGGGGGTGCTCGGGACACAGCCCGTTTCAAGATTTTGTTGGAGGGCCCGGTCTACCAGGCGTGGTATTTTGGGGAGCACTTCTTACGGCAGACCCTTGGCTTGCCAAAGCAAATAGTCCCGAGGCCGCCTCCTACTTATACGAGGGACACTGAGCGGTACACTTTGCAGGAGATGATGGATTACACCATCGGTTGGAACTCTGACCTTTTTCGAGGTGAGGGCGACTACAGGGAGTTCATCCAGGCCTATCTGATGTAGCCTTTGACCGATGCTCGCCGAGCCAAGAGAGAGAGACCCGCAGCGCCAGCTAGAGTAGGAGCATCGAGGGCACCTCAAGCCCGTGGAAGGAGTGGGTCCCGAAGGGGACAGGGAGCTGGATGGCCAGAGCTGCCCACGACGATGACATGCCGAGGATACGGTGGGGAGACTTACCAGATACCCATTGCTCCTCCTCTGGCTGATCATGAGCTTGTCGGGGTTCAGGGTTCTACCCCGGTACGTACTATACTTTTCATTCTGTACAGTCATTTCATTTCATTTCGTTTGATATTCCGCAGAATACTAATGATTTCAACGCTTTTGCAGGCTTCTGTCGAGTACACTCGTCAGTCTCTATAGCTGACGGCCTCCGTGATGGGGATGCTGTAGCGGAGCATCGACCTGTTGACCATCTACGGGATCCCGGTAAGTTCCTTTAACCGGAGTCTCAAACTTTGCATAATCTGTTCCATACTGATCTGATGTACCACATTGTCGATAAGGCACTCGATACATAGCACTCACGGCGTTGATACGCTATAACTCACATATTGCTCACAGCATTGCTCACGGCATTCATACACTGTGCTCAGACACTGCTCATAGTATTCATACACTGTTTTGCGTAGCATAACTGATGCACTTGCCATTTGCTCTTTTCAGGCCCCATTCTAGATTCCGACTACGGCAGGCGCTCCAGCTGGACCATCTGTACACACTCGAGGAGGAGGGGGAGTCAGGCGGAGGATGACGATCCACAGCCAAGGCAGACACAGGCGCGCTCGTGCTGAGAGCAGTTCACGAGACCCCTCCCCCGATGATTCTGATGAGGAGGCGGCGTCGTCTTAGGGTGAGGCCGGAGACAACTCAGATTCTGACTACGGAGCCGGTGGTGGTGATCCTGGACCCTCATCTAGGAAGAGGACTAGGACGGATTCTCGCACTCGAGATGACTGATAATGATCCAGACTTTTGCTGTTTTTCTTCTTTTTAGCTTTGTTCAGACATTTTATTGCTTTTCCTTTTTTGTTTTACTTTTCTTTTTACTGGTAGTTTGACCACATTGTACTGTCTCAGGCAAGTTTATTTTCTTCAAAACTATATACCTTTGCAAAAGAAAAATGATGAAATGAAACAACTGTTTTTTGTTCAAAAAGTGTTGCATTTATACATTCGACGCATTGCATCGCATTACATCACAATGTAAATGAGATTGAACTTTTGTTTTGAAAACCAAACACTCGAATTGCAATTAATCAGGTAGTGAGCCAACTAATGACAGATCAACTCGATAAACAAAACAAAGACCTTGACAAGCTAACCAAGTGTAAATACAAATCGATAAGCAAAACAAAGACCTAAAGAATGCAAATTACAACTCAATAAATAAATGTACGACAACTCGATAAGCAAATAGGCGCGACTTCGCAAAATCAACACCGGAAGGCATTGGAAGTGGAACCAATCACAAGTTCCCAACATGTTCAACACATAGACTGCTCATAGAACAAGGAGAGAGGCCATTAGTCATAGGGAGGGGCCATCGGCCAACATTTTTAGTCGATCGGCCAAAAGGGATGGTCGGTCGGCACTATATTTGGTTGATCGGCCAAAAATGGCAAGTACCTCCAGAATGTTGACACCTGTCTTCCACTCAACACCTTATCTTCTACAAAAGCCTCAGCTTCGTAGTTTTTCTCATTTTAACACTGATTTGCACCAAATGGATGAGTTCCTTGTCCAAAATCTCACAAATTGGATTGCCAACTTGGATGGCTCCGAAAAGCTGAATTTCCGGAGCTTCGGCATAAATGCACTATTCACGTTGGGTTGCACCCCGCTGCGTTTTCCATTTCTCTATGCCGCGACAAGATTTTGGAATCCGATAACACACGTCTTTAGCTTTTGCGGTCAAGAGATGTGTCCCACTTATGAGTATTTCCAAGCTTTAATGGAATCTGAGCGTAATGAAGAAATCTTGCCTTAACTCTGGTTCGGCCACGTCCAAGCCCTAGGACGGATGTGCGGCCTTACTTTGCATAACGCTCAGTCATTGATTCACGATGGGGAGTTGGACATTCCAAGCTTGGTTTGTCGGTTTTCTGATGCCCGTGACCGTGGCAATCATGATTGGCAGGGTTATCAGCGACATACGCTTTGCCTGTGCATGTTGTCCCATTTCTTGCTTGCCCTAGGCTCCGGTGGGTTTAGCACCCGTTTGATCGAAGTTGCCGAGGGCTTGAAGGAAGGTAAGAGCTGTATCGCCATGACACTAGTCGAAACGTTGATGGGATTGGATGCTTTTCATCACCGGGAGACGGCTAGGTTTGCGGGGAGTCCACTACTATTGCAGGTAATGTTTCCCACCCCATCTCACATATATTTCTCACATCATTCGGCCCTTAGGCTCGTTTTTTCTCTCAAACCCCTTTTTCTCACTTTTTCTCTCAACATACACCTCTCTATTCTTTAATGTCTCATTTTTCATCCCTTCCCAGGTATGGTTAATGGACAAGTTAAGAGTAGTGGATTCGTGTCCGGTATATTCAGCTCGCAGCTATTTATTCCGACGACGTCTATTCGATGCCCCGGATGAGGGATGGTGGTACAACTGGATGTGCAGTTTGTCTGCTACAGACATTGCTTGGCGTTGCCTTTGGCTCAATTTGCCGGCAATGAGTTACAGCATGACCCGTCAGCCCGGGATTCAGTTGATTGGCATGACACACTGTGTCTTCTATTTTCCGTTCTAGTTCCAGTGCCAGTTCGGGCATGATCAGATTTACCTAGAAGAAGGGATTGAGTACCCTGTTACATTTCCGATCCGAAGCGCGCATCTAGCTCGGTATGCCACGGCGTGGAGGACGAGAGAGTTTTTAACCCCCGCTCTCATTTTCAGCTATACTCTCTCTGACGAGTGCATAGATTGGCTCAATGAAGCGGCACAAATTGGGCCCTGTTTGGCATCAGAGACTTCGACCAGCTCTGGGAGGGAACGCAGGAACGCCTGACTGTGCCCCGAATTTATTTGCTTTAATAAGAACTTTCAAGTTTTCTTTATGAATGTAATGAAAAGCAAATTCAATTTGTATTCAAGAGCAGGAGAACTCTATATTGAACTCAATAAAATTGAAGGTAGTGGGTACTGAAAATTTTTGGTTTGGTCCAAAAAAGGTCTAAGTTGTAAAAAGATTAATTTGGGCAAAATCAACTTTTATTAAAACTCTTCAAAACCATTTTTGATATGGATCAGAACTGGACACGCCTGAGATTTGTCACTGAGATGCACAACCCCGGATTCCAGCAACAGGAAAGTTGCCCCTAGTCTGAGTAGCATTGCACCGGGGATTACAACCGAGCTCTTGAATGCTGAATAGACAAAGATGACCAAACATGATCACATGGACAAAGTTAATCGGGGAAGTGTTTATGGCTGGACTTCAGGATGAAGTTGCCTACGTATCCCAAAGATGGGAATCAAGCCTTACGTAGTTCGGCTCAGGTTCACTCGTGTATTAACCCTCACCTTTTACGCTCTAACTTTTGCCAAGGCCGCCCTTTGCGGGTTTTCAACCTTGCGAGCTCAGTTTTTATAATTTCAAATTTTTCTTGCTCTAACTCTTGCCTAGGTCGCCCTTTTGGGTTTTCGGCCTAGCGAGCCTCTTAGGGAAAATATTTCTTCAACTTGTCCACGTTGATCGGTTGTGAGAACTCTAGGCCATCTAGGTCCATCAGAACGACAGCTCCACCAGACCAAATAGACTTGATGATGTAAGGACCAGTCCAATTAGGTCTGAACTTGCCCCTAGGGTCATGAATGGGAGCTCGGTTGTCTTTGAGCACAAGATCCCCTTCCTTCAAATTCCTGGACTTAACATTCTTGTTGAAAGCCCTGGCAATTTTGCGTTGATAACCCTGAACATGGTACAGTGCTTTCAGCCTTCTCTCGTCAAACAGCATAAGTTCTTCAAACCTGCTCTGCTGCCAATCTGCCTCAACTATCTGACACTCAGCCAATATTCGCAAAGGCAGAACGTCAACTTCGATAGGTCGAACGGCTTCCATCCCATAGACCAATGAATACGGAGTCGTCCCAATAGAAGTTTTAATTGAAGTCTGGTAGTCCCATAGAGCAAATTGTAGCTTATTTGGCTAGTCCCAGTAGGTCTCCACCATCTTTTGCAAAATGTGTTTGATGTTCTTGTTGGCGGCCTCAACCACTCCGTTGGTTTGCGGCCGATATGTAGACGACTTATGAAAAGCCACGTTATACTTGTCTAACAAGTCGATCACCTCCTTCTTGATCTCGTTCGGGATCCCGTAGCGGTAGATGATGTTGTTCCTGATGAACTTCGCAACATGCGAAGCCTTCAACACTGCATAAGACTAGGCCTCAACCCACTTTGTGAAATAGTCTATCATGACCAGAATGAACTCATGCCCATTGGACCCCTTTGGAGTGATAGCCCCGATCACATCAATCCCCTAGACTGAAAACGGCCATGGCGAAGTCATGTTGTATAGCTTCGACAGTGGAATGTTCATGCGATTCGCATGAATCTGACAGTTGTGGCATCGCCAGACAAAGCTAATACAATCCTCCTCCATGGTGGACCAATAGTATCCTTGCCTAAGGATTTTTCGGGCTAGCATCACCCCGTTCATGTACGCTCCGCACTCTCCTCCATAGATGGCTTCCATCAGGCGCTTCGATTCTTCAGCATCAACACACAGCTTATGCATTCCCAGATGACCTCTCTTGTACAGTTTCCCCCACAAACGATGAACTGAGCAGCCATTCTTGTAATTTCCCTCTTATCTTTGGCATTTGCCCCTGGTGGATACACTTCATTTTCCAAGAAGTTCCAAACATCATAATACCAAGAATTCTCATCTTGAACCTCTTCTATGACAGCAATCAGCTCGTAGGCCGACACAAATTTCTGGTGAATGATGATCGGATGCATTCAGATTCCAAAAGGGATGTCTATCATGGAGGATAGAGTTGCTAGTGAATCTACGAACCTGTTGTTCTCTCTTGGCAGATGAGCGAAGTTCAACTTCTCAAACCGAGGAATCAGCAAATCCAAGGTCTGGTGGTAGATTCTCATCTTTTCTTCTTTGACTTTCCAATCTCCTTTAGCTTGGGATACAACAAGGTTCGAGTCGCCAATGATGTCCAACCATTTTGCCCCTTGTTCTAGGGCAGCTTCTAAACTAGCAATGCATGCCTCATACTCTGCTTCATTGTTTGAGACTTTGAACCAGAGTTTGAATGCTAGAGGGATGCGGGAATTGTCAGGTGCTATCAGCAACACCCCTATCCCATTCCCGTATTGGTTTGATGCTCCGTCAAAGTACATCGTCCAAGTTTCGTCTTCGACATGCAAAATGGCCTCGTCTGGGAATAGGTACTCAACTGTTTCATCCCCTTTCATAGGGTGATCAGCTAGGAATTCCGCTACCGCTCTCCCCTTTACTGACTTGCGCGTCACATACTTCAGATTGAATTCGGAAAGTAGAAGCAACAAACGATTTAGCCTACCCGTAAGTGCCAGTTTCTCGAAGAGATATTTGATGGGATCTAATCTCGAAACCAACATTACAGAGTGAGCTAACAGGTAGTGTCGCAGCTTCCTGGTAGCCCATACCAATGCCAAACAAGCCTTCTCCAACGGAGTGTAACGGGTCTCATATTCCAATATCTTCTTGCTCAAGTAGTAGATAGCTCTTTCCACTCTGTCCTCAGACTCTTGTGCAAGCATGTAGCCCATTGTAGTTTCAGTCACTGAAAGGTACAAGATCAACGGTTTCCCCGGCTCAGGCGGTGACAACACGGGTGGGTTCTGTAAGTATTGCTTAATCTATTCAAAAGCAGCTTGGCATCGGCCGTCCCATTGCAACTTCGTTCCTTTCTTCAAGAGACCAAAGAGTGGTTCAAAAGTCAAGGTAAATTTTGCGATAAACCGTCTTATGAATTGCACTTTACTCAGAAAGCCTCGCACCTTCTTTTCAGTCATCGGTGGTGGCATTTCTAAGATGGCCTTGATTTTGGAAGGGTTGACTTCGATACCTCTTTGTGTGATCAAGAACCCTAGCATTTTCCCTGCTGTAACACCAAATGTACATTTCTGAGGATTCAGCCGCAACAAGAATTCTCTGATTCTTTGGAAGAATTTTGTAAGGCGGTGCAGTGGCCCTCTCTTTCCTTGGACTTGACAATCATGTCATCCACGTACACCTCAACCTCTTTGTGAATCATGCTGTGTAATATCGTGGTTGCAGCCCGTTGATATGTAGTTCCAGCATTCTTCAGCCCAAATGGCATCACCCTATAACAATAAGTCCCCCGCGGGGTGGTAAAAGTAGTCTTCTCCCGATCTTCAGGTGCCATTACAATCTAGTTGTAGCCTGAAAAGCCATCCATAAATGAAAGCAATGCATGCCCTACAGTGAAGTCCACTAACTCATCGATATGCGGCAGAGGAAAGTCGTCCTTCGGACTGGCTTTGTTCAAATCTTTGAAATCCACACATACCCGAATTCTGCCGTCCTTCTTCGGCACCGATACTATGTTGGCCAACCAAGTTGGGTATTTAGATACCAGCAGGAATCCTGCGTCAATTTGCTTAGTGACCTCTTCTTTGATCTTGATAGCCTAGTCTGGGCGGATCCTTTTGAGTTTCTGTTTGACAGGTCGGGCCTCGGGGTCAAGAGAGATCCGGTGCCATACAATCTCAGGATCGATTCCAGGCATGTCTTCGTAGGACCACGCGAAAACATCTTTGAAATCTTTTAATAAAACGACTAAGTGCTTGCATTCCTTTGAAGACAATGTGGACCCGATCTGGACCAGCCGCTGGTCCTTCTCAGTACCAACATTAATTTGGGTGATTTCATCAACCAGTGGTTTTACAAACCTCTCCTGCTCTTGTTCTAGCAAATATTTCAAAATCGGAGGAATTTCTTCGTCGTCGTTTTCATCGAAGTTTTGAAAGTCTGAATTAATGCAATAAATCAAGGGTACAGAAAAAATAATCGAAGGCTACAGCTGCAAAATTCTCATTAAGCACTTAATCCAGTCCATCTGATTTTTCTGTTACAATAGACTCAAAAGAGAAAGAAAAAGAAGACCTGGACAGGACTGTGGCATCCGGGTTGTCACCCCCAGGAATATCGAACTCAGACTCAGACGAGCTGGAACCTGATTCCGACGCTACAGACTCGGTGGAATCAGATTTCGGCTCACTACTTGACCTTGTGCTACTCGATAAGAAGCCCTCCTCGTACTGCCAGACGAGGGAGGGTGCAATGGATGCATCCAAAATGTTTGAAGGTGGGCTCGCAGCCATTTCATTCCCAATCATAGACACTGAGAGATCATCCCCCAAGCACTCATGTATGATCGGAGGATCTGATAGTAGACTAGCCAGTGCTACCCCTATTTCGATTTCGGTACTCTCGGAATCCACTTCCTTACACTGCTCAACCTCAGCTGATGAACCTGTGTGCTCCTCGGTGATATCATCCCCGGATAACTATAAGTCGAAGAAGATCTCAAATCCCAGCAGGCGCCTCTTCTCTACATTTAACCATGGCTCTGGAAAGCCGCAGAATGGAAAGTCTCCTCCCTCCCAGACGAAGCGTCTGTTCAGGGTGCCTTGAATAGGCCGATGCATCAAATCAAAATGCCTGCCGGTCTGCTTGGCTTTGGCTCTCCCAACCATCTCTTTGCCTTTTCTCACACAGTCCTCTTTGGTAGGCAAGTAGCCTAAACCAAAGGTATGCGGGTTATGTGGCACTTCGACCAATGCTATGATGCCCTTCCGGCCACTTTTTCCTAATCCCATCCCAAGGATGTGCTTGAGCTTGTTCTTGAGGTACACTGACTGTGCGCTGACATATAACCCCTCATCAAAAGCTAAGATATTCTGAACAACCCGGGCCTCAGCTAGGGTAAAGCCTCATGTGAAGACATCCTCCGTGACATGCTCGATTTCCAGAACCAGTGTGGACACTTCTGGCGGCGGATGGATTGACGAATTCCCAAAAACAATAGCCGCCCCTTTCCCGTGGAGGTATTTCAATATTTGATGTAGGGTGGAAGAGACTGCTTTCACCTAGTGCAGCCACGGCCGCCCTAGGAGTAGATTAAAGGTTGCGGGAACGTCCAAAACATGAAAGTCAATCTCGTGTTGTCCTGGACCAACCTGGGTTTGAATCTGCACAATCCCCTTCACCTCTCTGCTAGTATTGTTATAGGCCCTTATTACCTGGGCAGTTGGCACAAAGTCCGTAGGCTTCAACCCAATTGCATATGCTGTCCTCGACGGGCACACGTTAATGGCGGATCCTGTATCGGCAAGAACCACTGGTATCCATTTATTTCTACACTCCACAGAGATGTAGAGTGGTTTGTTGTGATTTGCGCCCTCGGGCGACAGTTCCTTGTCAAAAAAGGTCAACGTCGGGGAAGCTCCTCCCGGAAAGACCAATCATACTAGCTGTTCAGGTGTGGTGTCAATTGAAAGTTTGGCTTTGTCCATTGCAGAAAGGACAGCTTGTCTATAAACTCTCGAAGCCATAAGCAGTCCCCAGATGGAGATATCTGCTTGTATCTTTTTCAACTGTTTTAGTACAGCCTCTTCCTTGAGTAACTTATCTTTTTGCCTCTCCGCCTCCTTGTCCTTTCCGGACACTTCTGGTTGATCTAGGTGCAGGGGCTTGAAATACTGCCCACTTCTAGTCATGTGGTCGACCTTGCAAATATACCAGGTATCATCCAGCTAGTTACTCCTACAGTCCTCATCTATGTGGGCAAGACATAGATCATCGTCTTTCCATTACATGCCATCGGCAGTCAACAGACACTTGTTTGGCTCCGTTACAACTGTTCCTATGCCCACAACGCCTTTCGTTCCTGTGCTCACAACACGTTCTGTCCCCTCAGGGGCTTTGGCCTTTCTGACCCTCTCAGAATCTTCGATCCTTTCCCGCTCAAACTACTTCAGTGCAGCCTGCTGTTCAGTCTCTTCTGTTCCCAAACTGCCCATATCCTGAGCAAAATTCTTAACACCGGTGCTCTCTGGCGATGCACTCTGCTCTTCGGCCCTTCCGGCCACAGTTAATGTCCCCATCCCTGACGAATCCTGTTCTAGTTGAAATTGTTCGACAATATCCGGCTGGTCGTCAAGCCACCCAGTAGATTTTGTTGACTCATCAAACAAATTGACTGCCGCGTTCCCTGAATCCTGCTCTTCAAGGAACTGCAGATTTGTAACGTCTTCTTCCAGGTCCGCTAGGTCATCTAGCCCCTGATTAGGTCCATCCTCTTGTACTACACAAATCTCTGCCCCCATTGGCAATTCCACATTCGGCCTATCCTGGCCTGCTGATACAATGTAACCACTTGGGTTGTACTTGAAATTCACAGACCCCTCAGGCTCTATATAATTACTCTCATCTGCCCCAGTAGTCGACCCGGTTCTATCCTCGATAGTCACCACCACCGTTTCAGGTTGGGTTTGGGAGACGTTCAACAGGCACAAGTCAACGCTGTTAGGAATGAACACCTCCGACTTGGGTAGGTGAGAAGGGGTGATATATATACTAGGGTCGTATGACACAACCCCAGTTTGGATAAGATTGATGCGTTTGGAAGGTGGAGCTTGGTTGTGTGGTGGGAGAGGGTTGGTTGTGACATTTGGTTTTTCCGGGGGCACGATCACCCTGTTGTCAATGAGATCTTGGATCTCATGACGCAACCTAAAGCATTGGTTAGTGTCATGACTATGCTGCTGGTGAAAAGTGCAGTATTTGGCTGGGTTATGGGAAGCAGGAAATTTATCTGGTAATGGCCGCGACTCCAGGGGCTTCAGGTGCCTTTTCCTGATTAGAACACCCAGAGCTTTGGATAGGGGCATGTATAGTGGAGTGAAGGTTCTTTGGCCTCATGGTGAATACTTGGTTGTTTGTGAGCTACTTCTGGATGCATCTGTGAATGGTGTAGCTACAAGGGTTCTTGGGGTGGTAGTGGTGGTGACCATACTCACATCTGAAGCTCTGCCAGTTGCAGCACTGCTTATGCCTGCATTTGAACTGCGGTTGAATGCCCTCTCGGGCTGCTCTCTGTCCTGGTCAATCAGACCCTGTTTTATTGCGTCCTCGATTTGCACCTCTATCTGAGATAGATCTGCAAAGGTGGGGAGGGGGAGAACGATCATCTTCTATATGAGCTTGGGCTGGAGGTTGCGCACAACCATCTGAATCTGATCTTTCTCAACCGGCCTGATGGTCATCATTGAGGCCTTAGCCCTCCAACGGGTTACGAAATCAGAGAAACTCTCCTTCGGCTCTTGCCTGGTTGTCTCAAGATCACGAGTTATGACCTTAATCTGTGTATTGTAGGAGTATTGAGCTATGAAGGCCTCAGCCATCTCCTCCCAACTCATCTTGACGGAATCTTCCAGTTTTGCGTACCAGATTGCTGCTACACCCGACAGGGTCCGGTCAAATAGAGAAAGCTTCTGTAATCGGGAGAGGCCCATCGGCCTTAGTATGTCTGAAAAGAGCCAAAAATACACCATTGGATCCCTAGACCCATTGAAACGATCTATGTGTGGCATTTTAAATCGGTCTGGCAGCGTCACGGCCAAGTCGGTATACCCGTCTTCTATATCCGGGATGGAATGAGCCCCTTGAGACTTCTTGAACAACTTCTCAAGCTTGCTTACTTTTAACGCTGTGGGGTCCACCTCGAACTCAAAGGGAGAATCCGGTAGGTTGGTGGGTGTTTTGGACAGCCGGGGTAGAATTGGGGGTGGAGCCGGCCCTATTGGAATGTCCGTATCATTCTGGGTGTTAACTGTCTCCCCGAGTGTGAAAACTCTTGGTGGGGGAGGAACCTGGTGTGAAGTAGATGCTCTAGTTTGTTGCTGTAGCCTAGCAATTAACTCTGCCTGTTGGGTCATGACCTCGGCCTGTTGTTTGGCAAATTCTGCTTGACGGGCAGTATTGTAATACCCCGACCCTCGTATATAATTATGGTATCTTTTTAGTCCTCTATTCTGTGTCTTTGAATGTCTATTGTGAAACTCTAGATGAAAGTATGGTAAATTGCATGGAACTTAAAAAATATGGACTTCTATCTGTTGAGTTGGAACACTATCTGTTGCATTTGAATCATTTAAATCTGAAATTGGACATCTTAGAGATTTAATTTTCCGAAATTGATTTGGTATTTAGAATCTACATGATTTTTAGGCTTTAATGGGATTTTCTGTGAAATTTTCATTTTGGCATGCTAAAGCGATTGAAATTCGTCTTATTCTCCTTATATATATATATATAGCACCTTAGGAGATATTTTTGGAATCAACTCTTGTGTCAAGAAGAAGAGAGAAACGTGAGAGTTGAAGAGGAGAATTAGGGAAATCGTGGGTCATCAAGGAAGCTCATCAAATTGTTGGATTTGTGTGAATTACTTTAAGGTAACTCAAGTTTTGTTATAACTACTCAAGGATTTCAACTTATGTTTGTGTTGTGTTTGACTCATGAAGTTATATGTGAGTTATGAGGGTTTTGGCAATATTTGTATACTTTGACACTTCAAATTGAATGATGTATGAAGTTATACTTCAATCCTTAGTTTTATATCATGATTCCAAGCATATATGTTAATATTATGTGATATGGTTGTTGAACTTAGAAATAGGTTGAAATTTGAGGAAGTAATAAGTTGTTGAAGCTTCTACGTTGGGTAAAATTGTTGTAATCAAGTTTAAATCCATGCTTTGATGATGGTTAAGTTGAAGTATTGCATAAATTAACCTTTGATTGTATAAAAAATGAGATTTGGTTGTTGAATTTTGGATTGAAATCGGGCTGCCCTGAATCTGGGTTGTCATCCGCTCGAGTGGAGGTCAGGGCCGCTCGAGCGGGAAAATCACCCTCCCAGCAGTTGTTTCTGAAATTACTCTGTCCGCTCGAGCGTAGGAATTCCCGCTCGAGTGTAGGGATCGACCCCTTAGCATTTTTGTAGCATTGCACTGTCAGCTCGAGCGGATAAATTGGCGCTCGAGCGGAGGGCCTAATTTTCAGAAAGAAGTATGCTTGCTCAGTTTTGTGTGCTTGATTCCCTGATGGTTTTAGAATATGTTTCTGATGATTTTAAGTTGGTTATCAATTCCATGTGAAGTGTAATGACGCAGGAAATGATTCCCCAATGATTTAAGAAGAAAACAACTAATTTAAAAGTTATGATTGTGTGCAGGGCACACTCCGGAAGAAACTACCACGCCGTCACAACGCTGTGAGTAATAGTGCTTAAATGCACCTTTATCCGTTATTAGTTTATGTTATGAATTGTATTATCTTTATGTGAGAACTAAATTGCATGAAGTTATGTGTTAAACAAGAAATATTCTAAATGAAGGAAATACTGAAAAAGCTTGTGAATTCAGATGGCCAAGGGCCATCTATGTACCAAGAGATTATGAGGCCAATGGCCAATATGAGAAATGTGATTATGAGGCTAATGGCCAATATGTGAAATGTGATTATGAGGCTAATGGCCAATATGTGAAATGTGATCATGAGGCTAAAGGCCGATATGTGAAATGTGTATGGGTGTGAACTCGTGAACCAAGAAAATAAGGGGCCGAAGGCCATTACCATAAGTTGTGAAGTTATGAAACTTAAGGTTTTATTCGTGAATATGTGAATTCCTCAGGCCAAGGGCCAAATGGGGAAATTGTGAATCAACAAATTGTCCTATGGATACAGAAGCAGACTAACTACACGGATGTTATGATCTTTTGTTTTACATGCATATAAGTGCTATTGTTCACTGAGCTTAGCTCACCCTGTGTTCTGTCTGTTTTTGTAGGTAACCAATCAGGAGGTCGACCATAACCCAGCGTCGTCATACTTTTTGTCGACAGGCACTGACCAAGCTTTGGATTGGAACCCTTTTTTTGTGGAGTTCATTAGATGATGGCTTACTCTTTTACTTTTGATTTAGGTTGTCATGTACTTATTATTTTTGTTGTACACCCCACCTCGGGGTTAGCTTTGTGGAGGCATGTAAATACCTAACTCGTAAATGTATTCTGACTTTTAATGTACTTGTTCCATGAGATGTTTATGATCCTGGCATAATTTAGTAGCTCAATGGATGACATAGTTTCTAGTTTTTATCACTTACTAGTGCAGCTTCCGGTCAGGCCCCTAAATGAAATCAGGTTAGGTGTCCTTTTCTGTTTCGATCATGCCCAAACTTTTAGGGGCAAGTTTGGGGTGTGACAAGTATCCTGCTACATAGTTTTCATACTTTCCTGGAGCTGATGCATCATCTCCTCTAAGCCTGCCATATTGTGCTGATCTAGCTGAATAACCAGTATACTTGTGCCTACAGTGAAAACAAAGACCTCAGCCTGACTGTTTACTGGTGGGGTAGACCACTAATTTGGCGATCGCTGTACTGATACACTGTGCCTTTTTGGCCTCCGTCTAGTAACCGGGGGTAAAAAAAGGAACACTGCTTGTCTGTCTACCAGATTCTCGGATCGGTTAAGTCTACAACCTCTAACCAAGAGTGCTCAGGGGATATCTACCTGGTCGGATGCAATTGTGCTAAACTACCTTGCAAAAAGATAAATAAAGCATAATAAGGAAATAATGAACAGAAAAAAACGGACAGCATAACAGCTTAAATAAAGACAACACACAGTTGGCAAACACAAGCTGAATGAACTGTTCTCAACCACTGATCACTGTTCCCCAAATCATTGCCCCAAATTTGAATCTGATACCCGCAGATATAACTGATTCTCAAAATACCGATGCCCGCAAGCCTGACACCCAGGCTTGCAAACTGATATATGCATTCCTGTAGAGGCACACTCTAAAAGCACATAGCAAGCAAATGAGAGCCAAAACACCCCTATGTTGGGGTAGGGTTGCCCTGTCCTATTTTGTTAGGAGCTAGGGTTTTACTACGCATGCAACGTTTTCAAACAGCCTACAATCAGGTAAGCAACCTGTCACAGTTTGGAATAGTCACTATGCAGGGACGGATCTAGGATTATCACTAAGAGGGATCGAAAATATGTTTATTGGTGCAAACCTTAATAATTTTGAATTATTTTAAATTTTGTAGTATAATATATGATATTTTTTTCAAATTTTTGGGGGTGCGATCGCCCCCACCTGCACCCCTCTAGATCCATCCTTGTCACTATGGATTCCGATATGCACTAGGTCGAATGGTCTAAAAGGGTGCCCCGGTAAAACCAGGGTTTGTGTTCCTGTCGTGGCAGAGCCCGCAATCGGTCAGCCTTATGGTACGCTTCTCAAAGCAAGCCTCCGACAAACCATTTAGGAATAGCATACAGCAAACACGGTGTCCTAGGCGCACCAATGCAAATGCAATGCAAAGAAACACATAAGTGTGAGAAAAACAAGATATCATGAGTTCGAGTCAAGTTCTCTAACTCCCCAGCAGAATCGCCAGAAACTGTAGACGCGCCCCGAGGGCTTCATGCTATAGTTCAGACTCAAATGTCACGGTTCTTAATCTGATCTCATAATGTGCGATGTGAGATTGATAAATCACCAAAGAGTCCAAATCCGGCAAATCGTTTTGGAAAATTAATTTTTTGTAAAGAAGTGCCAAACATAGACTGCTTTGCTAGATACAGAGTCGCCACCTAAATATTTTGTTTTAGGACAATTTAAGAAACCCTTACTCGAGCTTAAGGCCACGTGTCCATCATCACCAAAGTTGCCTCGGCTCGGGAACTTGGGTACGATTGGGGAAGGTCAACTATGAGCACCCCGGCTCGCATATCCGTTTGTTTGGAAAACGGCTTGAAAGTTCTACTTGCAAGTAGGCTAAAATACAGATTTGATGAATTGTTCCAATTCAAGTAATCCAACCTTCACACACAGGCATTCAGGTAGTTAAACACTTAAGCAGTTAGCCTCATGGCAAGCATGCTTTCATGGCAAAAACTCACACTCATGCGAGATGCTAAAGCATAAACAGTCACAGTGTACTCCGAGCCAAAACAAAGAACTAGTTAGTAATTAATGCATGATCCTAGTTCATGTTAGAATGGCTAATGCATCGCATGCAAAATGAAACTAGAATAGGCTTGGTTAATCTAAAATGGCATATGAGATGCGAAAATTCAATACATGTATTCAACTTGGAATTAAAATACAATGCAGTTAGTATGATGCGCCGAGCCCGGTGCATGCAATACAAATGAATGATGCAAACATGCATAGCATAAGGATGCTAAATGAAATATGCCCTAGAACTAACCATCGTATGCGGTTAAGTAAAATGGAGAAAGATGTGGGGTTGGAAGACATGCATCACACACACGCACGCTTATTACACAATTGTGCCCTCTCGACGGAGGGACTGAAAGAATAATACAAATTAACTAATTAATTAACCTAACAAGCTAATTAATTATTACACAACACTTAACTAATTAAACAAATTAATTAAGCTGTGAAAAACAGTAAAGCAGCCTCGGGAAGGGAGACGAATGCATGCTTGAACGGCTTTGCTCAGAAATCCATCTCCATACTTTATGTTGCCTCTGTTTGCACTACTCTGTACCTTTGAAAATTGTGCCAACTTCTGTGACACTTCTAAACCACCTTGTGGGCATGCTGAGGGGTCATCGACCAAGTGGTAAGGCCATCAACCAATGGAAATGTGCCATTGATGAATTATGAAGCTATCGGCCAACAATGGTTTGCCGATCGGCACTGAAAGTAGTCGATCGGCCATTTCTTCATGAAGAATGCTATTTTGGTGCAACAGAGGACAAACAGAGCATGACAATACATTTGCAAGACAATGTTTGCACGACCACCCTCCTTATCATGTTTGAGACTCAAAGGAGTGTAGTCCTCGACCCTCGGGCCACCAATCACGCATTTCAATGCATGATGGCCAAAGGAGCCAAATGTGCAATTAAATATCAAATGAAATGCACAAAACACATAAGGGCCCCAAACCTCTATCATGCTTGATCAAGAGGCAAGGGAATGCACACACAATGCTATGCATCCTAAGTATGCAAGCAAGCATGCAAGTAACTCAAGCATGCAACAAGACTATGCAATGCAACTAACATGTGATAGGCGTACAACCTAAATATGCAAACATGCATAGCATGTAACAACATGCAAAATGAAACAAGCATGCAACAACATGGTAAGATGGACTTAAACCAAAATAAGCAACTCTCAAACATGCCCAAATCAGTCGCCAAACTCATGAATTGGAAGCATGAAAATGCCAAGTAAACATGCACATGTCAATGGTCCAACACCTAGGCATAGGAGGGGAACTTTCAAGAACACTTAAAAGGGGATTAACATGGACATGTAACATACATTTTAAACTCTGAAATCATGCATAGGAAGGTGCCAAACCGACCAAACTACACAAGTAAAGCATGCAAGAAAGCTTAAAGTTTGAAGCTAGCTAAAGGACTCAAACCAAGGCCACACAAGGAAAGCCCCAAAGGGCCAAGGGGACCTAAAATAGTCCCAAGGTAGGTCCAAACAAGACCGAAAACAAGCTCAAAACTAGCCAACACAAGCTAGAACATAATGCCAAAAACATGAGGCATGTAAGGCTACAAAAGGGGTGTTACACTACACCTATCAAAACCAAACATGGCATGACTTAAGTGAATAAAAACAGAGTTATGTCATGGTAAAAAAAGATCAAAACCCCACTTAGATGGCATCCAAATGACCTAAGCATGGAAGCATACACAATGATCCATTCAAGAGGCATAAAACATCAACTCTTTAAAACATTAAAGGAGTGATAAATGCAAGTATTTGAGCATACTATATGGACTTAAATAACATAACAAGTGATGCCAAATCATTGAAATGAGGCAAGTAATGCATGCTAAAGGACTTAATACTCAAAGCTAACAAGCTAGATTGAACCAAGGCTATACAAAGCAATGCAAGCATGGCCAAGAAAACACCAAACAGACCTTAAGCATGGTAAAACAAAGCTAAGAACTTCATGGAGTTGAGCCAAAATCATGCTAGAAACATGGCTTAAAGCACAAAGCATGTTAAGGCAAATAAGAGGATTGTGAGACAAGTACATGAAGCATGTAAGAACCAACTAAACCCACCCAAAACAGAGTTATGGCATGCGAGAAAAACACCAAAAACCCACTGAAATGGAGTCAACATAAGCTAGAAAGACATGCTCAAACATGAAGCACATAAGACTAGTTTGTGTGATTTACACTACAAGTGTATTAGGCATGCATGGAGTGACAAAACCAAGAAAAAATAGTGTTATATCATGGCAAAACAAAGCCTAATATATACTAAAATGAGGCCAAAACAAGCCAAGCCAACAAGCTACCAACATAAGCCATTTATGCAAGCACACAAGACAACAAGGAGAGGGATGACCCTCTCCTATTTGAGACCTTGAAACATCATCCTCGCCACTGAAATCCCTCTAGATTTTAGTGGTGAGAAGGCCAAGACAAGGTGATCTCAAAGCTTAAAAATAAAGCATAAGACAGTCAAGTTGAGAGATCTTGAGGTAAGGCGCGCGGCCGAGACCTCCGGGAACTCAAAACGAACACGAGCATGAATGATCACCGAGTGTTCAAACGGTGACATCCAAGTCTTGAGGATGGTAAAAAATGGGGTGTCTACAATTACCTGCAGCAGTAGTGGTCTTCCTGCAAACTTGGTTGTCTCCCGATAATGGAAAGTATTCAAGCCCATCAAAGTTTCGGTAAGTGTCAACCCGATGCAGCTTTTGCCTTCTTTCAAACCTTGGGAAACTTCGATCAAGCGAATGCTAGACCCTCCGAAGCCAAGGGCAAGTAGAAAATGGGCCAACATAAACAAGTAGAGGGCATGTTGCCAAAAACTTTGCCAAAAGTGGTCACCGCGGTTGCCGATGTCAGAAAACTGATAAATAAGATTGGGGATGTTCAACTCCCTATTGTGAACCAAAGCTCGGGCATCATGCAAAGTGAACCTACACATCCTTTCTAAAACTTAGATGTGGCCAAAACGAGATTGGGGCAAGATTTCATCGTCTCGCCGGGATTCCATCAAAGCTTGGAACTCTTCAATTGTGGGGCATACCTCTTGTCCCCCAAAGCTAAATATGTGAGTAACTGGATTCCAACATCTAGTCGCGGCATGGAGGAACGGAAAACATAACGGAGTACAGCTCAACGAGAATAGTGCGTTTAACCCAAAACCTCAGAAATTTAACTTTTCCGAGCCATCTAAAGTTGCAATCCAATTGGAGAGTTTTTCGGCGAAGAATGGTTCCATTTGGAGCTAAAATGGAGCTGAAATGAAGAAACCATGAAGTTGAAACTTTTGTAGAAGATAAGGCAGTGAGTGGAGGACAGGTGTCAACGTTTCGAAGGTGCTGTTCATCGATGGCTAGCAGTGGCTCATTGATGGCCAGGAAAGGCTCATCAATGGTTGGCAGGGGCACATTGATGGCCGGCAAGCCATTCTCCATGGCCAGCAGTCTCCCTTTCATGCTCACTAATCTCCTGTGTGAAGATTCAGTTGTTTTTAGCAGTTGTATTCTGTTATTGGCACCTTTCAAGGTCTTGTTTTGGTTCTTTTCGGGCTTGAGCATGTTTGGTCAAGTTGTAATCATCTGGCTCGGTTTAAGTTGCATTTTGTTGTTTATCGAGTTGTTGCGATTGGCTTATCAAGTTGTATGTATGTTGATTATCGAGTTGTTGCGATTTGCTTATCGAGTTGTATTTATGTTGTTTATCCAGTTGTTTTGTTCTTTCAGTTGTTAGTTGGTTCACTACCTGATTAAGACAATGCAATTTGAGTGTGCAGTTTTCAAACAAAGATCAATCTCATTTTCATGCTTTGTGATGTTATGTAATGCTTAGAATGCAAAGTGCCACACTTTTTAAACCAAAGCTGGATTTTCATTCCAATCATGGTTTCTTTTTGCAAAAGAGTACAAGTTTTCAACGAAAATAAAACTGCCTAAGGCAGTACAATGTGCTAACACTACTAGCAAAAAGAAAACAAAGCAAAAAAGCATCTAAATCGGTGCTGACTATCTCAAGCTTAAGAGGCCCTCTTCGTTCTCTTCCTCGGCGGAGCAGACTCTGGAGCACTGTCACTATCGGCACCGTTGTTTGAAGTTGAATCAGAGTCTGAACCGGAGCCCTCCTCAGTCTCTCCAACCTCGCCACTGGCAAAATCTGAGCTGGCATCATCGTCTCCATCCTCAGATGACTCTGATTGTGGACTCGCTGCCTCGCCCTCCTCCTCGCTTGTTTCGTCATCATCATCGCCCATAATGGGCTCTGAAGGGCCACTCTATCTCGGCTGCGTGTTTGAGCCTGTCTCCCTCTCCTCTCTACTGCTGGGGAAGGTATTGAAGGTCCTGCGGCGACTCCTGCTGGGACATCTGATGGGGTTGGCATCTCGAAAGGAATCTAAAAAGGGCAGTTTGTTAAGATGTATTAGTTGTGGTGTGTACTAGATACAAAAGATAATGTGCCGTGAGCAGTAAATGAATACAGTGTATGTATGTCGTGTACAGTGTATGGGAACAGTGTATCAATGCAGTGTTTTAGTGCAATGTATCAGATCAGTATAGCGTGGAACAGTTGAAGTGCTAATGTGTCAGTAGAAAACTTCATGACATAAAGTGCAAACTGAAGGAAACTTACTGGAATCCCATAGAGGCTAAACAGAACTAGGCTCGTCTGTAGCATCTCTGTCAAGGAAGACACTAGCTCAAGGGCCTGCCCTGTGTACTCTATAGGTGCCTGCCAGTGCATTGAAGGGATCAATATTCTATAAAGCATAATTGGAATGAAGTAAATATGAAAAATGCAAAGTTTGGTACATGCTGGAGTCGGGCCTTGAACCTCGACAAGCACATGCCTGGCTGGTGCAGGCTTAATGGGGATTCGGCAAGTCTCCCCAGACCGTCTTCGATAAGTTAGTGAAGTAGGCAGCTCTGGCCATCCTGGCCCCTATCTCGCTCCGGGATCTCTCTTGCCACGGGTCCTGGCGGCTCTGACCCCTCTGCCTCTCTCTGTCTCGCAGCCGGAGATCTCGCTTCCTCACCTTCGCAGACGCCGGTCAGAGGTGACATCAGATATGTCTTGATGAAGGTCGCATAGTTGCCCTTCAGATAAATGTAGTCCACCTCCAACCCTACCATAAACTGGATAAACTCCTTAGCAAAAAGTCTGTGTGTGTCTTTTATAGATACTGGAGGTGCCGTCGGTATGAATGGGGCAGGCAGTCCTAACTTTGGCGTGCGAAGCGCTCGCCTAAGAACCAAGCCTGCAGATCGGGCCCTCGATGAGGATATGATGGCGAGCGGCGACCCTAGCTGTCTCGTACGGGAATCTGAGCCCCGAGGGTATCATATCCTACGGCTGCCATGTGATCTGAAATGAGAGAATGAACAGATGATTAGTCGTTGTCAACTGATTAATGTTTTTATCAAGTTGATTGAAAAGTGGGATGACTTTGTTTTGGATTACCTCGTGCGCCGTGATCGCGTCGAAGTACTGACGAAAAAACATAAAGTTCTCCCGGGTCCTACAACGGAGCTGGCCGTCGTATACCCTAGAAAATGGGACTGTCGCTGGGTTCTCCTCAATAGGCTCTGGAGCAAGAGCTGGGAAGTATGCGTACACCCACAGCTGCGGGAAAAATGTGATTGATACAGTGTATGAGCAAATGTAGAAAATGCGAAGCAGAAAGCATACAGTACATGAGCAAATACAGAAAATGCGAAGCAGAAAGCATATAGTGTATAAGCAAATACAGAAAATATGAAACAAAAAGCATATAGTACATGAGCAGATACAGAGAATGCAGAGCAGATAGTACGTGTGTTGAACAAATGTAAAGCAGGAAATGCTAAGCAGAAAATGTAAAGCAATAATGTATGAAATACAATTAGATCAAGGCAGTCAATGCAATCAGATCAAAACAGTGCATGAAATGCAAACAATTAAAGGTACTACTGCAGAAAAGCAAAGTTCGTACCTCTACAGCGATAGCTAACAAGTGAGACGTAGGCTCTGTCAATAAAAGGTCGTCTGGCATATCCTCAGCGAAGTCAGTGAAGGCTTTGATGCCTCTCGTGGTAGGTACTACGTGAGTCTCCGGATGATACCTTGCTGGGTCAAAAGGACGTATGCTCAGTGGTAATGGCTCTGGCTCAGCCTCCGGCTCGGCCTCAAAGTCCACTACAAACTGTACCGGACGAAACGCAGGGAAGGCCCCGTCATGAGGGACATCATCCGCCATCTGAAATGGATGCAAGAGAAGCAAAAGTAAGCAAAAATGCAAAAAAGGATGAAACTTTGAAAAAGTCAACCCTAGGAGAGAGGAAGAAGTCAAAGAAAGTCAAAACCCGGGAAAGTGTACTAACCTTGGGAGAAACTCGAGAGAAATGAACCTTGAACGGTGGAAATGACGAAAGAGGCATTGAAATCAAATTCTGATCGGTTCAGAGTGAAGAGAACAAGAGGGTTTTAGCGAAGAAAATGTTTTTAGGGTGTTGGAAAACGCGTGGAACGCGCGGATCTAGAGAGAAGGAGCACCTAGAGAGCAAGAGAAAGGATTTTTGTGCAAGGGTTTGTGGGGAAATGAGGTGTAGAGATGTGTATTTAAAGACCCGTGGGTAAAAAGACAAAATTGTCCAAATCTGCCATCGATGGTTGGCAGTGGCACATTGATGGCTGGCACTGCTTCACTGGTGGGTAGCAGTGGTCACCGATGGTCGGCAGGGGGCCGGCAGCCTCTCCTGATGGCCGACAGGCTTCCACAAGCTTCCTATGCCTCTGTTTATTTGATTGTGTCCTTGGATTTTGAGAAATATGAGGTATGCTCAGTGTTTGACTCAGAATGTCTTCATGGAAGCTCGGAAACACATTTCTAATGCACGATGGTCATCGCTCATCAACACGAACAAGGAGTATCCTTTTTAACATGTTGCGACTCTTCCGAGAGGTAAATCGGAGGTAGCCTTTGAGTCGTCTTTAGCACACTCGCTTTTGTCGTTGCATAGAATGCGCATTGCATTTATCATTGCATGGGGCATGCATTTTGCATTGTTGCATAGAACATGCATTATCATGTTGCATTGAATATGCGTCATTGATTATGTTGCGTAGAATATGTCTCTGTTTTGTTTCTTACATGTTGTGCACAGAAGCATGCCTTTAACAACTATGCTACAGTTATTTATCTTGCATGGAATATGCATTTGCATGGCATTGTACCTATTAAGTTTCTTTCTTATACATGCACGATATTATATGTACGGTTCATTTGAAGCTGGTGTAACCAGACAATATTGTATGTACGGTTCATTCAGAGGGATTTCGGGTCAGATCAGTCATGTCCTTTGAACAGCTTGCTTTGGTTAGAAACATTCGGGTACGCCCGGTGTTTACACCACACCTTGTTTTGGTTAGAAACATTCGGGTACGCCCAGTGTTTACACCACACCATATTTTAGTTAGAAGCATTAGGTTGTGCGCCCGATGTTTATACCACTCCTTTGGTTAGAAGCGTTTGGGACATATGTCCGACTCTTATACCTTCCGTTGGTTAGAAGCATTAGGTTGTGCGCCTGATGTTTATATTTTGCTTTGGTTAGAAGCATTGGGTTGTGTGCCTGATGTTTATACTTTGCTTTGGTTAGAAGCGTTTGGGGCGTGTGCCCGACGCTTATACCACCTCTCCGGTTAGAAGCGTTTGGATTGTGTGCCCGACGCTTATACCTCCCTTCTGGTTAGAAGCGTTTGGGACGTGTGCCCGACGCTTATACCACACCTCTGGTTAGAAGCGTTTGGACTGTGTGCCCGATGCTTATACCTCTCTTCTGGTTGGAAGCGTATGGGGTTGTGTGCTTGACGTTTATAGCACTTTGTTGTTGGTTAGAGACATTGGGTCGTGTGCCTAATGTTTATACTTTATTTTGGTTAGAAACATTGGGACGTGCTTTGATGTTTATACCACCCTTCGGTGTTTTCGCCGCTTTCTTTTATCCTGTCGCATGTGATGCGCTAGGATGTGTTTTGTTGGAGACTTCGGGTACACCTGACAGTCGTTTTTGGCTATTTCTGCGCGATGCGTAGTTAAGATTGCATAATTTCCTTATATCTTTTTTGTGTGAAAGACGATTCGGCTAGTTATTCTCACGCATGGCATGTTTATTGGCTCACTTCTTCTCATGTGTGAGACTGTTATAACTCATTGGTTTGCTTAAAATGTGGCATTTTCTTTGCATGATACTTGCATTCAAATGCTTCATTACAGCTTTCTTTGCATAATCATAAGTTATGCTCTTGTATCATGCATGTCATTTGCATTTTGTCCCCAGCCTGTAGGCACATCTATATATTGTTATCATGAATGTCAATCTAAGTCTTCGGCCTTGTCAAAAATGGGTCGTCTCTGGGCTTTGACATTCACTCACGTCATCTTTGTAACTTTGAGTTCTGTTAAAGAGGGGCAACTGTAGACACCCCATTTTTGACCGTTCTCAAGACTTGGATGTCCTTGCAGGTACATCCAATGACAAGTGTGATTGCTCGTTGAGCACTCGAAATCCTCGGCGGAACGCCACAAGTTTGAGCTTTCCAAACCCTGCATCCATTCTTTCTCATTTTTGGACCATGTTTTGGTCCTTCCAGCTTGTTGTTTGTGGTGTATTGCCGGCCATGCATATTGGCTTGCAGGCCGTTGATGAGGCATGCCGGTCATCAATGAGACCTTGTCAACCATCACTGATGGCTGGCTGGCCGGCCACCAGTGCATTAGTAGATATTGTGTGATATTTTTTACAGCTTTATGCACAGATTAACCCATCTGCTTGCACGTGAATGGCTGGATTTCTTTGAAGGCTTCTTGTATCCTCTATACATAGAAGCCATCTTCTTGGATGTTGGGGGTTACAAAATTTTGTGAGCAAAATTTCTCTCTCTCTCTCTCTCTCTCTCTCTCTAGAATCCTCTCTCTCTTGATTTTGTGCTTGAAAGTGGGAATTCTCTACACATTTGTTCTAAGAACCTTGACCAAACACCTTCATCTTGGAGCTGAGGTTCTTTGAGGCTTGGTTTGAGGTCTTGAGCTTGGTTTGTGGCCTCCCCTCCTTGTGTCTTGTTTGCATGTGTTGATGGCCTAGCATGTGTGGATGTTTTTCTACCTATTTGAGACTTGATCTCAGTGTGTTTTGCCATTGATTTAGCGTGCTTTAGCTCTGTTTTGAGCCTTCTTGGTCATATGAGTCTTGTTATGCATGGTTGTAGTGTAAATTGCCTTACTAGCTTTGCGTTTTAAGGTCTCTAACATGCTTTATTTGAGTTGTTTACATGATATGGCATCATTTAACATGTAATTTCAGTGTGTATAGCTTTGTCACACTCTCACTTTTGTCACTCTTTCATTGCTTTTGAGAGTTGTGCTTTGTATCTTACTTATAAGAAAACATGCGAGTATGTTTTTCTTGCCATTTAAGCTTCCATCTCAGCATATTTTGGCCACTATTTTGGCATGCTTAAGCTCTATTTTGAGTTCGTTTAATCATTTGAGGTTCATATTGCATGCTTCCAGTATAGTGCTCTTCCGTAGTTTCAATGCATTTGGCTCTTAAGATGTTGTGCATGTGTTGCTTGCTTGTTTTAGCCTTATTTATCATGCCATTTCAGCACTAAAAAGTCTGCAACCTCCCTCATTTCTTCACTTTTCATTTGGTTGAGGGTTGGTTAGTCTTAAGGCTGTGTTTAAGCTTAAGATTGAGACTTATGATAAATGCCTTTAACTCTCTTTTGAGGGTTTCTACTAGTCAAAGGCATGATCTCTCTCATGTCTTAAACCATCCTTTGGTTGACCCCTCTCTCATTAGAGGACACTCATCTTGGACTTAACCAATTAAAGAATGGCTTGGTAATGCTAAAATGAGTCAATAAAATGAACCAAGTAAAACATGACCAAGATAAGCATGTTATGTGTGCATTGCATTGTGTTCAGTCAGACGTTATATTGAACACAAGGAAGATTGGTCCATTTCATACTCAAAGTGATGAAATGGGCCAATCTCCTTTGTCTCCATTGCCTTTGATCATCGATGATGAGGTGGTGGATCATTGAGTCTTGTTTTTTTGCATTTATTGAAAGTGTACAACTTGGACCTTTGGCTATCATGCATTGAAAATGCTTGATTGGTGGTTTTGGATCCAAGAGTGCCTCTTCTTTGATGTTTTGAGATGATAAGGAGTGGCACAATAGAAACATGTCCTTGGAAAACCCTCAATTTTCCTCTGTTTGTGCTCTGTTGCAGTGTGGCAATTTAGCATACCAGTGGCCGGCACTGGCACATTGATGGCCGGTAGTGTTTCATCATTGGCCGATAGTGCCTTTATTTGGCCGGCAGATGGCCGGCACCAAGCAATCATGGCTAGCAGGCCACTAGTGCATTCCTCTGCAATGAATCGGTAAGGTGGAGCAGAAAGTTCTTGGAGTAACCCTGCAAACAGAGCCTCTCAAGAGCAAACCAGAAGGCTTTTCGGGGCGAAAACCGAATGCATGCATGTTTGACTTTCCAAAGCAGAGCTGAGACCGTATAGTTTAATGCTTTACTTGTTAGTTAGCATGGTTTTGTAATTTAATTAAATAGTGTGCTAATTAGTTGAGTGTTGTAATAATTAAGTAACTTAGCTTAGCTATTTCCTTATTCAATTGGTTTGTAATAATTAGTCTAATTAGTTTAATTAGATTAGTTAGATTAGCTTAGCTTAGCTTATTTAGACCCTCCTTCGCGAGGGCGCAATGTTGTAATAAGGGTGCGTGCGTGTGTGCATGTCTTCCAACCCCACGTCTTTCTCCCTTTTACTTAACCGCTTTCAATGGTTAGTTTTGGGCATGTTTTGATTAGCATACCTTATGCTTGCATGTTTGCATCATTCATTTGTCTTGCCTGCACCGAGGCTCGGCGCATCATTCAAACTGTATCGTATTTCAATACTTATTTGAATACGTGTATCAAATTGTTACATTCATGTGGCATCTTAGATAGTCGAGCCTATTTAGTTGCATTATTGCATGTGTTGCATTAGGCATCTTACACAGTTAGGATCATGCAATGTTTCTAAGTAGCTTTTGTTTTGGCTCGGAGTACACTGTAAGTTTTATGCTTTAGCATACTTGCATGTGTGTGAGTGTTGCCATGATAGCATACTTGCCATGAGGCTATGTGCTTATTTGTTAAAAATTGCATGAATGTCGTTGGATGAAGGCTTCATTGCTTGAATTGGAATAATTCGACAAGTGCGAGTTTTAAGCCCACTTTGTGAAGTGGCAAATCATGTTTTAAAGCCCACTTGAGGGTGGCAAATCCGCGCTTTAGCCCACTTGTGAGTGGCACTTTCAAATCATTTTAGAAAAACAAACATGAGTCGATTTGTTCCGAGTCAATTTTTGCAAGTCTTGCGACTTGGTCTATACTTGCTTGTGTGCGCCACATAGTAAAGTTAGCTAATAAACCAGAATAAGAACACATGAGGTTTATAAAACGACATATCATGATAGTAGAGGCTAATCTTTTGATCGGGCGAGCGGGGGTGCTCATTTCATGACTTTCCCCTCTCGTGTCCAAGTTTACGAGCCGAGATAACTTTGGTGATGACGGACATGTGGCCTTTGGCACGAGTTAGGGTTTTCTAAATTTTCCAAAAATAAAATATTTAGGTGGCGACTTTGTAATCTGGCAAAACAGTCCAGTTTTGGCATTATTGGATTTAAAATTTGATTTTCCAAAATGATTTGCTAGATTGGACTCTTTGATGTTTATCAGTCTCACATTGCACTTGTGAGATTAGATTCAGAACCATGACAGGAGTCCGAATTGTAGGAGATTAATTCGCACCTCTCCAAAAGGGAGCACACGAAGAAAGTCGAGTCTACAATATAGTTCTTCTTATATTGAATGGATTACCTTCTGAGTATGATGCTGTCAAAGTTTCCATTCGAACTCGTGTACAGTCAATTTCCATGGAGGATCTTTCTGCTTTCCTTTGTTTTGAAGCCATTCACATTGAAGGAAAATTAAAACATTCTTCAGATCTAACTATTGCTTATGCAACTATGAAAGATTCCAATCCCTTTTCTAAAGGATTCTCTTCTTATCATAGTAGAGGTTCTTCTTCACCAAGTGATATCTAAAATTTCCATAGTGGAACTCATTCCAATTCAAGCAGATCTTCCCGTGGAAAATATCAATCAAGAGGAAGGAATTCATTTGGCATTGTTTGCCAAATCTGTGGTAAAGCTAACCACATTGCTTTTGACTGTTGGTATAGATTAGACACTCAATTTCAGCCTTCACAAGTGCCTCAGCACCAGCAGTTTCAGGCTCCATCTCAGCCATATCAGCCTTAATAGTCTTCCTCTATGCCTTATCAATGTAAAGCTTATGTTACCTCTCTAACTAATGATAATGTTTCTTGTTCTTCTCCTTGGTTTTTGGACTCAGTTGCCTCTGATCATATCACTAATAATCTTCACCACCTCAACTCTATTTAGCCCTACACTGGTGGAGATCAAGTCACTATTGGTAATGGTTCTTCTTTTCCCATAGCTCACACAGGTCAAGGTATCCTTTCTACTTCTCACCATTCTCTCAAACTAAATAAAGTTTTACATGTCCCTTCCATTAAATCTAATCTTGTCTCAGTGCATCAGTTGACTAAAGATAATCACTGTTCTATAACATTTTATCATTTTCTTTTGCTATTCAGGACAAGCTTTCCAAGGTCATAATTCATAAAGGCTTTTATGCCAATGGATTATATTAGTTTCCTACTCCTGCATCTCCACATGCTTACAATAGCTCAGTTACATCTACTACTTCTATTGACATTTGGCATCAGTGATTAGGCTATCCATCCTCTCTTAAGTTTCATTTGCTTCAAAGCAAATTACCTTTGTCTGTAGCTTCAAATAAACACACTTTTTCTTGTGTTCATTGTTCTGTAGCCAAATGTCATAGGCTACCTTTTAAACTATCTAATTCCACTGTAACTAATTCAATGGCTTTGATTCACAGTGATGTATGGGGTCCCTTTAGCAGCTTTGCTTCTCCTTACAAATATTATGTGTTGTTCATTGATGATTTTACCAAATTCACTTGGTTTTATCCTCTTGTTTATGAAAGTGAAGTATGTGCCAAATTCATGGTCTTCAAAGCTTTTGTGGAAAAACAATTTGGTTTTCTCTTAAAATTCTTCGCATTGATGGTGGTGGTAAATACAAAAATCATCCTATCCAACATTATCTTCACACTCATGGTATTCACCATCAATTTTCATGGCCACAGACTCCCTCTCAAAATGGAGTGGCTAAGAAGAAGCACCTCCATCTCGTTGAGACTGCTATCTCTTTTCTTCATCAATCTTCTATACCACTTACCTATTGGTTTGATGCCAATGTAGCTGCTACCTATTTGATCAATAGGTTACCTACTGTTTCTCTTGATACTTGCTCTCCCTTTGAGTTATTTTTTCATAAATCTCCAGATTACTCCTTGCTTAAAGTGTTTGGTTGTCTTTGTTTCCCATGGCTTAAACCCTATACTCCTCATAAATTGGCTCCAAAGTCTACTCCTTGTGTTTTTCTAGGCTACCATCCTAGTGTTAAAGGTACAAATGTTTAGATCCCCAAACAGGCAAAGTTCATTTATCTCGACATGTTATTTTTCATGAAAATGAATTTCCTTTTTCCTCTCACACTTTTCTTTCTTCCGTTTATTCTCTACCTCAATTGTAGGATTTCTTTTGGTCACCATCTCCTCATTTCAGGCCTAGCAGTCTACCCACACCAGGCCCTCTGCCCCTCCTGCACCACTTGTAGTTGCACAGTCTACTCCTGCACTACCTGTTCATCCTGGTTCTATTTCTGCCCAACTTGGTTTTGCTCAACTCCCTACTGCTCCTGCCTAGTCTACTCTGCCTCATACCCATACTGTTATTTCTCTTGTAGACAGCCTTACATCTGTCCTGGTCTTGTCTCATCCTACCTCTTTTCCCCTGCCTCCATTCCAATTAACTCTATTTTTGTTGTTTTACCTCTTCCTTGTACTTCTACTCTTAATACCCATCTTACGCAAACCAAATCCAAAGCTACTTCTACCTATTTTTCCTCTACTCTTTCTTCTCCTTCTTTTGAGGGTGAGCCTCTCTCTTACAAATCTGCTTTTGCTTCTCCAGTTTGGTTTCAAGCCATTCTTGATAAATATGCAATCTTCAACATCAAGGCACATGGTCTCTTGTTTCTTTTCCTCTTTCCAAGCAAGCTATAGGATGCAAATGAGTCTTCAAAGTTAAGAATAATTTTGATGGCTCCATTGCCAAGCACAAAGCCAGACTTGTGGCTAAGGGTTTTCATCAGCAATTTGGCATTGATTTCCATGATACTTTTAGCCTTGTGGCCAAACAACCCACTATTCGCATTTTCATTTGTTTAGCCATTCATCATCATTGGCCTCTCAAGCAGCTGGACATCTCTAGTGCCTTTCCTCATGGCAAGTAAGATGAAGAAGTTTAAATGGAATAGCCTCTTGGCTTTGTTGATCCTTCTCAGCCTACTCTTGTATGCAAACTTCACAAGGCTCTTTGTGGCTTGAAACAGGCCCCTCGGGCATGGTACTCTATTTTCTCCTCTCTCAGGGTTTTCTTTAGTCATTGTGATTCTTCTCTTTTCATCTATTCCACCTCTTCTTCTATTACCTTTGTTCTTATCTATGTGGATGATATTCTACTCAGTGGCTATGATCCGTCCTACCTTGCTTCTTTATTAACTCAAATGCACAATGCCTTTTAAGGTTTGAAGTTGTAATGGCATATAAAAGAACATTTGAGGAAAAAAGTGGGTAATATAGACATTTGGTTAATAAAGTTAGTCTTTAAATATATATTTCTAAACTAGAAGGAGGTACTGTGTTTTTGGGTCAAACTACAAGGGGCTAAACTATAATTAACCCATTTAGGATTTAGGATGGGCATTCAAAAAAATTAGGTAGGTTCTAATAACATCCTTCTTTTGTATTTTTAGCAATAAAATTGGACATTTAGAGATAAATTACTATCTTTTTGGAATCAATTTTTTTTTTTTTTCTCCAAAAGATAAATCTTTTTTGGATCAAATCATTTTGTCTTTAAAAGTGTATTTATTGATGCTAAATTTTGACAAAGTACATTTTTTAAAATTTTGTTGCTAATTTTTTTCCCCCCACTTTTCAGAATGATCTTTTAATGACTATCATTGCAATAAAATGAATTGATCCACAAATATTTTTTTACAATAAATTTTTTATTTTTAGTAAAAAAAAAAAAAAATTTAACCGCTAAAACCTTTATCTGTTGTAGGAAAACTAAAAAATATCTCACTCCGATAAACATGATATATATGTGCCACATTTGTCATATTATAATGGAAGTAATGTAGTCAGATTTACGTTGTTTTTGCGTCATAATGTCAAATAAGCACCATAAACCTTGATTCGGGCTTATGTTGATAATTTAAATTGTTCAATATATAGAATTTATAAAGTACATTGTTCACGTTAATTGGATATTGATAACTATTTGAATATATCACATTTTCAAATATAATTTTTGAAGTGAATTGCGATATAAATGCAATTGGATTAAGTGGTTATCGATATTTAATCAACGTAATTTTTTACAGGAATAATGTACTCGACAGATTCTATACGTTGAACGGTTTGGATTATCGATATGAGTTGAATCAAATTATAAAAAATAAACCCCGTATAGAGAAGATTAAAACATTACAGGTAGAGGACCATGATTTTGTTGATGAGATGAGTGGTCGAAATGGGGTGAGGGAGGTCTTGTAGTATCACAGCCTGTGCTGTCATCTCTTCCTCTGAAGCTTATCACTGTATGCTTAGTGTCCCTTCTTCAAGAAATTTTATAGAAGGGATTACTCGGAAAATTTAAATTTGAAAATTTTATTAAAAAAAAATTAAACGAATTAACATTTGAAGTTCTCTACTTTCAGGTAAAATAAATTTGATAAAATACTATCGTTTTAACCAAATATATATATATATATATAAACTTTTACAATCGTATTCGATGAGATATCATTTGTATTAAAAAAATTATTACATGATAATCTTATTATCAGTAGTGTCAAACACAATATTTCTTATGAATTTTAATCATTTCCATTGTATATTTATAATTGAGAGATTTCATTATATCATTTAAAGAGTGTAATGTACCTTTTTTAATTTTAAATTTATATTCTTATTTCATAATTATTGGATATGTACATTTTCTTTTATTTATTTATTTTTTATGAATAACCACAACAACATCTTGACTCAGCACTCGAATTCCATTTATCATATTTATCATAGTTTGAGAGTCAATTTCGATAACAACTTGCGAAACTCCCAACTAGAGGTCTAGCTGCTGCCCTTCCCTTATAGCAACGACTTCCATGAAAAATGGGCTGACACAATAGTTTAAAGATTGAGCGATAATATAGACACTTTGTTTTGACCGGCCTTGAAATTTAGACGCTTTCCTTCGAATATTCAATGATAAAAATTAGAATATGCTATTTCATGAGTTTCTCAACAAAAAAGTTAGATTTAAGATAACATACAAAATCATGTAAAATTATAAAATACTACAAAATAATAAACTAATAAAATATATTTTAGCGGTTTAAAATAATTTGGTCAAAACGGGTAAATGTTAGGATTAAAGTTTAAATCTGACATTTTTGCTGAAAAACATAAGAATGGATTTTCTATAAAAGTTACCGGATCTAGACTTTTATCTATGTTTCACATTGCACTCATGAGATCAAATCAAAGAGATCAAATCAAAGAGATCAAGCGTCCGAACTATTTAGCGTACTCGAGTACCCTTTGGACATGCAACAATTAGCTGCCACAAAACTATCGTGCAATCACTCACAATAGCTCTAACACTAGCCCGATATTGCTCTTTTCACCATGCTACATCAACATTTATTTTCAACACTACTAGGTCTATGCCAAGCATCCCCATGAGCTTGCACAATTTGATCCACAATATGAATTCTTTGTTCGGTATTCTCACTAATTGTCCATAACTTATGGACATTGTCCCTCACAATTTTTCACACCTTGTCCAGACTAACCACACACCCATTAAAGTGAGCTGAATTCATTTCCAAATACGTCAAAGAATAGTAAAGCCACACTCCACTGAGAATTTGGAGAGCCTTTCCATTTATAACATAAGTTCATCCGCTACACACCAATTGATTGTCCAAAAATTAATCTAGACTGAACTCTAAGCGGGGATACGTACCAAACCATTTGTGAAAAAAGACATTCAGTAACGAAGTGTGTAGAGAGTCAGAAATTAAACCCCAAATTAAGTATGGGCCTAAGTGCTGAGGTTGCCTTTCTGAGGTGACTAGGAATAAAAAAAAGAAAAGGAGGATGGGCTAAAGCCCAAGGGAATGGGCCAACGGTGGGCCGAAGCAGATCTGACCCACCTAGGGTCCGAACAAACTCCATGAAGGAAAATACTTAAGTCAAGTTGTAGAGGCAACACATGCAACGGTCAAGTTGCTGAGGCACTTTGCCTCAGTGTCGCCATTTCCCAATATTGTCGGTTCTGCCACCATTTGAAGTTGCTGAGGGAAAAAGAAAGCTGAAGCAACTAAGTTACAACAGCCAAGTTGCAGTGGCACTTTCATTCAGTGCCGCCACTCCAAGTATTTTCGGTAGCGCTGCCATTTCAAGTATCGTCGGTACCACAACCATCTAGAGTTGTTGAGGAGAGAAGAAAATCGAAGCAACTAAGTTGCAAAGGTAGTACTTGCAGCGCCTAAGTTGTAGAAATATTTTGTCGGCGCCGCCATTCCTAATATTGTCGATTCTTGCCATAGGAAATGACTGCCATAACAACTATTGTTACCATAACTGACATGTGGGGGGAACATCTTGCCAAGATTATGGCAACCTCTAAGAGAAGTTGTCTCTCTGCAAGTAGAGGCTAATGCTTGGCACTGATAGCAAGCCCCAAGACTTACTGGTTGGAGCTGATAGCAGGCCCAGAGATACCAGTTTACCGCGGCGATCCCGCGAAGATGGAAGTAGGGTAGCTCGAGTGTAAGAGACTCCCTTTCTATTACCCAAGTCATGGACCTGCCTTAGTCGCACAGGCAAGACTAAGGAAGCCCCCTTGGGCTTGGTACTAAGGCACAACATGGTTGATAGCAAGCTTGGTTGTGGCCTTCGCACTGGGAAGCTGGGGAGTTTGTGGTTAGGTTAAAGGCTTCGCTGAGGTGAACACGAACATTGCCGATGGCAGGCTAATAGAGTCCTGAGAATGCATGTACTGGCTAAATAGAACTGAGAAGGCAAGTGCAGCAGCAAGGTTTACCGTTGCAACTGTATTTGCTGAGGTTCGAGTTGAGAAGGCAAGCACAACGGCAAACACTCCCACTGTAACTGCACTTGCTGAGGCTCAAAAGGGAGTTGCAGCACTAAACACTCTTGTGGCATTTACACTTGCTGAGGTTCAAAAAAGTAGTTTTGGAGGCAAACAGATAGTACATAGTACATGCAGAGGGCACCTGCAGCCTGGTGGCTCAAGGTAGAATGTTCTGTGTGATCCTTAGGGACGCATGTCTTCTTTCTATTTGGCCACTTGGTGTCCTCTTGGTACCAAGGAAAAGCCTATAAATAGGACCCATTTCCCAAGGTCTAAAGTGAGGAATTTTGGAGATTTGGAGGAGATGCTGCTTATTTGTGCACTGCCATTTATTTCTGCTTGAGTTGCCTGCTTCACCTTCACCTAGCTACTCACTGTCCAGTCTTTTCTCCATTGTTGGACCATTAACATAGTTTTGCCTCTCTAATCATCTTCCTAACCTTGAACCCCCTTACATTTCTAGTGACTTCACTGGGAAGGCTGCTTTGTTGATGGTTTATACCCGCAGTGGCTTACACACTTCACTGGAAAAAATGGTAGAGGATAAAGTTCAGTAACCCGCACGGCAGCAAGGCTCTTCCAATGATGGAGCAACACATGCCGAGGACCATGACCACAGTGTTGTAGTTAAGGCAGTCCAGTCACTCCAGGATAAGTAGAGGGAGATCCTAGCAGCTTTACAAACCCTCATCGAGGCTATTATGGCAATGGCTTCTAGACCAGCTCCAGTGCAAGCACCTCCACCTATAGTAGTCCCAAACCTAGTGCCTACTCTGTTCCCTAGGAATTAGGTTCCAATCTAGGTGCCTCCAGTGGTACCCCAGGTGAACGATATGGTTGCTAGTTCTGCTACCTAGGAGCAGACTAGACCTTTCCAGCCCACTCGCTTTGTTACTTTAGCTGATATACAAGCTATGCTCGAGCAAAAGTATAGCAAGAAGTAACTACCATCTCTCCCTAACCCAGATGTGAAGCCCCCATACTCTTAGGAGCTATTGGTCATGCCATACCCAATTGGGTATACAGTACCCAAGTTTATCAAGTTTAATGGGAAGCAAGGCAATGCAAGAGAACATGTGGTGAGGTTCAATGAAACTCTTGGTGTCCATGGTAGTGATCACTCTCTACACCTTTGGGAGTTGTCCAAATCACTTACTGAAAGGGCTTACTGTTGGTATGTGAACTTGGCCCCCAACTCGATCAAGAGTTGGGAGGAGATGGTGAACAAGTTCTATACGAAGTTCTTCCAAGTCCAAGAGAAAGTTACAACCCTCACACTTGGGTAAGATGTCCAAAAAAAAGGTGAAGATCTACTGGACTATGTCAAGCGGTTCCAAGATAAGGCTATTGACTGTCATGAACCAGTGGATGAGGCCCACTTAATCAACATATGTATGGAGGGTGCCATACGCGATTAGAAAACTTTCTTGGTGAACCATAATCTGCGTACTTTTCAGCCTTGATTGAGGTAGCTAGGAACCTTAGTACCACTGGTCCTTTGCATAGATCTCGTGACAGTCACCGTTACTCTTGTAATAGTAGAGTTGCTACGGTAACCTCCGCAGGAGGGAGCCGCTCGCAAGGGGAGGCATCATCTTCTCGGAAGAGGAAGAGTTATGAGGACAGAAATCCATATCCTTGCAATCTTGAGAACATGAAAGCCTTGGTTAAAGAATAGGTGGCCGATGGTGAACTTACTTTGCCTTTGGTTGATGTTCCCCCTAACCAAAAAAGACAAAGAAAGCCTAGATTATTGTATCTATCACAAAGCCACCAGACACCTTACTAGGAACTGTTGGACTTTGAAAAGTATCTTCAAACAGAAGGTTGCTACAAATGAGTTAAAGTTCAAAGATGCCAATAACCGCGATGTAAGAAAGGACCCTTATCCTAACCACAAGGAGAAATGAAAGAATGTACACATGATTGGGTATCTTGGGCTTGTGCGCGATCAAGTGCACATGGCGTCCTACTATGACAAGTTAGAAGAAATCGCAACTGGCCAGCTCCCTAAAACAGTACTTGCTGAGGCAAACTCGCAGAGGATACTTATGCTCAAGCCTTACAAAACTCTGTCAAGTTTTGTACCTTCTTTGACCAGCTATGGCTGAGCCAAGCCGCCAGGCTCGAAGCAACAAAGGCCCTCATCAACATTTTTGAAGTGCATCATCCTAAAGTTACTGAGGCTAAGGAATATGTGCCTCGGCACATCCAGGAAGATTATGTGACCATTACCTTTTAAGAGGCAGACAGAGCATACCCATTTCCTTATAACCGTCCTCTTTTTGTCACAGCTTACATCAATGATGTGGAGTTCAAGCGTGGTTTCCTTGATGGCGGAGCATCCATAAACATCATCACTATCGATACCTTTGTGAAGGCCGTATCCTAGAGTCCAGGATGGTTCACCAACCCATTATTGTGATGGGCTTTGGTAGTGAGAAAAAAGTTGCTAAGGGTCATGTTGTAGTGGACTTAGCAGTTGGTGAGATCCACTCCACAACTAAGTTCCATGTGATTGATGCGGACACAAATTACCACATGATACTTGGCAGAGCTTGGATGCACCGATATGGGGCTATCCCGTCGAGTTATCATCAATGCGTAAAAGCAATGTTAGGAAGGCGCATAGTGACCATAAATGCATTTGACAAGCCATTTGGAGTAGAGGAGGCACACTATTCTGATGTAGTTTTCTTTACTGAGCTGCCAACGGATGAGGCTTCAAGGACTGGTAAAGTTGCAAGGGTAAAGTTGCCGACATAGGAAGACATTCAAGATGTAGAGGCTACTCTAGAAAGTAGTGGGCACAAGAGAAGCAGCAAGTCCACAAGTCCTCTGCACAAGATTATTAAGGTGTGCGATGGCAGCAAGACAGTTTACTACCTATAACGGTCTTGAGGCCCAGACTTCATGCCCTGGGAGGATGGCCTCAAGACCAACAAGTGTGATGGCGATGAATTCCAAGAAGGGTTGGTGGAGTCCCTTGACCCCGCTCCTGAGTGCATGCAAGACAGACTCAAACCACAACAGGAAGTACTTGCTGAGGTAAACCTCAGTGACTTACCAGGGTAGAGCAAACCTGTGTTTATCAGCGACACAATGGCTCTAACAGCTAAGGAAGAATTGATAACACTACTGAAGCGATATAGTGACGTCTTTGCTTGGACATATGATGAGATGCCTGGTTTTGACCCATCCTTTGTCACCCATCACCTTGACACTTTTCCCAACTCTAAGCCAATAAAGCAGCATACTCAAAAGTATCACCCTAACCTTAAGGTGAAGATTAAAGAAGAGGTAGAAAAGTTGCAGAGGGCCAAGTTCGTTGAACTTATGCAGTACCCAACTTAGCTAGCAAATATTGTGCTTGTGAAGAAGAAGAACGATCAGATCAGGGTCTGTATAGACTTTCGCGACCTGAACAAGGCCTACCCGAAAGACGAGTTTTCATTACCTCATGTTGACACACTCGTCGATTCTACTGGGGGCCATCATATGTTCTCTTTCATGGACAGGTTCAGTGGTTATAACCAGATCAAATTGGCACTAGAAGATGGAGAAAAGACAGCTTTCAGAATGCCCTTGGGAAATTTTTTCTATACAGTGATACCCTTCGGTTTAAAAAATGCAGGGGCAACCTATCAACCGACTATGACTGCAGTATTCCATGATATGTTACATCATGAAGTCGAAGTGTATGGGGATGACTTGGTGGTAAAGTCTACTGAAGCAAATTAGCACCTCTATGACTTGGAAAAAGTTTTTTAGCGTTGTTGAAAGTTCTGCTTAAAGATGAACCCTTTCAAGTGTGCCTTTAGAGTTACTGCGGGTAAGTTCCTTGGCTTTCTGGTACACCAACGGGGGATTGAAGTAGATGGGGATAAGATCAAGTCAATCATGGAGATGTCACCTCCACACTCTCAAAAAGCCTTGAGAAATTCCTAGGCAAAGTGTCATATCTTAGGAGGTTCATCCCAGCCTTTGAGGATATAACCTTTTCCTTTGGGACACTGCTGAAAGGGAATCACAAGTTTGAATGGTTGCGAGAACACTAACAGGCATTCGATATGGTGAAGCAAACACTTACCTCTCCACTTACAATGCTACTGTACCTCACTTCTACACCTCGGTCTATTAGAGCTCTACTTGTCCAAGACATAGACGGTATTGAGAAGCTAGACTATTATATCAGCCACAAAGTTAACTGTGCCGAATCACGGTATACCCCAATTGAGAGACATTGCTTAGCCTTAATCTTCACTACACAGAAGTTGCGTCATTCTTTTTTGGCACACCCGATCCAGGTTGTGACTAGGAGTGACCCAGTCCGCTACTTACTAAGCAAGCCCGCTCTGACCGGAAGAATGGCAAGATGGCTTTTGGCTCTAGCAGAATATGACATAACATATGTTACTCCTAATTCTATCAAGAGCCAAGCACTTGCAGACTTGCTAGCATAATTCCCATATGGTGAACATGAACTTGCAGAGGTACCCCTATCTGGTGAGGTCCATGTCTCAGCAGCAGTGGTTAAGACTTATTGGGATTTAAATTTGATGGAGCCTCTAGAGCAGGGAAAGGTGGAACGGGTATAACACTCACTAGTCAAGAGGGGGAGAAGTTCCATTTGTTATATAAGCTTGACTTTGCATGTTCCAACAATGAGACTGAATATGAGGCGTTGATACTGGGTTTGATTGCTACTCAAAAGAAAGGCCTCCGTAAGCTGAAAATTTGGGGTGACTCCAAGTTAGTTGTCAAGCGAACAATGGGTGATTTCACCTTGAAGAAGCCGCTGTTGCCCCATAGTTCAAAAATTGCTCACTCAGTTTGATAATGTCCAAATCCAGTACACCCCTCAAACACACAACCGTTTCCCCGATGCCTTGGCTACACTGGGGGCAAAGTTGGATATACTAAATGATAGTATAGCCATCGTCATCGAGAAAAAAACAACACCAGCAGTGTTATCCGAAGGACATACAAAGCAAGATTTTGAGGGATGGAGAGCAGACATAATCCAACAATTGAAAAAAGGCCAAGGACCGATCAGACCAAAAGAACTTGCATCATTCTTGTTCCTCAGAGGAGAGTTATATTTTCGTGGTCCTAACAACCTGTTAGCAAGGTGCGTCGGTAGACAAGAAGCAACTTACAGACTTAAGCAGATCCATGCTAAGTCCTGTGGAGATGGAGATATCAATCTATACCAACAGATGCAGAGACAAGGGTATTACTGGCCAGATATGGAAAATGAAAGTACCGAGTTGCAGAGGTAATGTGCAAAATGTTAGTCCTATCTTAAAAAAGAAGAAGCCCATTTCTTAAGTAGTGAAAAATGGAGGCAGCCATATATTGACTACCTTGGAAGCGGCACACTGCCCGAGAACAAAGCTGATGCAATTAAAGTTAAGAGGCGGGCCCTCCGCTTTTTCCTTAACCAAGGCAAGCTGTACCACAGAAGCTTCGAAAGGGAACCTTTGGCGTGTTTATCAAAAGATAAGGCAAACGAAGTGCTAAAGGAAGTCCACAAGGCAGAGCATCAAGGAGCTCATCGATTATATGGGCACCTTATTCACCTCGACTATTACTGGCCGACAATGGAAGAAGATGCTAAAAACTTTGTAAAGAGATGTCAATCCTGCCAGAAATTTGAGAACTTGATACATGCACCAGTGGTTAAACTGCACAACATCAAGACCCCTTATCTATTTCATACTTGAGCATTTGACCTAGTAGGTCCTATGGCGCAGCAATCCAAAGGCCACATATGGATACTTGTAGCGACTGAAGTTAGTAACAAGTGGGTAGAGGCTATACTGATAAGGAAGGCAGATGAAGCAGAAGTGGCCAACTTCATCAAGGAAAACATAATCTGTAGGTTTGGTATACCCAAGGTGATGTCTGATAATAGGACCCCCTTTGTGAACTGCCATGTGGGAAGATTGTTGGACACTTACCAAATCAATCACCGCAAGTCTACCCCATACTATCCTCAAGGAAACGGACAAGCTAAGGTAACCAACAAAACCCTCATCTGAATACTGAGTAAAATGATGGATGAAGCAAGGGACACATAGTCTGAACAACTCCCCTCAGCACTCTGGGCATATAGAATGTCAAAGAGGAAGCCAACTCAGGCAACCCCATTTTCCCTAGTATATGGGTTTGAAGCTGTGTTACCAGTTGAGTTGGCAGTATCCTCAACAAAAATGGCTATGTCAGCACACTTAGCTCCAGATAGTAGGAAGAATGACATAGAGGCAGCCGAAGAAAAAAGAGATCGGGGCCTCGTAAGCAATGGAAAAGTATCATCAATCCATAGCTCACGCCTACAATCAATCTATTCAACACAGGGAATTCAATGAGGGGGACTTGGTATAGAAAACAGTGGATGCAATCATGCGTAGGCAACCAATCCCCAAGTTCTCGCCAAGATGGGAAGGCCCCTACAAAGTTGTTAAGGCAAGCAGTAGCGGGAATTACAAGTTGAGAAGAGTAGATGACGGGTTCAAAACTGGCCCTATCAATGCTAAGTATGTAAAGGAGTATTTTCCTTAATTTCTTTTGTTCATAAAAAGAGTTTTAAGTTTCTTTGTTAGTACTTCCAAAACAACGTGTAAGAAAGTGTCATGCACGTAGCGTGAAGAAATTTTTCCATACTTAGTGAAATTTTGTCCATGTAAAAAGCTTAGTCATGACAAAGTTTTGTTCATGGCAAGAGTTTCGCTTGTCTTTAGAAGTTATGTGAAAGACAATGAAAGGAAGGCAATAAAGTAAGGCTCAATTTCTTTGATTCTCATAAACATCAAAGTTTTCCATAGCATGATTACAGTGTTGAAAGGGGGAAAAAAAAGAAAAAAGAGAAAGAGATAGCAACAGTATAAAGAAAAAGAGCCACAACAAAGCCCCAATACATCAAATCAAACCCTTCATGAGGGAGTCCATCAAGGTCACATCCCGAGGTAACTGAGCAATGAGCGTGGTCCTTTTTCCTGAACCAAGCTAGGTTCTGTTGGTGCTGCTCCAATGCAACCTCACACTCCTTGATAGTCTCCTTCAAGGATGTAATCATTGCTACATTGTCTGCATGCTGAAGGAAGCCATTGACTGCCTGAAGCCTATCCCTTATCCACGAAAGATCCAAATCATTCCTCTCAAAGCCGCTCAGATTGGTCTCAGCACTTTCCATGAACTTGCTAGGAGTTGTCAGAATCCTCTTAGTAGCAAGGTCGCGAATGAAACTGGCAAGTGACTCTAACAGTGTTGTCTGCACTATAGAGCCAGGAACGTTAAAAGCAGTAAAGGTGCCAGGGTGCAGCGCCTGGATACGGGCAAGAGTGGGAGCAGCTTCGGAGAAGACTCAATAACTTAGAAAAGAAACTCTCCCTGAGAACTAAGGGGACTCTCTTACACGACCGCTAGCTTGAATCATGGGAGAGAGATTGGCAAAGCGACCAAAGGTCTTAGGATGACGCACCTCCCCTGAAGATGACTGCCCAGCATTTTTGGAATGAGTAGATGTTGGGAGGCGACCAAGCGAATTGATCTCACGAGAAAGGCCAAAGCTACCTACACCATCAAGTCACTTCGAAAAGAGGTCGTCCATATGGTAGTCCTCAATATTCAAATCTGGCATAACAGTGGTGTCCATGCCCACATAAAAGTCTCGTGATCTCCCAAGATTACCTGGCACCTTAGGGAATTGAATGGGTACAGATTAACAAGCTGCTTAGAAGTTGTTGAGACAACTGGGTTAGAAGCATCAGCAACAGCAATGGTACCATGAGTGGCCAGATTGACAGCTACCTCTGCGAGTTAGGCCAAATTTTGGGGGCCCACAGCAAGAATAGCTGCGACATTTGCACCTCCCTCAGTAACTTGAACATTGGAAAGTGGGGTTTGTTGAACCAGTGGAGACTCAGTGGACTGGGAAGAAGCCCTAGATACAGCTCCCAAGGGAGGTGGTGCAACTTCTAGTGGCTCTCTTATGCCATGCTCCTCTCTCGGAGTCTGTGGAACAAAATCATTCCTGCCGATGGAGGAACAGTCAGAATGAACAGAATTATTAGGGTGAGGTTCTGCACCCGCTGCAATTTCCACAGTAAAGGGGGTTTGTTCGTTTTTAGAAAGGGAGGTATCATGACCTCCTTCTATATCTGCAACCTCAACAATTGGCTTAGCTTCAGCAACTGGCTCAGCCTCAGTAGTTGGTTCGACCTCAGCACTTGGTTCTTCTTCAATGTCTGGAAGTACCATTATGGGGGTTCTGAGTCTTGTGACCCTTGAAGCAATGGGAAGGTCGTCGTCGTCGTCTGAATCTAAGGAAATTCTGATGGCAGTAGAAAAACCTCTGGGGCCCGAAAGTGGTATAGCCGAACGGCCCTGAAAAGGAAAAAAGATCATGTGATTAGTAAAGTAGAGATAAAAAGCCGAAAGAAGTTTGAAAAATGCAGAATATTTTCTAAGTATGGATACATTTTGGAGTCTATTCCTACTTGGTGAGGCACGAGCCTCAGCAACTGATGCCACTGCCTCTTGGACTGCTCTCAAGCGGGAGTGGGTCATGCACACTGTTGTACGGATTGGGGAGAGAACAAGTTGGAAAGGTTGGACAGACATTGCCCCAGACAGATGAGGCTCCTCTACTGCAAGCAAGGACAAAATCTTGAAAAAGAAAAATGCACTGGTCTGCTTTCTGCAACTAGAAGGGAAACAAAGGGATAAGTCAAGTTGTGGAATGGGTTCCACTGTAGGGACGACTAGGTCACTATTGCAAAAATTGAAAAAAGAGTTGAGGTTGCAATGAGAAAATAGCCTATTGCTAGAGGTGAAGATGCCTTCTCTTCCAAGCAAGGGTAGCTCTATGAGTCCCAAACCCTCCACAAGTAAAGTGGTGTAATCACAAGCAAACTGCTGGAAGCACGGGTGAAAATCTGTTTGAGGCAGAGGGGCATGTGGGACACCGATCCATACCAAATTGTCTAAGGACCCTGTCCGGTCGATAGATGACACTAGACATGCCCTCCTTATTCCAGACGAGTAGAAACCCTGGACGTATCATAGCAGCGATAAGAAGGGAGTTGGGTTGGACGCTGTCAAGGGAAAAATAAACATGACAAGCCTCAGAAAAATAGAACGGAACAACAGAGATGCCTGGAAGAAGCTGGGTAAAAGGGCAGAACACGCACTCCTTCATACGATCAATGTAGTCCACAAAAGGTCTGTTAGTGCCAACACCAGACCACCTGGAGATGAGAGGGAGGGAGTGGCACACTTGTCTTATGACGGGCCGTCCCTTTACATTTAGGACAGGACGACCCTCTATATCAAGGACTTCATTGATAAAAAAAAGGACTCATGCTCTTTAGGGGCGTGGCCTATGGAAGGAAACTACTCATAGAAGAAGGTGGTCAGGAACTGGGTATGAACAAAGCTCCATACATCGTAGTGACCCATGGATCTATTCATGTTCGAATCAATGAGGTCTAGACAAAAGTATAAATTCCGCAAGAAGAGGGGAGCCAAAGGGATCTAACTGTTGCTGCAAAGTTTGACACCAAAAGGGAACACCGAGGGATTGATGTTTTCAACAGGGTTGTTGGGAAGAACAAAAAAGGAGATGAAATAACTAACAATGGTGGCCAGGTACAAGTCGCCGCGGTGGCCCAACCCAAATATGGACTCATGATTATCTTTAGTAATGTCACCCACAACCGGTTACACGTCCTTAAAAAAATGTTTCAGCCAGGAGAAGTAGGTGGTCTTTTCCCTCTTGGGCCTCTCTTGAAGCAATTCCCCAGTCCGAAGATCATACCAAGAGCCATACTTTCGTGCCTCTCAAAAGGCACCTTGGAGAGCAATGACGGCAGTCTGTTCTGCAGTAGTTAAGGATGCAGGATCAAAAGGGTAATCCCCACGGGTGCTCAGGCAAAGGAGGACAGCAACATCTTCAAGGGTTGGGGTTATCTCCCCCTAAGCCGGAATGAAGGTATGAGTGTCGCGGCTCCAACAGGAAACAATCGTATCAGTATTGGTCTGTTCCTTGCGTATGGACAACTCCCTCGAAATCAAAATGGCGTTGAAGAGACGGACATCTCTCAAGCACTGCTCGAAGCGATCATCTACAATGATATCATCAACCCAAAGGGACCAGTGTGATAAAGGGCCCGAGTGAGTGTAGTAATAGATGTATGAATTGGAAAAAGGAGTAGAGGCTCTTTCCTGTCTTTTCTTACTACTCCTTTCAAGAGGTATAATTTTGAGCATCTCTACACTACTTCTTTCCTATCTTTTCTTACTATTTTTCAACTATTTTTGGACTATTTTTATGGGTTGAAACTTGTGGTTTAAAGCTACCAAAGGTGGTGGGGTTAATCACCCTTCTTTGAACCTTGTCTCATAAGCTTTTGCCCTTGTGTTTCCCATCTTCTCATTAACTTTTTTTGAGCTTTTTATCACTGATTTTTAGAAGTTTTTAGAGGTTAAAAATATAGTTTTGAAGTCCCAAAAATGGAGGGGTTAGCCGCCCCTCCTTGTGCTTGTTTACTAGCTTAAATTCCTTAATATTGTAGCTAACTTTTTCAAGCTTTTCCAAGTAAATTTCAGCACTATTTTTGCTTACTTTAGGACTGTTTTAGGTTGGTTATTTCATTTGAGCTTTGTATAGCATGCTTGTAGTGTAATTGTCCTCATAGGCTTGGTGGTTTAGGCCATAGCCACCAACCTATTTGAGTTAATAGTGTTTTTTTCTTGCTTTCCCTACTTGTGATCACCTCTAATCACCTCTGCAACCTCCCTCCTTTCTTGGCTTTTTTTTTCGCTTTGAAAGTTGTTTCAAACCAAGTGTTTGTTTAAGCACGAGATTGGGATATTGTGCTTAATGGTTTAATCCTTTTGGGGGTTCATTACCAACGGCATGGTGTCTCTTTCATGCCCAAAGCAACTCTTTGTTTGATATTTCTTTCCATTAGAGGACTTACAGCTCACTTTTGGACTCAATTAACTAAGGAATGGTTGGTAAATAAAATGGATTAATGAAATTAGGACTAAAAGTGATGCAAGATAATAATCAACTTGGGTTCAATCGGACATTAATGAACCCATTGAGTATTGAATCGTTTCTTACTTGTTAGTGATGAAAATGGTTCAAGAGTCAATGTCAATCAGTTTTCTTGATCAATCCATGATAGGGAGAAGGTTTGGGAGTCTTTTATGTTGCACCTATTGAAATTGTACCTCTTGGTTCATAGGCTACCATGCAATGAAATTGCATCAATTGATGGCTTGTGAATTAATCTTGCCACTCCTTTGAGCTGTTTCATGATAAGAAGGGGTAATGTGTACAAACATACCTTGAGAATACCCTATTTGTTCTCTGTATGCCTTCTATTACAGCAGGAGGAACCAAGCTTCAGTGGCCAGCAGACCACTATTTCTGGACAGCAGGTTACCATTTGTGGCCGGTCGGCCACCATGAGCAGCAACTTTTTGGAACAAAATAGAGCAGAGGCTGAGGTGAAAAGATGTTCTTCTGGCAGTAGAATAGTGGGCTTTTTGGATGAAAATCCATGCATGCATGAGCATTCCTCACTTCCCGGGGTTGATTAGTAGCTTAGTTACTTATTTCATGTTGTATTCATGCTGTAATTAATTAGTACATTCTAATTTGTAATTAATTAATTAGTGCGATTAATTAGTTAGTTCCATAGAGTAATTAATTAATTAATTGGTTTTGTAATAACTAGCTAGCATAGTTAGTTTATTTAGTTTGTAATAATTAGTTGATTTGTTTTTTAATTGCTAGTTAATTAGTTTAGCTAGTCAGGTTATTTGGACCCTCTTGCGTGAGGGCACAATTGTAATAATGTGTATGTCTTCTAACCCCATGTCTTTCTCCTTTTTATTTACCTACTTATGATGGTTAGTTTAGGGCATCGTGTTTTGTTTAGTATCTCTCATGCCTTGCATCCATTGTCTTGCATGCATTGAGCTCAGTGCATCATTCTAAGTTGCATTGTTAGTTAAATATTATTTGAATACGTGCTTAGACCGCATGCAATCAAATTGCTTCATATGCCATATTAGTAGCCGAGCCTAGTAATTGCATATCGCATGTGTTGCATTAGTCATATTTCATAGTTAGGTTCATGCATTATTCTAACTCTCTCATCTTTTTTTTTTGGCTTGGAGTACTAGGTGAGCTTTTGTTTGTTTTAGCATATTGCATTGTATGTTAGTGTTGCCATGTCTAGCATGCTTGCCATGAGGCTAAATGCTTAATTGATAAACTGCTTGATTGCTTGTGGATGAAGGCTAATTGCTTGAATTGGAATAATTTGAGTAATGTTCATATGCGATCACTTTTTCAAGTGGTACATATTTGAAACAATTTTCAAAACCAAAACATGAAATCAAATTGTTCCAATTTCTGCAAAATAGTCTATACTTGTGTGCACATCACATAATAAGTTAGCCTAATAAATCGAAACAAGAGCATATAATGTAAACAAGAATCACATCATGATTAGTAGAGACCGATCTTTGATCGGACGAGTGCGGTTCTTAATTCATGTTTTCCCCTCTCGTACCTTAGTTCCCAAGCCGAGACAATCTTGGTGATAACAGACATGTAGCCTTTGGCACGAGTCATGGGTTTTTCTAAATTTTTCAAAAATATTTAGGTGGTGACTCTATATCTGGCAAAGTAGTCCATTTTTGGAAATTTGATTCAAAATCGATTTTCCAAAAGATTTGCCGGATTTGGACTCTTTGGTGTTTATCTATGTCACATTGCACTTGTGGAATCAGATTCAGAACCACTTGTAGAGTCCGAACTGTAGGGCTTCTCATCTTTTGAAAAAAGCATGAAAAGTCGAGCTACAGTTTCTGGCGACTCTACTGGAGATTTAGAGAACTTGACTTGAAATTCATGATGTGAAATTTTATCTACAGTTATATGTTCTTTGCGTTGCATTTGCATTGGTGCGCTTAAGTCCCTGTGTTTGCCATATGCTATTCCTAGACCGTTTGTCGGAGGCTTGCCCAAAAGTTTGCCAAAAGGTTGACCGGATGTGGGCTCTGCCATGTTGGGAACACAACCCTTGGATCTGGACTACTGTTGTACCACTTGATCTTTCTTTCACTTCTTGGTGTTAGGTGTGAGAGGTATATTAGGAGTCTTGCTGAGGTACCCTTTTTAACCATTTGGCCTAGCTGCATATTGTAAAACTCTAGTGATTGTTCCAAATTAGGATAGGATACTCTCCATATGCCGAATGATATAATACTGCTTGTTTGAGTAGTAAAATTGTAGATTACTCCAAAGCTAGGACAGGGAAACCCCAACCTCTCATAGGGGTGTTTTGAGTGCTTTTGTGCAAAATTTGAAATCTTTGGAAATATGTGATGCAATCTTGGGAGAGCCTTAATCTTGAGGCGCTTCTTTTTAAACTTGAGGGTCATATCAGAATCAGAATTTGAGTCAAAATCCAGGGGTTTGTGTTTGATATGGGTGAATTTTTAGCAAAACCAGAACCAAGGCCAAAAATGTATCCTGTTTTGCTTTGACTGGCATACTTGGTATCCTGATCTGATGAGGCATTTATTTTTAATACCAGGTGTGTCTGAACTAGAGAAAAAAAAATCCCCGCCTTAAACCATCACAGTCCATCCAATTTTAGAAAAAAACCCACTTAGCAAAGGTCCAATCCATTTGATCCACGAAAGGCCAACTCAGAAAAGATCTATCTAATATTAAAAGACTCATTCTACCGAAAGACCCATTTTGAAAAGCCCAATCCAGTCAAACTCGTCTACACTCATCTAGTTCAGATACATCAAAGTATAGCCGGCTCGAAATCCTTGTTAGTTAACTCTTAGCTTACACCCATCTATTTCTCCAATTGCCAACTTAGTAGACAAGTGATGACACAAAGTCCGGAAGAAGTTGTGGCCATGATAACCGCTCTAAACTCAGGAATTGCCATGCATGATGAGACCAATGCTGAAATACAACACCCATCTGGGGCATCTACTACACATCCAGTCTCAGGCCCCCAGTCGAACTTTGATCGACCTCCGCCAATTGAAGATTTGCAAGGTCTGGATCCTTGAGAAGGATCGGCCCAAGCTTGAGTTTCTAGACCCGTGATGCAACCTAATAAGAGGCTTTATCCCCATGATATTAATGATCTCAACCCGACCTTATTAAAAATTGCTAACCTTGAGAAATAATTCCAAAAGGCGCAGGGCCTTAACTCCATTCTCGACATTAAGGATGGGTACACCGAGGCTGCCGTAAGACTCCCAGACAAATTCAAAATGCTGCACATTAACGTTTCGACAGGTCTGGAGATCCTATGGTACATATCCAGCTTTTCTTGGACATCCTGAAACCAATGGGTCTGACTAAGCCTCAAAAACTCTTTCTGTATGGAAGAACCCTGTCGGGCATAGCAGCCACTTAGTACGCCAAGTTGGAGAATAAAGTCAAGCAGAATTGGAAAGACTTGGCTAAAGCGTTTGTCAATCAATATTCTTACAATACCTAAATTGAAATGACCACCCAAGACCTTGAAGCAACCCACCAAAATCCTGAAGAGCCTTTCGTGAAATTCGTTGTAAAGTGAAGAACGAAGGCAGCACAGATGACAGATCACCCTTCTGAGAGGGACCAAGTATGGATAGTGGTGTAGAACCTTGAGCCTGATATGTTGCAAAAATTGATAGTCGCTCCACTGTTCACTTTCAAAACTTTGCATGACTTAGGGGTTTAGATTGAGAGTGCATTCAATAAAGGGACTATCCCCAAAACAAGTGAACTAACAAGGAGGGTGTTTTCTGGGAGTGCCAATGCTAGGAGTAGCACTAGTCCCAAACCCACTGAAATCAATATCGTCGCCGCCAATCCCAAATCTGCTGACCCTTTTGCCAATACCAACCCACAAACAGCCGGCCCAACCCGAGTTCAAGGCAGAACGTTTGCCCTCCTTTATATGAGCCTAACTAATGCACTACAAGTCCTGATGAAAAAAGGGTATCTCAAACCCCTTGATCCCCAACCTCTTTGTAACTCACTCCCTGCCAGACATAACCCCACCAAATACTGTGAATATCATCAGCAGCGCGGCCATGGCACCAATCGTTGCTACCGCCTTCGTCATGAGGTTTAGAATCTCATCGACAACTAGATGATAGCTCCACCTCAAGACCCCAATGTTACCACCAACCCACTTCTCATCCATGACCAAGCATCTCCTTCCCACCTTAACCTCATCCATACACTACTTCCTACCTTCAATCCCAACATATACATCAGCCCGACCCATTTACCCAAGCCTGAGGTGTTCATTCCAGAAAGCACTAATTTGTGCATGATGGATACACCCAATCCGGTTCGGGTACACTAAGAGTGCCAAATGGCTTAACCCTCTACTGTTGAGATGTTGGGAATGATTGAAAACCTTCAAGGAACGGTGGAAGATTTAACATTTGGGATTTCGATCCTGTCAAAAAGCTCTCCAATCTTGGGGCAAGCTGCTGTTGAAAAGGGCCAACTCGAAACTATCTCAAGTCTGGGTAATGACAGATCAACAACAAATGGTCCTCGCTTCGATATAGCCACCCAATCCCTTGGCCAAGTAGAAGAAACTGGCAAGAACAAAGCTGGGACAAATATTGATCCCTATGTACATCTCTGGTGGGCTATTGAGACTTTGAAGGTCGAAGGGTTGAACAAGCAACAAGTGCTTGAAGTTGTTGCAAAGACTATGGATAACACTTTGGTCGCTCAGGATGAGAGCATTTTGAATCAGGGAGCAAACAATGGAAAGGGATGCTTTACCAGAAACACCCATCCTAATTCCAGTCCCAAGCCTATGAATACTCGACCAACATCCGCCACTCCATTTGCCAATATTTCCAAACCTAATGCTTCCTCCTCCCAAAAATGAACCTTCTCCCAACTCCACATGAGCCTAACATGTGCATTAAAGGTACTAATAGAGAAAGGGTATCTCAAACCTCTCAATCCTCGACCTCTCCCTAATCCTCTCCCACCTAAACACGACTTTACCCAATATTGCACATTCCATCAGCAGTACAGTCACCATACTGACCATTGCTTTCGTCTTTGCCATGAAATTCAAGACTTGATTGACAATAAGGTCATCACCCCACCTGAAAATCCCAAAGCTGTCAATAACCCTCTTCCTGACCACAATAGATGGCCATTTCATAACATAAAACCCACCCACAGCTTGCCAACAACCAACCATTATCCTAGCCAACACATCATACCCTCTAATGAGCCCAAACCCATTATGTTCATTCCTGAATCTTCTGATTCTGATCTGAGTAAAAGGAACAAAATCTTTGAAGAGATGGAAAGTTTACTCGATCTTGGCATGTTCAAGGTTGATGAAGCAGTGATGCCAGCACTGGTGATTAGAATGATAAATCTCAGTCTTAGCTAGGGTAATTGTTGAAAGCACTTGGGAAAGACCTTCTAAACTAGGGGCATGGTGTGAAAAAGTAATTACTTCAGTCAAGAAGATGTGTGGGGACAACGTAATTATGAGGTTCAATCTATGAGGCCCGATTTGAAAGTTGAAAGTCAATCCTTCTGGGTGTGGATATGTACTGCTGAATTGAAGATAGGTTTGCACCTTCTCGTGGGCTACTTGAAGTTGTTTTTGAAATTCTACAGATGGACATGGAGAAGGGAAACCCCATTTTGTCTCAGAAATGCTTATTTTGTTTTGAGTTGTGTCCTGCAAATAGTTGTGTTGTAAGTGTTATTTTCTTTGTCTTTTCTTATGTTGTTGTGTCAGTTAAGTCTTTTCCTTTGAGTCGCTCTCGTGTACCCTCAGGTCTTCATCTTTATAAAAAAATGGAAGTCAAGTTTTTGATCATTTTGTTATGTCTACAGGAATGCATGTGTGCCCTTTTAGAAATAGAAAAAGCTTTGAATTTTGTTTTTTGAATGAGGTCATGTTAATAAGCGCGAGTGTTAAGAATGATCCTCTAAATGGTTTGAGTGAAGTCTTACTTATTGGCACAAAGTCCTTCATGATCTTAAAAAGTTCAAGCTGATTCTTCAGCTATTTCTTCTACAAAACTTGTGAAGATAGGTTCAAAATTGTGCGTGGTATTTTACATTGTCTTGGGGATTCTCTTCACCGGTAGGCGATCATTTTGGCAAGCATAAGGCAGCTTTCAGACCTGCAAGAACAAGGCGGCTTTTAAACCTTATAATCATAGAATTGCTCCCCTAGTGTTTTCATTATTTCAAAAAGAAAAGGATAAAAGATGCCTAAAGAAGAAAGAAAAAGAAGAAATGAGAAAAAGAGAAAAAAAAAAAAAGAAAGAGAAAAGAAAAAGGAAAGAAACAAAAGAAAGAGAAAAGAAAAAGAAAAAAGAAAAGGAACAAGAAGTCAGTCATCGAGCTAGGGGCATCCATTGGAATGAAATCCAATCAACTATGAGGAAGGGAACTTCTGTCTGAATTCGGGGAAGCAAATGCGTGGAAGTACCACATTGGAAGAAGAACTAACTCTAAAAATGGAGCCAAAAGAAAGGCAGAATGCATGCATAAAAGAATGGAGAACCAAGCTCAAATCAAGGCAAAGCCAGTTCCAGTGTTAGGGCAAGGGTGACTATTGATCATATTTACCACAAGTGTTGTAATGCTATCCTTGAGAGGCTCGCTAGGCCGAAAACCTAAAAGGGCGACCTAGGCAAAAGTTAGAGCATGAAAAATGAGAAATCAAAAAATATAGCTCGCAAGGTTGAAAACCCTGAAGGGGCAACTTTGGTAAAAGTTAGAGCGCAAAAGGAGAGTGTTAACACCTGAGTGAACCTCAGCCATGAACTACGTTGACCTGATTCCCATTCTTGGGATACGTAGGCAATTTCATCTTGAAGTTCAGTCTTAACCATATCTATCCCATTCATCTCGACCCAATCATCTTGCCTAATTCACGTCGTCAACTTCGTATCAATCCATGAGCTACACCGACTGCTGTGCATATCATATATTTTCGTTGGGTAAGAAAGAACTAACTTGAATCAACAAGTGGAGAATTTTCAATACTCGAACTTATTAGTGGAATCTCTATCTTGAGCAGAAAAGGAATCGAAACTTGAGTTTTATGAAATTGATTTCTAAAGGGAACATAAGTAAAACTAGGGGCACTATGAATGATCAGTTACCTTGAGTCTTTTTCTACTTTTGGGTCAATTGTGAGTTCTGTTGTGTCGCGCATGGTGTTTGTTTTTGTTTGCGCTCTTCATCGAGTCACCATAGTGTGTCTGTCGCTCAAAGGCGCTCTTCATCGAGTCACCCTAGCGAGTCTGTAGCTCAAAAGTTCAATAGAGTGGCATGGTCAAAATTCCAAACACGAATGTTCGCTCCAACGCGAAAACAAGTCCATGTGTGGAATTCATAAACGAGCTGAGAATGCCCATACAAGGGGCATCGCGTTCATGATCATTGTAAAGTGTATATGAGAAACCTGTCACTGCTTCGGAGGGGACTAGAGTAAGTTCTCAATATGTCAGAAGAGAAGCATGAGTTTGATTGGTTGGCAGCTATTCTAGGATCTGACGATCTCCATTACATGTGCCTACATAATGTTGAAAACAGCGGCCAGTGTTTGGATACTAAGGGCAATTTTCAGTACATCTGATCAGGCCATCCATCGAACAAGGGGCATGTACCCAACCGGTGGCCAATAACTGGACACTAGGGGTAATTTTCAGTACATCAGATCGGGTCATCAATTGAATAAGGGGCATGAACCCAACCTTTCTCTTAATCCACTTAGAGCCATTTGTCAGGCATTTTCCCCTGGATTAGGGTAGTTTATCCCCATGTTGATTCTGATATGATTTAGCTTTCGAAAGTTGTCTCCGACCATTTCAAAACTCTCTTAGGATTGCCATTTTCCCTCTAATTAATACACGTGTTTTGTATTATGCCTGCATGCTTATACACTCTGGTTGAGTTGAACCGCGTGATTGGTTGCTCTTGCTCTTGACTTTGTTCTACACTTAATAGAGTTTTGTCGAGTTGCCTCTTTTTGTGTTATATTTCAATGAGTTGTGGCAAGTTGCCCTGTACTCATCTCATAAGGTACATGATACACTACTTTATGTACGACCCAGTTCCCCCTGCACACCGTTTATCTAACATCGCACTGTTTTGTGCACCCTGTATCGCATTGTCTTGTGCACTTTGTATCACACTAGCTTATGCATTATACCCTATATCGCATTGTTTTGTGCACCTTGCATCGCACTATCTTGTGCATTTCACCTTGTATTGCACTGTCTTGTGCATACTTGCATTGCACTGTTTTGTGCATTTAACCTACATCGCACCTTCCACAACACTGTCTTGTGCATTCACTTGAATCGCACTATCTTGTGCACCCTCACTCGCACTGTCTTGTGCACCTGCATTAGGTTATCTTACGCAGTCACCCATATCACACTGTCTTGTGCAAACTTGTATCGCACTGTTTTGTACACCCATATAGCATTGTTTTGTGCATTCATTCACCCTCACTCGCACTATCTTGTGCATTTTGTATCGCACTATCTTGTGCATCCCGTGTCGCACTATCTTGTGCACCCTGTATGGCATTATCTTGTGCACTTTGAATCGCACTATCTTGTGCACCCCATATCGCACTGTCTTTGGCAACTTGCATCATACTATCTTGTGCACCTGTATAGCACTGTTTTGTGCATTCACTTTGCATCGCACTATTTTGTGTACTCACTTGGTCTCGAAGACCTTAAATCCTCTAAAGGTGAAATTCCTTTGGTGTTTGTCGTGCCCGAACGACTTCAGGCAATTTGGTATAGCCACCTGACTGTGTTTGCGGTGAGTTCCTAAGAGATCAACTGTGACAGTGGAAACTAGAGTTCAAATGGCTGAGGCCTAGAACACAAAGGTTTGGGATTTCTGAGACTAAAGTCTGGTTTAAATACCTAGGGGTATATCCTCAGCTTGAACTCTGTATGGCAGCCCTATAGGTTGAGGTAACTTGTATGCGCATCAATTCTAGATACTGAACCAACCTAGTCTGTCACCCTGTTAGAGAATAGGAAAAGTTGCGAACATGGCTAGGAAGAAAAGTAGTACTTGTGGTTTGGAAGCGCAACGAAGAAGAAGATGAAGATCCACAGCAGCATAATGCGAGTCATCACCAATTGCCCCTGTAAGGTACTTTCACTTCCTAACTACTACTTCGTATTCTATCATCTTATACTTCTATCACAATGCACATAGAATTTATTGCATACATCTATTACATCATAGCATTTTATTGCCTATATCATTTCCATGTTAAGCTTAGTTTAGCATGTGCCCATACCTTTCCCTCGTTGAAACATGGTTCTATCATGTGTAAGTACCCACGCTGCTCTAAGGCCAGTATTGAAGGTGTCAACACATTTTCTGTGTTAGACGTGGTCTGTTTTGTGCGCATACCTTTTCTAGGTAAGATGTGGTTTGGCCTACACCTTATTCACTATATCCATTGCATCCATTGCATCGTACTTTGTCTTGTTGCATTCAACATTATCTTTTCCCAGCAGATCATTCCTCACTTATATCATACCACCTAATTACTTGTACTCTTTCTCTTTCTGCGAAAAACATAGTTTTGCATGTGCTCGCACCCCTTTCATGTTAAAACATTATTCTGTTATGTGTAAGTATCCATGTTGCGCTCAGGCCAGCATTGAGAATGTAGGTACTTAGCCTGTGTTAGGCATCATTTGGTTGTGCCCATTTCTTTTCTATATAAAACGTAGTTTGAGTTTACATCTTCATTCCTTTATGGTATTCGCGTGTTTTGCACTGCTTGTGGTTTAATGATTTCGTTACGTTGTATATTTTATGCATGATTTCATTACAATTGTGTATCATTTTGTATTCTGTCCCTAAACAACGCTGGTTTGATTCCTTGCAAAGGGATACGTAGGGAACCCTCGGGTTCAACCAACTGCATTTGTGTTTTGTTTCTTTGCCCAAGTTTTACAGCCTTGTCAAAATGGGTCTTCTTCAAGCTTTGGCGTTCACTCATGTCACTTCATGACTTCGAGCCCTGTCAAAGAGGGGCAACTGTAGAAACCCCATTTTTGACCATCCTTAAGACTTGTGCACCACTAATTGATCACTTGATGATGAAAGTTATGTTGTACAAACGTTAGATTTCTTCAGCAAGAAGAGCTTCTAAATCCCAACCTTACACCCCATTTTGGACCAAAAATATTTTTGACCAAACTTATTTTAGACCTCAAAACCATCTTTTTCAAAATATTTTTCCCAAAAGTTTCTACAATGTTCAAAGTCTCGTATTTCGTTAAATATTGCACTTTTCGGTAAACCGAGTAAGGACAAAGTGCAAATAAATGAAAGGGATGTGAACACTTTGAAAAAAAAATATTTAAACATCTTATTTAGAGGTTTGGAGTTGAAGAAAATAGGAGGAGAGGGAAGAAAACTAGTTCGGGAAAAAGTTAGGCATCAATCCGTTTGGACAAAACTGAGTATCCTTCACTAAAATAGGCATATCTCTTTGCACGCTTAGAATTTAAATGTGACGTTACCACCATTGGAAAGTAGACTTTCGGGGTTTCAATTTAGACTCAAAGATGACCTAAAACCGAGTTCAGATAAAGGAGCTATGCCCATTTGAAGTTGGGCCTGGAAGTAGATTTTTGTGGCCAACAACCCACCATTTGTGGATGGTCGTCCACTATTAGTGGCCGACCGGCCACTATTTCTGGCCTGCTGGCCACTTGTGTAAAACCCAAATATTTTTGTCAGTTGTCCGAAAAAAGCTCCAGTTGTTCCTATATAGATATTTTCGACCTGAGAGGCAGTTTTTTTATATATACACTTGACCTCTCCTCCTGTTTTAAGGTTACAAAAAATTTCTTAAGGGCCAAAACTTGAAATTCTCTCTCTATCTCTATCTTACAACACACACCTTACCCAAACACTTCCTAAACCAATATTGGAGCTCTCCTTGTTGAGATTATTGAGTCTAAATTTCAGCCCTTGAGAGTGTAAGCTTTGTGGTTTGTGAACAAAAGAGTTACCGTGTTTCAAGAGTTATAATGTTGAGCATCTCTACACTACTTCTTTCCTATCTTTTCTTACTTTTTTTCAACTGTTTTTGAACTATTTTTATGGGCTGAAACTTGTGGTTTAAAGCTACCAAAGGTGGAGGGGTTAATCACTCTTCTTTGAACCTTGTCTCATAAGCTTTTGCCCTTGTGTTTTCCATCTCTTCATCAACTTTTTTTGAGCATTTTACTACTGATTTTCAGAGGTTTTTAGAGGCTAAAAATGTAGTTTTGAAGTCCCAAAAATGGAGGGGTTAGCCTTCCCTCTTTGTGCTTGTTTACTAGCTTAAATTCCTTAATATTGTAGCTAACTTTTTCAAGCTTTTCCATGTGAAGTATAGGCTTGGTGGTTTAGGTCTTAGCCACCAGCCTATTTGAGTTGATAGTGTTTATTTCTTGTTTTCCATACTTGTGATCACCTCTAATCATCTCTGCAACCTCCCTCATTTCTTGGCTTTTTCTTTGCTTTGAAAGTTGTTTCCAACCAAGTGTTTGTTTAAGCATGAGATTGAGATATTATGTTTAATGGTTTAATCCCTTTGGGGGTTCATTACCAATGGCATGGTGTCTCTTTCATGCCCAAGGCAACTCTTTGTTTGATATTTCTTTCCATTAGAGGACTTAAAGCTCACTTTTGGACTCAATTAACTAGGGAATGGTTGGTAATTAAAATGGATTAATGAAATTCAGACTCAAAGTGATGCAAGATAATAATCAACTTGAGTTTAATCGAATGTTAATTGAACTCATTGAGTCTTGAGTTGTTTCATACTTGTTAGTGATAAAAACGGTTCAAGAGTCAATGTCGACCACTTCCCTTGATCAATCCATGATAGGGAGGAGGTTTGAGAGTCTTTTATGCTGCATTTATTGAAATTGTACCTCTTGGTTGATAGGCCATCATGCAGTGAAATTGCATCGATTGATGGCTTGTGAATTGAGCTTGCCACTCCTTTGAGATGTTTGATGAGAATGAGGGGTAATGTGTACAAATATACCTTGACAATACCCTGTTTGTTCTCTGTATGCCTTCTATTGCGGCACGAGGAACCAAGATTCGGTGGCCAGCAGGCGACTATTTCTGGACGGTAGGCTACCATTTGTGGCCGGCCGGCCACCACTTCTGACTTGCCGGCCACTTTTATCAAATTGAGCAGCAATTTTTTGGAATAGAATAGAGTAGAGGCTGAGGTGAAAAGATGTTCTACTGTGCAACAGAAGCATTCTAGCAGCAGAACAGTGGGCTTTTCAGGTGGAAATCCGCGCATGCATAAGCATTCCTCACTTCCTAAGGCTGATTAGCAGCTTAGTTACTTATTTCATGTTGTAATTAATTAGTTAATTATAATTTGTAATTAATTAGTTAGTTCCATAGAGTAAATTAAATAATTGGCTTTGTAATAACTAGCTACCATAGTTAGTTTATTCGGTTAGTAAAAATTAGTTTATTCGTTTTGTAATATCTAGTTGATTAGTTTAGCTAATTAGGTTATTTGGACCCTCCTACGCGAGGGCACAGTTGTAATAATGTGTATGTCTTACAACCTTACGTCTTTCTCCCTTTTATTTACTTGCTTATGATGGTTAGTTTAGGGCATCATGTTTCGTTTAGCATCTCTCATGCCTTGCATCTATTGTTTTGCATGGATTGAACTCGGCGCATCATTCTAAGTTGCATTGTTAGTTAAACATTCTTTGAATATGTGCTTAGACCGCATACTATCAAATTACTTCATATGCCATATTAGTAGCCGAGCCTAGTAATTGCATATCACATGTGTTGCATTAGTCATATTGCATAGTTAGGTTCATGCATTATTCTAACTCTGTCATCTTTTTTGGCTTTGAGTATTATGTGAGCTTTTGTTTGTTTTAGCATATTGCATTGTATGGTAGTGTTTCCATGTCTAGCATGCTTACCATGACGCTAAATGCTTAATTGATAAACTGCTTAAATGCCTGTGGATGAAGGCTAATTGCTTGAATTGGAATAACTTGAGTAATGTTCATATGCGATCACTTTTTCAAGTGGTACATATTCGAAACAATTTTCAAAACCAAAATATGAAATCAAATTTTTCCAATTTCTGCAAAATAATCTATACTTGTGTGCGCATCACATAGTAAGTTAGCCTAATAAATCAGAACAAGAGCATATAATGTAAATAAGAATCACATCATGATTAATAGAGACCGATCTTTGATTGGGCGAGTGGGGTGCTCAATTCATAGCCTTCCCTCTCGTACCTAAGTTGCCAAGCCGAGGCAATCTTGGTGATGACAGACAGATAGACTTTGGCATGAGTCGTGGGTTTCCTAAATTTTTCAAAAATATTTAGGTGGCGACTTTGTATCTAGCACATCAGTCCATTTTTGGCAATTTGATTCAAAATCGATTTTCTAAAAGATTTGCCAGATTTGGACTCTTTGGTGTTTATCTATTTCATATTACACTTGTGGAATCAGATTTAGAACGACAGGTAAAGTCTGAACTGTAGGGCTTCTCGCCTTTCGAAAGAAGCGCGAAAAATCGAGCTACATTGCAGAAGTGGGGGACCAATGGACCCAAAAGGCATTATTTACAGAGAAAGCAACAAAAAGGCGCCAACACACTTCCTTAGGATCATTATGACTGTCAGTCAAAAGGCACCTTTCAGAGCTATTATGACTCTACGGCAAAACCGACACAACTCCTAGCCCAACCGATGCAACCCCCGGGTTACTTGCTGACGTCATGCACGCACGGGAAACAAGGAACGTGTCCCCCATGCGCGCAGGGAGCAAATGTAGAGGGTTAGAAATTAAACCCCAAATTAAGTATGGGCCTAAATTCTGAGGTCGCCCTTCTGAGGCGATTAGGAATAAAAAAAAGGTGCATGGGCTAAAGACCAAGGGAAATGGGCCAACAGTGGGCCGAAGTAGGTCCGACCTGCCTAGTGTCCAAGCAAACTCTATGAAGGAAGATGCTTAAGTCAAGTTATAGAGGCAACACATGTAATGGTCAAGTTGTTGAGGCAACAGATGCAACGGTCAAGTTGCTAAGGCACTTCGCCTCAGCGCCACCATTCTCCAATATTATTGGTTCGGCTGCCATCTGAAGTTGTTGAGGGAAATAAAAAGTTGAAGCAACTAAGTCGCAGAGGCAGCACTTGCGATGGCCAAGTTGCGGAGGCACTTTGATTTAGGGTCGTCAATCCAAGTATTGTCAGTAGCACTGCCAGTTGAAGTATCGTCGGTACCTCAACCATCTGGAGTTGCTAAAGGGAACAGAAAACCGAAGCAACTAAGTTGCAGAGGCAGTACTTGCAGTGCCCAAGTTGTGGAGGTATTTTTTTGGCACAGCCATTCCTAATATTGTTGATTCTTCCATTTGCACTTGCCGCGAGAAATGATTGCCATAGCAACTATAGCTGATGCAACTAACATGAGGAGGGAACATCCTACCAAGATGATGGAAACCTTTGAGAGAAGTTTCCCCTCTGAAAGTAGAGGCTAATGCTTGGTGCTAATAGCAAGCCCCAAGTTAATACTAGCCTAGGGCTGATAGCAGGCCCCAAAGTTCATTAACTTGGCACTGATAGCAAGCCCTAAGACTTACTGGTTGGAGTTGATAGCAGACTCAGAGATACTAGTTTACTGTAGCGATCTCGCGAAGATGGGAGTAGAATAGCCCAAGTGTAAGGGACTCCTTTTCCATTGCCTAGGTCATGGGCCTACCTTAGTCGCACATGCAAGACTAAGGAAGCCCCCTTGGGTTTGGTACTAAGTCACAACATGGCTGATAGCAGGCTTGGTTGTGGCCTTCACCCTGGGAAGCTGGGGAGTTTGTGGTTAGGTGGCTAAGGGTGGAGGTTTTATTGAGGTGAACACGAACATAGTCGATAGTAGACTAATGGAGTCCTAAGAATGCATGTACTAGCAAAATAGAACTGAGAAGGCAAGTGCAACAGCAAGGTTTATCGCTGCAAGTGCACTTGCTGAGGTTCGAGCTGAGAAGGCAAGTATAGCAGCAAACACTCTTGCCACAACTACACTTGTTGAGGCTCAAAAGGGAGTTGCAACGCTAAACACTCCTGTCGCAATTACACTTGCTGAGATTCAAAAAGGTAGTTATGGAGGTAAACAGATAGTACATAGTACATGTAGAGGGACACGTGGCACCTTCAGCCTTCTGGCTCAAGGCAGAATATTCTATGTAATCCTTAGAGACACATGTCTTCTCTTTATTTGGCCACTTGGTGTCCTCTTGGTACCAAAGAAAAGCTTATAAATATAACCTATTTCCCAAGGTCCAAAGGGAGAAATTTTGGGGATTTGGGGGAGATGCTGCTCATTTTTGCACTGCCATTCATTTCTGCTTGAGCTACCTGCTTTACCCTCACCTAGCTACTCACTCTCCAGTCTTTCCACCATTGTTGGACCATTAACATAGTTTTGTCTCTTTAACCATCTTCCTAACCTTGAACTCCCCTACAAAGTGCATCAAAGACTCGGGGTGTTTTGTACACATAGGACAAAGTCCATCACTACCCAACCTTTTCTTCTACAACAAAACTTTTACTGGAAGAATCTCAATACTTAGAGAAAGCTATTTTTCGAATCTAGGTTTGAAGGTTTTGGATCATGAGCACTTCATGTCGTTAGTGATGATAAAATTTGGTGATGGTTTGTGGGTAATAGGATTATAAATCTAGAGTGTATGGTAGCGGTGGCTACTGATAGTGGTAATGGTGTGGTGGTGATTGAGAGAGAAGAATAGAAATGGTGCATTTGGATTTATAATTTGAAATTAGGGGCTAAACTTTAATTTTTTTTAACTTTTTCCAAATGTGATGACATGAGGTAAATTTATCACGATTTAAATAAGTGAAAAGGAAATTTAATAATATTAAAAGTTTGAATATGAAATTGATTAGAGGGATATAGTTTAGAAGGATAAATGAAATTTCTTCATGGTTGTATGCAAACAAGCCTCCATTTGTTTGGTTTGTGAAATAAGATGTTTAGAATATGCACAGCCCAACTGTGTACAGTGCCATTTATATAAAAGGAGAAAAGTTGACAATTTTATTGAAAATCAGAACGTGGCTACGAATTGCTTGATGTGCCGTGCATCCATTCGTAAAATAAATTTGGGTTGTACGCCGATATTAAGTAGGTGTTTGGTATATATTAAAAAAATAATTTTTTTTTAATATATATATATTTATTTGGGTCATATCAATCAACATATATCAACATTTATTAATATTTTTTCTTTGTTTTTTCACTCACTTTCTTTATTTTTCTACACATTTTTTTTATAATAAAAAATCAAAAAATATACTTATTTAGAATATTCCAAATTACCCTTAAATAAAATTTTAAATATATGTAGTATTACTAACATGAAAAATAACACTAGACTTTCAAGAATGCACACTTTTGTGTTCTGACCAAATCTATTCTTAAATCTCGTTGATATGTGTTTATTTTAGTCTAAAAGTCAGAAAAATTGTTAAAAAAATTAAAAAGTCTAAAAGTTATATTAAAAAGTCAAAGATGTTCTTTTCTCTGTATTTTTTACATATCTTTTTTTGTAAAAAATAAAAAACTATTCTAAACATATCAATTTTTTACTTCATATTTTAATTAAAAATTCAAAAAATAACTAAAATAATGTATTCTCAAATGATACCTAATTGTACGATTATGCCTTGATATTCATATAATCTAAAATTCTTGTCATATCAAATGGTAAAAGGTTCATTCGAGTTGCAGATCCCAAGCTCCCTGAATTTGTCATATCGAATGAACCTTTTGGAGAAAAAATAAAAAATAAAAAATAAAAAATAAAAAATAAAAAAAAATTAAGCGATGCATTTTTGTGTTCATCAAATTTGTGTTTAAGAGAATAAACAATAAGGATAGTTTTAAAATAAATTGTCTATTTTTTTTTTTTTTAGATAGATAAAGATGATAAAATTAAGTAGTTATAATTATCAGATTAAACTAATTTTTTTAATAAATGAGTACATTAAAAATCTAAAAATAAATAATTTAAATTACTAAAAATAAAACTTATAACAAGTCTCACAAATCTAATTGTACTAGATTGAACTTCTCTCCCGGAGAAACTAGAACCATTGATAAATTAGAATATAAGGCATTTTATAAAGTCAAAACACTACATTATTCAACGATTGGCTAGCTAGCAACTTGTTGATTAGCCTTTAGTGTATATTTTGTGGAAAATACATATCCAAATTGAATCACCTATAAACAAACAAGATTAAATATAAGATGGAACATATTTTTAAGGGTAAATTATGTAAATTGTCTCTATAGTTTATAAGAGGGTAATTTGTGTAGATAAATTGGGCCGAGCTAGGTGGGATCCTCTTTAGGGATTGGGCCGCACAATTGGCCGAGATAAGAGCTTAGATAGCATGGCCTTGGGTTGAACTTGTAAAAGGCCAGTCAACGATGGGCTGTTAAGGCTTGGAACTAGCTATTCACGAAAAATCCATAAATAGACCTAGGTACTAGATTGACTATCTAGGAAAAGAAGGCCGAGCTATCTGTAGCTCAGTGGTGCACTATTGGGCATATAAGGTTTGCACGGTTTGGCCGGAGACCGAATGGAGTAAAGGTATCTTAGTTAGTTGTCGATAACTGAGCAGAGTGTTGCCATCTTACTTGGTTAGCAGTAAGGAAGGATGTTATAAGGATATGCATTATCCTTTAGGACTGTGATTTCTAGGAGAACTTTGCTAAAGAGGGATAGAGTCATACTAGGATTGTACCGCGCAGAATCTATAAAAGCCCTTGACAAACTTATTCCCAGGTATTGCAATTCTTAATCTTGAATACACAGAACTTTAGTGTCTTTTGTCAACTTGCTAACTTATGCATAGAAGAGGTTTTCGGTGCACACCCACTGGCTAGCTCATGTTAGTGCTTTCAGGTGATAAGACGACAATGTTAGGAGGAGTACAAACTTGATCAACTGGATTAAACGAGAATGATTTTTTCGTGCTTGTACAATTGGCGCCATCTGTAGGAAAGATATAGAGAACTTACCACTTGATTAAGTTTTCCTTTAACTAGTTTCAATGGGGCACAACGAAGACTTGACTCAGTCTGCCATTGATGGACAAACTCTAGAGGGGAACAAGAGGCACGAGGATTTGCCTTTTGTTTCATCCCTAACAGACTTAGACCCACAGCGACGAAACCCTCATAGGGACGCACGGGAAAAACGAGGCTTGAGTCCTTTCCGCTCTCAAAGCCCAAATAGATAAAGAAGGATGATGGATGCCTAGGTTCTGGAGGATCGCGTGAGGGAGCAAGACGAATTAATTAGGAGAATGGCAGCTGACATGGAAGCCATGAAACACTAGATGAAGGGCAAAAGTGTGGTAGGGGTGGAAATTCACAAAAGTAGAGCGCGATCTTGCCACTCAAGAGATCGGGTTATGCAAGCCACTCCAACGCATTCTGAGAGCATAAGTCTCTAGATAGGCAATGCACATTTAAGGACCTCCAGGACTCATTACTCCAGGTCTGAGAGAACGAGGACTGAAAGGTCTTGCATGGAGGGAAGCAATTATCGACCCTCACATACTCACTAAGCCCCCTTTCGACATACCAAGCTGCCTAGGTTGGTGGATCTGCGAATTGTTCTAGAAGAAAGGGCATGAAAGAGAGAAGATTCCCAAGCCCATGACCCTCAAAGGATCTCAGCTCTGTAGTGGCTGGCACCTAGGTTGCACAAAAGCATCGAGGATGGAATGCTAGTATCGTGCCTTGCCTATGAACTAGCCGATAAGGCATTTGCAAGGTTGCAAAGCTCGTCGTTCGTTCCGGCAATAGAGGACGCACCACTGCCCTTAGTCTTCAACCAGCCTAAGTTCACAATCTACGATGGAAAGTCAAATCCTAACATACATTTAAGCCACTTTGCCCAAGTTATGGCCATACACCGGCGCAACGAGGCTCTAATGTGCATCTTGTTCCCATCTGGACATAACTTGTTAAGGCGTTTGTTACCAGGTTCAAAAAGAACACCAAGACGCTGGTTGAAATATATCAGTTATTCGCCATAAATATAGGTGATAAAGAAACATTGAAGTCTTCAACCAGCCTAAGTTCACAATCTACGATGGAAAGTCAAATCCCAACATACATTTAAGCCACTTTGCCCAAGTTATGGTCATACACCGGCGTAACGAGGCTCTAATGTGCATCCTGTTCCCATCTGGACACAACTTGTTAAGGCGTTTGTTACCAGGTTCAAAAAGAACACCAAGATGCCGGTTGAAATATATCAGTTGTTCGCCATAAATATAGGTGATAAAGAAACATTGAAGTCTTACAACAACAGATATTGGGAACCTTCAACTAGATAGGCGATTGCCCCACCAACCTAGCTATCGCGCAGTACAAACGAGGTTTTCCAATGGGCCATAAGTTGAGGAATTCAATGATGATGACACCACCCCTTACTATGGAAGCCCTAATGGAGAGAGTGCATTAGCATATCAGGGTAGATGAAGATGGTGCTTGCGCCAAAATAAAGTCTAGCACAACAGTGATGTCGGACAAGAAACTAGCAGGAAAGGTTAATATGGTTAGAAAGAAGGGCCGACCTAACAACAACAATAGCAGTGCACTGCCCAATGATAAAGATGCCCAAGGAAGCAAGTTAAGGGTCCACATTTCCATTACAACTGTTTTCAACAAGCCCATCTACCGAATTCTTAGTGAAATACGCGATGAACCCTTCGTTCAACGACCTATCAAGTTGGGAAAGGCACAAAGGAGCTACAACGAAAGGTATTGGTGCACCTTCTATGATAAAGTAGGGCACCAAACTAAAGATTGTATGCCTTTAAGGAAACATTTAGAAGAATTGGCGGTAACTGACCACTTAGATCGATACATTGAAAGAGGAGCTCGGGAGGACTCTCAAGATCACAACACGGCAAATCGGATGCTAGCAGATGGTCCACCTGAAGGCGTGATCAATGTGATTCATGGGATCATAGAACTTGAGTGAGTTTACGAGCTCAAAGGGATAATAAAAAAAAAGCAGAACACATGAGGGAAGTGCTAAGTGTTCAACCGACTATAAAGAAAGGAAATGCAAAAGCAAAGAATGTCATCACTTTCTTGGACAGAGTCTTAGCAATGTTGCAGAACCCTCACAATGACGCGCTAGTTGTTATTTTGCGTGTCAAAAACTTTGATATCAAACAAATCTTGATACACTAGGGAAGCTCGTGCGAGATAATGTACTATAAGACTTTCAAACAATTGAAATTGGAGGATAAAGACTTGGCACCAGCGACTTTTTTGTTGGTCGACTTTAACTCGATGCTAGAGTGGCTAGTTAACAAGATAATTTTTTCGGTCAAAACTAGATCGATGACAAAACAAGTGGAGTTTTGGGTGTTGAAAGTTCCCTCCAATTACAACATCATTTTGGGAAGAGCATGGTTATACGCTATGCGAGCTATAGCATCGATTTACCATCAAGTGATGCGGTTCCCAAATGAAGCCGAAGTAATTAAAGAGGTTTTGGAAGACCAAATCATGTCCAAGCAATGCTTCGTGACTGTGAACAGTAGCCGAGTTGCCAAAGGATTCGTGCAGATGGTTGAAGAACCAGAGAGCAAGGAGATGTTCGCAGACATCGGCAAAACAACCAAACAGAAAGTAGTAAAAGACTTGGTGGAAGTAAGAATCGACGAGAACGACCCAAAGAAGTTCTTTTTGCTTGGCTTATCTTTGTCCAGCACTAAGAGGAAAGATATCATGGAATTTTTGTTCTCTAATATCGAAATGTTTGCTTAGACGTCGTACGATATGTCTGGCATTGACCCGAACTTCATCTACCATCAACTTAACATCAACCATTTCACTAGACCAATTATACAGCGAACATGCAGGTCGACTCTACGTCATGCCGAGATAGTAGCCAAAGAGATGGGAAACTTATTGGATACAGGGGCGATCAGAGAGTTCACTATCCCAAGTGAATCTCCAACACCATGGTGGTGCCCAAAAAGAACGACAAATGGCGTGTTTGTGTGAACTACAAGACGATCAACAAAGCATGCCCGAAAGATAGTTTTTCTCCACCAAGGATAGACCAACTAGTGGACCTAACTGTAGGCCACAACTGACTTAGTTTTCTTGATGCATATCGTGGATACCATCAAGTTGCTATGTATGAACCGGACTAGGAGGTCACATTCTTCATATCTCACATCCTTCATAAGTTTGAAGAGGTTGTATTGCTATAAGGTTATGCCCTTTGGCCTAAAAAATACAGGGGTAACATTTTAGAAAAATGGTCACCAAAATGTTCGAACCATTGTTAGATAGAACAATGGAGGCTTACATCGACGATATGGTGATCAAAAATAAGAATGAAATAAACCATCTCAATGACCTAGCTAAGATGTTTCAAATTTTGAAGACCTACAAGTTACAATTAAACGCTTCCAAGTGTGCATTTGGTGTGGGATCAAGCAAGTTTCTCGTCTTTCTAGTGACCAACCACAGTATAAAGGTAGATCCCTCCCAAATCAAGGACATTCAAGAGCTCGAAAGGCCTAACACAGTCAAGGAATTACAACATTTGATAGGCCTACACTAAATCGATTCATAAATTGATCATCAAACAAATGTCGACCATTCCTTCGAATTTGAGTAGGATGAAGAGTGTGATCAATCTCTGGAGAGCTTGAAAGAGTACTTGACCTCTCAGCCACTGTTATTGACCCCAGTGCCTGGAGAGAAACTTTACTTATACTTGGCGGCTTCCCAACATGCAGCTAGCGCAATGTTAGTACGCACAGAAAGAATACAGCACTTGTCCATCTTTATGTGAGCAAGACAATGCTAGGTGCAGAAACAAGGTACTTACCATTAGAGAAGCTTGCTTTAGCTTTAGTGATGGTTTCAAGAAAATTGTCGCACTACTTTCATGAATACACTGTGGTTGTATTGATGGTATTCCCTGAAAGCCTTGTTTGAGAGGGCAGACTTCTCTGAAAGAATACTAAAGTGGGCAGTGGAGTTGAAACAATTTCACATCAAATTCCAACCTAGAATGGCAATAAATGCCCAAGCTTTGGTAGACTTTGTGGCAGAGTTTGCTCCAAGAATTCACTCTGTTTGTCTGGTCGACTTGATAGAAGAAACGAACAAGGGGGGGAAGTGCCGTGAGAATAGCGCAATATGGAATTAAGCCTAATGGTGGTTGCACCGTCCACTAAGGCCAACAGTGTAATGCCAAAGGGGGAAGGAGCAAGTCACACAACTACAAGTGCACTTTGCAAATATATGCCTAAAAGGGAAATGGTAAGGCAACCGAGTAGAGAGGATAAAGTCCAAATGGCGGACAACAACTTGGAAGAAATCATCGATGTTCCGGATCCTAAAACATCTTCAAACCTATCCACATGCTGAAAGTTGTTTGTGGGAGAAATGCGGAAGCTCTTTGTGGATGGCTTGTCCAACAGACACGGCACTGGACTTGGGATAGCCCATATCTCTTTAGATGGATTGACCATTGAACAAGCAATCACACTTGGATTTCTAGCATTCAATAATGAAGCAAAGTACGAAGCACTGTTAGCTGGTTTGAAGTTAGCCTACCGGATAAAGGCTACTGAGCTAATGGTGTACAGCGGCTCCCAATTGGTCGTCAACCAAATATCAGGCGACTATGAAACAAGGGATAACAAAATGGCCAAGTATTAGGAGCTGGTCAGAAATAAGATCATGAAATTCAAAGTCATGAGGATAAAACAAATCAACCAAGAGAAAAATAGCAAGGTAGACGAGCTGGTTGGTTCTGCGTCGATGGTAGACACTTCTATCCCACATCCTTGGCTAATTGACTTCCTACCAAGACCGAGCACTGAGAAACCTGAAGCAGCCAAGGTATTCTGCACCGAGCTAGGTTCCTCCTGGATGGACCCCATTATCACCTTCTTGAAAGATAGGATTTTGCCAGAGGACAAAATGGAGGCAAACAAGATTTGAGCGAAGTCACAACGGTTTTGGCTTTCTCTATCTCTAGCACTATACAAAAAAATCCTTCACTGGACCATACTTGAAGTGTGTCCATCCTAGCAAGGTCGAAACCTTTATGTTCGAAATTCATGAAGGCATTTGTGGAAGCCATCAGGCGAGACATCTTTGGCCTATCGAGCTATCTCATAAGGATATTGGTGGCCATACATGCAAGCGGACATGGAGAAATATGTCAGAAAATGCGAACAATGTCAAAAGTTTGCACATCAAATCTATCAGCCGACCAAAGAGGTTCTACCTCTGACCAGCCCATGGTTCTTTGCAAAGTGGGGCTTAGACATAGTTGGACCACTCCCAGTCGTGCAGGGCAATAGAAAGTTTTTCATTGTGGCGACAGACTACTTCACAAAATGGGTGGAGGCAGAAGCACTTGCATCCGTCAAAGAGAAAGACATTAACAAGTTTGTCTGGAAGAACATCATAACCCGATTTGGAATTCCTAAGGCCTTGATATCAGACAACAACACCCGATTTGATTGAAGAATCTTCAAGGGTTTTTGTGAAGAATACAAGATAGAGTTTTACAACTCAACGCCGGTGTACCCTTAAGCCAACAACTAGGCCGAAGCGTTCAACAAAGTGATCTTAGATGGTCTGAAGAAAAGGTCAAAAAAAGCGAAAGGAAAGTAGCCTGAGGAACTTCTCCATGTCTTGTGGGCCTACCGGACTACACCAAGGCGGTCAACTAGAGAAACGCCCTCTGCCTTAGCCTACGGCATGGAAGTAGTGATCCTTTTAGAAGTTGGCCTCCACACCATTAGGAGTGAAAATTTTGACCCGGATTTGAATGGCGAAGCAATTACCTTGGAACTGGACCTTGCTGAAGAACGAAGAGAAAGGGCGCTAATCCACATTGCTTCATATTAGTAAGAACTATCTAGAAAGTATAACAAGAAAGTATACCCAAGGCAATTCAAGATAGGAGATTGGATACTGCGCAAAGTAATGAAAAACACTGTGAAGCCTGGTGATGATAAATTAGAACCCAACTGGGAGGGGCCGTACAAATTGATGGGATTAGCAGGAAAATGAGCTTATCACTTAGAAGATGTGGACGACCCAGCTATCCCAAGGCCATGGAATACTACAAATCTCAAGTTATTTTATTTTTAGCAATTGTAATCTTCCAACTTTTTGTTTGGTATTTAATAAAACAAGTAGATAGTTGTTTTTTTTTTTTTTTTTTTTTTTGAAAATTTTTGAATACTTGTACTTATTTCGATCTATATGTAAAAAATATTTGCTCAACTGGGGGCAAAGTGGGTCGGCAAGTTTGACCAACTCTTTCTTGGAAACTTGGATTGAGATGGTTATCTCAGCCAAAATAGGTTGGCAAATTTGATCAATTTTTGATTCCTTTAAACCAGAATGGTTATTTCGGCCAAGGTAGGTTGGTAGGTTTGACCAATTGCTTCTTGGAATCTTTGGTGGTTATCTCGACCAAAGAATGTTGGCAGGTTTGACTAACTTTTTTGAATTGTTTGACCAAGATGGTTATCGTGGCCAAAGAAGGTTGGCAAGTTTGACTAACACTTTTTGAACTCTTTGACTGACATGGTTATCTCGACCAAAACAGGTTGGCAGGTTTGACCAACACTTTTTGAACTCTTTGACTGTAATGGTTATCTTAGCCAAAGCAGGTTGGCAGGTTTGACCAACACTTTTTGAAATCTTTGATCGAGATGGATATCTCAGCCAAAGATTGACAAGTTTAACCAACACTTTTTAGCTTTATGACCGAGATGATTATCTCGGGCAAAGAAGGATGGGATTGACCAACTCTTGGATGGAGCTAGGTACTCGGCATAGCATATAAAGCACAAATAGGCAAGATATAGAAAAAACTGATTTGCAAAGAGTAGGAAAATTTTCATTGATGTAGAAGTTCAGTACAATAGGAGGGTCTGCTAGCCTGGTTACATTGCAAAAATATGAAGAAAAAGAAATACAACAAAAGCCAAAAGAAAAGAAGGGAAAATGATAACATGATAAAAAAAAAAAAAAAAGACTGTCCAACTCGGCCTCAGCGTCGGCACTGCCTGCATCTTTAAGTGTGAGATTGGTAATGGCAATGCTTGGTTGAGTTTGGTTGAAAACTTCTTGCTGAGCTGGCGATGCTTGCTAGCCACAAGTATTAGCACTAGCTGACGGAGCATTGTTTTGCGTTGGGCTCCCTTCCTCCTCCAAAACTTTTTGTTGAACAGCGTTAGCACACGCCGTCATGTAGCTCGGGATGAAGTGAGAAGGAAGATTAAGGAAAACTTCATAATCATGCCCCTGGCTGAGCTGCTCTATTGTCCCCTTCTAGTCGCACTTGAAGAAGATACCCTTGGCTACCTTACATTGTTGGACATAAGTTTGCTTGCCCTCGGCATAACCTTGATCCTCAGCATCCTCCATCTTCTTCTCAAAAGCCTTTATTTTAGCATTTTTGGCTCTCTCTAGCTTGGCAAGTTCGCACAGGTAGTAGTCCTTCTTCTCTAACAACGCCTTTTGTTTGTCTACTTTGGCTGTGCAGACCTGCTCTGCTAGCGCTTCTTTTTCAACATTAAGCTTGGCCAGGCTAGCCTTAAGCAGCTTCAACTCGGCATCTTTGGCCTCACTGTCAGCGATGGCTGCTCGAGCTATCTTCCTTAATTGAAGCATACATTTATGGGCAACGTGGCTTTTCTGCACGGCCTGCAAGTTACGAGAGACAATTAAGCAAACTAAGCAAAAATTTGAATAAAAAAACTGCAGAATCCAGGCTTACCAGAACCGGCGACATGGTGGTTGACCGAATTACTTTTAGCTTGGTCAGCAACTTGTGTCATTACATGTCGATCGGCAGACAGAGGCTCTTGGCCAAACTGAAGGTCAATTGGTGGTCATTCTCAGCTCACACAGAGTCAGTTGTGGTCACAGCGTGGCCTTTATAGGTTATGGTCGGTGCCCACATTGGAGGGGAGGAAGGGTTAGGACGGCTAGAGCGCGCGGTCCTCTAAGGATTGTTCGATTTCGGGCAGCCCAACCTCTGGCTGCTCGGTCTCCTCTTCGTCCACCAGTCGTTGTTGCTCAGTAGACGAAGTGTGAGCCCTCTTACTAGGCCAAGATGTGGTTGCCCTTGCTGTGGGAAGGGAAACAACGATCTCGCATGGTTAACCCATTGGCTCTTGCTCAGTCTGGACCTCAACGGTGGATAAAGAAGCTTGTTTGGTGCTTAGAGCATGCAAAACTCTCTTTTTTTCCATCTCTTGTTACTCAGTGAGAGGGATGAGATTGATTTGTGGGAGGTTAGGGTCTAGCTCAAGCAAAGACTCTAGAAGAAAGTCTGTAACCTTGCTCTTTCGCTTACTGTTTTATCGATAAGTCAGTTCGAAACTCAAGAGCTCAATCGAATCTCTATGCCAGTATCGTAGTGCGACACAGAGAGTGTCTTGATCAGCGTAAGCATAGTTCTCCTTAAACAAGTTCAGATCTACAGAAAAGAATGAGGGTTACTGCGACAAGAAGTATTGAAAATGCAAAAGAGAAAGAACTGAGCTATTTATACCAGTTGATCCTTTATTCTAGTTAATATTGTAGCCTAGTATCTGGGGCTCTTGGTCTTCGTAATTGCCAAAGACCTAGGGAAAATCGTCATTGTGCAAGTCTTTGTCTGGCATTTTTTTGACGATTTTCTCTCGGCCTCTTTTTACTTTAAGGTAATACACCCAGTCGTCATCGTTTTGACCGAGCGAATATTGATGGAAGATCTCGGCCAGTCCAAGGTTTAGGCCAAGACAACGGTTGAGCTCGATGATGCCGTTTATTATTCTGTAACCGTTTGTAGACAATTAGATGGGCAGAGCCTAGTCTGTCTAAGGAACTCGCATATAAGACGTTGAATGGGGAATTGGAGTTTACCCTCGATCATGGATAGCACGGTGAAGGGGTAAAAATAGGGTTTGCCCCAAGGTATGGTGTCTTGCTTGGCCAGAGTGAATTGCACGTCATCTGGAATGGTGTAATCTCTTCGGAACTCGGCTATGGTGCTGAGCGAGCTCACCATGAAACGATACTTGTCCATGGTCTTAAATTAAAAAGGCATTAGGGTCTCCTTCTCTACAACCCATCCCCCTGTTAGTGACCCATATCTACCATCCCTTCTATTATCTTATTCTCCTCATCATTCTCCTTCCTTCTCCTTGTTGGTATTTTTTTATAATAATTGAACAATAAATTAGATAAAATAAAAATAGATAAGATAAAACTATCTTGTTCTTAATTCTAAAAAGAAATACAATACTTGAAATTAAATTACAACATTAAAATATATTACAAGATGTATTCCAAATAAAACAAATTACAAGAACAAATTAGCAACAATGATAAATAAGATTTGAACATGAAATAAATTGAATCTAAAAAAATGAAGAACGAATGATAAGGGATGCAAACCGATGCCCATGTTTCACATAGTGTCCTTAAAACGGATTTGACGCCTCACTGGTAGTGCTGGAAGTCTGTTGTGTCTCCTAGGATTCAATGGTTAGCACTCACTAGAACAACTCTAACGAACTTGAACATTAGAAGTACTTTCTCTAACAAGAGCCAATGAAGGAGACTAGCAAAAGAGGGGGGAAATTTTTTGAATATTTTGGTGTGAAACATCTTTATTTTCCATCTCTCAAAAAATACCTATTAAAATCCATTTATTAAATTTGGAGGGGGAAGGGCCCTTTTATACTAGGGGGAAAGCCTTTAACCTTGACAGCAACCATCATGAGGGCCATCAAATGTCATAAACTCTAGCCATTAGGGTTAGAGCTACAAAGGTACAAAACTCCCATGTGCATTATATATAAATAAATTTGTATATAATGATGCAGTTTGAATATTTAAACAAATGGGTCACAAAACAAATACCGGTGTTGGGTCACAACCTAATCCAAACCCAAGCCTAAGCCTAAGCACAACCCAACCCATGTCCCAGTCCAAGATTGACAGACTCAGTCCGTCCAAGCGGGTGGCGACGACGTGCTCGTGTATCAATTTTTGCATAACTGACCTGGTCCATAGTCTAGGCTTAAGCCTCATCTTTGAGACATCTACAACTCTTTTTCTTCGAAAAATTTGGATGTCCAAGGGACCCAATTTAATAGCCAAATCCTAGGCTTTATATAGTCATTAATGTTTTCAACATTAACCAATGTGGGATAGGTGGCTTCTCACCTTTCCAAAACCTCTTTTACTGATGCCCACTTTATAAGAAAATTTTGCATTTACTATTCAATGGTTACAACTTTTATTTATTTTTTAATTTTTATTTATTAATTTTTGCGTTTTAACATTTTCATTTAAAAGAATACAAACCCACTTAGGCCCACGTCAACCAACAATTGAGTCCTACTTTAATTTTGTATTAAAGTTGCCGCTCATTCTCCTTCCCCTCTGGCTATACACAACTATTTTAGCGGCTAGGGAGAAGTCACATAAGTACATGGTTTAGGAATAAAGAATTGAGTAGGTAGCGTTTGGTAATGTTTACGCTTTTCGTTTATGTTTACAAAAATTTTATAAACTGGTTTTTATTTATTTTTAAAAAAACATAAATTATAAACGCATTTGGTTTGAACAAAATGTTTAAAAAAAAGTTAAAAACATAAACTAAAAAATATGTTTGTTCAGGCCTAAAATATTTATATTTATTTTTATTATTTATGGCAATGGGATCACACACATTATAATTGGAAAAAAAAATTAATTGAAAAAAAATTAATTGAAAAAAAAGATTATTTGAAAAAAATTATTTGAAAAAAAAAATTTAAAAACTGAAAACGTAAACTCATTTTTGAGTTTACGTTTTTTCCTCAAATTTATAAACTGAGACAACCATTTATAAACCAAAAAAATTATCAAACAAGCTTTTATGACAGTTTTTAAAATTTTTGTAAATATAAACTAAAAACTGAAAACGGAATGGTTAACAAACAGACCCGTAGCTAGTATATAGTGACTCAATAAAAATCACTTCCGAATCTATATGTGTTTTGTGTTGGTAATAATGGAGAATTTTTTTTATTACAATGTAAGGATTAGAATTCGAGTTTGTTTGAAATTTATTTCCTTTCTTGTTGGTTTTCATCTAAGTTGAAGCCCTAGAAACGGTCGATTTTGATGCAGTTCAATGTATTCGGTTCATTTATGGTGTAATAATTGGATTGAAAGACGTAATGTTGTTTTGAGTTGCTTTTATGTGATTTAATTGCATTAATTTCGAAAGCAAGTGTCTTTATATATTTTCTATAAATTGACTTTTGAACCCGAAATGTATAGTCTTTTTTGCTTTTTCATTTCATTTTTCATTGCGGTTTTACGCAGAAATTTAGTGTAGGTAATTTATTTTTGAGAAATGACTATTTTAGCGAATTTTCCTTTAAATTGGTTAGCTATTTTTAGGGGTGTACAAAAAAAATCAGTGAAATTAGTAAACTGATATAATTTGTCTGAACTGCTGTTTTGGTTTGATTTTTATTAGCTTTGGTTCTGGTTCTAGTTCTGAAAATGTGGAACTGTTTAAATCAGTCCGGTTCATGGCTCAAAAGCTTTGTTGACGGTTTCAAACTGAATCGGATTGTAGCATATTTATTTGCTTTTATTTTTATATATATTAAATTAAAACATAAAAAGTCTCTTATATGATTTGAAGGCTAGTCTTCATTATTAAATTGATAAATTCTAACAAACCTAACCAAATTAATTATCATTAATTTGTTTATATATCATATTTATTTTATATAAAAAATTTAGAACCGTAAAACCGAACTAATTTTATGGTTCGGTTTTGATCCGGTTCCATAGGTTAATAGTTTGGTTATGGTTCTAATTTTTTTGGTTTACTTTTGTTGGCACCGTAAATAAATAATTTTTATTAGTTATTATTTACCTAATTACAGGACATGGGGCACTGTCCTACTCATTTGGAGGTTATGAGAAATTATAAAGTATTAAACACATGTAAAAAGATGATGAAGGATAAAGTGGAGAACATGGAGCACGAATTGGAGGTTAAAGGAAGTTCTGGAGACATAAGATGAAGTGGAAGATCATAGAGTGTAAAGTGTGGGAGATGGAAGATTATGGTAGTTATTAAGTAGTTTTTTCCTACAAATGTTTGCCTATAAATAGCCATTCATGGCTATGTTGTAAAGGATCCAGAACTCAAATCAAAGACAGTTGATTTCTATTTTTCTTGTCATTTATATTTCATGCACTTTATTTTATGCACTTCATTTTCAAAGTATAGGAGTAGAGGTAAATTTTATGCACTTCCTTTTCCAACCATCGGAGTAAAGGTAAATTAATGGTTAGTTTGATTGTTCACCCAATCAACCCGATTTTCACTCAATCATTTTTCTCCATCTCCCTCATTCTTTTAATTTTTCTTTTCTCTTCTACCCTTGACAATTTTGAAATCCACTTCATTGAGACAAAAGAATTGTCAAAACAATCATTTGATAATTAGCTTGAATTTAATCTGTAAGGATTTTTCAATCTTTATTGGCATGCTCACGTTTATGGTATTTACCTTTGTAGGAAAAATAAGCCAATAATTTTTGGCATGCCCGGTGGGACGTCAAGTGTAAGAAATGAAAAATGAATTGAATTCGTCCATTCTAAATAGCCAAGATGAAATCTTTTGGTGTAAACAAAAAATTTTGGATCTTCAAGAAGAGATCTATTTTCTTGATGAAAGAAACTTCCATCCATTACAATATTATTTAGTGGAAGAAAAAAGACACGATTTAATTGGAAAAATTCATTAACTGATATGGAAGTTCACCAATGGAATGATAAATTGTCAACTCTCACTACCAAGTTTTTAACCGAGGCTTTTATTGCCGAAATTGGTGATTTTTTTTTTCAAAATTCTTTTAGTGTTAGCAAAAGAAAAGAATGGATTTCATCAATGGCTTAGGAGGTCAAAAAACTCATTTTTAAAGAGCCAATTTATGAAAATAACACTACAAAAAAAATTATTTTTTGTGAAGGTAAAATGCCGTCGCAAATATCTCAAATGCTGTCTCAAAAGGTTTTTGCGACGGTAAAATAACTTTTTGCGACGGCAAGTGGGGGTCGCAACAAAAGGGGTTGCAAAAGGGTTTTAGCGACGGGAAGTGCCGTCGCCTTTGCTTTTGCGACGGGAAAATTCCTTTTTTGCGACGGCAAATTTCTGTCGCCAATAATGGATGAAAATCTGAGTTTTTTGCGACGGCACAGTATTGCCGTCGCTAAAAGGGTTTTTTGCGACGGCAAAAATACCGTCGCTAAAAGTCTATTTGAGACAGCAACCTGAGCCGTCGCTAATGACTATTGTCGACGGCTATGATACCGTCGCTAAAGGCCTTATTTTTCAATTATATTCCCTACCTTTTGCGACAGTATAAGTGCCGTCGCAAAAAGTCCAATATGTAAAATTAAAAAACAAATAAAAAAAAATTTAAAAAATTAAAACAAAGAACAAAAAAAAAACCTATAATAAAATTATTAAAAATATAAAAATGACCTATACTAAATAAAAAATAACTATAAAAAAAAAACCAATAATTATATAATAATATAAAAAGTCCAATATATAAATAAAAATTCATCCATAATTAAAAAGCAAATTATATTCTAACATTCACAATTCCATCTTCTAGTCAAATGTAAAGTACCACTGAAACACTACAACACAAAAACAAAGCCAAGGGCACCAAAAAAAAAAAAAAAAAAGGAAGAAAAAAAGATGTACATAAGATGGTCACTAGCTACATTAATACTAGAATTGCTTTAATTACATATCATATAAGATTAACCCAATCCATGCCATGATTGTAATTGTTTTCTGGCACATAAAAAATATTTCCAAACCCTTCCATCCCAAACTTCCCTAGAAAAGGAGGTGGATCCATGGCTTCCATGGAGAACAATGAAGCCGGGCTGTTGCTTGAAACACCACCGTATCTCTCCAGTAGCCTCTATATCTCCTTCTTTGCCTCAGAAAGCTGTTCCTTGAGCTTCATTACCTGTAAATTAACCAATAATTTGTTATAAGATTGTGATGGTTACTTGATTTAGTTTCCAAACCTTAGGAGTGGGGAATTATAATAAAAAACCATGAAGTGGTTCGTGGGTGTGAAAATGTAGAGTAATGCTAGACATTTTTTTAATTGTAGAAAATAAAATATGTAGACCAAAGATTCATTAATCTACATCTTACATTTTATTTTTGTGGACACTTTCTAGGTTTGTGGTTTATCCGGAAAGAGTTTTACTACGAATCTAGAAACCAAATACATGAATGAACACAAAAATATACAGGAATTGACTAGATTTTACAAAATTTATTGGTGCGCCCACTTCTAAAAAATTTGTCTCTCATATAAACCCATCATTCCTGAAGTGGCAAATTGAGTTTATGAAGAGTTCATACCTTAATTCACTGATAAAAAGGCAAACATAATAATTCATCTAAAGCATCATACAAATGATGTAATAGAAATTATGCAAAATTACATCAACCCACAATGAAAGAAGATGTCTCAGAGAAACAGAACTTGACAAAATAACAGAACTCTAGGCAAAGCCCACCAATCACAGCCTTCTAATTACATCTCTTACTACTGTCATTTGATATATAGTATTAGGCAGTCTATTTGTCAAAACTATGAAAGCAACAAACACCATATTACAGAAACAGAAGCAAAAACACAAACACTTGGCGTAGATGATATCATTTGCAGCATCAAGTCCTCAGATTGAAACCAAAAACTAATTCAATCCCTCCAAACTAATGGAAACAGCAAAGAAAGAAAATTTGAGAGAATTGAAAACAAATACAATGATGTATATGAATTGATTAAGAGAGACTAACCTATTCATGTGGGTTAGAGTTGGATTGTGCTAGAAACCCTCTCAACCCAAAAGCAAGCAATAGAAAAGCCGCTAGTTTCTCGGTCATGAATACCATTCAACAAAAGTGAATGCCATTAAACTTTACATTGTGGGGCTAAATCTTGAGTGAATCTCAACCATTAATTTTAAATTTTGAGTAATATTCTAAATTTTATTTTTTCTAAGTTTTTGGTGGGTCTCATTTAAGTTTACTATACAAAATGTATGCTATCACTGGATCATCAAAGACAGTTGGATTCTCTACAATAATCTTGCAATACTAGTTTAAGTGAGTGGTTTAAGCCCAAAACACTATCAATTATGATTTAAATAGATGGTTTAAGTTCAAAACATAATTATTCTTGCAATAATTTTACAAAATAATTTTGACCTTTTGTAAAACTATTGCAAAAAGAATATTATAGAGAATCTTATTCCATAAAAGTCTACCTATAAATAGTGATTCATAAAGCCAACAACTATTAATGGCACCAGACCCACAAACCATTAGTTATAGATATTGGTGTAGATATTGGACTATGAGCATAACCTACCTTCAACCATCCTCAGCAAACAGGGCTTTAGAGAAACAACCTCCAACCTATCATTCAATCTATGTCCTTTAACCTGGTCCCAAAAGACAAACAAAAAAGTAATAATTAATTAAAATTTGTAAATAAACATTCATAAATATATGTATGTATATCAAGACTTACCTCATGGCATAGAGAATAGTTTGATTTTGAAATACTGATCTGTGCTATATGCTAATTATATTTTTAGCAGAGAAACATCCAGATTATATAAAACACACAAACCTGATCATCCAAAATGCAGCTAGACTGGCCACCTGCGTTTCACATAGAATATTCCTCAAAGGCTTGAGATATCTGTGAAGGACAAAATGATGTGGGGTTAAGTAAAAAATTAAGAAGATAATTTCTATACACAAGATTGAAATCAATCAACTTATAATCTGTTTCCCTTAGGGTGCAATACTCATTTATGGACAAATCTTTTATGTAATGAATTCACATTTCATCAATAATACATGAAACATCACTGTACAACAAGTGATTTGGTAATGTCACGAGATTCTCAAGAAGCTGTGTAGAACAAATCCCCCCGCCAATGAATGAGAACTAAACTGAACCTTTTTTCTCTTTCTGTCTTCCTCTCCCTAGGAAGGAGGGCTTCACAAGAGTTTCCAACGAATCAATCCTAGAATGGAGACAGCTTCTCATACTGATTCACTGTTATATGTTTTTTAATCCAACATTCAATCTATATTCCACAATTCAGTCAATAGATCTTGATCTGACCAGCCATCTACAATTCCATTCAGAATAGAAAAACTCTCATGTAATATTACCAAAGAGTCAATTTTATTTTTATTTCTTCTACATCTAAAGGGACAGTTTTAGTATCATGAAATAGAAAAAAAAAATAGTAATTTGTTAGTAACATTTTTCTCTCAATCTCTTCACTTTTAGAGAGATTCAAAATGGGAATTTTAAGAGTAAGTCTCTCCATTTCCTTCCATTTCACCACATCTCTATCTCTTTATTAATCAAAACAGGTGATATGAATAAAAAGAAATGCATTTCTTTTATTTTCCCCAATCCAAACGAACTTTAAGCTTTAACATTAATGCAATCACTCTTTTTTTTTTACAAATCAACAAACACAATTGTAAAATAACAAACAGCTAACTCTACAAAGAAATGGAAACAGAAGAAGAAGAAGAAGTGTGTGTGTGTGTGTGTGTGTGTGTGTGTGTGTGTGTGAGAGAGAGAGAGAAAGAGAGAGAGATTACCTCTAGGACCAAGAGTGAGGCCAACAGCATCAGCAAGCTTATCGATGCCTGCTTGAAGAGCAGACCTCGAACTCTGGTCAAACGCGATCTCCTTCGCAGCAGCTCTCACCACGAACCGCCGACTCGAGGACGCCCCATTGTAATTCATCTTCTGACCTTGCAGTAGTTGATTCACTCTCCTACTCCTCAAATTCCCCTGAATCCACACAACACAAGAGACAAAAGATGAAAGAAGATTGAGATAGAGAGATTGAAATGAGAGAGAGAGAGGGGGGGATCGAACTTCGTTCATTCACAGTCGCGAGAGAGAGAGAGATTTGGTAGAAATTAGGGATTTTGGTTCTAAGACAAGGGTGAGAGTTTGGGTTTGAGATTAGGGATTTTTTGGGTTTGAGATTAGGGTCTTTTGTGTGGAAGCGGGAATGGGAAAAACATAAAAGGGGGAGCGGGAGTGGAAAAAAATAAAGGGGCGGGGGATGAAAAATAAAAATAAAAATAAAAATAATATTAATAATAATTAAATAAATTTATTTTTTGTTAAAATATATATATATATTTTGTAGTTAATGAATTTTTTTAAATTTTTTTTTTTTTAGTTACTAAGATTGAAAATTTATTTGTTTCATTTTTATTTTAATGAAAAAAAATATTATTATTTTTTTATTTTGTAGAAGTAGGGGTAATATATATTTTAATGAAAAATATTTTTCACTAAAATAAAAGTTAATTTTCTGTAGTCAATGAAAAATATTTTTCTGCAGCCTATTTTTTTTTATTATTAAAAATCATGAACTAATTTTTGGTGGTAGAAGAAAAGGAGCGGCAGCAGTAGTAAAGGTGGTGGATAAGAGATGATGGTGGTGGTGGTGGTGGTGATGGTGATGACGAAAGAGATTAGTGGTGAAGTTGTGGTAGTAATAGTGACAGTAGTGGTAGTAGTGGTAGTGGAGTGGTGGCGATAGTAGTAGTAATGGTAGTCGTAGATGTGAAGTGGCGACAATAGAAGTAATGGTGGTGGTGGAATGGTGTTTGCAGTAGTGGTGAAGGTGGTAGAAGAGATGGGTGGTGAGAGAGAGAAATGAGTGAGAGACAGATAGAGAAATAGAGAGAAACAAGAGATGAAAGAGACATATAGAAAAAGAGCGAAAAGAGATGAACGGGAGAGAGAATAGAAAAATAGAGAGATAGAGAGAAGATAGATAAGTGAGAGAGACAGAGAGAGAGAAGAGAGATGAGCGAGAGAGACATAGAGAGAAGACAAATGAGAGAGATAGAGAGAAGAAAGATGAACGAAAGACACACAGACAGATAGACAAACAGACAGAGAAAGAAGAGTGATGAGTGAAAGAGAGAAAGAGAACAATAGTGGTAGTTGAATGGCATTTGCAGTAGTGGTAAATGTGGTAGAGAAGATTGGTGGTGAGAGAGAGATGGGTGAGAGACGAATAGAGAAAAGAGATAGAGAGACAGAGAAAGAGATAGAGTGATGAACGAGAAAGAGACAAAGTAGTCGCTAAAAGTGCATTTTCTTGTAGTGGATCGATAAATCAAAGGGAGCTCAATAAATAAAGAAGACAAATAATTCAAAACTCTTTTCAAAACTTAATTCAAATCAATTTTTTAAATATTTAAATATTTTAAAAATATTTTAATTTTGTGAGAGACAGATAAAGAAGAGAGATAGAGAGAGAGACATAGATAGAGTGATGAGCAAGAGAGAGAGATAGAGAGAAGAGTGATGAGTGAGAGAGAGACAAGGAGAGACAGATAGACAAAAAAAGAGATAGAGAGAGAAAGAGATTGAGAGATAGAAAAAGAGAGAGAAACAAAAGATGAGCGAGAGATAGACAAAAAGAGAGAAATAAAACGAAAAGAGATGAGCGAGAGAGAGACACAGAAAAAGAGAGAGACAGAAAGAGAAGAGAAATGAGCGAGAGAGATAGAGAGAGAGAGAGAACAAAAAGAAATGAGAGAGATAGAGATAAGAGAGATAAGCGTCACAAACCATTTTGTGACTGTATATATATGAAGCTATCTCAAAACCACAATCACTATGCTAGGTTAGAGTTTTTCAAAAACTCTTTTGAGAAAATTATACTTTCTTGTTTTCTGTGTTATATTGTTTTTATTGATTTTTTTTTAATATTTTAAGTATTTTTTAAAATTTTTAGACACACCTAACATAAATACACCTAAAAATTAAAAAAATTGTAAAAAAAATCTTTTAAAAATTCACTAAATACCAAAAATACAATAATTCAATACATTTTTTTGTATTTTTATGTATTTATTAATTTTTAAAAATATTTTTTCATAAATTTTTTATTTTTTAGATACATCTAAAAAAATATTTAAAATTTAAAAAATATCCACTAAAAACAAAAAAACACGAAAGTCACTTTTTGACGATGATGCCGTCTCAAGAAAATTTGCGTCTCAAAAAGCAGTATTCTGACGGCACCATTTGTTGAGTCTCAAAATGCGAGCATTTTGCGGCGGCACAAATACCGTCAAAAATACTCATTTTTGAGACGGCAAATTGTGCAAATGCCGTCAAGAATACTCGCTTTTTGAGATTAAGCATTTTTCGCCGTCAAGAAATTTTTCTTTTTGAGACGCGCCGTTTATAAATAGTTCCGTCTCATATACCCAGTTTTCTTGTAGTGTAACATGGCTAAAAAGCATCTTATTGAGCCAAACATGGTTAAAAATGATGTTCCATATAAAGTTTGGGGGGTTGAAAAACCTATTCGTAGAGAGTCAAACCATGGAAATAACATGTCTATGAAAGTTTTTCATAAGCCATTAATGGCTAAAATGGAACAGTTCATTATGCTAAAAAATGATGAAACTCATATGGAGGATTTTCACAAACCATTAATGGCTAAAATGGAACTACCCATTAGACCAAGAAATGATGAAACTCAGTTAGAGGATTTTCATAATCCATTAATGGATAAAATAGAAAAACAAGTCCATTTGTCAATGAATGATGAAAGTTAGTTGGCTGAAGAACATGTTCTCAAGCGAAACATGGCTAAGAATGATGAACAATTTAATGTTCATGAATTTGAATTTTTTGAAATTATTCAAAATGTCAAGTTGTTTGAATTTTTAAGGCCATCTTGAACTATGGTTCTTGGTATTCAAAATCGTTTTTGGATTTGTGGTTCACATCAAAATTTAATTTTGATGAAATGGCTAATAAAATAATCATCTTTAAGCATTTTTTTGATGAGTTTGATGCACTAAAGAACAACTTAGCCGTATGAAATTTTGAACTTGGCTAAGAATGGCCAATTTATTCAAAGTAATGGCAATTTAACTTTATTTTATTTTATTTTAATTTCTGAAATTTTAAGCTTTATGAACAACCACATAACACCATAATTAACTTTGTGGAGTGGTTTAATTTTGGATTTCATCTATGAATCCATTATTAAATTTGTTGACTTTGGAAGACATCCTTTCAGGTAAGACCAAAGTTTGGTCTTTGCATGTATTGGAGGTGGCTCCAGGATGTCTTCAAAGTAGTTCTATCAATTATTATTATTATTTTTTGATATGAATCAAAACATGTGCTTCGAAAACTCTTTTTTGTTGAGACTTCGAAAGCTTCAAAGGATTGTCTGTTGCATCAACAATAGTTTTGGGTTACAAACAATCGATGGTTGGATGTGATTGTATGCCTTTGAAGCTTAGCGAATTGTTTTGAACGTTAGCTACTCGCATTTGAAGCTTCGAGAATTATTTCAAAGGTTGGTTACTCACCTTCTAAGCTTTGAGAATTGTTTTGAAAGTTGGCTACTTGCTTTTGAAGCTTCAAGAATTGTCTCTAAGGTTGGTTACTCGCCTTTGAAGCTTTTAGGAATTATTTTGAAGGTTGGCTACTGGTCTTTAAAACTTCGATAATTGTCTTGAAGGTTGGTTACTCCCCTTTGAAGCCTCGAGAAGTGTTTCAAGGTTGGCTATTTGTCAATTTTAAAGTATACCACAAAACAAGATAAGTTTCGGATATGCTATAATCTCGAAGTTGAACATAATATTGGAACTATGTCAAAGCATTTCGAAGGTCCACAGATTTGGCTCGAAGGTGGGTCAAAGCTCCCTCAAAAGCACTTCGAAGGTCCATATATTTGGTTCGAAGGTAATTCAAAACTCGAAAACACTTCAAAGTTTCATATATTTAATTCGAATGTGGCTCGAAGCTCCCTCAAAAGCACTTCGAAGGTCTATATATTTAGTTAGAAGGTAATGCAAAACTCTGTAAAACACTTTAAAGTAGTGTAATTTGAAGAGTGTGTATGTTGTTTGTCACTTCAAAGCAATTTGAAGTAGTGCAATCAAAAGTGAAAATATATTTGTAGACACCCCATTTTTGACCGACCTTAAGACTCAGACGTCACCGATTGAGCGCTTGGTGATGTTGCATATTGTGCTCGTTCTGAGGTTGTGGAGTCACGGCTGCGAGCCTTGCCTCCGGACTTCCGGACTCTTTTGTGCTTTACCTCGGTTTGCGAACTAGGTCCTGTTTTCTTTGTTTTCTCTTCCCGAAGGGAGGGAGAGGTCTCGTAGATCATCTCTCAGTGGCCGTAGGCTACATCTCATGGTCGTAGGCCATTTTTTTCGTTTGGAGCCCGGTTTTCGATTTTCGGAGCCGTCGACTGTGTGCCTCGGTTCGGGACCGCTTAACTACCTCCGTTTGCTCTGGTTTTTGGCACACACCTTATTTCCTCCCTTTTGAGGGACACTGTGGCCTGAGAGACCAACTCCGTGGTTGAACGCCACTTATGGTGCCTAACAGCCTATTTTTGGGGCCCCGAACTGCGTGTTTCGGCCCCCGAACCTTCGTTTTGCATCCGTCTTGGTCCATTTTTGACAGGGACCTTATTTTCATTGTTAGAAAGGTTGTAGGAGGGTGGGAGACCAGAAATTTTTCTGAAAAACTAGTTTTATTTCTTCATCGCTCTTCATCGCCCGTTTTCTTCACTAGATAGCTGGTTTTTCCCACTCCCGGGCCACTTTTTCTGATTTTCCACCACATCATTGTGTTGTACACACCTAGGAGGCCACCAATATGGGTAGGCCGACCAGCAATTGTTCTTGAACCTTTTGTACCCCTCTAAAAAGCTGGTTTTTTTCTCTCTCCTGGTTTATATTTTCTGGGTTTTGACCATACAACTGTGTTGCACTCATCTGGGAGGCCACCTTTTTGGGGTGGCCGGCCAGCAATCCTTGTTGACCTCTTTGACCCCTGGCCGGCCGACCAGGGGAGGTGGCCGGCCGGCCACCTGGCCCTTTTGAACTTGGCCGGCCATTTTTGTCCCTCCTGGTGCATTCCAACTGTGCCAGCTGTTTTGCACCAGACCCTCTGTCCGAGGTCTGTCCTTTTGGAGGGATATTTGAATTGGTTTTTTTCTCCCATTTTCTTTGGCTTCTCTCCTCTATAAAGCCAACACTTGAGCTTCATTTCTAAGGGTTAGAAAAACTAGCTGGAGCATTTGCATACAACCCTCTATATCTCTCTCATCCAAGCCTCAAAACACCCTTGTTCTTGCACTATTTACACACCAACTCATAGCCTACCACCTCCATCCTCCATTCCAACACCTTGAGGCTGATTTTCAGAGGTTAGGAGCTCATTTTCTTGGACCAAAAGCTGCTGCATTGCTGTGCTACAAGGGTAAGTCCTCTTTTCCCCTTTTCTAGCCTTATTTTGCTTCATCTCTTAGCCACTTTTGCTTACATTTCTGGGCTTCGACCTAAACTGTAAAGTATCTTATTTTGAGCCCCTCTTCAACTTTGTTGAAGGGATCTTTGCTATTTGAGACCATCTGCTGCCGCTTGTCCTTTATCTCTCTTTTAGGGCTATTTTTGTATCATATTTTAGCCTTACTTGTGAATATTTTTGAGGTTTGGTATAAACTGAAAAAAAAATCTTTTTTTGACCTCCTCTTTAAGTTTTCTTGAGGTCACTTTTCTGTTTGGAGTCATCTCCTTCCTTGCATGCTTCATTTCCACATGCTTTGAGCCATGCATTTGAGCATTTTCATAAGTCTTGTTTTGGCCTCTTAGCCACTGAAATCTAGTGGATTTTCAGTGGCTTTTATGAGGTTTTGAGCTTTGAAATCATAGAGGGGTGACCCTCTCACTCCTCATTCTCTTTACTAGCATGTTTGGCCTTCCAAAGGGACCCTATTTTGCATGCATTGAAATCACTTTTCAGACTTTATTCTGAGGGTTTTGAGGTCTTCCTTGCCTCTGTCTGAGGCCCTCTTGGCCATATTTTATGTATATGATGCATGTGTAGAGCAATCCCATTCAAGGCCTCTCAAAGAGGCCTTTCTTTGCATGTTTCCGAGACTGATTCCAGGGCCTATTTGGTGGGTTTTAGGACTTTCATAACCCATTTCCAGAGTTGGTTCGGTCTTGCTAAGTGTCTATCTTGTAGGTGCTTAATAACCCCTTGTATGGCCCTTTAAAGGAACCCATTATTTTTGCATATGTTGGCTGCATTACAGAAGTTATTTGGGCATATTTTGATATATTTTATTCGCTGATTTTGGCTAATTTGATGAGTTCTCTTGTGCTTCATATACATACCATGTAAACTATGCTTGCTAGTCATTATTGCATGCTATTTTAGCGCATCATGTTAGCACTTTTTAGCCATGCTTTAAACTGAAAATATGCATGTTTTGGGACTGCCTTGGCTCTTTCTTTATACTTCATAGTCAAAAAATGCTTGCTTTGCATACTTGTGGTTCAATACTTGTGCCTAGTTTTGAGTTTCGGGACCATTCCATGCATTATATGACATGTATCCATGATTCGGGATCATTTTGCATCATGTTTCAGTGCTGGAATTTGCATGTCTGTATGCCATATTTCGTGCCTTGCCATACCTTGTTAGAGTTGCGTACTATGCTTTAGGTTCGGTCCTCGGTTTGCGTGCATATGTGCACGCATTTCAATAGTCTCATTTTCATCTTATGGTTACTGATGATTGTGGCTGAGGTCCACTCATGTTGGTGTAAGTCCATTATGCATTGTGTATGCCATTTCAATTCATAGCATTGCGTATGCTAGGTTGTATGTTAGAGCATTGTGTGTGTCTTGCTACATCGTGCATTGTGTATGCCATCTCATAGCATTGCGTATGCTAGGTCGCATGTTAGAATTGCATTCATGCATGTCATGCATATTGCATCGTGTTTGGGATAGGAGTTAGCCCGAGCACGGGAAACGAGGGACGTTTCGTACTCCGAGTAACGGAACGTGTCTCAATTCCCGGTCGCCGACACTCCGGATTAACCATGATGGAGTCTCGGTCTTGTTGTATTTATATGTGCATTCATTTCACATTGAGTCGTGCAAATCGACCCCTCGGCCATCATGCATCGAGATGTGTGATTGATGGCGCGAGGATCGAGGCAAGCATACATATGTGAAAATACATTGCCATGTCCCTTTCTTGCTCTCTGTTGCAACAAATCAGAAACCGGCAGTCTTTTGGAGCTTCGTGCAAATATTTCGGGCTTAATTGTAAATAGAGGCTAATTAGGGCATCGCAATGGATTTCCGCGCAAGGCAACTCAAGCATGCATCATTCATCATCCGGAGTAGAGCTGAGGCAGTCCATAGGCTTGCATGCTAATTTACTGCTTTCCTAGATTAATTTGTTAATTAATTAGGTTTTTGTACTTATTCGGACTGTATTATTTATTTGGGACTGTATTATTTATTCGGACCTTTCGAGCGAGGGTAATGTTGTAATAAGTGTGCGTGCGTGTGATGTATGTCTTCCAACCCCACGTCTTTCTCTCTTTTATTTACCAGCTTACGATGGTTAGATTATGACATGTTTCAATTAGCATAACAGTATGATAGCATGTTTGCATTTATTCATCTATTTTGCATGCACTGGGCTCGGCGCATCATACTCACTACATTGTACTTCAATTCCGAGTTGAATACATGTTAGCTGTAGCATTTCACATGCCATGTTTAGAATAGCCGAGCCTATCTTAGTTGCATTTTATATGTGTTGCATTAGGCATTTCTGTATAGTTAGGATCATGCATGGATTTCTAACATAACTACTGCTTTGGCTTGGAGTACTCGGTAAGTTTTTATGCTTTAGCATCCTTACATGCGTGTGAGTGACTGCCATGATAGCATGCTTACCATAAGACTATGTGCTTATGTGATATAACTGCCTGAATGCCTGTGGGTGAAGGTTGGGTTATTTGGATTGGAACAATTCATTCACTGTGAGTTTTAAGCCCACTAGATAGTGTCAAAACCATCTTTTCTAAAGCCCACTTGAGGGTGGCAAAATCTGCATTTTAAACCTACTTGCGAGTAGCAAACCACTTTAAAAAATAAACAGGAAATGTTTTGTTCCAATTCAGGCGACCCAGTCTATACTTGTATGCTGTGCGCATCACGTAGTAAATCTAGGCTAATAATCAGAATAAGAACGCATAATATTTCCAAAACTAGATATCATGGTTAGTAGAGGCTGATCTTTGATCGGGCAAGCGGGGGTGCTCACGAAGTGACCTTCCCCAATCGTACCCAAGTTCCCGAGCTGAGGCAACTCTGGTGATGACGGACACGTGGCCTTAGGCACGAGTCAAGGTTTCCTAAATTTTCCAAAATAAAATATTTAGGTGGCGACTCTGTATCTGGCAAAGCAGTCCATGTTTGGCACTTCTTTCAAAAATCTGTTTTCTCAAAACGATTTGCCAGATTTGAACTCTTTGGTTCAGATTGAGAACCGTGACAATTTGAGTCCGAACTGTAGTGAGCCCAAAATGAACAGAACGGGACTCATCCTCCCAGGGCGTTCGGCAACGTCTACAATATTGTTAAGGTTTGAAGAATCATGCTTTGAAGGTCTTGAAATTTCCATAGTCTCAAGATGCATCGAAGGTCTCGAAGTAAAGCATAAAAGGACCAACTGTTACTAATGACTCAAAGAAAAAATAACATTGGCATGCATTGTGACTAAATCAAATTGGTGATATTTTGCTAAGAATTCACCATTTTAAACACATGCAAAGTAATCCAATTTCGAAACACACATTAAAATTCGAAGCAAGTGAAAGTATTTTAATTATGTTTGAAGCTATAAAAAATCTCAAAGCAAGTAACTATTATGCATTCAAAGCTTTTAAAGCTTCTAAAATATGATGTGAGCACCTTTGGAGCAAGGTTAAAAATTGAATCATGTTGTATGATAAAAGAACCTTCCAATGTGTGTCTCCTTTCGCCTACATTATCTAATTGCCAAATATGGTCTAAATTGATGTACAACTCTTCATGAATTTGAGGTTTCTCATTCTAAAAGAGTTGCGGGGGGTAATATTGGCACCGTAAATAAATAATTTTTATTAGTTATTATTTATATAATTGCAAGACATGTGGCACTCTCCTACTTATTTGGAGGTTATGAGAAGTTATAAAGTATTAAACACATGTAAAAAGATGATGAAGGACAAAGTGAAGAACGTGAAACATGAATTGGAGGTTAAAGATAATGAAAGATCATAGAGTGTGAAGTATGGGAGATGGAAGAATATGGTAGTTAATAAATTAGTTTTCTGTTACAAATGTTTGCCTATAAATAGTCATTCATGGCTATATTGTAAAGGATTCATAACTCAAATTAAAGACAATTGATTTTGTATTTTTCTTATCATTTATATTTCCTGCACTTAATTTTATACACTTCATTTTCAAAGCATAGGAGTAGAGGTAAATTAATGGTTAGTTTGATTATTCACCAAATCACCTCCGATTATTCACTCAATCATCTTTCTCCGTTTCTCTTCTTCTTCTTTTAATTTTTTTTTCTCTACACTTGACAATTTTGAGATCCTTTTTATTGAGGCAAAAGAACCGTCAACACAATCACTTGATAATTGGATTAAATTTAATTTGTAAAATTTTTTTAATTTTTACTGGCACACTCGTATTTATGGTACTTTCTTACTTAGAAAAAATAAGGTAACAACTTTACAACTAGACCAATCTAATTCTTGTACGCCCTTAATTATTTTATAGCTAAATTGATAATTTAATTTAAGTAGTTTGATGTAAATGCTATAAACAATACAATTGGCGCGTGAACTTGGAATTCCAACCGAGTGGAGGTGGCAAGTTAAGCATAGATCAGGTCTCTGCTGTCTATTCTGCACAAGTTGACCTTAATAGGTTTAGGAAAATGACTTAGACCTCCAGTGGGAGTATTGGAGTCACTCCTTATTGATAAAAAAAAATTATTATTATTATTATTTTATTTATTTATTTATTTATTTATTTATTTTTTCAGCTGGGGGGTCACTTGGGGGTGCCCCAACTGGGGGTCCGAATCACAACCGATAGGTTTTATCTATAATTTGAATAATCTTAGTTGTGATCTAAATTGAATGTGCATTCTCCACGAAATAGACATTGAAGCCTAATCAACAAGTTGATTAATTATCTAATAATGTAGTGTTTTGAATTTTAAAAATGAGTTGACTATTAAAATAAAAATTACATTAATTTAGAACTTAATTGGATTAACTAATGTGAAAAGGGCCTTGCCCTCAATGTTAAAACCAATGCCATTAACACCAATTGGTTGTTGGCCGAGTGGTGATTGGCGCTCGGCTTGGTAGGGAGGACTACGGTTCGATCCCCCGCAACGCCAATTGGGAGGGGTGTTGAACCTAACCAGCCAGAACTCAGCCCCGATCCGGATTAGTCGGCCCAATGGGTCGGATACCGGGTGGCAGGACCTAAAAAAAAAAAAAAACCAATGCCATTAACATTTGTTTATTCCGAGCCAAATCGCCCAACTTTGGTATACCTTCATCTTCCAACTTTAAGGGTGAATTGCACTAATCGTCTTTATAATTTTGATCTCGTGTCATTTTAGTTTTTAACTTTTTAATTGTGATATATTTGATTATGAATTTTAAGTCTTGTTTAAAATAAGGACAATTGAAGATATTGTTGTTCTATTTCAAGGGCAAAGCGGTAATTTGATAAAATATAAACTAATTTGATAAAAATAAATGTCAAAAAAATATTTTTGAATTTTTAAAAATTATTTCTAGCTACCAAAGATAAAATTATGTAAAATTGATATATCTTTTACACATTTATTTTTTTATTTTTACTAAATTAATTTTATTATGTGTTTGGATGATAATCATGTAATAGGTGATTGTTAGACTTTTAATATGTAATCGATATATTTAATATATAATATGTTTTTAGTTTTGGATTTTTGATTTAATGGATTAGTTTAATAATGATATCAAAGTTGTTGTCATGTTTAACTTTTGAAAAAATAGAAACTAATTTAATCAAAATAAAAACAATCACCCCATTACATGATCATCAACCAAACACATAATAAAAATTATTTTGGTAAAATAAATGTGTAAAAGATTTATCAATTTTACATAATTTTATCTTTGGTGAGTATAAATAATTTTTAAAAATTAAAAAATATTTTTTTGATATTTATTTTAGTCAAATTAGTTTATTTTTTATCAAATTGATGACTTTTCCTTTGAAATTGAGTAATGATATATTCAATTGTCCTTATTTGGATCAAGATTCAAAATTCAGAGTTAAATATGTCACAATTGAAAAGTCAAGAACTAAAGTGACACTAGTCCAAAACTTTAGGGACCTTTAGCATAATTCGCTCCAACTTTAATTTAAATACCTGACCTAAAAAAACTTTAATTTAAATAGATTTTAGTTTTTAATGCCATTCTCAAATTTTTTTAACATTATATTTAAAATAAGTTTGTAGCCCAGACTTAACCATTAAGATTTTTTTAGGTGGGTGGTTGTTTGTTGAAAATTAAATTTATATAGTGTATGGTTCATATATAAAATAAATCTGAATCACAATATGATAATTATGAATAATTTTTGAGTTCTTAAGTTTGGATTCCTAGTATTACTGTTATATTTAAGCTCCCATCTATTTTTTATTTTTTTTATTTAAGCCATCTAACAATATAACCGTTGAATTTTTTATTTTTTTATTTAAGCCCTCTAATTTTAATAATTCATGTAGTCTAATCTACTAACAGATGTGAGAAAAGTTGTACTTACTAATTTTTTTAATTTTTATATTTAAATTAAGAAAATGATAGTTTAAATGCTATAACAAAAAAGGTCTCAAAATTACTAATATAAGGAAAAATTATTTAGTCTCTCTATCATTGTGTCTTTTATTTTTATCAGTTGGTTCAACCATTTTTACTTTATTTCTTTTTAGAAACCATAATAATAATAAATAAATAAATCAATTCCACATTAGGGCTATGCGGATAAATCGAAAAATTTGCAAATCGAACCGTTCCAAACCAATCCGGATGGTTTGGTTTGGTTTGGTTTTTTAATTCATTGTTTGGTCATAGTTTGAAAAATTGGAGAACCAGTGTCTACGAATTGGTTCTGGATTTAGGTCTAACGTTCTGGATTTGAACCGAATTGAACCGTATAACTTAAATCATATATATTTATTTGCTACATATTATGTTTGTTTAAGTTAATGGTAGAACAATGTGTTTGTTTATGTTTGAAAAAATCATAATAGATTAATGTTGAACAACATTTGCTTAAGTGTGATGCAATACAAACAAAAAAAAAAAATCATACATAATGATGTGGTTCATTATGAATCTTTTACTTCAAAATAAAACACTATTGAAGATATGTTTACTTACAATAATAATATTATCACATTATTCCTATCAAGTTTTGTATGAATTTTATACAGGTTTAGAATTTTCCTTTGCTTAATGTTATATTTTGTTTAACAGGTGAAATGTTATGAAAGTAGGTTGTTTGATAGGCACACTATTATTATTTTTATAATTTATGGTATATTGAATTTTTTTTTAATTAATTAATTAATTTATTTATTTTTGGTGAACAAAATATGTGGAAACATAGTTTTAAAGCAAACCCAATCATGTTTAAATGGTTTAGTTTGGATTGATTTTATGATTTTAATAGTTTTATTTAATTTCAATTTTTATAGAAACGGACATAATGAATTGATTGTGTTTCGTCTCAAACCGATCCAAATCAAACCAAACACACCCCTACTCACTATAACAACTGTTTTTTTTTTTTTTTTTTTTTTTTTTTTTTTTTTAAATAAAATAAAATAAAAATTTTAAATCATGTCTGCATCATAAAATATAAACAAATATTGTACCAAAACAAAGTTAATAGTAATGAACTACCGATTTAATTATAAGAATCCAGTGAAGAAAAAAGAATTTATGACAAAATAAAGATGAACAAAACACCAAACTAGTTTAAGGTTTAAAATCATAGATCTAGTGAGAGTTGAGCAATAACAGTCATCATGAAAAACACAAACCATACATAGAATTAGGGGCAAATTACATATACCTCCCTTGAGGTTTGGCTAAATTACAAATACCCCCTTGAGGTTTCAGAAATTATATCTCACCCCCTAAGGTTTGTATTTTCATAACAATTTGTCCCCTGAGGTTTAAATTTCATAACAAATTACCCCATAATTTGTTATGCAAATATAGCATTTAGGGGGGAATTTATAATTTCTCAAACCTCAAGGGGGTATTTGTAATTTAGCCAAACCTCGAGGGGGTATATGTAATTTGCCCTAGAATTAGCTAGCATTTAATTAATCAAATAGAAGATAAAGCTGAAAACCCATATTGAAGACGACTAGAAATTTACAGAGGTGGAGGAGGAAGAGTCTGGTGTTGATGAGATACGCGGTCGTAAACCGGTGCAGGAACGCTTCTTCCTCGACAGTCCTCTAAGGAGTCATCTTCTCCTCTAAACCCCACGAGTGTTTGCTGTGATTCGCATATACGACGCTGCGTCACAACAATGTCCCTTCCATTACATGTCTGAGAAGCTAACACCACAACTCCCACAAGAAGCAACACCAACACGACAAGTTTACGTGTTTGCAAACCATGAGACTCCATATATTGTTTGTTTGCAATTAAAACAGATGAGTTTAGAATGCACAGCTCAAAATGTGAAATGCATAGAGCCATTTATGGGAGGGACTGCTATGCGCACACACTTCTCAAGGTGTATACTATATTTATTTTTTATTTCAGTCAGTGGATGATAAATAAAAAATAGGGTAAATTACATTGACATTCTTAATATTTTTATTTAATAGAAATCTTTCCACACATTTAAAAAATTATATTTTTCTCTTGTAATCTCATTATAAATTACCTCATGGATTGTTGATGTTATGCCCCAAAATTTTTTAAATGATCATCTTGTATTTTTTCTTACCATTTCTTCTTCCTATAATCATAATTACATTTTACAACTTTCCATTATGAAATTTTTTGTGTGAATTAAACCAAAGAAGATGATTGATATTTTCCTTGAATTGATGTGAATAAAATATTTATATTATTTTATTATTTTACATGTGTAAATGTTAAGAGACAAATATGTCATTTTAATCTGATAAACAGGTAAGTATAATGTTCAAATTTGGAAGGGATATTTGTGTTAAATAGAAATCTCAGGGAGTGTCAGTATAATTTACCCTTAAAAAAAAATAAATGCAAGTTGATTTGATTTGTAATATGATGTTCTAAATAAGTGCGCTTTTTGACGTTTTATAAAAAGATCTGTAGAAAAACAGAGATGAGATACTGATTGATGTGACCCAAATAAGTATACTTATGCAAAAAAGTGTACTTATATAATTTAACCCAAACAAGACTTTAAGCTGATTTAATTCATATATTTAAAAAAAAAAAAAAATTACTACAATTAAGTTCATAAATTATCTTGATTTAATATTTTGGTGGTCCCACAACCATTTTAAGTCATATTTAAGGGTTATTTGGGATGTGTTATATAAGAGCATTAGCATCAGTATCGTTAAATTAATAAAAAGTTAAAATATAAATAACAAATCATCAAATCCTTCCTCCATCAGTCTCAACAAATTTTGGTTAAATTAACTTTTTGTTAAATTTGCTACAGTAACTCGTCTAATGAAGCGAGGAACTATTCATCGCTACAACAAGCGATTTGGGTATAATTGGACGTCCGCCCGAAAGTCCAGCCAGACGTCTCGCCGGTCAACGGCAAATTTTTTTTTTTTTTCCCTCTAGTTTTATCTTTTGTAAAACATAAGAATTGTTTGTTTGAAAGGTCATCAATTTAATTATTAAAAAAAAAAGAATAACAAATATTTTAATAGGATTGAGTTAAAATAGAGAGTTTGATGCAATGGGTGACTAGCTAAAATATGAAAACTTTTTCAGTTATAATTTGACTCAAAATTTACTGAGACTGATGCGGATGCTCTAAGTACATTTTTTTTTATTTTTTGGCTAAAAAAATAGAGAAAAAAAAAATGCATGTTTAAGATAACTTTTCGACTTTTTACGAAAATATGTGTAATAAGTTATTGTAGTAAAATCAAAATGACCAATCTACCTTTGTTGACTTTTTGACTTTTAGGTAGTTAAAATCAAAATGACCAATCTACCAATCAAATATTGTAGGTTTCTCCTAAATAGTATGAACTTTTTGACTTTTAGATATTTTTAATAAATTTTTGACTTTTTAACTTTTTTAAATTATCCCAAACCAAACCTTAGTTTAGAATTACACGGGTAACTCACAATTTAGATTCCAAACTCACTCACAATGATAAAGTAAGAGAGTTGGGATTTATAGAGCTGAATTTGTGAAAAATAAAAAATTAACATCTAAAATGTTATATTATTGTGAGTTAAATTATGAAAACTTTTTAGTAATTTTGAACTTTTAGTTTAGTATAATCAAACATTACTAAATTCACAACTAAAGACCACTTATATTATAACTGAATATATCATAGGGATGCTTGTTGTGACCTCTCATAAGGGTCAGTACCAGTCATATTTTGATAATTCAAATCGTTCATATTGTACGATTCATTGAGTAAACTATTCGTGACAACAAACTAATTTAATCGAATATTCATAACTACATAACAATATCATATTTGTTGGAAAATAAGATGGAAATTATTTTGGAAAAGAAGATTTGGAGAATCATCCCCTTTGCGGTGTTCTGGTCTATATGAAAATTAAGGAATGATTGCATTTTCAATAATGCCCAACCTAACTTAGATGATCTCTGTGATCTAGTGTTAGTAAGAATTGCATTGTGGATTAAAGCATCATGTTCAGGTTTGGCCTACTCAGTGACTGAAATCATTTTCAAGCTGTAACAGGTCAGACTTTGTTCCAACTGATTTGTAGTTCATGGAGGTTGTTGATATATGGGTCATGGTTTGAGCTATTTATGTAGCTCTGTAGCTGTTGATTCTGTAGCCCAACATATCAGCTCTGCAGCACTATTGCTTTGTATTTGCATGTTCATTTAGGCAGTGGTCCTTTTGGCTAAGGTAGAGTTCATAGACAGTGTAGAAAACTAGGTCTTGCCAACCTATTTGAATTGTTACTTCTGTACTGGTATGTTGGGCTGATATGTTTGTTCTGATATATGGTCATGGTCTGAGCTGTTATGCTTTATATTGTTATTTGTGGAACTGATACTACTTTGAACTGTGATGCTGAGGCTGATAGGTTGTCTTATAATTATTCTGCTTGAGGGTTGACATCATCTCTGTTTGATTGGATGTGTTTCTTCTTTCATTATTTCATCTCTCAAACAATGGGGGTAATTGCTCTTTCCAGGATGAAAAAATGGAAAAGAAACTCTGGTTTCTTTTTGGGTAGGAAATAGTAAGAGGGCTACTTCACTGAGTTGGGATATTGATGTGGGTCGGCCTGTCTGTCTGGAATATTGTGTGGCTTTGATGCTGGCCTGCTGTTGTTGCTGTTGTTGTTGGGTGGCTATATGTGCTAAATGCTGGACTGCTAGACTACTGATTGATATGGTGACTGCCATAGTGAGGCTGTGCTAAAACTAATAGTGTTATGAACTGTGATGTTGAGGCTGCTGAGGCTGATAGGTTGTCTTACAATTATTCTCCTATCATACTACTAGTATGTACTGCAACTATGCTATCATCTTTGTCTGATTGGATGTGCTTCTTCTTGAATTATTTCATCCCTCAAACAGTAGGTCTGCTGTTGTTTATTGTTGTTGTGTGGAGCTGTCTAGGGGTGTTTTGATGCTGGTCTGCTATGCTTTGCTATGGTTGCTACTGTGATGGTCTGTCCTAGTTGAATGGCTTTGCCTGTTTTGAAGTGGATGTGTGATAACCATGTTCCTTATTATGCTAATTAGTCCTTAATATGAATGTGATTATGTGTTTGATATAATTTTGTGTGCCATTTATGTGAAAATATGTGGTTTTGAATTTCTATCTGTTCATCGTAGGAATATCTGTTTGATTATCTACTTTGGAAATTAAATTGAAGGCCTTATCGGCCATGAAATTCGAAATCGATTACGCTATTGTGATTAGCATAATTTTTAGAGTCTACGGTGAAATTTAATTGGAAATTGATTCGGATTAAATTAATTAGATTAAATTAAGGATATAGTGCCCAATTATTTAAATATTATAATTTTGATTAGTGGGGCTTTTATATAAAGGGCCATATACACTCAATCTCTCTCTTTTACTCAACTTGGCTGATTTTAACTCTAAGCAAAGAAGAGAGGGTCGGCTAGAGAGAGAGGAAGAAGGAGAGTTGGGTGTTTAGCTCAAGTTTGTGAAGATTGGAAGGCCAACTCTAGATTTGACCATAATTTGGGAAGATTAAAGCCTCTAGGTAAGTGAATTCAAGAACTTTAAATTGTAATTTTGTGAATTCAAGTTTGATTCATGGTCAAGAACATGAATTTAATTGAGTATGATGAAATTGGGTTGGTTTTGTTGAATTGAAGGTCGATGTATGCATGCATGTAGGAAATTGCTATGAATTTCCATGTTTGGGCATAGAGTATGTAATCCATGTTGATTTTTGATTGAGGTCCATGTATTTGATCATCTCTTCACTAATTAAGTTGAGAATAATGAGTATCTCCCACATGCATGAGTGAATCATGAAAGTGTGAGCTTTGAATGTTTGAAATTAGTGTGTTGGTGATGAGTTTGAGTCAATTTGGAACATGCATGTGTTTGATTCATGGAATTGAGCTTCATAATGTTGTAATTTAGTGTTTGTACCATGTTAGTACATGTATATGTGGAGTTTGAGCTGAAATCATGCATTTAGAGCCTTCGAATATCAAGTTGAAGCTCAAGAACATATTCTGGAAAACCAAGAATTTTTTATGTCCGCTCGAGCGGGAAATGCGAACTCCCAGTATTTTCTGCAGACTTGACATCCACTTGAGCGAGGAAGTTCACGCTCGAGCGGGGAGCTATGTAAACCGAGTTTGCGCCGAAGCGTTGAAGGCGCCGCCGATCGAAAGGCTCCGAGTCGGCGAATTTGACATAACCAGTACTTTTGCAGACCTCATGGGTCCGCTCGAGCGGGGACCCTGTTTCTGAAAATTTTGAAAGGACATTCTGTGTTTCGTTTTCTGTTCTCTTTCACTTCTAAGTACTCTTAGGCACGCATTAAGCATTACAAATGAATTAAAAGGATAAGAATAAAGCCTAAAGAGGAATACGTGAATTAAAGAACGGATTGAACCATTTATGACCCATATGTGTCATGTGATGTATAAGGTCAAGCTCCAGGGCAAATCAACCAACCGATCACTGTGCGTAATATCTTGACAAAGATATCTGAAATAAGTTGTCCAATTACTTCCTTCTATGTAAGTTTATAAGTTTGTTAATTTGATTGGTGGACAATGTTTGCTATGCCAAACAAATTGTCCAAAGGCCAGTTTGACATGAAAGTATGAATGGGCCAAAGGCTAGTTTGACATGAAAGTATGAATGGGCCAAAGGCCAGTCTGACATGAATGAATGAATGAATGGGCCGAAGGCCAATCTAACATAAATGAATGAATGGGCCAGAGGCCAGTATGATTTGAACGATAGAATGAATAGGCCAGAGGCCAGTACGATCTGAATGATAGAATGAATGGGCCAGAGGCCAGTATAACCTGAATGAAAGTATTAATGGGCCAGAGGCCAGTCTGAGATGAATGAAAGACAAATGGGCCAAAGGCCAGTTTGACATGAATGGATTGGGCCTGAGGCCGTCCGAAGTGTTTGGAACTGAAGTTACTTGATCCATATCTATTTACATGCTAGATAGAAATATGAATTGGGCATAAGGCCGTCCGATGTATATTGTTCCAATGCATCTTCTTCAATTGATATTATTCACTGGGCTTTCGCTCACGCTCATTCATGTGTTTGTAGGTGAGCCAAGAGAGGTCCAGACCCAGCCTCAGTGAAGTCTGTGTGGAACAACCAATGTTTTGGATAGTCAGCCCTTGCATCTCACGCACAAGACTCGTCTTCGCCCTTTTGTTATGTATTTATATTTTGTCATGTTGGTGAAGACTTTGAACCTGTTGTATATAGTTTTCATGGGTTGACTTAGACTTAAATGATCTTGTCTGTACAGAACCTTATGTTGCTATACTTTCTGTTGTGAGTTATTAACATGTATGTATATGGTTTGTTATGACGTGCCATGTAAGCACAGCTCTATGGACAAAGTTTTAAATTTTGCTTCCGTTTGGCCCCTTTACTCTGATGAGTTATGTTTGTCTTGATTTGAGGCCATAGATAATCTCGTGATTACTGGCTGGTTATGGCCTAAACCCGTAAGGGCGGGTTCGGGTCGTGACAGGATGTATGGCTGTATGGTTTTGATGCTGGACTGATATTGTTGTAGTTGATTGTTGTTGTTGTGTTGGGTGGCTGTATGGGCTAAATGCTGGACTGATAGATTGTTGATTAATGCTTGTCTGCTCATCTTAGTTTGCTTAAATGCTAGTTGATGGTCTGTGCTGATATTGTTGTGTTGTTGTGTTGGTTGGTCTCTCACCAACTCTGGGGTGCTAGCAAATGATAGGATGGGCTTTTTTATGCCAACCTAGTTGGGATGATTTAGCTCATTGTGATACTTTTGCACTCCCATTTTCTTTATTGATATAATTTGCTTTGTACTTTGTATTTGTTTATTCCATCAATAAACTTTCTTTTTTTTGCCGATCAAAAAAACAATATCATATTTAAAAAAAAAAAAAGAATGAAAAAAAAAGCATAATTTTGACAATAGACTGAATTCCTATAATATAAACAATTTAAATTATCAAAATTGGCTTGACATCAAACCTTTTGAGGGATCACAACATTCTCTAGTGATGGCACGATGTTATTTTCCTACAATGGGATTTGATATTTTTTTTTAGGATAGTAACACCTTATTTGGTTCTAAATTTTTGAATTTAATTTTTTTTAAATTGAACTTTTTGTTTTTTGTTTTCAGTGAATTTTTTAAATATTTTAAATATATATTTTTTACTTTTTAGATACACCTAACCTAAATATACTTAAAAAGTGAAATATTTTTAAAAAAATTTAAAAATATCAACAAATACACAATTATACGAAAATGTACTGAATTTTTATTTTTATTTTTTTTGTATTTTTGGCATTTAGAGATTTTTTTTATAAAAAAAAATTCACAAATGCTATACTATTTACTTGCATTTATATTAAGTGTATTTAAAAAGTAAAAAAATTACTAAAAACAAAAATTCAAAAAATCAAAATATTCAATTTTTAAAAAATTGGAACTACACAAGTGATCACATTGAATTATAACTCCGAATCCAAATTATGATTTGTGAAAGTCATTGGAATTGCCACAAAATGTGATTATATTGTAAATTTAAACACACGGAATCATACTTGAAGGTATGTTCATACCCAAAGTTGCGCGATTTGGCTCAGAATAAACAGATGTTAATGACGTTGGTTTTAACATTGAATGGAAGGTCCTTTTCCCATTAAATAAGATCTGTTAGGTTTTTTTTTTTTTTTTTTATTGGTAATCTCGTTTGACAAAATTTCTTTGCATTATAATTTTATTCGATCTTTTATTTCAGTGAAGTTATGAGTTTTAGATGCGAATCCAACCTAAATTGTGTCTATGCAGATGAGTTTGTGATCTTACTCCTATCATTTTTCTACTTGAGTGGCCATTCCTGCACTCGAGTGGAGATCACGACCTTTCAAAAGTTTCACTATGGAAGCCCTAATGAAGAGAATGCATCAGTACATCAGGGTAGGTGAAGATGGCGCTTACGCCAAAATAAAGTTCGATACAACAATGATATCGGACAAGAAACTAGTGGAAAAGGTTAATATGGTCAGAAAGAAGGGCCGACCTAACAACAACAATCACGATGCACTGCCCAATAATGAAGACACCCAGGCAAGGAGGTTGAGGGTCCATACTGCCATTATGACTGTTTTCAACAAGCCCATCTACCGAATTCTTAGTGAAATACACAATGAACCCTTCGTTTGACGGCCTACCACGTTAGGAGAAGCATAGAGGGGCTACGACGAAAGATATAGGTGCACCTTCCATGATGAAGTAGGGCACCGAAATAAAGATTGTATGCCTTTAAGGAAACATTTAGAAGAATTAGTGGTAGATGGCCTCTTAGATCGATACACTGAAGGGAGAGCTCAGCCGACCCCTCAAGATCGCAATGCGGTAGACGGGATGCCAGCAGATGGTCCGCTTTAAGGTGTGATCAATGTCATTCATGGGATCATAGAACCTGAGCGAGTTTGCGAGCTCAGAGGGATGATAGAAAAAGCGGAACACATGAGGGAAATGTTGAGTGTTCAACCGACCATAAAGAAAGGGAAGATGGAAGCAAATAATTCATCACTTTCTTGGACAGAGACATAGCAAGGTTGCAAAACCCTCACAACGACACGCTAGTTATTATCTTGCGCATAAAAAACTTTGATATCAAACGGATCTTGATAGACCAAGGAAGCTTGAGCAAGATAATGTATTATGAGACCTTCAAACAATTGAAATTAGACAACAGAGACTTGGTACCAGCGACTTCCCCGCTATTCGGCTTTAACTTGATGCCAGAGTGGTCGGTTGGAAAGATAATTTTGTCTGTCAAAACTGGATTGATGACAAAACAAGTGGAGTTCTGGGTGTTGAAAGTTCTCTCCACTTATAACATCATTTTGGGAAGAGTATGGTTACACACCATGCGAGCTGTAGCATCGACTTACCATCAAGTGATACAGTTCCCAAACGAAGACAGAGTAATTGAAGAGGTCTAAGAAGACCAAATCATGTCCAACCAATGCTTCGTGATCGTGAACGGCAGTCGAGCTGCCAAAGAATTCGTGTAGATGGTAAAAAGAACCGGAGAGCAACTAGATGTTCACAAACGTCGGCAAAACAACCGGACAGAAAGCAGTGGAAGACTTGGTGGAAGTAAGAATCGACGAGAACGACCTAGAGAAGCTCTTTTTGCTCGGCTTATCTTTGTCCAGCACTGAAAGAAAAGAGATCATGGAATTTTTGATCTCTAATATTGAAGTGTTTGTCTGGACGCCGTACGATATGCCTGGCATTGACCCGAACTTCATCTGCCATCAACTTAATGTCAACCCTTCCACTAGACCAATTATATAGCGAACACATAGGTCGACTCTACATCACGCCAAGATAGTAGCCGAAGAGGTGGGAAACCTGTTGGATGCAAAGGCGATCAGAGAGGTTCACTATCCCTAGTGGATCTCCAACACCGTGGTGGTGCCCAAAAAGAACATCAAATGGCGTGTTTGTGTGGACTACAAGACGAACAACAAAGCGTGCCCAAAAGATAGTTTTTCTCAACCAAGGATAGACCAATTGGTGGACCTAACTGCAAACCACAACTGACTTAACTTTCTTGATGCGTATCGTGAATACCATCAAATTGCTATGTATGAATCAGACTAGGAGGTCACTTCCTTAACAACTCCGAGGGGGCATTACATTACTATAAGGTCATGCCCTTTGGCCTAAAAAATGCAAGGGCAACATTTCAGCGAATGGTCACCAAAATGTTTGAACCATTGTTAGGCAGAATAATGGAGGCTTACATCGACGACATGATGGTCAAGAATAAGGATGAAGCAAACCATTGCGATTAAATGCTTCCAAGTGTGCATTTGGCATGGGGTCAGGCAAGTTTTTCATCTTTCTAGTGACTAACCGTAGTATAGAGGCAGATCCTTCCCAAATCAAGAACGTTCAAGAGCTCGAAAGGCCTAACACGGTCAAGGAATTACAACACTTGACAGACCTGGCTACAACACTAAATTGATTCATAAATCGATCATCAGACAGATGTCAATCATTCTTTGGGGTGCTTCAAGCAAAATTTGAGTGGGATGAAGAGTGTGACCGAGCTCTGGAGAGCTTGAAAGAGTACTTGACCTCTCCACCATTGTTAGTGACCCCAGTGCCTAGAGAGAAACTTTACTTATACTTGGCAGTTTCCCAACATGCAGTTAGCGTAGTGTTGGTACGCACAAAAGGAATACAACACTTGCCCATCTTTTATGTGAGCAAGACAATGCTGGGCACCAAAACAAGGTACTTTCCATTAGAGAAGCTTGTTTTAGCTTTAATGATGGCTTTAAGAAAATTGCTGCACTACTTCTATGCACACACTGTGGTCATATTGACGGTATTTGTTGAAAGCCTTATTTGAGAGGGCAGACTTCTTTGGAAGAATACTGAAGTGGGCAGTGGAGTTGGGACAGTTTGACATCAAATTCCAACCCAAAATGTCGATAAAGGCCCAAGCTTTGGCAGACTTTGTGGCAAAGTCTGCTCCAAGAAGTCACTCTGTTTGTTCGGTCGAGTTGACAGGAAAAATTGGAAAATATGGGAAAGTGCTGCGAGAATAGCGTATCCCTCCCAACGAGTTGATTAATCGCGTAATATGGCATTAAGCCTAACAATCGTTGCACCGTCCACTAAGGCCAACAACATAATGCCAAAGGGGAAAGAAGCAAGTTGCGCAACTACAAGTGCAATTTGCAAAGATATGCCTGAAAAGGAAATGGTAAGGCAACTGAGCAGGGAGGATAAAGTCCAAATGGCGGACAAAGACTTAGAAGAAATCATCGACATCCTAAATCCCAAAACATCTTTAGACCTATCCACATGCTGGAAGTTGTTCGTCGGAGAGATGTGGATGACGTGTCCAACAGACACAACATTGGAATTGGCATAGTCTTCATTTCTCCAAATGGATTGACCATTGAACAAGCAATCACACTTGGATTTCTAGTATCCAATAATGAAGCAGAGTACGAAGCACTGTTAGCTGGTTTGAAGTTAGCCTACCAGATAAAGGCCACCGAGGTAATGGTGTACAGTGACTCCTAATTGGTCGTCAACCAAATATTAGGCAACTACGAAACAATGGATGACAAAATGACCAAGTATCAAGTGCTGGTCAGAAATGAGATCATGAAATTCGAAGTCGTAAGGATAGAACAAATTGACCGAGAGGAAAATAGTAAGGTAGACGAACTGGCTGGATTTACGTCGATGGCAGACATTTTTATCCCACATCCTTGGCTAATTGACTTCCTTCCAAGACCGAGCATCGAGAAATCTGAGGGGGCCGAGGTATTCTGAGTTAGGTCTCTCCTGGATAGACTGCATTGTCACTTTCTTGAAAGATAAGATTTTGACAGAGGACAAGAAGGAAGCAAACAGGATTCGAGTGAAATCACAATGGTTTTGGCTTTCTCCATCTATAACATTATACAAAAAATCCTTCACTAGATCATACTTGAAGTGTGTCCATCGTAGGAAGGTCGAAGCCTTTCTATTCAAAATTCATGAAGGCATTTGGGGAAGCCATCGCGCGCCTGCGCGCGCGCGCGGTGAGGGGGAGATCTTTGGCCTACCGAACTATCTCGCAAGGATATTGGTGGCCATGCATGCAAGCAAAAGCGGAGAAATATGTCAGAAAATATGAACAATGTCACAAGTTTGCACATCAAATATATCAGCCGGCCAGAGAGCTTCTACCTCTAACTAGCCCTTGGTCCTTTCCAAAGTGGGGCTTAGACATAGTTGGACTACTCCCAACTACGCCAACATGGGTGAGTGGGTCCTAACACCAAGTAGAGACATAAAGAAACAGAAGACAAAATAGGGTGTAACTCAATGGAAAAAGAGCATTTATGCTGAAATCGGTGAAGTTCACATTTTCCATGCCGTCCAAAGGGGCCATCCAATCCTTGAGCCTTTCAATAAGAAAAATCTCCATTTTTAGAGAAAATTACAGAAAAAATGATATTTTCCCAAAAAAATATCAAGAGAATACCTTTATAAGTTAAGGTTGTGTGAGTGGCTGACAGCTGTTGTTAGCTGTCCAGCCGCACGTCTTGGCCGGCTGGCCAATTCACCAGCTGGTCGTGCATTTGTTTGGCCAGCTGACCAAGCATCTTGGCCAAGCACTTGGGTAGTAGTGTTATGTTGGACCTTTTTGTTTTTGAGTCTTTTCTTTCTAGCAAGTGTAAGTAGGTGTGTTTAGGTTGTTTTTACATTATTTTTCCTTTGTTGAGTTATATTTTATATTTTGGTCAAGTTGTATGCTCAATATCCGGTTAAGAACTCATTCAAATGTGATCATTCTCCCTTCAGAAATACAATCATTTTTTATGCAAGTGTTGTGCCATTCTCGAGATGCTATACAAAAATAAAACTCCTTATTTTATAAAATTGCAGGGTTTGACCCCGATCATAGTTTTTACAAAACAGAAAATACAAGTTTTCAAAAATAGAAAAGTAAATGACCTATTTGAAGCTATACAAGTTTTAAACTACCCAAACAAAATAAAGAAAAAAGAAAAAGAGAAATCCAAAATCACCATCCGTCAGGTCTAGTGCGTCGGGAAGCCCTCTTCGTCCTCTTTCGAGGACAAGACTCAGGATCACTATCGCCATCAACACCGATCTCATCGGAAAACTATGACTCCGAGCAAGAATCATCGTCTCTATCCTTAGATTCGGAGTGCTTGCTCACGACGTACTCAGTGTCTTCGGTCTTAGTGTCCTCACCGGTCAAGGTCCTCTCAGCGGACGAAGAAGCCTACCGTAATCGGGACTTGCTGTCTCCGCTTTGATTCTGGCTCTAACTCTGGGCATCTCTACCTCTACCTCTATCTTTGCCCTCGCCCCTGCCACATACAGGAGCCCATCTGTCTTCCCTCATCACAGCTGGAGAAGGTACCACAAGTGCTTCTAGTATAGGTGGAGGCTAAAAAAAGTTTGCAAGAAATAGAGCATCAGTATAACATGGTGCAGAAATGGTATGAGTATAGTCAAAGGAAAACAGTGCATGTCAGATGAGAAAAGTGAGATACCTGAGAATCATGGTAGGCGAGTATTGCCTCCCTTCTCTGCACCAAGTGGATCAAGGAGCCGACCAACTAAAGGAGATCGTCCACGTAACCCACTAGCACCTATAAATGAGTTTGAACATCAGTATACAGAAAAGGGAATGTGAAATATAAACTACAAAACAAAGTGCATACATATTGTACGTCGGGGTCCCAGACGTATTCGTGTTCCTCTTCTGGCTACCTAATCGGAATCTGGTAGGCCGTCCCACTCGGCCGCCAATATGTGATCGTAGTCGGGATCACGGGAAGACCGGCTACATGAATAGTAGGGATAGCCCCTCCAACATGAGGCTTAGTCACATGAGCAGCACCTCTAGTAGCAGGTATATTCGTAGTGCCACCTATGTGAGCTCTGGCCAGTGATGGCATGAGGTGGGTTCGGATGAAATCGATGTAGTCCCCAACCCCATGGAAGATATCAGTGTCCTGCCCCGCCATGAACTGCATGTTGGCCTCGATTGCCAGGCTGTTAGTGGTCCTCATGGATACAGGGGAGGAGCAGGGACAACAGGGTTGGGTAGGCCTAAGGTCTGGCATACGAACGTCTCTCCTAGATACCAGGTCCAGTAGAAGGGACCCTCCAGCAAAATTCGCAACTTGGAGGTATTCTAGGACCCAACATACTCATTCCTTGTCCCCACTGGCATGACTGCCCATGATTGCCATGTAACCTACAAACAAAGAATCCACAGTTCTTAGTTGTCAGAGTATAGAATGAAAACAGTAGAATTGAAATTGAATGGGTGTAGACGCGCCCTCGGGGCTCGCTACAGTTCAGGACTCAGAATGTGTCACGGTTCTTAATCTGAACCAAAGAGTCCAAATCCGGGAAATCGTTTTGAGAAAACAGATTTTTAGAAAAAAGTGCCAAACATGGACTGCTTTGCTAGATACAGAGTCGCCACCTAAATATTTTATTTTTGGGAAATTTAGGAAACCCTGACTCGTTGCCTAAAGCCATGTGTCCGTCATCACCAAAGTTGCCCCGGCTCGAAAACTTGAGTACGATTGGGGAAGGTCACTTCGTGAGCACCCCCGCTCGCCCGATCAAAGATCGGCCTCTACTAACCATGATATCTAGTTTTGAAAACATTATGCGTTCTTATTCTAGTTATTAGCCTAGATTTACTATGTGATGCGCACATCATACAAGTATAGACTGGGTCGCCTGAACTGGAACAAAACATTTCATGTTTGTTTGTTTGAAAATGGTTTGATGGTGCTACCCGCAAGTAGGCTAAGACGTGGATTTGCCACCCTCAGGTGGGCTTAAGAAAACATGATTTTTCCACTATCTAGTGGGCTTAAAACTCACAGTCGACGATTTGTTCCAATCCAAATAACCCAACCTTTACCAACAGGCATTCAGACAGTTATATCACATAAGCATATAGCCTTATGGTAAGCATGCTATGATGGCAATCACTCACACACAAGCAAGGATGCTAAAGCATAAAACTTACCGAGTACTCCGAGCCAAAACAGAAGCTAATTAGAAATCATGCATGATCCTAAATATACAGAAGTGCCTAATGCAACACATGCAAAATGCAACTACAAGCAGGCTCGGCTATTCTAAACATGGCATATGGAATGCGACAACTAACAAGTATTCAACTTGGAATTGAAATACAATGCAGTTAGTATGATGCGCCGAGCCCGGTGCATGCAAAACAGATGAATGAATGCAAACATGCTATCATACTGTATGCTAATTAAAACATGCCCTAATCTAACCATCATAAGCTGGTAAATAAAAAGGAGAAAGAAATGGGGGTTGGAAGACATACATCACACACACGCACACTTATTACAACATTGCCCTCGCTCGGAGGGTCGGAATAAATAATATACAGTCCCAAATGAATAGTTACAGTCCGAATAAATACAAAATCCTAATTAATTAACAAATTAAACTAGGAAAGTAATAAACTAGCATGCAAGCTAGGGACTGCCTCGACTTTGCTCGGGATGATGAATGATGCATGTTCGGGTTGCTTGGCACGGAAATCCATCGCGATGCCCCAATTAGCCTCTATTTGCAATTGATGCCGGAATGCTATGTAAGGCTTTTGAAAGCTGCTGATTTCTGATTTGCTGCAACAGAGAGCAAGAAAGGGGCATAGCCATGTATTTTCGCATATATATGCATGCCTCGATCCTCGTGCCACCAATCACGCATCTCGATGCATGATGGCCGAGGAGTTGAATTGCACAACTCAATATGAAATGAATGCACATGAAAACACAACAAAACCTGAACTCCATCATAGGTAATCCGGAGTGTCAGCGACTAGGGAATTGAGAAATGTTCCGTCACTCGGAGTACGAAACGTACCACGTTTCCCGTGCTTGGGCTAACTCCTATCCCAAACACAATCCAATATGCATGACATGCATGAATACGACTAACATACACCCTAGCATACACAACGCTATGAAATGGCATACACAATGCGCGATGTAACATGGCATACACGATGCTCTAACGTACAACTTAGCATACGCAATGCTATGAAATGAAATGGCATACGTAATGCATAATGGACTTACACCAACATAAGTGGACCTTAGCCACACCCACATCAGTGGCCATAAGATGAAAATGAGACGCTCGAAATGCGTGCACATGTGCACGCAAACCGAGGACCGATCCTAGGGCACGAATGCCACTCTAACAAGGCATGGCAAGGCATGGAGTATGGCATACAAGCATGCAAATTTTAGTGCTAAAATATGATGCTAAACAGCCCCGAAACATGACAATATGGCACCCGATGCATGAGATGAATCCCGAAACTCAAAACTAGGCATATGCAATGACCTATAGCTATACAAAGCATGCATTATTTGATCATGAAGCATGAAGACAGAGTCAAAGCAGTCCCAAAACATGAACATTCTTAGTTCAAATCATGGCCAAAAGATGCTAGCAAGATGGACTAAAATAGCATGCAAATTTGACTAGCAAACATGGATTACATGGCATGTATATGAAGCAAGTGGAATCTCACCAAACCAAAAAAAATCAGTGTACTAAACATGTGAAAATATGACCAAATAATCACTGATATGCAGCCAACATGTGCAAAAATGAGGAACTCCTTTAGAGGGCCATGTAAGGAGTTATTAGGCACATACGAGATAGACATGAAGCATGACCAAAAAAACTCTAGAAATCAAATATGGTAGTCCCAAAACTCACCAAATTGACCCTGAAATATGACTTCAAAGCACGCAAGATAGGGTCTCTTTGGAAGGCCAAAATGACCACCAAACAAGTCAAGGTGAGAGGGGGTCACCCCCCTCTGATTTGGAGGCTCAAAATAGTGTTCTAGCCACTGAAAATCCACTGGATTTCAGTGGCTAGAAGTCCAAACAAAGCATGCAACAAGAGCTTAGGTATAAGGCTCAAAGTAAGAGGCAAACAAGCATACAAGGGAGCATATGACCTCAAATAAAGATGGAACATTAATCAAACATGAAGATGAGATTAAAAAAAGACATTTTTCAGTTTATGACAACTCTAAAAAATGAACACAAGTAGGGCTAATCTATCATGCAAAAAGGCCCTAAAAGAGAGATTAGAGACAAGGGACAACAGCTAGCCCCAAATGGCAAAGAGCCCTTCAAAAAAGTTGAAGAGGGGCTCAAAACAAGGCACTATACAGTTTACATCAAGCCTCGAAAATGAACACAAGTGAGGCTAAATCAACATGCAAGAAAAAGGCCTAAAAGAGGGATAAAGAGACAAGGGGTAGTAGATGGCCTCAAACAGAGAAAAATCCTTAATAAAATATGAAGATAAGCTCAAAATAAGACCATTTTCAGTTTGAGTTAGAGCCCAAAATTGTAAGCAAAAGGGGCTAAGATACAGCACAAAATAGTGTAAAAGAAAGGGGAATAGGAGCTTACCCTTGTAGCACAACTTTCCAGCAACTTTTGGACTAGGTTTGTGAGCTCTCAACCTCTGAAAATCAGCTTCAAAGGGCTGGAATGGAGTGTGGAGGTGTGGAGCTATGGGTTGGTGTAGAAATGGTGTTGGAGCAAAGAGGTTTTGAGGCTTGGAGTAGAGAGAGAGAGAGAGAGAGAGAGATTTAAGGCAAAGCTCTCAAATGAATTTTTCTAACCTCTAAAAAAATGCAGCTGAGGGTGTGGTTTTATAGAGGAGAGGAGTGGAGAAAAGGGGGGGAAATCAAATTCAAATTTCCCCCCCAAAAGACCCCCCAAAAGACCCCCCATCAGATACAAGATCTAGGGGGAAACAGAGGGTACAACTGTAAGGAACCAGGTGAGAGGGTCATGGCCGGCCAGGTAGAAAAGGTCCAGGTGGCCGGCCGGCCACCTCCCATGGCCGACCGGGCAGGGTCAAAACGGTCAAGCAAAATTAGTGGCCGGCCACCTGAAAAAAGTGGCCTCCCATGTGTGTACAACATAGCCATGTGGAGAAAAATTGGAAAAAGTGAACCAGGAGAGAGAAAAGCTAACTTTTAAGAGGGGTTCAAAAGGGTCAGGGAGAATTAATGGCCAGCCAATGCATATTGGTGGCCTCCCAAGTGTGTACAACACAATGGTGTGGAAGAAAGTCAAAAAAAGTGGCCCGGGAATGGAAAAAGTCAACTTTCTAGTGGGAAAAATGGGCGATGAAGAGCGATAAAGGAATAAAGCTGGTAGTCGGAACAATTGCTGGCCTCCCACCCTTCTACAACCTTCTTGACAATGAAAATGAGGTCTCTGCCAAAAATGGACTCAAACCGATGTAAAACGAAGGTCCGGGGGCCAAAACACGCGGTTCGTGGCCCCGAAAACAGGCTATTAGGCACCGGAAGTGGCGTTTGACCACGAAGTTAGTCTCTCGGGCCACAGTGTCCCTAAAAAGGGAGGAAATAAGATGTATACCAAAAACCGGAGCAAACGGAGGTGGTTAGGTGGTCCCGAACTGAGGCACACGGTCGACGGCTCCGAAAATCGAGAACTAGGCTCCAAACGGGAAAAATCGCCTACGACCACGAAACATAGCCTACGGCCACTGGGAGATGATCTACGAGACCTCTCCCTCCCCTCGGGAAGAGAAAATGGAGAAAACGGGACCCGATTCGCAAACCGAGGCAAAGCACAAAAGAGTCCGGAAGTCTGGAGGCAAGTGTCGCACTTGTGACTCCGCAACCTCAGAACGAGCACAATATGCAACATCACCAAGCGCTCAGTTGGTGACGTCTGAGTCTTAAGGTCGGTCAAAAATGTGGTGTCTACAGTTGCCCCTCTTTGAGAGAACTCAAAAGTCATAAGTGACGGGAGTGAATGTCAAAGCCCAGAGACGACCCATTTTTGACAAGGCCGAAGACTTGGACAAACAAACAAAATATAGATAAATAAACGGTTGTGTCCGCAGGCTGCCTACGTATCCCTTTGCAAGGAATCAAACCAGCGTAGTTTAGGGGCAGGATGCAAAATGATATGCAGAAAGATTTTGATAATTGGACTTATACGCTACGCGAAGCCGGTTTGAAGATTGGACTTATACGCTACGTGAAGCCAGTTTGAAGATTGGACTTATACGCTACGCGAAGCTGGTTTTGAAAATTGGACTTATACGCTATGCGAAGCCGGTTTGATAATTGGACTTATATGCTACGCGAAGCCGGTTTGAAAATTGGACTTATACGCTACGCGAAGCTGGTTTGAAGATTGGACTTATACGCTACGCGAAGCCGGTTTTGAAAATTGGACTTATATGCTACGCGAAGCCGGTTTGATAATTGGACTTATGCGCTACGCGAAGCCGGTTTGAAAATTGGACTTATACGCTACGCGAAGCCGGATATCGCTCATGATCATGCAAAGAGAGCTGTAATGAAGCAGTTATACAAAATAAATGCAATATTTTAAGCGAATGCTAGGCAAGCAAGTAAACTCGAACCAAACTATACCTCATGCAGAAAGGATGTAAGAAAATTATGGAATCTTCACGAACATGTGCGATAGATACACAAAGGTGAACGAAGTGTGTGATTGATGCACGAAGCGAGCGTATGTGATAGATACACAAAAAGAACGTGTGATAGGTACACAAAGTGAAGCGAGTGTGATGGATACACTATATAAAGCAAGTGTGATGGATACACTAGGTGAGTATGTGATAGATACACAAAGCGAATGTGTGATAGATACACAAAGTGAAGCGAGTGTGATGGATACACTAAAGGTGAACACAAAGTGTGATAGATGCACTTAGTGAACAAGTATGATTGATATACTAAAGGTGAACACGAAGTGTGATAGATGCACTTGGTGAACAAGTATGATAGATATACCGAAGGTGAACACGAAGTGTGATAGATGCACTTAGTGAACAAAGTATGATTGATATACTAAATGGTGAACACGAAGTGTGATAGATGCACTTAGTGAACAAAGTATGATTGATATACTAAACGGTGAACACGAAGTGTGATAGATGCACTTAGTGAACAAAGTATGATTGATATACTAAAAGCGAACACAAAGTGTGATAGATGCACTTAGTGAACAAGTGTGATGGATACACTAAAGGTGAACACAAAGTGTGATAGATGCACTATGTGAACAGAGTGTGATTGATACACTAAAAGCGAACACAAAGTGTGATAGATGCACTAAGTGAACAGAGTGTGATTGATACATTAAAAGTGAACACAAAGTGTGATAGATGAACTATGTGAACAGAGTATGATAGATATACTGAATGTGAACACGAAGTGTGATAGATGCACTTAGTGAACAAGTGTGATGGATACACTAAAGGTGATGATGTGAATATGTGCATGATAGATACACAAAATGAGGATGTGTGTGATAGTTACACAAAATGAGTGAAGTGTGATTGATACACAAAATGAGAATGTGTGTGATTGATACACTAAAGCGAGCGTGTGTGATTGATACACAAAGTAGGCATAGTGTGATAGATACAAAGCGAGTGTGTGTGATTGATACACAATATGAACAAAGTGTGATTGATACACTAAATGAATAATCTTAAACAGAACTTCTTTGAATGAACCGTACATACAATATCGTGCATGACTAAGAAAGAAACTTGATAGCTACAATGCATTACAATGCATGATGCTTACGGAAAGCAATAAATGGACAAAGCGGCGCTTTAGAAAGCACCTCATGAGGTGAGTGGCGGTGAACCGCTCTTCTTCGACGGGGATCTCCCCTTATGCTCTTCGAACACTTTACCTTCAACTCACAGTACAAAGGCTCTGGAATGCTGGCAAGGGTTCTACACATAGAACACTTTGGATGCTACCTTTCTTCATGATCATTTTCACAACTTTCCCTATTCTCCAACGGGGTGACAGACTAGGTTGGTTCGGTATCCAGAATTGAGGCGCATACACATGCTATCTCAATCTAAGGGGCTGCCATACAGATTTCAAGCCGAGGATATACCCTTGGGTATTTAAACCAGACTTTAGTCTCGGAAATCCCGAACCTTTGTGTTCTAGGCATGAGCCATTCGAATTCTAGTTTCCACCGTCTCAGTTGGTCTCCTAGGAACTCACTGCAAACATAGGCAGGTGGCTATACCAGACCACTGGAAGTCGTTCGGGCACGACAAACACCAAAGGAATTGCACCTTTAGAGGATTTAAGGACTCCTAGACCGGAGAGTGCACAAGATAGCGTGATGAAATGCAAGTAAAATGCAAGTACGATGCGTGAAACAACGCGAATGATGATGCATGATTTAAGGTTCCCTAGACCAGACAATAAAACAAATACGATGCAATGGATGTAATAGATGCGACACAATAGGTAATAGATGCGATGCAACAGAGAGTACAATAGATGCAAAATGGTGACATACACCAACAACGCTGGATTCGTGAGTGGAGGAAGAACAAAGAAAATCAATCAGGAGCGCGTTCCACGCAGCCTAAGATAAATTCCAAACACGCTGAAATCGTGAGAGGAAAGGGACACTCAAACCACGCTGAAATCGTGAGAAGAGGCCCGAAAACAACCGCTCAAGTGCGTGCACAATGCAACCTGAGAAAATGATCCAAACACGCTGAAATCGTGTGAGGAAAAAGACACTTAAACCACGCTGAAATCGTGAGAAGAGGTCTGAAAACAACCGCTCAAGTGCATGCATAACACAACCTGAGAAAGGATCCAAACACGCTGAAATCGTGTGAGGAAAAAGACACTCAAACCACGCTGAAATTGTGAGAAGAGGTCTGAAAACAACCGCTCAAGTGCGCACACAATGCAACCTGAGAAAGGATCCAAAAACGCTAAAATCGTGTGGGGAAAAGGACACTCAAACCACGTTGAAATCATGAGAAGAGGTCTGAAAACAACCGCTCAAGTGCGCGCACAACGCAAACTGAGAAAGGATCCAAACACGCTGAAATCGTGTGAGGAAAAGGACACTCAAACCACGCTGAAATCATGAGAAGAGGTCCAAAAACAACTGCCCAGGTACGCGCATAACACAACCTGGGATAAATTCCAAACACGCTGAAATCGCGTAAGGAAAGGAACACTCTAACCACGCTGAAATCGTGAGAAGAGGGCCAAAAACAACCGCTCAAGTGCGCGCACAACGTAACCTGAGATAAAATCCAAACACGCTGAAATCGTGTGAGGAAGGAACAAATGGAGAAACATAGGGACTTATCCCAGTGTTTCGGAATGGTATAAGCATTGGAATGTATTCCGAACGCTTTTATCCGAAGGGAGAGAAACATAGGGACGTATCCCGGTGTTTCAGAATGGTGTGAGCATTGGAACGTATTCCGAACACTTTTAGCCGAAGAGGGAGAAACATAGGGACGTATCCCGGTGTTTCGGAATGGTGTGAGCGCTGGAACGTATTTCGAACACTTTTAACCGAAGAGGGAAAAACATAGGGACGTATCCCGGTGTTTCGCAAGGAATGATAAACAAAGGGACGTATCCCGGTGTTTCGGAAAGAGAGAGAAACGTAGAGACGTATCCCGGTGTTTCGAAAAAAGAGAGAAACATAGGGACGTATCCTGGTATTCCGAAAAGAGAGAGAAACACAGGGACGTATCCCGTTGTTTCAGAAAGAAGGGAGAAACATAGGGACGTATCCCATTGTTTCAGAATAAAGGGAGAAACATAGGGACGTTTCTCAGTGTTTCAGAAGGAAGGAGAAACGTAGGGACGTATCCCGGTGTTTCAAAATAAAAGATGCGGGCATTGGAACGTGTTCCAAATGCTCTAAACCAAAGGAGGTCTAACCTGTCGCACGCGCGAGGAGAAAGAATGATAATTCCAAGTGAAACGGTGCATAACAATGCAATGAATGAGCATAACAATGCGAGATAGATGTGCATAATCAATGCAATGAATGGGTATAACAATGCTAGTGAAGTGGGTGCATAACAATGCAATTGGAATGTGTATCACGATGCAAGTGAAGTGGGTGCATAACAATGCAATTGGAACGTGCATCACGATGCAAATGGAACATGCGTGACAACGCATATTTGAAACAAAATGCCAAGTAAGGGAATACAAGCCTTAACGAGACCAAATTCAAACGCGACCTCCGATTTACCTTTTCGGAGGGGTTTGCAACATACTCAGCTCAAAAAAACGGGCACACCCTGTTCATACCAGAGAGAGATAACATCTGCTGCTGCTTTAATTGCCATTCTAACTTGGAGTAGGCTTAAGCTTGGGGTCGAGATACACTCATGCTTCAGAGTAGTGACAAGGCCTGAGGAGGTACATCCGGAGTACAATCACGGAATTTGCTGAAGGTGAAACACACTCAGATACTTCGATTTTCCCCTTTTGCTTTTGCTTTGCAGTTCGGAACCATTATAGCTTCAGATAGGTCCTGGTTCCACTGTTCTTACATGACCTGGGTTGAACCCTGCGGTTTTATGAAAGAACAAATTCTGTTTTGCACAAATGTGGAGAACGGCACAAGACTTTCGAGCACAAAAGCGATTTTATTTTGAAATTGAGAGATGAGTTTTTGACCGGTGTATTGAACACAGCAAAATGACTCAACAAGGAAATAAAAGGCACACAACCTAGACACATCGAGTAACACTCGAAACGACTCAAAACAAGAATCGAGATAAAACAAAAAGACATGACACTCAGACGTGCACAGGGAGCCTGTTTCACCGGGTAGTGTTTCCCACCCTTTCTCATTTGTGATTCTCACATCACTCTGGCACTCAATCTCTTGTTTTCTGGAAAAAAAAAAAAAAAGAAGCCCTTTTCTCACTTTTTCTCTCATCGTACATCTCTCTATTCTTCAATCTCTCATTTTTCAATCCCTTCCCTGGGTGGTTGATGGATAAACAGGAAGTTGCGGGCTCTTGCCCCTAGCATGCTGCTAGATTCTCTTTCTTCCGTTCACAGCTAGTGAATTCCTCCCATAGAAGGGTTGTGCTACAACTGGGTGTGTAGCAAATCTGCAGCTAACATCGGTTGATGATGCTTTGCTGGGGAGTTTGGACGTGATAAGATCTGTCCAGATGATGGAGTGGAATATCTTGCCCCATTCCAGTTCGTGCTTCGCACTTGGCTTAATACCTCGTTGCTTGGAGGGTGAGAGAGCTTTCAGCCCTTTGTTGTGCCCTTTTCTGGCGAATACGGTGGCCTTTCCGGCAAGTAGAGTGCCCTTTCTAGCAAGTATTTTGACAAAGGGGAAAAGACAGAACACCTGACTCAACTGTGCCCCTAGTTCATTATTTTGACCATTTTTTGTTTTGATTTTTCTACTAAAACGATTTTGACCAATATGAGAGTTAGATTAACACGCTTGTTTAATTTTTGATTTGAAATCACGCAAGTCAGGCTATGAGCACTGAAAATTTTCCTTTTTTTTGGATCCAAGAAATGGTCCAGTTTTGGAAAAATTGAAATAATTTTCGAGCGAATTAGTCAACCTCAGTAAAAATTCTCAAAAACTATTTTTGCAAACGGCTATTGCTCAACGAGCACGGAACCTACTCTTGAGATGCACAACCTCAGATCCAAAGGAAAATTGCCCCTTGTCTAAGGGGAGCTGCGTGGCAACGGAAAGTTGCCCCTTGTTTGAACGGCACTGCAGCGTATTGAATGGCAACGGAAAGTTGCCCCTTGTTTGAATGGCACCGCAGTGCATTGAATGGCAACGGAAAGTTGCCCCTTGTTTGAATGGCACCGCAGCGCATTGAATGGCAACGGAAAGTTGCCCCTTGTTTGAATGGCACCGCAGCGCATTGAATGGCAACGGAAAGTTGCCCCTTGTTTGAATGGCACCGCGTAGCATTGTCGATCCTCGAGTGTGAACACAACCAAATTCTCGGATGCAGAGAAGGCGAAGATGATCAAAACCATTACATGGGCGCAATCAATTTGAAGTGTTTTACGGCTGGACTTCAGAATGAAGTTGCCTACGTATCCCAAAGATGGGAATCAAGCCTTACGTAGTTCGGGGGTTAAGGTACACTCGGGTATTTAACCTCTCATTTTTAGGCTCTAACTTTTGCCAAGGCGCCCGTCGCGGGTTTTCGACCTTGCGAGCTTTGTTCTTCTTTCTTTCTTTTTTTTATTATATTCTTTTCATTTCTTTTTCTTCTTGTTTTGCATTTTTCTTTTTCTTTTCTTTTTGCATTTTATTTTTTTGTATATATTTTTTTTGTCTTGCTTTAATTTTTGCCTGGGTCGCCCTTCTGGGTTTTCGACCCAACGAGCCTCTCAAAGGGTAAAAGTGTAGCTTGGTCCGTGTCAAATGGTTGTAGGGTTTTGAAGTCATCCGTATCCAGGAGAGTGACTGTTGATTTGCAAGAGGACTCATCTTCGGCTCTTCGAGCACATCTAACATCTTTGCCTCTAGTTCGAAGGGTGCTTCCGACCTAACTTCGCAAGCTGTTTTTGGTGACATCTGGTCTTCTTAATCTGATTTTCTTGTTGCTAATTCATGGGCTGCTTTGAATCTGGCCACTCAGGCCTCACATTGTAGTTGACCGTTGAACGTTCTGAATTCAAGTTCAAGGTTTGGAAGCAAAGGGGTTGAGTCTCGAGGCTGAGAGTGATCTTAGGCTGCACAATCTCAAGAGCGATTCCACACAGGTCTTCGCAGGACCGTGCAAAACATTTTGTTTTTGAAAATTTTTAAGAAAGCGGCAAGTCGCTCGCGTTGAAGTTATTGTGAAACCAGTCTGGATCAAGCCAGGGTCCTTCTCAGTACTCACGCTAACAAGCATGATTTCATTCATTAAGGGCTTAGCATGCCTCTCTTTCTCTCAATTGATCAAATTTTTGCAAATCCCGAGGAATTCTTTCCTCTTCATTTTCATCACAGTGTTCAAAAGGTTTTGAAAAACTTAGGTCAATGCAATGAGTTCGAGGCACAGAGAAGTAGGCGAAAAGCACTGCCATTTCATTTAGAACTTCTGGCACAACTAGCACAAGGCAGAAGCGAGCACAAGAATGTGAAAATCACTGCTGTTCATTCAAATCTGTTGGCATTACTGGCTCCAAGGTAGAAACAGACTCAGAAGAAAATGAAAAGACAAACACAAAACAAGCAAGTAATGTCTGAGGTAACACCCCCGGCATCACCCGACTCCAACCAAAATAGGGCTGACTCGGTACAACAAGACAGACCCTAAACAAAAAGACTGACTCAAAACAAAGAGACAGACTCAAAATAACACAACAAGACTGACCCAATACCTAAGTCAGAATGTACAAAAACCAGCATTCACAAATGCTCAAAACGGTGCGTGCCATACACCATATCTGAAATAAACTAAATGTCGCCCGCAGGTGGTTCATCCCTCGATCACATCACATTATCTCCCACAAGTTCACTGATCAAGTGCCGATAGACTTTGTAGGACCTGGTGCGGGGATGACCCCGTTGTCAATCAAATTTTGTATCTCGTGTCGGAGACGGACGCAACTGTCGGTGTCATGACCAGTTTGTTGATGGAAAGCATAGTACTTAGTCGGGTCATGCTTTAGAGGGAGAGGATCGGGTAGAGGTCTTTGCTCTAACGGTTTCAGATGTCCTTTCCTGAGTAGGACCCCCAGGGCTTTAGACAAAGACATATAGAGTGGGGTGAAAACCCTCTTGCCTCGGGGTAGATAGTCTGAAGTTCGGGGGTTTGAAGTCGATGCACCAACAAAGGGAGTGGCTGCTCTTGGTGTGGTGGTGGCGACCATGCCCACTTCAGAAGATCTTGCAGCTGCGTCATCGTTGGTGGTCGCATTGGAACTGGGGGTAAATGCCCTCCTGGGCTGCTCCTTCTCCTGGTCAATGAGGCCTTGCTTCATAGCATCCTCGATCTGTACTTCCATCTCATGCAAATCTGAAAAGGTAGGGAAGGGGAGCACGATCATTTTCTACATTAGTTTGGGCTGGAGGTTGCGCACAACCATCCGTATTTGATCCTTATCCGTTGGCCTAATGGTCATCATTGAGGCCTTGGCCCTCCAGCGGGCCACGAATTCTGAGAAGCTCTCCTTAGGCTCCTGCCTCGTCGTCTCAAGATCATGGGTCGTAATCTCGATTTGGGTATTGTATGAATATTGTGCGACGAAGGCCTCGACCATCTCCTCCCAGCTTCGTTTCACTGAATCCTCCAATTTGGCGTACCAGATGGCCGCAATACCCGATAGGGTCCTGCCAAAAGGGAAAGCTTTTGTAATCTTGTCAAGCCCATCGGGCGCAGAACATCTGAAAACAAACTCAGGTGGACCATGGGATCTCCTGACTCATCAAAACGGTCGATGTGAGGCATCTTAAACCTGTCCGGTAGTGTCATAGCTGCGTTGGTGTACCCGTCCTCAATGTCCGGGATGGACTTTACCCCCTGGGATTTCTTGAACAACTTTTCAAGCTTGCTCAACTTCAACGCTGTATGGTCTACCTCGAACTCAAAGGGAGAGTCTGGTGGGTTGATTGGTGCTTTAGACAGCTGGGGTAAGATTGGGGGCGGAACCGGCCCTGTCGGAATGTCTGTACCTTCCTGGACATTTGGCGTCTCCCCGGGTATTGGATCTACTAGGGGGGGAGCTTGATGCGGCGATGCTCTGCTTTGTTGCGTAACTGGGTGATTAGCTCACTGTTGGGCCATGACTACACTGCTTGCGAATTCAAGGCGAGACAGCATCTTGCTGCATGAGTTTCATACTTTCTTGCATCTGGCATATCATTGCCTCCATCCCTGATGTGTTTTGCTGATCCATCTAACTGACTGGTATCTATCCCTGCAATAGAAACTGAGACCTCAGCCTGACTATTCACTGGTGGGGTGGATAAGGGCCACCGATCCGTAATTCTGAATCGGTGATTTGTGCCCGACCGCCTTTACCCCGCCTCGAAAGGAACACTGATTGCCCTTGAACTGAATATCTGACCTGACAAAGTCTATCAGCACAAGTTCAATGAACGTCAGGGGATATCGGAGCCTTCTGAAGCTATGGTTCCAGGACTACCCCCTAGCAAAAGAGAAAACAGACAGCACCTCAGCTCAACTTCACCAAAACAGATACGAGTGTAGCAGGATGATGGTTTCATCAATTCTCGCCCAAAATTCAAATTTCAACTGATATCCACAGGCAAACTGAATCCCAAAATACTGAACTGGTGCCCGCAGGCTTGATGCCCAAACTTGTAAACTGATACATGCATTTCCCTGTAGAGACGCACTCTAAAAGCACATAGCAGATAAGTGAGAGCCAAAACACCCCTATGTTGGGGTAGGGCTTCCCTGTCCTATTTTGTCAGGAGCTAGGGTTTCACTACGCACGTAGCGGTTTCAAACAACCTATATTGGGTGAGCAACCTGTCCTAGTTTGGAATGGTCACTACGGTTCCGAATATGCACTAGGTTGAATGGTCAAAATGGTGCCCCGGTAAAACCGGGGTTTGTGTTCCCATACTGGCAGAGCCCACAACCGGTCAGCCTTATGGTCATGCCTTGACAAGACAAGCCTCCAACAAACCATTCAGGAATAGCAGATGGCAAACACGGTGTCCTAGGCGCACCAATGCAAATGCAATGCAAAGAAACACATAATTGTAGTCAAAACAAGATATCATGAGTTCGAGTCAAGTTCTCTAAATCCCCAGAAGAGTCGCCAGAAACTGTAGACACGCCCTCGGGGCTCACTACAGTTCAGGACTCAGAATGTGTCACGGTTCTTAATCTGAACGAAGGAGTCGAAATCTGGCAAATCGTTTTGAGAAAACAAATTTTTAGAAAGAAGTGCCAAACATGGACTGCTTTGCCAGATACAAAGTCGCCACCTAAATATTTTATTTTTGAGAAATTTAGGAAACCCTGACTCGTTGCCTAAGGCCACGTGTCCGTCATCACCAAAGTTGTCTCGGCTCGGGAACTTGGGTACGATTGGGGAAGGTCACTTCGTGAGCACCCTTGCTCGCCCGATCAAAGATCGGCCTCTACTAACCATGATATCTAGTTTTGAAAACATTATGCGTTCTTATTCCGGTTATTAGCCTAGATTTACTATGTGATGCGTACAGCATACAAGTATAGACTGGGTCGCCTGAATTGGAAAAAAACATTTCATGTTTGTTTTTTTGAAAATGGTTTGATGGTGCTACCCGCAAGTAGGCTAAGATATGGATTTGCCACCCTCAGGTGGGCTTAAGAAAACATGATTTTGCCACTATCTAGTGGGCTTAAAACTCACAGTCGATGATTTGTTCCAATCCAAATAACCCAACCTTCACCCACAGGCATTCAGGCAGTTATATCACATAAGCATATAGCCTTATGGTAAGCATGCTATCATGGAAGTCACTCACACACATGCAAGGATGCCAAAGCATAAAACTTACCGAGTACTCCTAGCCAAAACAGAAGCTAATTAGAAATCATGCATGATCCTAAATATACAAAAATGCCTAATGCAACACATGCAAAATGCAACTACAAGAAGGCTCGGCTATTCTAAACATGGCATATGGAATGCGACAGCTAACAAGCATTCAACTTGGAATTGAAAAACAATGCAGTTAGTATGATGCGCCGAGCCCGGTGCATGCAAAACAAATGAATGAATGCAAACATGCTATCATACTGTATGCTAATTGAAACATGCCCTAATCTAACCATCATAAGCTGGTAAATAAAAAGGAGAAAGAAGTGGGGGTTGGAAGACATACATCACACACACGCACACTTATTACAACATTGCCCTCGCTTGGAGGGTCCGAATAAATAATATACAGTCCCAAATGAATAGTTACAGTCCGAATAAATACAAAATTCTAATTAATTAACAAATTAAACTAGGAAAGTAAAAAACTAGCATGCAAGCTAGGGACTGCCTCGACTCTGCTCGGGATGATGAGTGATGCATGTTCGGGTTGCTTGGCACGGAAATCCATCGCGATGCCCCAATTAACCTCTATTTGCAATTGATGCCATAATGCTATGTAAGGCTTTTGAAAGCTGCTGGTTTCTGATTTGCTGCAACAGAGAGCAAGAAAGGGGCATAGCCATGTATTTTCGTATATATATGCATGCCTCGATCCTCATGCTACCAATCACGCATCTCGATGCATGATGGCCAATGAGTCGAATTGCACAACTCAATATGAAATGAATGCACATGAAAACACAATAAAACCTGAACTCCATCATGGGTAATCCGAAGTGTCAGCGACTGGGGAATTGAGACACGTTCTGTCACTCGGAGTATGAAACGTACCTCGTTTCCCATGCTCAGGCTAACTCCTATCCCAAACACAATGCAATATGCATGACATGCATGAATATGACTAACACCCTAGCATACACAATGCTATGAAATGGCATACACAATGCGCGATGTAACATGGCATACACGATGCTCTAACGTACAACCTAGCATACGCAATGCTATGAAATGAAATGGCATACGCAATGCATAATGGACTTACACCAACATAAGTGGACCTCAGCCACACCCACATCAGTGGCCATAAGATGAAAATGAGACGCTCGAAATGCGTGCACACGTGCACGCAAACCGAGGATCGATCCTAGGGCACGAATGCCACTCTAACAAGCAATGGCAAGGCATGGAGTATGCCATACAAGCATGCAAATTTCAGCGCTAAAATATGATGCTAAACAGCCACGAAACATGACAATATGGCAGTCGATGCATGAGATGAATCCCGAAACTCCAAACTAGGCATACACAATGACCTATAGCTATACAAAGCATGCATTATTTGATCATGAAGCATGAAGACAGAGTCAAATTAGTCCCAAAACATGAACATTCTTAGTTCAAAGCATGGCCAAAAGATGCTAGCAAGATGGACTAAAATAGCATGCAAATTTGACTAGCAAACTTGGATTACATGGCATGTATATGAAGCAAGTGGAATCTCACCAAACCAGCAAAAATCAGTGAACTAAACATATGAAAATATGACCAAATAATCACTGATATGCAGCCAACATGTGCAAAAATGAGGAACTCCTTTAGAGGGCCATGCAAGGAGTTATTAGGCACATACAAGATAGACATGAAGCATGACCAAAAAAACACTGGAAATAAAATATGGTAGTCCCAAAACTCACCAAATTGACCCTGAAATATGACTTCAAAGCATGCAAGATTGGGTCTCTTTGGAAGGCTAAAATGACCACCAAACAAGTCAAGGTGAGAGGGGGTCACCCCCCTCTGATTTGGAGGCTCAAAATAGTGTTCTAGCCACTAAAAATCCACTAAATTTCAGTGGCTAGAAGTCCAAACAAAGCATGCAACAAGAGCTTAGGTATAAGGCTCAAAGTAAGAGGCAAACAAGCATACAAGGGAGCATATGACCTAAAATAAAGATGGAACATTAATCAAACATGAAGATGAGATTAAAAAAAGATATTTTTCAGTTTATGACAACTCTCAAAAATGAAGAAAAGTAGGGCTAATCTATCATGCAAAAAAGGCCCTAAAAGAGAGATTAGAGACAAGGGACAACAGCTGGCCCCAAATGGCAAAGAGCCCTTCAAAAAAGTTGAAGAGGGGCTCAAGAAAAGGCACTATACAGTTTACATCAAGCCTAAAAAATGAACACAAGTGACGCTAAATCAACATGCAAGAAAAAGGCCTAAAAGAGGGATAAAGAGACAAGGGGTAGTAGATGGCCTCAAATAGAGAAAAACCCTTAATCAAACATGAAGATAAGCTCAAAATAAGACCATTTTCAGTTTGAGTTAGAGCCCAAAAATGTAACCAAAAGTGGCTAAGATATAGCACAAAATAGTGTAAAAGAAAGGGGAATAGGAGCTTACCCTTGTAGCACAACTTTCCAGCAACTTTTGGACTAGGTTTGTGAGCTCTCAACCTTTGGAAATCAGCTTCAAAGGGCTGGAATGGAGTGTGGAGGTGTGGAGCTATGGGTTGGTGTAGAAATGGTGTTTGAGCAAAGAGGTTTTGAGGCTTGGAGTAGAGAGAAAGAGAGATTTAAGGCAAAGCTCTCAAGTGAATTTTTCTAACCTCTAAAAAAATGCAGCTGAGGGTGTGGTTTTACAGAGGAGAGGAGTGGAGAAAAGGGGGGGGAAATCAAATTCAAATTTTCCCTCCAAAAGACCCCCCATCGGATACAGGATCTGGGGGGAAACAGAGGGTACAACTGTAAGGAACCAGGTGAGAGGGTCATGGCCGGCCAGGTAGAAAAGGTCCAGGTGGCACCTCCCATGGCCGGCCAGCCAGGGTCAAAAGGGTGAAGAAAAATTAGTGGCCGGCCATCCCAAAAAGGTAGCCTCCCATGTGTGTACAACACAGCCATGTGGAGAAAAACTGGAAAAAGTGAACCAGGAGAGAGAAAAGCTGGCTTTTTAGAGGGGTTCAAAACGGTCAGGGAGAATTAATGGCCAGCCAACCCATATTGGTGGCCTCCCAGGTGTGTACAACACAATGGTGTGGAAGAAAGTCAGAAAAAGTGGCCAGGGAATGGAAAAAGTCAGCTTTCTAGTGAGAAAAACGGGCGATGAAGAGCGATGAAGGAATAAAGCTGGTAGTCAGAACAATTGCTGGCCTCCCACCCTTCTACAACCTTCCTAACAATGAAAATGAGGTCTCTGCCAAAAATGGACTCAAACCGATGTAAAACGAAGGTCCGGGGGCCAAAAAGCCGTTAGGCACCGGAAGTGGCGTTCGACCACGAAGTTGGTCTATCGGGCCACAGTGTTCCTAAAAGGGGAGGAAATAAGATGTATGCCAAAAACCAGAGCAAGCGGAGGTGGTTAGGCGGTCCCGAACCGAGGCACACGGCCGACGGCTCCGAAAACTGAGAACGGGGCTCCAAATGGGAAAAGTGGCCTACGACCACGAAACGTAGCCTACGGCCACTGAGAGATGAACTACGAGACCTCTCCCTCCCCTCGGGAAGAGAAAATGGATAAAGCGGGACCCGGTTTGCAAACCGAGGCAAAGCACAAAAGAATCCGGAAGTCCGGAGGCAAGGGTCGCAGTCCTGACTCCGCAACCTCAGAACGAGCACAATATGCAACATCACCGAGCGCTCAGTTGGTGACGTCTGAGTCTTAAGGTCGGTCAAAAATGGGATGTCTATAATGGGCATGAGTTTCAAATTACCTCACGCATTGTCACCGTATTGAAGAAACAGTGGGACTAAGCGAATATGGTGACGCTGTGGCGCTGGGGATGGCACTTGCCATCATATCGCCTCGAGTAGGGCATAACTACCTCCACCTTATCCCTCGACACTGGAGCAAGAGCAGGGAAGTAAGCATAGACCCAGAGCTGCAAGAAGGGAACAGTTTGTGAGTCAACATGTTACAAATAGAAATAAAAGTAGAAAGAAGAAAACATAAATTACTAGCATAAATTGAAAGTGAAAGTGTAGAACATACCTTCCAAGCTCTCCAATAATAGCCGACCAAGTTCCCCTTCATGCGGGAATCAGAGCTCATATATCCATATAGGCTGGCGAGGCCAACACCACCCCAGTCATAGTAACAGACACGTGGCAGGACCACCAGGTCACTCAGAAGATACAGACCCAAGGTGTTCCACCTGTTCACGAATAAGGTGGTATCGAGAAGGTAGATCAGAAAATCCACGAGTGTACTGCTCGAACTGCTTCGGAGTCTTTGGCTAGCTCCCACGAAAATGGTCGTAGAACCACCTATAGCACACCATGGATGGCATATCCAAAGAAGGGCGCGCGCCTAGAAGATGGACCCAGGCAGCCCGCTACTGACCCATGTCAAGATCAAAGGGGATCAGATCACCCTTTACTCATAACCTAGTGATCATGGAGGAGTCATAGGGGGTCATTGTTATCTCTCTGGTAGTGGAGAAGTGGAAAGAGTTAGTGGTGTCCCACCACCTCTCCACTAGGGCGCTGAGCAGGGGCCAGCTTGCCTGCAACTGTAAAAGCCCATAGCAGAATAGGCCAACGCCTACCTTATCGACTAACTTTTAGACTCGACGAGGGAGCTCTTGGTACCAATCCCTTGTTGTCACTGCTCTATAGCCTCTCCAAGTGAAAACATCATCCTGTGTTAAAAGAAGAATTTGTTATATGCATGACAGATGAGAGTTTGTAATGAATGTCAAAGCAAGCAAAATGCAATAAAAGTTCTTACCTTAGAAGCGTCATAGAAGATATGTGAGGTATGCTCTCACATGAGGAAGTCCTCAGGCATGCCTCGGGTAAAATCCTTAAACTGCAACATGCCACTAGGGGCCATCGCGTGCATGTATGGATGGTAGGTGGATAGATCGAAAGGCCTCAACCTTAGTGGTGGTAGCTCTGGCTCAGGCTTCGGAGAGAGGATTTTCTCTATAGCAATGTTAGCAATATTGTCTCTTGCCATCCCATCGGCCACTTTTACCATCGACTCCTCCATACTTGAGGCAGGCGGAGGAACCAACATCTCAGGAAGGGCACCATCATGCGGGATATTGTCAGCCATGAAGAATATAGTGGGTGGTGAGAGAAAATAAGGGAAATGAGGAAAATGAGTGAAAAACCCAAAACCCTAAACCCTAGGAAAGAAAATGTGAGGGAAAAAGTGAAAAATTTGAGGGTAAGTGCACAAATACAAAAAAAACTTGTGAGAATGAGCCAAATAATGAGAGACCCCAAAACTTGACCAAAGCAAAATCTAATCAATTCAAAACGAAGAGTGCCAAGAGGGTTTCGTGAAAACAGTTTGCATGGATCATTGGGTAACACGAGTAGAGTGAAAATCTAGAAAGAGAGAGCACCTAGAGAGAGAGAGAGAGAAGGAGTTTTCTGAGGTTGTATGTGTGAAATATAGGGCGAAAATGTGTTTTGAATAAGCCACAAGTGTGAAAACCCATTTATGTCCCTAAAACAGATCGAGTGGCCGGTTGACCCATCTGTTGGCCGGTCGTACCTGCTAAGTAGTTCCGATGTGTTTTTGCTGAGATCCTGCTTATTCTGTGCATGGAGGGTCTTGTGTTCGTCCTAAACAAGGAAAATTGAAGAATTTGGGTTTGTTTCGCCCTCTGAAAATGTTGAAATTTTAATCTGGATGTACCGTTCCAGGTCCCGCCATTTCTTCGAAGTAGGAAAGTGCCTCGATCTCAAGCTTGGGCAAGCTGTGTCCTTTTGTGAGCATGTGAGAACCTTCGAACTGTAAGCCGGAGATATTTATGAGGTGTTTCTAAGTCATCACTTTTTTTTTTTTTTAATCTTTTCAATTATGTTTCTTGTTATGTTGCATGGAACATGCATCGCACAATATTTCACATCAACTACAGTAATTATGTTGCATCCATGTGCATCATGTTTTTTGTTTTATTGTATTCACCTTGTCACGTGAGTGTGATTTGGATTTTACCCTTCACCTTTATCATGTGAATGTGATTTGGCTTGAGCCCTCCACTCTTTCTACGTGAAGCGTACTTGGCATGGAGTTTTTATCCTTTTTGCGCGAAGCATAGTTTGGCTTATATCTTTTGTCCTACCCTTCTCTCATTTCGTATGAAACACATTAGGATGTTGCTTTCTCTTGGTTAAAACCTTCCCTCTCTGCATATGAAATACATTGATATATGCTTGTTGGTTACACCATCCTTCTATTCTTTCATGTGAAACGTGTTAGGATGTTGTTTTACTTGGTTAAAACCTTCCCTCTCTCTATGTAAAATATGTTGAGATACATCTATTGATTACACCACCCTTCCTTCCTTTCGCATGAAAAATGTTAGGATGTTGCTTTCTCTTGGTTAAAACATTCTCTCTCTCTGTATGAAATATGTCAAGATACACCTGTTGGTTACACCACCCTTCCCTTCTTTCACGTGAAACACATTAAGATGTTGTTTTCTCTTGGATAAAATGTTCTCTCTCTCTGTATGAAATATGTTGAGATATGTTTGTTGGTTACACCACCCTTCCATCCTTTTGAGTGAAACGCGTTAGGACGTTGTTTCTCTTGGTTAAAACCTTCCCTCTCTTCACATGAAATATGGTGAGATACGCTTGTTGGTTACACTACCCCTTTCTTTTTTCGCGTGGAACACGTTAGGGTTTTGTTTTGAAGTCAGTTAAAATCTTCACTTTCTCCATATGAAATACGGTTAGATACGCCTGTTGGTTACATCGTATTTTCTCATTTCACGTGAAACGTGTTTGGAATTGTTATTTGTTAACTCCTTTCCATGTGAGGCACAATTAGATTTGTTTTGATTTAAGGTTTCTATTCATATGTTGTCACCTTGTTATTGCTCATTGTATTGTCTTGCACGATCATGGACTTTCAAAAATAATCGACCTCGCGAAGCGTGTAAGTCCAGCTTCTGAGTGTATTCTTTGTGCAAATCATTCACATCTTGCCCTTGAACTACGTTGGTTTGATTCTTTGCAAAAAGATACATAGGCAACTTTCGAGTTCAACCAATTGCATTTATATTTTGATTGCTTGCCCAAGTCTTATAGCCTTCTCAAATAGGTCATCTTCGGGCTTTGACATTCACTCATGTCATTTCATGACTTCGAGCTCTGTCAAAGAGGGGCAACTGTAGACATCCTATTTTGACTATCCTTAAGACTTGGGCTCTTCACGTTGAACACTCGATGATGAAATAATGTTACGTTGTACAATCATTTGATTTCTTTAGCAAAAGGCTTCAGGTTTGAGCTTCAGATCCTAAACCTGGCACCCTCTTTGTACCAAAACTGATTTTTTTTTTCTAGCTAACCACTCAGAGACCTGCTGGCCAAGAAGTGGCTGACAAGTGTAGACACCCCATTTTTGACCGTCCTCAAGACTTGGACGTCACCGCTTGAACACTTGGTGATCATCCATGTTTGTGTTCGTCTTGAGTTCCCAGAGGTCTCGGATACGCGCCTTGCCTCAGGATCTCTCGACTCGACTGTTTTGTGCTTGGTTTTGCACCAAACACTTGTGCTTTGCCTTGGAGGGGCAAGGAATGGATTGTGGGCCATCCCCACACTCCACCGACCATAGCTTGAGGCCATCGGCTGTGTCTTGTTGCCATCGGCCAAATGTTTGGCCGGCCGGCTATCTTTTTTTGGTCAATTGCATTTTTGGCCAGTCGACTACTGTGCATCTATTTTTGTAGATATTTTTTGTGCAGCTGGCATGCACTTTGTTCCCCTCCATATATGGAGGGATCTCCCTCTTAGAAAGCTTACTTGACAAGCTTTACAAGGGAGAGCTCTATAAAAGGGGGCTTTTTCTCCCTTGATTAGGGTTACAAAATTTCAGAGGAGAGCTCTGGTTTTTAGGGTTAGCGTAGTTGTATCTATCCTATATCTATACCTCCCTCTCTTTTGTGTTTAGTGTGTGTTTTGTCTTACTTTTGTGCACAAACACCCACCATCACACCTTCCTTTGGCTACTGAGGTGCTGAGAGCTGTTCTTGGTGTTCTTGAGTGGTTTTGAGCTAAGGAAAGCAGTTGGAACACCATTTTTGAAGAAGGTCTACAAGGGTGAGAACTTACCCCTTTTATTCCCCATTTTTGCGTAGCTTTTTTACCTACCTTGCAACTGTTTTTAGGCTTTGCATATAACTTACAAAAGTCTTGTTTTTTATTACTCTAAATAGTTGGTTAAGAGTGTTTTGTGATTTGAGGTTGTTTGACCCCTCTTAAGGCTTGTTTGGCCTTTGTTTTGTGCCATTTTGGTTGAGCTCTGGGACCTTTGTATTTGGGCCTCCTCACCACTGAAATCTTGAGGGATTTCAGAGGTGAGGATGGTGCCTTGAGGTCCTAGGAAGGAGAGGGCCACCCCCTCTCCTTATTGTCCTTGAAAAGGGCACTTTTTGCCTCTTGAGGGAGCATCTAGTTTAGGTTCATGTTGGCCATGCCTTAACTGATTTTTGTGCTTATTATGTCATAATATAGCTCTGTTTTTGCATGGTTTGGACACATCTTGCTCGTTTAGCATACATGTCTTGTAATGCCATATTGTAGCCTTAACATGCATCTAGGATTTAGCCCTTGTTCAAGCATGTTTTAGGCCTAGATTTGTGAATCTTTAGTGCATGAATTTGTATGCTTTAGTTCTGTTTTAAATTGCTTTAGTTATACTTGCCATGTATTGCATAGCTCCTTTGCATTGTTAGCTTGTAGGCTTTAAGTGTGTGAAGTGTTGAGCATGTATTGCTTGATTTATTTTAGTGGTTTGGCACCACTTATAGCACCATTTCAGTCCTCACGACATGCTTACATGCTTGCCTTTGATGCTTCTTTGATGCCTTAAAAGGTTGTGCCTTATGCTCCTTGCTTGGGCCCTTGTACACGCTTCCATATTTGAAACATCTAGATGCCATCTAGGTAGGTCTTGAGGTTCATTTTAGGATGTCATATCTCTGTTTTCAGTCACTTAATTCATGCCATGTGTGGTTGCATTAAGTGTAGTTCAATGCCTCTTTTGTGAGCCTTAGGTTTTAGACCCTTGGTTGCATGTCTTGGCTTGTCTTGTTTAATTGATTTGGCATCATATTTGACATGCTTTCAGAGCTTAATGTGCATGCCATTTGTCCATGTTTAGTCTCTCTTAAGTGTGCTTGAGAGTTGCTCTTTAATGCCCAAGTGTTTAGGACTTAACATGTTGCATGTTTAAGCATCATCACATTTGGCATGATCCTTGTGTTAAGATGCTTTACATATTTACATGTGTTATGTCTCTCATGTTATTGCTTGTGTGTCATTAGCATTGACATTGTATGCCTTGCATGCTTAGTTGTTGGCATCTCATGTTGCACACTTAGTCACATGCCTAGGTTGCATATCATTAGCATGCGTGCTTGGCCTCTTGAATTGAGTATGATAGAGGTTAGGCTTCTTTGTGTTTGTTTGCATTGCATTCCATATTCAAGATGCACACTTGATCCTTTGGGCCATCATGCATGGGAATGCGTGATTGGTGGTCTGAGAATCAAAGCCCACCCTCCTTTGAGTCATACACATGATAAGGAGTGCGGTTGGGGCACATATTTGCTTAAAATGCATTGTCATGCCAAGTTTTGCCCTCTGCTGCTGTCAAACACAAATTCTACAGGAATATTTGGCCGGCTGGCCGTCTGCAGTGCCGACCAGCCATATTTGTTGGCCGATGGATAAATTTTGTGGCCGGTGACCATTCTCCATGGCCGGTGGCTATTCCCCTTAGCCGGTGGTACTCCCCAGCATCCAGAGCGCATATCTTGAGACTTGTGCAGTCTTCAGAGGAGGATAACAGCCAAAGTAGAGGCATCTTGTGCATGGCGGTGACTTCCGAGCGAACCCGAGCACATGTGCATTGGACCCTCTTCCCGAGGCCTTTACTGCTTTCTTAGATTAGTTAATTTGTTAATTAATTAATTGGTCTGTAATAATTAATTAGCTTGTAGGTTAATTAATTGTATTATTCTTTCGGCCCCTCCGAGCGAGGACAAGATTGTAATAAGTGTGGGTGCGTGTGTGCATGTCTTCCAACCCCCACTTCTTTCTCTCTTTTACTTACCTGCTTTGATGGTTAGTATTAGGACATATTTAAATTAGCATACCTTATGCTACGCATGCGTGCATCATTCGTCAGTATTGCATGCACCGGGCTCGGCGCATTACGCTAACCGCATAAGTATTTAAGATCTAATTTGAATACATGCTATCTGTGCATTTTCGCATGTCATTCTTAGATTAGCCGAGCCTATTCTAGTGACATTCTGTATGCGTTGCATTAGCCATCTTAACATGAACTTGGATCATGCATGATTGCTAACATGTTCACTGTTTTGGCTCGGAGTACATTGTAAGTATTTTATGCTTTAGCATACCACATGCTTGTGAGTGTTGCCAGAACAGCATGATTACCATGAGGCTAGCTGCTTATGTGATATAACTGCATGCATGCCTGTGGGTGAAGGTTGGATTATTTGAGTTGGAACAACTCGTTGAAATCTGTGTTTTAGCCTACTTACGAGTAGCAAACTTCAAACCATTTTCCAAACAAACAGATAAGCAATGTTTCATTCCAAATTAGGCAATCTAGTCTATACTTGTTTGTTGTGCGCATAACATAGTACTTCTAGGCTAATAACTAGAATAAGAACACATAACGTTTTCAAAATAAGATATCGCGGTTAGTAGAGGCCGATCTTCGGATTGGGCGAGAGGGGGTGCTCATAGCTGACCTTCCCCAATCGTACCCAAGTTCCCGAGCCGAGGCAACTTTGGTGATGATGGACGCGTGGCCTTTGGCACCGAGTCAGGGTTTCCTAAATTCCTCCATTAAAAAATATTTAGGTGGCGACTCTGTATCTGGCAAAACAGTCCATGTTCGGCACTTCTTTTTTAAAAATCTGTTTTCTCAAAACGATTTGCCGGATTTGGACTCTTTGGTTCAAGATTAAGAACCGTGACACAAATTGAGTCTGAACTGTAACCCGTGAGTTCCCTTGCGGACCTATTACAGCAGGCCATTTTTTATTAGCTGGACGTCCCTCTTCATGGCTGGTCAGCCATGTTTAGCATAACAAATATTTTGACAGCTACCAGCTATCCCATGCCCATGCTTTGCACCAACTGTCTTATTTTAGATATTTCCGACATGAGAACATGTTTTTCTATAAATACAAGCCCTCCCCTCATGGTTTGGGGTTAGAAAAATTCTCCAAGAGCCAAAAACCTATCCAATACACTACCGCCCTCTCCTGCAATGCACATATACTATACATATATCTTCTAAGCTTAAACTTGAAGTTATTTTGCTGAGGTTCTTGAATCTAACTTCAACTCCTTGAGAGTGGTTGGTTTGTGGTTTGTTAACTAAGGAGCTTTTCCTTTCTTTTAAGAGGTATAATTTGAGCTTTTGTACCGTCTTTTCTCTTTATTTTCTTTACTTTTTCATACTATTTTCAGAGTGTTTTGAGGCCTAAAATATTTGATTTTAAGCCACAAAAAAGAGGAGGGGTTAACCACCCTTCCTTAGGATTGTTGGTTGGTTGAAACCCTTTGGCTTTATTCTATTTTTGCTCACTTTCTCCACTTCAAAAAACTTCATTTTCAATACTGTTTCAGTGCTATTTGGTTTGTTAAACTATGCTTTGAATACTATAGATGTGTTGTTGTAAGTCCTCATAGATGTAACATTCAATCCATTTGAGTTAATAGTCTTTTCTTTCATTTTTTTTTTTTAAATAACTTTCATGCATATTCATACCATTGTAATTACCCACCTTTCATTAGCACTTTGCAATCTCACTCATTTCTTTGTCTATTTGATTAAGAGTTGTATAAAATGAAAGATTGTTGCTTAAAGCATAAGAAAGAGACCCCTTACGCTAAATGATTTAATCTCCTCGGAGGCTCATTAGCAGGGCATGACATCTCTCTAATGCTAAGCCTAATCTCTTGTTTGATATCTCTCTTCATCACTGGTGTATTACTTCCAAGGGACTAATTTTCTAGTTAGACCCTTGGAAATCACAAAAAAAGTTTCGTTATAACTTATTATAGAGTTTGGATTTTGAGTCATTATCACTTGTAAATGAGTTCGATTCTTCCTTTGTAATGTTCCCCCATAGAAAAGGGTTTGAAACGCTCATTTCCCGGGTTGAGTCATGCATGCTACTCTTTATTGCTTTTGGACTTAGTGGATGTAATCATCACTTTTGGACAGAAAGGAAGAAAAGATAAGAAAATGAAAAAGTAATGTAAAAAAGGCTAATAAAATTGGGATAAAAGTGGTCAAAAGATAATGAAATTGGGTTAGGTTCAATCGAACGTTAAATTGAACCTATTGCATCTTGAATCATTGCATACTTTGTTGTGATTCTGGATGATTCATGAAGCAATGTCTACCTCCTCCCTTGAGGTAACTCCACGATGAGGATGAGGTATTGTCTATCTTTTGTTTCATTTATTGAGTTTTTGTCTCATCGGTTCTATGATCATCATACAACAAATTTGCGATAATTGATAATTTGAGAATCAAATCTAGTCCACCCCTGATCATCTTCATGATAGGGAAGGGCAGAGAAGATAAAAATCTCCTGGAAACACTCTATTTTTGCTCTGTTTGATTACATTTGCATACTGGTATTCCTAAAGCGATGGCGGCACCGGCCACCATTATTTAAGACCATTTCTCGAGGCCAACCGGCCACCTATTTTGTATAGGCAATGGCATTTTTATAGCAGAACGGAGTAGAATCTGAGTCCAAAACAGAATAATTTTTTGACTGCAAACAGAGCAAATTCGTGCAGCAAACAGAGAGATTTTCGGAGGATGTTCTCGATTATGTACATGCGGCTCCTTGCCTTTTGTTCAAGTCCATTAAATTAGTTCTTTAATATTTGTATGTGTAATTAATTAGTTGACTTCATTCAAATTTATAATGTAATAGCTAGTTAACTTAGTTAATTCATTTGGTATTGTAATAATTAGTTTAATTAGGACATTCATTTGGGCCTTCTTGTGCAAGGGCAAACTTGTAATATTTTGTCTGTCTCCCTAACATTGTTGTCATTTTCTACTTGAATACGTACTTTACTGCATGGTTTGTGTTGATCCATATGACATGTTAAATAAATTGAACCTAGTAGTTGCATTTTGTATGTGTTACATTAGTCACTTGCATATCTAGGATCATGTATTTTTCTAATTATTTGCTTCTCTTTGGCTTGCCTCGGTTGAGTACTAGGTGAGCATTTTTCCTTTAGCATATTACATGTGTGTTTTGTTGCCAAGCATATTACCATGAGGCTAATAGTGCTTATTTGAAATATCTCTTCGAATGTCTGTGGATGAAGGCTATTTTGCTTAAGTTGGAATGATTTTGATTAATGCACATATGAGCTTGCTTTTTCAAGTAACACATATTTAAAACTTTTAAACAAACATGAAATTGAAGCAATCCAAAGTGGGTGAAATAGTTTATACTTGTGTGCCTCACATAGTAAGTTAGAATAATAAATCAGAACATGAGCTTATAATGTACATAAAAATCACATCATGATTAGTAGAGGCCGATCTTTGATCGGGTGAGTGGGGTGCTCAATTCATGACCTTCCCCTCTCATACCTAAGTTCCCGAACCAAAACACTTTGGTTATGACGGACAAGTGGCCTTTGGCACGAGTTATGGGTTTCCTAAATTTTTCAAAAATGTTTAGGTGGCGATTCTAAAATTTGGCAATGCAGTCAATTTTTGGCATCTCTAATAATAAATGGATTTTCTAAGATTTGCCAGATTTGGACTATCATTTGTATTTTTCTATTTCATATTCCATTTGTGAAACTAGATTCAGAACCACGGGAGTTTGAACTGTAGGGCTATCGTATCCAATGAGGCTAAAATCCTTCATGAAGCACGAGAAACCAGCTACAGGAGTGTAGCTCGATGTTTAGGGATAATAACACTTCAAGTAGGAATGACAATAGGCCGGGCTGGGGCTAGGCCAGGGCCGGGGATCACACCTCCCATCCCCCATCCCCGATGGTGCAAATTTCCCAGTCCCCGTCCTCGTCCCTGATCCCCGACGGGGAACCTACCACCGTCCCCACCCTCGTCCCCAAACGGGGATCGGGGATCCCTAACCCCGAGCATTCCCTGGCTAAAAAACAAAAACATCAAAGAATGAAGATTCAAATCCAAAACACAGATCCAAATCCAAATCAGTGAATGAAGACCTATTCAAACAAAACACAGATCCAAATCCAAACACAATTGGTGAGATACAAAACATCACGGCAAGATCATCTTCTAGATCTGACACTATTCAACAAATCTAACACTATTCAAATCTAAAAATTTGTGAGCTGAAATGTCTAAAAAAAACATTTAGATATGTTAAAGAAAAAAAACAAAATCAAATTTGAATATACATATATAAAGATCAACAGCGAAGCACCACATTTTGAGACATTTCAACTCAGTTTTACTGCAAAGCACCATATATATATGTAGTCCTACAGCTTGATCAATGGCGAAACTAGTTGAAGACGGCGCTCTACGATAGCGGAGGAAGCGTCATCGGCGGTCGAAAGGAGGGAGAGAGAGAGATCGATTTTTCCCCGATCAAAGCACCACATTTTGAGATCTTACAGAGATGATGGAGAAGGAAGGAGAGGGAGAGACTCTGAGTGAGTAAGAGGGAGAGACAGATGAGAGACGGTGAGAAAGATAGAGAGATCAGAGAAGGTGAGGAAGAGAGAGAGAGAGAGAGAGAGAGAGAGAATAGATGTAAAATGAAAAAAGATAAAGTGAAAGAGAAAATGAGAGCAACAGTACATCAGAATTATATATATATCACTTCGGGACAAACGTGGCAGGGCCAGGCTGGGGCCGGGGATTAGATACTTATCACAGTCCTTGGCTCGAAATTGATCAGGGATTGATTTTTGAATACCATCCTCATCCCGTCAGGGGTATTTTTTCGGGGAAAAACCGTTTAAATCAGGGTTGGGGGATCGGGTCCTCGTCGTGTCGGTTTCAAATTGCCATCCCTAACTTTAAGGCCCCGTTTGTTTTGAATTATAGGGAGGGGATTGAGATTTATAGTGAGGTGGGGCCTACTAATATCATGTTTGTTTTGAAAGATAGAGAGAAGATTCGTAATCCCCTCTGAACTACGAATCCCCTTGGGGTGAGGATTAGGATAGGCCCGTGGGACTTGATATTATAAATTAGTCCGTCGGACTATTTTTATTTTTTAATTTTTTAATTTTTTTACATGTTAGGCATTTTGTTTTGAACATTAATGTTTTTCTTTTTTCTTTTTTTTTGGTTAAGTAAAACCATAGTTTTATTTATTTTATTTTATTTTTATTTATTTCTTATTATTTTTAATTTTTTACATGCTGGGCATTTTTTTTTTTAACATTAATGTTTAATGCTTAATGTTTTTGTATTTTTGTATTTGTTTTATTATTTTATATAAAATAAATTTAACAATCCCTACACCAACAACTATCATTAAAACTAACACAATTTTACTTAATCCCTTCACTAACAATCCCCTTTACTATTAATCCATTCACTATGAATCTCTTTTATTGTACCTCAGCAAACAAACGGAGCCTATGAATTTTTCATTGATGGGACCAATTCTTAAGCCATCTTCAGCAACCAATTTGTAAGCACCATTGGAATAGACTTCTTGTACCACATATGGTCCATCGCACTTACAGGTGAATTTATTCCCAGTCCAATGTGTGATGATCATAGGTTTGCTCACAGCCAGTACCAAGTCTCCTTCCTGAAAAGATCGAGGGCGAACTTTCTTATTAGAAGTCTTGGAAAGGCGAGCTTGATTGCATTGCAGACATTGTTGTGCCTCCAACCATTTTTCATCTAGTGCTTCCAATTCTTCAAGACGTAGGAGCGCATTGTCTTCATGAGTGAGACCTTCTTGAATGGCAATCCTCAATGATGGAATTGGGCGTTCAAGTAGTAGTACGACTTCTGTTCCATACACTAATGCATAGGAGTATCTTGTGTAGGAGTCTGGTATGTTGTTCGATATGCCTGGAGAGCTTCTTTGATCCTCTCATGCCAATCTCTCTTTGACTTTGCGACAACTTTCTTCGACAAATTACCAAGGGTTTTATTGAATGCAACAGCAAGAGCATGTGCAGTTGCATTATACATAGAAGAATTATGTCGTTTGAAGCCAAACTTTTCACAAAGCTTGTTCATCAGTGAGTTGTACAATGGTTTTCCGCTGTCAGTAATGATGTAGCGTGGAATCCCATATCTGAATATGATGTTACTACGAATAAAGTCCACAATGGTTTCCTTCTCTACTTCTCTTAATGGTGTAGCTTTGGCCCATTTAGAAAAGTAATCAGATGCAACCAAGACGTACAAATGGCCTGCAGAAGACTTAGGTAAACGTCCTACCACATACAATCCCCATGCATCGAAAGGCTATGAAGTAATTAATAGTTGGATGGAGTGGCTCTAGAGCGCCAATAGTATCCCTTCTCTTTATTCGAAAATAATGTTTTTGGCCTCATTGGTGAGCACCACAAAAACCAGAAAGGGCTTCTTCCAAGGTTTGCATTGCTTCAGCTTATCCCAAGCAACAAAGAAACAATCCCTCAAATAAGTGACGATAAAGTGTATCCTTGTCAAGGTTTTAAAAAGCGGCCACAACCGTTACGTAACGCCGTTACGTAACGGTTTTGGCGGTTACCGCCACCCGTTACGGCCGCTTTTGCAATGTGATTGAGATTCACAGCTGTGTCGGCCGTAGCGGCTGCCGTAGCGGGCGTAACGGTGCCGTAACGGCCTCTTACGCACCGTTCATAGCGGTTCCAAAGCTGCTTTTCTTTAAAAACACAAAAAAAACTGAAAATGGGGAAGAGGATAGAGAAGAGGGAAAATAAAAACAGAAAATAGAGGAGCAATTATGGATGAGTTGACGAGAAATATTCAAGATGACATGCCATGGTGTATGCTTTTTGCAGACGATGTCGTGCTAGTGGATGAGACTAGAGAATGAGTTAATACAGAGTTGGAGATTTGGAGAAAAGCTCTTGAATCTAAAGGTTTCTGGATAAGCAGAAATAAGACAGAGTTCATGGAGTGTAAATTTAATAATAGTAACAATGAAAGCAAAGGAGAAGTAAAGATTGAAAATCAAGAATTGCTTAAGAGTGAACATTTTTGTTATTTAGGGTCGATTATCACAACAGCAGGGGAGATTGATGCGGATGTGGCCTATACGATTAAGGCGGGATGGTGTAAGTGGAGAACTGCGTCTGGGGTATTGTGCGACAAACGAACACCCACTAGAATAAAAAGTATATTCTATAGAATGGCTATTAGACCAGCGATGTTGTATGGACAGAGTGTTGGGCAATCAAGAAACAACATGTGGATAAGATGAGTGTGGCTAAGATGAGGATGCTAAGGTGGATGTGTGGCAAGACAAGACGAGACAAGACAACACAGAATTAGGAATGAGTGTATTCAGGAATGGGCAGGAGTAGCATCGATAGAAGATAAGTTGAGAGAGAATCGATTGAGATGGTTTGGTCACATTCAACGGAGACCAACACAGGCAGTGGTGAAGAGGTGCGATGCTGTAACGGTAGAGGGGAGTGTTAGGGGACGGGGTAGGCTTAGATTAACATTGGCTAACGTTATAAATAGAGATATGGATCTACTTAATTTGACTAATGAAATGGCCTTTGATAGGGCCGCGTGGAGAAGAAGGATTCATGTAGCCGACCTCATTTGATGGGACTTGAGGCTTGGTTTGGTTAGGTTTTTTGGGGCACATTACCTCTCTGCTTTTTTGCACCTCTTTTGGTAAACAGCAAAAAGTGCACTAAATAAGCAAACCTCAAATAACCCCTTATGTTGTGTGGTTCATTTAGGCTAAGTTTGGGAATCACATAAAATAGCCAAAAAAACGATAAAGTCACTACCAAAATGTCAACTCGGCTCTCTATTTTTCTGCATGTCCTTTCTTAAAAAGCTAAAAAACCAACTAAAATAGCTAGTTCCCAAAACAACCCTTAGTTTGCTTCTGTTGCTAATTTTGTTGATTTAAGTAACATTTTGGTTTTTAGATTTTATTATTTGTGGTGTATGTTGGATAGCGTGATATACATTGTTTGATTTGGTGTCAAAGCTCTGAATCTAGGAGGCCATGAGTCAAGTTTTGTAGCATATATTTGTTCCTCGGTCATATTTGTTATTATGTACCATGTAATTTGTGCACCTTATGTTTGTTAACCTCTTCGTGCGCAATAGACGGTCATACATGAGGAGAGTGGTGGATAGCTTGATACACATTATTAGATCCAATTCCTATTAGTTTAAGCCTTCGGGACAGTGGGTGATTTCACATGAAATCAAAGTTATGGTTTAGGAGGTCTGAGGTTTCAAGTCTCATATTGATTGCCCATTATTATTATTATTATTATTATTATTATTATTGGATTAAGTGAGAGATTTATTAAAAAAGGAAAGGAATACATGTATCATGGAGGGCATATTGTCACACTTTGGTTTTTAAAACATAATTTAAAAAGGTTTATTCATTTTATTAAATGTGGATGGTCTTAAGGCGTTGAAAAGTAAGTAGATCCCTTGTTCTAGAATGCTTTATTAGAAACCGAGCTTTTCATTTAAACAAAATAGATTTTATTTGAAATCATGGTTCATTAGTCAACATAGGTCAAACTTTAACAAAAATTGAGTGGCATGTTCGTTGAATATTGGAACGAATGGCCTTCTAGGCCTTAAGACAACCACCCGATCAACATACATGCATTTCTATACATGCAGATTTGCTAAATTGTAAATGTTTATATTCTATTACATGCCCAAAAGAATTTCACATATTTCAAATGTGATTTAAGTACTAGTTACACAATCTCAAAGTAACCATATAAGTCCAAAAGAGAAGGGATCATATGTCCACGAATTGAGATTTATGACCCAATAACAAAAGAATGGCCAATGGCAGTAGTGATTTATTCAATCTTCACAAAAAGGGTTTATGAAGTCCTCCTCCATTCATGACTCATGAGTTGCATGTGAAATTGTTAAAATAAGGACTAGGTTTTAAAAAGCGGCCGCAACCGTTACGTAACAAACGCTGTTACGTAACGAGTGTTGTGGTAGTTACCGTCACTCATTACGGCTGCTTTTGCAGTGTGATTGAGATTTACAGGTGTATCGGCCATAGCAGCTGCTATGGCGGTTGTAACGGCCGTAACGGCCTGTTACGCACCGTTATGTAACAGTTCCGAATTGCTTCTTTAAAAAAAAACACAAAAAAAAAAAAGGGTTGAAAATGGGGGAAGAGAGATAGAGAGAGAAGAGGGAAGATGGAGGAACAAGAGAGAGAGAGAGAATAGGGAAGATGAAGAACATATTATTGATTTGTTGAAGTTGTAAGACTTATGCTATTCTATTAAGCTATTATCACTCAACCATTTTGTTTGTGTGTGTCTATTTATATAATGTTTGAAAATAATAATAACAATAAGTGTGGTCATTATCTATTTGGCTTGATTAATATATATATATATTTAGAATTTTATTTGTTCTCTTACTTTTGTCATTGTTTATCTTATATATAATAGTTAGTGATTATTTTTTGTAAAATATAAAGTCATTAATTATTAAAATAAAATGTAAAAAACTCAGTTTATAGTGATTTAAAAATATGAAATATATTGGATCAAACTTAAAAATTTATAAAAATTGATCAATATTTATTTTAAGACCCAATAAATATGATTATGGAAAAAAAAATGTGCGTATCGGTAAGTTTTTTTCAAATTGTGCGAAAAATAAAAAAATTCACGGTTCGGTTACATAACCCGTTACGCTTCTGACCTTTACACCCGCAACATAGCTAGCATACCCATATGAATTCTGACGACATAGCTGCTTTTGAACCTTGATCCTTGTAATAGATAAACCGTGGAGCACGATGCTTTATATCAGTTTTTCTATGTGGATCATTAGGTCTATGTTGCAGGTAGTCAATGAGTGGCTGACACCAGCACTACAACAAAAAAAGGTCTTTGGTGATGAGAAGGCATGATGAAAAAAATTTCGTCCCCAAATATACATGTTTAGAGATAAAAGTAAAATTTCGTCTCCAATTGTAGCATTTTTAGAGAGAAAAATCAAATTTCATCACCAAATAAATAAAATCAATAAAACAATAGGTGACAGAAATTTTATTCGTCTTTATATTTTATTTTTCATCGCAAAAAAAATTCCCGACCCTGGAAAATTTCGTGGAATATTTGGGCATCATTTTAGAGACGAAAATTTTCATCACCATTGTACAAAATTTCCCTTGAAAAAATAATTTTGTCTCCTATAGTTTTATTATCGTTTCATACTATAAGTGAAAGGCCCTGTGGTGAAAGGGTTTGGAAATACTCTTCAGATCCTGAAAAACGCCAATGATCCTCAGCTAATCACCTGAAAAGATACAAACACTCCGGTTGGGGGTGCCGGAATTAGCACTCCGATGGACAAGTCAGTTCATCTACTCAAGAAAGCTTGTTTACTAAGTTTTTAGAAGTGATTCTTACAAGCCTTTACAAATCTGAAGCTCTTGTATTTATATCCATGCTCTGGACCTCGGGGCCAGAGTCTACTTTTTATTTATTATTCTTTCGTTTGTCCTCATATGCCTTCTCAAGTCTATTCGGTCCTATGAACGTATTCGGCGTCCTAGTTGAGCAGAATGGAGCCGTTCAGTCATCGGCTCCCCGGGTATTCGAGATTTTGTTCCTCTATTTATTTGGCTCCCACAATTGCCCCCCAAGCGTTCTGTCAATGACAGTTGGGTGAAACGCTTGGTTCCGATTTTCGAATACTCCGTACCGCAGTTTGGGAGTTAGACTTATCACGTGGACGTTTAATGATTCCCCCTTTAATCGTCGTCTCAACTTCCCGCCTCTTCGTACACGCCTATTTATTATGATTTGAAATCTGATGTCCTTTCGAATCTGTGTTCTATGAGGCTGGTTGCTGGGTTGCTCTTCGAATCGTTCTTGCAAGTCTTCCATCTGTGATACTCTTTGCATTTTTGTAAGTTTTCCTCTCCCCTATTCTGAAGCTTTTCCTTGTTTGTTTATTCCGCCGCATGTTCTTATAGTCAGTAGGTTATGGCGAAACATTTGAAAGACCTCCTTTCGTCAGATCGAATTGCTGGTTTTAGACGCCATTTCTCCATTCCTGACGACATCCACTTGTCGTTTGTGGCGGACAGCACTCTTGACATGGAGAGGGAGGACGAAACCACGATTGTCTTTCCCCTTTTGTCAATCGCGGAGGGTGGAGTCCGCTTTCCCCTTCATCCGTTTCTGAGAACTGTTCTTTGCCATTGGGATTTGATCCCTTCCCAGCCCAATGTGAATTTCTTTAGAATTATAATGGGGGTCATAGCACTGAACCGTTGCCTTGGAATTAATCTTGGCATTCCTGCCATCCGGCACTGTTATGCTTTGGCCAAGTCCTCACGGTAAACGCAGGCGTTACTTCCTCGAGCTAAGGATACAGATCATCGGTTGATCACTATGCTTTCGGCTACGGGAAACGAGTTGATGATGTCATGGTCGTTGTCCGCGGCAACTGGGAGTTCGGCGAAGGGGAGGATCGTGTCGATCCTATTCCTAGACGTAGGGGCGAACCAGGTCGCCGAATGCCCGCTTGCTCGTATTGTGTGTTCATATTTGCCATACCCTTTTTTCTTTGAGTCTTACGGCTTGTCTTGTGCAGGGAACGATTTGAAAAAAGTCCAAGCTTCAACTGACGACGCCGTTCTCTCGGACATTAGGATTACTCTAAGTTATTTCGGTCGTCGCAGTCTTCATAAACAGGGAAGAGCGGCTCACGTTCTACTTTGCTATGAGCCTACATATACAACCTTTTCGGCAGCGGAGAACATACCGATTCCAAAGGGGGAAGATTTTCTCGTCGCTCGTATTTTATCCGCCTTCAAAAACTTGAGACAGGTAGGTTTTCAAGGGTCCGATTCGGAGAGTCCTGAAGTATCCGATACTGCCGAATCGGATCAGTTCGAGGCCGAATCTGAGGAGGTATTGGACTCTGCCGATCCTCCTTCTACTTCGGGGCGGGGGAACCTTCCTGTTGACGACGTTCCTCAACGTTCAAACAGTCTTCCCATCTCAGCCTCCACTAACATGGCTGGGTTAAGCCTGACAAAACTTGCTAAGAAGGCGAATGCGGAGAGGCTAGCCGCACGGCGAAGAGCGGAGGGCCTTTCGACTGAACTGCCCACCACTGAATCCCAACATCCCCTCCCAGTTATCGAATCGAGATCCTTGGGAATTGTTGACGAGGCGGCGACAAATAAGAATGCCGAATCCGCGTTGGTTGGGGAAGCCGTTCAGGATGTTGAGGGAAAGGCGGAGAAACGCGCTAGGGATCGTGTGGTCGGTTTAGAAGATCACGGTGGCAAACGACCTCGAATGGAGGGATCGAGTGAGGTTGTGCCCTTTGTGATTCGACTGATGGGAGGAAACATGCCGGTTTCTTCAGACGCCTCGGCGCTTAAAGACCTGGAGGTCGCATTCGACGTGGCAACGTCTTTGTCGTTGCCGTCTGATATGGAGGCTTTCCAGTTGGAACCAGATTTGAATGCGACAATGTTAGCCGCGCAGTCGGCCCTTTTGGTGCGTACTCTGATTTTTCCTTCACTTCATCCAAACATTGTTCGCGTTACTTTTTTTGAATTTTGCTTTTGCAGGCCGTTGGTAGGATAGCCGATGTAGGCCGCCGTCATATCGACGCCGTCAAGCAAATTAGTTGTTTACGAAAGCAAGTTGAGGGCGGAGGAAAAGTGAGGGCGAATTTTAGAAGCGAACGAGAGGCTTCTCGAGGCGAAGGCATGAAAGCTTCGCGATCGAGATAAGTTAAGGAGGAGGCGAAGAAGGCCGGCGATATGGAAGCTACACTTGGCTTGTCCCAAAAGCGATTACTGACTGGAGGTGAGTTAGGCTGAAATGAAGCGGCGAAGGTGATTGCCGATTCAAAAGTTTTGAGCGGAGAGATTTGGACTCGCCGAATATGTGGACCATGTCTCCCGGTTTGAGAATCGGGGCTTCAAACATGGTTGGCACAAGGCCCTTGCTGCAGCTGGAGTTTCACTGAATGTGCCAATACCGTATGAGCAAGTGGACATCGATCCGTTGGAGACTGATTCCAAGGGTTGATCTTTACGATACACAATTGTTATGATTTCAAGTACTTTTTCCGTTTGTTTTTGTTATTTTGTATTTGTTTATCAGACATTTTTCATGCGGGCTGATATTACAAAATGTTACGATATAGAAATGGACGTCGAGACTTTTTTGAAGTTAAAAAATGTTAAGAATTCTGCTCAATGTTCTGATTATGAATTCTGCTCAATGTACTGATGTTTCCGTAATTTTATGGTCAATGTGCTGATTATGAATTCTGCTCAATGTGCTGATGTTTCCGTAATTTTATGGTGATATTTCTTAATAGATCTACAATTTGTCCTCGCCTTGGCCATGGCACGAGCGTGAAGAGCCAAATGGTTCGAACTTCGTGAAATTTGGCGGCGTCTCAAGGTGACGCTTATTAATCTGCCCTTGCCTTGGCGAGGCTCGAGTGTGAAAGCCGAATGGTTCGGACTCGTGGTGGCGAGGCATCTCAGAAAGCGGCGCTTAGATTAATCATCTGTCCTTGCCTTGGCGAGGCTCGGCGTGAAAGAGCCGAATGGTTCGGAACTTCGTGGTGGCGAGGCATCTCCGGCGGCGCTTAGATTAATAATCTGCCCTTGCCTTGGCGAGGCTCGGCGTGAAAGCGAATGGTTCGGACTTCGTTTGGTCGAGGCATCTTCGAGAAGTCGGCCGCTTAGATTAATAAATCTGCCCTTGCCATCTCTGATCGTAAAATATTTTGATTGTAAAATATTTCTAGTTCAGACGCGTCGATTCATTTTATTGGAATATTTAGATTTTGATTAGAATATTTTGCACGGCATGGTATAAACGTTCAGAAATACATTAGTGGGCCCTAAGGCGTCATGCACCTAAGGGGCACCGTATCCGGAGACTTGTTTTGGCCAATCGTGACATCCACGAAGGGCGCTCCGAATCCGGAGACTTGTTTTGGACAATCGTGACATCCAAGGCGCTCGAATCGGAGACTTGTTTTGTGTCGTGGCATCCACAAAGGCGCTCGAATCCGGAGACTTATTCGACCGAGGTGTCATACACCAAAGGGGCTCGAATCCGGAGACTTGATTTGTGTCGTGACATCCACGAAGGCGCTCGAATCCAGGAGACTTATTCGACCTGAGGTGTCGTGCACCAAAGGGCTCGAATCAGGAGACTTGTTTTGTAACCGTGACATCCGAAGGTGCTCCAAATCAGGAGACTTATTCGTACGAGGTGTCGTGCACAAAGGGACTCGAATCCGGAGACTTATTCGCCCGAGGTGTCGTGCACCAAAGGGGCTCGAATCCGAGACTTGTTTTGTGTCGTGACATCCACGAAGGGCGCTCTGAATCCGGAGACTTATTCGGCCCTGAGGTGTTGAGCTCAAACATGTAAAAACACGAAACCTTGTATTACAACGAGGTGCGTACAAGTATCAAGCCCACAAGTCGGGTCATTGATAAAATTTACGTAGATGTGTTGAATTCCACGGCCACGGCAGGCTTCTTCCCGACATGTCCGAGAGCCGATATGCCCCTGTGCCTGCGACGGCATCTATCTGATAGGGGCCGTCGCAGTTCGGACCAAGCTTCCCATCAGCCGGCCTCCGGTGGGCTGGTAGTACCTTTTTTAGAATCAATTCTCTGGGATTGTAGCGGTGCAACTGAACTCGCCGATTGTATGACTTAGCGAGCTGCTGTTGATAACGTGCAATGGATGCTAAAGCGCGGTCTCTTCGTTCTTCAATCAGAACCAAGTCCAGGGCGAGCATCATGTCATTTCGGCCTGTGTCAAAGGCTTGCGATCGCAGAGTTGGTAAGCCGATCTCTGGTGGTAAGATTGCCTGGGTTTCGAAGCATAAGGCAAACGCTGTTTCTCCGGTAGATCGTCTCGGCGTTGTACGATGGGCCCACAGTACACTCGGCAACTCTTCAACCTATCTGCCTTTGGCACTTTCCAGCCTCTTTTTGATGCCGTCCAAGATGGATTTGTTTGAAGCTTCTGCTTGACCATTACTTTGGGGTAGGTGGCGTGAAAGTAAGGCTCAATACCATACTTCTTTGCATAATTCTCGGTATAAGCCACAATCGAGGCGAGTACCATTATCGAGATCAATGCTCTTGGGATGCGAACAGCGTAATGATGTTCCTCCACCACACAAAGCGCTTAATGTCGGAATCTCGTATATGGGTTAGAGCCTCGCTTGACCCACTTTGTGAAATGTCTGTTGCTACGATTAGAAATCGCTTGTTCCCTGGGGCCCTCGGCAATGGTCCTACGATATCAAGTCCCCACTGAGCAAACGGCCAGGGGCTTGTGATAGAATTCAAAGTTTCTACCGGCTGATGGGTTAGTGGGGAGAACTTTTGGCATTGTTCGCAATTCTTGACATAATTTTGTGCGTCGGCTTTCATCGTCGGCCAGTAATATCCCTGTGTTATCGCCCGATGGGCCAAGGAGCGTCCCCCCGAATGGGCACCACAGCTGCCCTCGTGTATCTCAGTGAGCAGCTCCTCCACTCTGTCCGGGTGCACGCATTCCAAGTATGGACCAGAGAGGGACTTTTTGTAAAGCCCTCCTTGTGGATCTAAGTAGTACCGCAGGGCCTTGTTTCGTAGCTTGTGTGCTTCTTTTTTGTCCTCTGGGAGTTGCTCAGAAGAAAGGAATGCAGCAATGGGGTCCTTCCAACTTGGAGCAGATTCTATAATGTTGATGTGGGTTTCTTCCGGAGGGCCGATACTTGGTTCCGGGACGAAACCTACTTCGATGGTACGCTTGAGCTCGGAGTTGATGGCGGAGGCTAAGCAAGCCAGGGCATCCACGTGTGTATTTTGATCGCGTGTTATTTGGTTTAGTTCATGATGGTCGAATTTAGTCAACAAGGAGTTAGCCGTTTTCATGTAGGCCGCTATACGCTCGTCTCGTGCCGCATACTCTCCCTTCAGCTGGTTGATTACCAATTTTGAGTCACAAAACACCAACAGCGCCTTGCAGTGTGCGGCGTTAATCCGGCTAGAAGGGCTTCATATTCGGCTTCGTTATTTGATGCTTCGAAGACGAGCTTGACGGCCTGCTCAATTACTGCGCCGTCTGGAGACATAATTACGACGCCGGCGCCGCTGCCCCGTTGGTTAGACGATCCATCACAGTATAACTGCCAAATGTCCCCAACATAAATTCTCCAATCTGGCTTTGACCGAACTTCGGCCTTTAGCTGGATGTCATCAGGCTTGAGGTCGGCAAGCCCTCCTGTAAATTCGGCAACAAAGTCGGTAAGCACCTGCCCCTTGATTGCGGTTTTGGGTAAAAACTGGATGTCGTATTGGCCGACCTCGAGAGCCCACTTTGAAACACGCTACGATGTACGCATTCCGTAATCTTGATCGGAGGGATAGTCTGTGAGCACCCTAATGTTGTGTCCTTGGAAGTAATGCATCGCTTTTCTTCGCCATGACCAACGCTAGGATGAGTTTTTCCCAATGGTGTAGCGTGTTTGGCGTCCACCATTGCCTTGCTCACATAATACCTTTGGTATTCTTTGCCCTTCCTCCTCTTTTAATATCTGTGCGGCCTACTGCCGAAGCTGCCAGATATAGAATGAGGGGGTCACCAATGGCGGGCGTTGTTAGAAGAGGTACTGTCCGGAGGTAGGTCTTGAGCCCGTTAAAAGCTGCTTCACATTCGGCGGACCATTCAAAAGCTCTGCCCTGACATAGTGTCTGAAAGAATTGTCTGCAGCGATCTGTAGATCGGCTGATGAACCTGTTGAGTGCCGCAGCCATTCCCATCAACTTTTGGACCTCTTTCACTGAATGGGCCGGGGTCGCTTTGTTGGTGTGGTGATCTTTGGGGCTTAGAAGTGTTGGATTGCATGTCTGATCGGGGCTATCGGTGATTTGTATATCATATGTATGCGGTGTCAAGCGGGGCGCCTCTTAGGCGATGTCGTCTGTTACCTCATCAAGGGAATTGGTTAAAGCCGGCGACCGTCGCCATTGTCTTTGATGGCCTCGAGGTCGTTGAGGACTGGCCGTGGGAATCGCCAGAACCTTGAGCCTGCTGTTTGGACTTTGCTTTTTCTAAGGCGGATCGCGCGGCGGCGTTCGTTCTCGGCCGATAGCGTTGTCCAAACTCTGTTTGGTGCATGCAGCTTGTTCTATGGTCACTGCATCGTCTCCGTCGTTGAAGTCGTTGGTGGGCTAGAGTTGAGATCGTCGCCTTGTGCGTTTCCTTCCGGCGTATTTGCGGAGTTAGGTCGCCTCTGTGCGATCTCGTCGATTAGCTATCGGAGGTCTTGATCCGTCGTTCGTGGATATATTTGAGTATTCCCACAGACGGCGCCAATTGTGGTGAAAGGGTTTGGAAATACTCTTCAGATCCTGAAAGACGCCAATGATCCTCAGCTAGTCACCTGAAAAGATACAAACACTCCGGTCGGGGGTGCCGGAATTAGCACTTCGATGGACAAGTCAGTTCCTCTACCCAAGAAAGCTTGTTTACTAAGTTTTTAGAAGTGATTCTTACATGCCTTTACAAATCTGAAGCTCTTGTATTTATATCCATGCTCTGGACCTCGGGGCCAGAGTCTACTTTTTATTTATTATTCTTTCGTTTGTCCTCATATGCCTTCTCAACTCTATTCGGTCCTGTGAACGTATTCGGCGTCCTAGTTGAGCAAAATGGAGCCGTTCAGTCACCGGCTCCCCGGGTATTCGAGATTTTGTTCCTCTATTTATTCGGCTCCCACAGGCCCTATTTGTTTGTCCAAATCAGTTCCTATTTTGCAAAGCCCTCTTTGGGACATGAGTACCTGTTTAAATGAATTTTTCTGCCACCGTTGCCACAACTCCAACACCACTGCCATCTCTGCCACTACGGATCCATTATCATCGCCGCTATTGTTGCCACCACTCCACCACCACCTCTCCTCCACTTCCATCGCCACAACCGCCACTACTCCACAACCATTGTCACCACTATTCCACTACCGTTGACACTCAATCACTACTATCACTACTACCACCACCTATCTTCCACCACCGCCATCACCACTCTACCATTGTCGCTACTAACTCTCTTCCACCACCACTACTACCATTGCCACCGCCGTTACTTTACCACCACCACCATCACCTTTACACTAGCACCGCTACTACTTCACCACCACCATTACCACCACTGTCACTACTCCACCACTGCCGCCCCCGCCACAACATCACCACCACTATCACCATCACCTCTCCAATACTTCCACCACCACCACCACCACTACCACTGCCCCACTACTACCATTACCACAGCCGCCTGTACCATTTTTCTTCTACCACAACTACCTTACTTTACCACTACCGTTGCCGCCACTCCACTTCCACCGCCGCTGCTCCACTACCACTACTACTCCTCCGCCACCACCACTAGCACTGCACCTCCACCGAACCCAATTAAACCCCTTTATTGAATAGGTGAGTTTGAATAGATTTCGTTTGGTTTCAGTTTTTGAAAACTGATTTTCAAGTTTCAATCCTTATTTTATTTTTAATTTTTAGAGAATTTTTTTAATATTTTAATCATTTTTTCGATTGATTAAAATATTGAAAAATTTCACTAAAAATAAACAAAATTCTAATTAAAGCTCAAAAAATAATTTTCAAAAATTGAAACAAATTGTTAATAAAAATCCTATTTTGACTCGTTCAAACCCGCCTGTTTGCCACGTCTGCAATCTCTCAGTCGCACTCATCTCTCTCTCTCTCTCTCTCTCTCTCTCTCTCTCTCTCTCACAGTGGCATCTCTCTCGCACACTCACTTAGTCTCAATCGCCTCTTTCTCACTCACTCACTCAGTGGCGTAGAGCAGCAAGGTGTCGTAGAGTGAGGGTTCGAAAATTGGTTCCAAGGGAAAGGGTTTTAATCTCTCTCTTTCCCTCTAATGATGAAAATTCTGATAATTCCAAATCAGCCGAATCAAACCCTTGTTCGACACAGCAAGATCGTAGAATTGATTTTTAGGTTTGATTTGGGTGAATGGCGAAGAGAGGGAAACCCTAAAACCCCTCATTCCTTAATTACAAATTTCAAATCATCTTCTTTCTCGTCTTCCTCTACTCTTTCTTATTCATTAGCCCTAATTCGGTTTCCAGCTCCAAAATCACCATTGTTACTCACTCAACATCCACATTGAAGTTTTTCTCTTTTAAATCTTCAAACTTCTGGTGAGTTCACTTTTTTTTTTTTTTTAATGCCCCTTTCGTATGTCATTCACAAGATATGTTTGTATATATTTATGATTATGATTATTATTAGTGGAATTATATAAATATAGCATTTCATTGTGAATGAGGGTTTTTGGTGGGAATGTTGATATTGGATTTGTGTTTTGTAAATTAGAGTTGGAATGCAATTTTTATATATATATATAAAAATAAATCAGATTATTAAATGTGTTAATGTTGTGCTTCCATGTGTTGAAGACGTGGTCTAGGGTTGATGAAACAGTGGGGATTGTAGTGGGTTGTGCTTCTCATTTTGCTGATTTGTACATATTGGTGAGCATTTTACTCTATTGTTACTAAGTTTGTGTGTGCATGTATGTGTGTGTGTGTTTTTTTTTCCCTCCTCGAAATAACTAAGTTGGTGTAGGAATGTTACAATTTGGTTGGTTTAAATGTGGGTTTTTGAATATTTGTATTAAAGCTCACTTTTTAGAATCATTAGCATTAATACAAATACAAAATTCCTTTCAAGCTACTATATAGTTTATGAGTTAGCTGGTTGTGTTTCATGTTTTGTGTAATGATTTCTATTTTTTTGGCCTGCTTCAAAAAAAGTTAACTTGCATAATGTGCTTCCTATGAATTTCTAATATTATTTAAAAGAGAGACAGAGCATTTATTTTTATAAAAAAATATATATATATATTCAAGAAGTGTGTTCATATATGCCCTTGAATTGCTTGTTTAATACGCACTTAATTATGATGGTGGGTGATCTCATGGAACCGAATTTGTATTGATATTGTGAAATTCCCATTAATATGTCCAATGTATATCTATAAATCTATATTTTATCATTTCCCATTCTTCCAACCCTGATAACATGTCACTATGTTTGAAATGCTTCAATGATTGAAAATTAACTTTGGATTGGCACTAATATCTATGTCCTAACTATAGTGATGTATGTTTTTTAATCCCAATATTAATGTTTTGGTACATATGATGATTGTGCTCTCCAATAGTTACATCGCATACAGATTCTACTCCTTTTACCTTCCTCCATACCCTGTTTTAGAAGACTTTAGTATATTTTGATGTATACTTTTGCTTGATACAACAATGAAGATCTAATGATCTCTTAACCAGAAGAGCAAGGAAATTTGTTGTTATTATATAAATAAACATATACATGGATAGTTTGAATTGATGCATTTATCTTGTTATTAAATAAGTTCCCATGTAACCAATTGGGCTAGCCAAACCCCCTACACCTCAATAAGAGGAGGTCAAAGGTTTAAGTCTCCCCTCTCCCCCCCCCCTCCCAAAAAAAAAAAAAAAAAGAAAAAGAAAAAGGAACCATGTAATTTTTAAAATTTGCTAGTTATTATAATTACTATCATGAAACCCCCTTACTCACTTCTTTTGGTTCTTTCTATTTCCATTAGTAACTTGTTTATAGAGTGTTTGAGTCTACACCGTGTTTGTGGATATCAGGGTTCTAAATATCAGCTGATACGCTACGCATCGGTTGATATGTATCGGAAAAATGGGATGCCGCGATGGATATAGGCCGGTATACCACGGTAAACAGCCCGAACTCTCTTCGCGCGCGCCCCTTTTCGGAGAGGGCGCGAATTGCGTTCATGCTACTGTAGTTCGAACTCCTGTCACGGTTCTGAATCCAATCTCACAAAGTGCAATGTAAGACTGATAAATCACCAAAGAGTCTAAATCTGGTAATTGGTTTTGAAAAATCAATTTTGAATCAAAAGCGCCAAACATGGACTGCTTTGCCAAATTTCAAAGTCGCCACCTAAATATTTTATTTTGGGGTAATTTAGGAAACCCTAACTCGTGCTAAAAGGCCACATGTTCATCATCACCAAAGTTGCCTCGGTTCGGGAATTTGGGTATGAGAGGGGAAGGTCATAACATGAGCACCCCCCCTGCCCGATCAAAGGATCGGCCTCTACTAAACATGATATGTTATTTTAAAAACACATGTGTCCTTATTCCGGTTATTAGCTAACTTACTATGTGATGCGCACAGCATACAAGTATAGACTGAATCACGAAAATTGGAACAAAACAACTCATGTTTGTCTTTTTGAAAATGGTTTGAAAGTGCTACTTGCAAGGAGGCTAAAGCGCGGATTTGCCACCCTCAAGTGGGCTTAGAAAAAACATGATTTTGCCACTTCAAGTGGGCTTAAAACTCACAATTATCGAGTTATTCCAATTCAGGCAATCAAGCCTTCACCCACAGGCATTCAAGTAGTTAATAGCAGATAAGCAAATAGCCTCATGGCAAGCATGCTAAATATGGAAACATACACTTCTCATGCAGTATGCTAAAGCGTAAACACTCACAGTGTACTCCGAGCCAAAACCAGAAACTAGTTAGAAATATACATGATCGTAACTATGTCAACAATGCCTAATGCAATGCATGCAAAAATGCAACTAAGTAGGCTCGGCTATCTAAGATGGCAGAAGAGTGTAACACTTCATAACATGCTGTTAAACACGTATTGAAGAAAGCGTATTGAAATACGATGCAATTTGAATAATGCGCTGAGACCGGTGCATGCAATACAAATGAATGATGCACGCATGCAAAGCATAAGTATGCTAATTGAAACATGCCCTAAAACTAACCACTGAAAACGGGTAAATAAAAGGGAGAAAGATGTGGGGTTGGAAAAAGGCACACACACGCACACTTATTACAACATTTGCCCTCTCGACGGAGGGTCCAAATAAAATGAAAGCTAACTAGCTATGCTAATCAAGCTAACTATTACAAATCACAACTAATTAACTAACTAGTTAACTAATTACAAGCACCAATGAATAGCTAAGCACATTAACTATTTCAATACAGAACCAACGAATTAACCATCTAAGCAAAGCAGTTAAAAGGAGCCTCGGGCGGTTGCTTCTTCCCGAAATCCCGTCGCCTTGCCACCGGTTGCCTTTGTTTGCATTCGCTTTGATTCCTAAACACTGAACCAATTCCTAGACTACTTCCGCTCCAGAACCAGAATCACTTTGAACCATCTTCAAGCTAGTGGGCTGTCAGCCAGCAGGGGAGGCTGTAGGCCACTTGTCGGCCACTTAAGGAGGTTGTAGGTCACTTAAAGTGGCTGGTCGGCCACTTCCTCTGGCCGGTCGGCCAGTTGCTTGTTTGTACTCCAGTTATGCAGCAAACAAAGTTCAAAAAGGGCAAGGCAAGGCATTTGCAGGGTATGTGTGTACAACCACCCTTCTTATCATTTCTCAAACTCAAAGGAGCGTGGTACTCGACTCTCAAGCCACCAACCGAGCATCGCAATGCACGATGGCCAAGAAGCCGAGTTTGTACAAGTCAATGAATGCACAAATAGCACACAAGACTTAAGAGGCCTCCACCCTATCATGCACAATCAAGGAGAACGTTCACTAAGAAATGAGGCATGCTTCATCACTTCAAGTATGAAACGTCCCTCGTTCCTCGTGTTTGGATTAACGCCTGATCCAAACAGATGCAATGCAACACACATGCAAACAACATGCTTATCTATCAATGCTAGAGACATATGCACAAGGCTCTAACATGTAAGCAATGCATGCAAGACAATGTTAAGGGACCAAGAGCACTAAATCAAGTGAAGAACATTACACATGAGGCATGCACTATCAATCTCAAATGGTCAAACCACATATGGACAGACCTAAGATACTCCAAAACAGTGGCAAAATCATGTTGAAAATGATGCACCAAAAGCTACAACAACATGCTCATGTATTGGCTCGCAAGCTAGGCATTTAAGCACAACTCCCAAACACAATGAAAGAGCGATAAATGCAAGAATATGGCAGAGGTATCTGGTTTGACATGACATGCCAAATGATGCCATGCCATGCAAAAAGCTCAAATATGACATGCTAGAGGTCTCAAAGTGCAAGACTAGCAAAGCCAAATACACTATAGCTATGCAAAGCCAAGCATGCATGACTAAAACAACTCAAATCAGACCTAAAGCATGCTAAAAGATAGCCAAAAATGTGCTGGAGTAGAGCATACACATGTAGATCAATAGGCTAAAACACCAAATACACTAGGCTAGTGAACAAAATTGCACTACAAGTGCAAGAAGCATGCAAGAGGCAACCAAACCAATCAAAACCAGAGTTATGGCATGGCAAATTAGTGGCAAAAACATGCTGAGATAGAGCTAACATAAGCTAGAATGAGAGGCATAAAGCATGATGTATGTTAGGCCAACAAGTAGGATTACACTACAAGTGCAACATGCAAGAAACCAATGATCAAACCAACCCAAAACAGAGTTATGGCAGGTCCAAAAAGTCACAAAAATATGCTTGGACTAAGCTAGCAAATGAGAGAAATACATGCTCATGTATTAGGCCATCAACAGAAGGCATAAAGGCACCACTCTTAAACACAATGAAAGAGTGATAAACATAAGAGTACGACAGGAGTTTATGCTCTAAATTTACATGCCAAATGTCACAAATGAGGCATGCTAGGGGTCCCAAGACATAAGACTAGCAAAAGCCACTACACTATGACCATACAAGGCAAGCCTCAAGGGCCAAGATCATTCCAAACAAAGTTTAAAAAAGTCAAAACAAGGCTAAGAACTTGCTGGAGTGGAGCCAATACATACTAAAGTAATAGGCCAAAACATCAAGTGAGTTAGGCTAGCATGCGAGATTGCACTACAAGTGTGTGAAGCATGCAATAGGCAACTAAACCAACCCAAAATAGAGAGTTATATCATGTTAAAATAAGGCCTAAAACATGTTAAGATATAGCCTCAAGAAGGTAGAAAAACATGCCAAAGTGTTAAGCCAACAACACATGCAAACAAAGCACAAAAGGGGAGGACCACCCCCATCCATTTTGGGTCTCAAAACCCACTTTCCACCACTGAAATTCGTCTAGAATTCAATGGCTAAAAGGACAAACAAAGGTGATCTCAAAGGTCTTAAAAGATAGGTCAAAGCAAAGCAAAACAAGCCACAAAAGGGGGTAGACCACCCCTAACTCAAAGAAGGCCTCAAACAACCATTTTAAACACTTAAAAATAGAACTTTTTGTAGTTGAAAGCTAGGCCTAAAACATCATGCAAAGGGGGCCAAACTAATATACAAAAACAAGCTTAAAAGAGGGAATCACTCACCCTTGAAACACAACTTCAAAATAGCAACTTCTAAGGCAAAACCAGGCCAAAACCACTCAAATGAAGCTCCAAAGGACCTCAAATTCAAAGTGAAGGTGTTTGACTAGGTGTTTGTGTGCAAAAGTATGGAGAAACAATACTTTTAAGCACAAAAGCACAATATATATATATAGGGAGAGAAAGAGAATTCTAGAGAGAGATAGAGATTTTTTGCTTCTGAAAAATCTGAACGCTCGAAAAGGAGAGAGAGCTCCCCTTATATAAGCAATGCAAGCAAAAGCTTGCCTGACAAGTGTAGAGCTTGTTCCAATCCCTCCATACACGTGTATGGAGGATGCATTCAGTGACCCACAGCTGGCACCATAAGTATCTGCAAAAATAGAAAAATGGTCGTAGGCCACTTCAATTGGACTACCGGCCACTTAAAGTGGCTTACAGCCACCAAAAGTGGCCGACAGACCCTCCCCTCCCTCTAGGCATGGGGTAACAAGGTATGGTCGAATAACAAACCAAAAAGAAGAGAGCTAAGAGGCCACAGAACAAGGCACTCAGCCAAAAGCCCGAAAACTAGCCTACGGGCCACTACAAGTGGCCTACAAGAGGAAAAAGTAGCCTATAGCTACAAAAAGTGGCCTACAGGCCTCTCTCTCTCCCTCCAGGCAAAGGTACCAAGGCATGGTCCAAAAAAAAAAACCAAGAAGAAGAGAGTTAAGAGGTCCTGAGACAAGGCACTCAACCGAAAGCCTCGGAAACTCAAAACGAGCACAAACATGCGCGATCAACGCATGTACAAACGATGACATCTGAGTCTTATAGTTGGTCCAAAATGGGGTGTCTACAGTTGCCCCTCTTTGACAGAACTCGAAAGTCATGAAATGACGGGAGTGAATGTCAAAGCCCAAAGACGACCTATTGTTGACAAGGCCGAAGACTTAGACAAACAGACAAGATAACAAAAATAGATGCGCCCGCAGGCAGGGGCAAAATGCAAAGGACATGCACAATGCCAGAGCATAACTTATGATTATGCAAAGAGGGTTGTAAAGAAGCATTTATGCAAAATAAATACAACAATTTAAGCAGACCTACAAGGTGTGGTAATCTCACACATGAGAAACACAAACACACAAACACGCTGCGTGTGAGACTCACAAGTCAAACCATATTTCACGTAGAAAAGATGTAAGAAAATTATGCAATCTTCATTGTGCTTCACGCAGGAAAGGCCAAAAGAAACCATTGGGCACACCCGAGGTCTCAGACAAGATTCTGACGCGTTGCACGTGAACAGAAAATGAGTGGTATAAGCATTGGAACACGTTTCGAATGCTCCCAACCAAAGGGGGAGAAACATAGGGACACGTCCCAGTGTTTCGGAGTGGTATAAGCATTGGAACATGTTCCAAATGCTCTTAACCAAAGAGGGAGAAACATAGGGACACGTCCTTGTGTTTCGGAGTGGTATAAGCATTTGAACACGTTCCAAATGTTCTTAACCAAAGAGGGAGAAACATAGGGACATGTCCCAGTGTTTCGGAGTGGTAAAAGCATTTGAACACGTTCCAAATGCTCTTAACCAAAGAGGAAGAAACATAGGGACACGTCCCAGTGTTTCGGAGCGGTATAAGCATTTGAACACGTTCCAAATGCTCTTAACCAAAGAGGGAGAAACATAGGGACACGTCCTAGTGTTTCGGAGTGGTATAAGCATTTGAACACGTTCCAAATGTTCTTAACCAAAGAGGGAGAAACATAGGGACATGTCCCAGTGTTTCGAAGTGGTAAAAGCATTTGAACACGTTCCAAATGCTCTTAACCAAAAAGGGAGAAACATAGGGACACGTCCCAGTGTTTCGGAGCGGTATAAGCATTTGAACACGTTCCAAATGCTCTTAATCAAAGAGGGAGAAAGATAGGGACACAACCCAGTGTTTCGGAGCGGTATAAGCATTTGAAAATGTTCCAAATGCTCTTAACCAAAGAGGGGGAAACAAAAGGACATGTCCTAGTGTTTCGGACCAGTATAAGCATTTGAACACGTTCCAAATGCTCTCAAACAAAGAGGGAGAAACATAGGGACTGTAGACACCCCATTTTTGATCGTCCTCAAGACTTGGACGTCATCGTTGGAACACTCGATGATCATCCATGATTATGTTCATTTTGAGTTCTCGAAGGACTTGGCTGCGCGCCTTGCCTTAAGATCTCTCAACTTGACTGTTTTGTCCTTGGTTGTGGACAAAGGGCTTGTGGTTTTTGCTTATGATGGTAGGGAGTGGCTTGTCAACTATCCCTGAAAACCATCGGCCAAGGCTTAAGGCCACCGGCCATGTTTCCTTGCCATCGGCCAAATGTTTGGCCGATCGGCACTAGTTTTGGTCAGTCGGTCGGCCACCTTTGTTGGTCAATTGGCCATATTTTCCTGCTAACCCCTTTCCATCTACTTTTGGCAGATATTTTGTGCCAACTGGCACAGCTGGCACGCACAATTAAGCCCTTCCATACACGTGTATGGAGGGATTTGAGCCTTGTTTAGCTTGCTTAGGAAGCTTTACAATTGGATTTCTATAAAAGGGGAGGCCCTCCTCCCTTCTCAGAGGTTCTAGAATTTAGGGTTAGAGTTCATATATCTCTCTATATATCTCTCTATATAGTTATGTGTGTATTTGTGATCAAAAGTGTGTTTTGTTCATATTTTTGCACTAAGGCACCTAGTTTTACACCATCCTTGAGCTGCTGTGGGAGCCGAATAAATAGAGGAACGAAATCTGGTATACTCGAGGAGTCGGGAACTGAACGGCTCCATTCTGCTCAACTAGGACGCCGAATACGTTCTTAAGGCCGAATAGACTTGAGAAGGCATATCAGGACAAATGAAAGAATAATAAATAAAAAGTAGACTCTGGCCCCGAGGTCCAGAGAATGGATATAAATACAAGAGCTTCAGATTTGTAAAGGTATGCAAGAATCACTTCTAAAAACTTAGTGAACAAGCTCTCTTGAGTAGAGGCGACTTGTCGTCGGAGTGCTAATTCCGGCACCCCATCGAGTATTTGTGTCTTTCTGGTGACTAGCAGAGGATCATTGGCGTCTTCCAAGATCAAGAGTATTTCCAAACCACTTCCCACAATTGGTGCCGTCGTGGGAATACTCAAATATATCCATGAAAGACGTGGTGAAGATCCTCCGATAGCCACCGACGAGACGCCGCTGAGAGACGACTTCACTCGGCAAATCGCTCGGAAAGGAAACCGTCATGGCGCGGCAGCTCGAACTCTAACTCACCAATGACTTCAACGATGGAGACGATGGCGACCATAGAACAAGCGACAGACCAAGCGAGTTTGGACAACATCATCGAGAACGCGAACGCCTTCGCCGCGATCTGGCCTTAGAAAAAGCAAAGTCCAAACGGACAGGGCTCAAGGTTCCTGAGCGATTCCCACGGGCAGGTCCTCAATGACCTCGAGGCCAACAGCACAATGCCGAAGGTCCCCGCGCCTTAACCGATTACCTTGAGGAGGTGACCGAGGACGCACGTCGCCCAAGAGGCGTCCCGCTTGACACCGTGCATATGATATACAGCCTGCCGATAGCCCCGACTGTACATGCAATCCAGTCACTTCCAAGCCCCCAGCATCAGCTCACACCAACAAAGCGACCCCGGCTCCGAGAAGCGCCAAGCATCACCTTCGACGACTCTGATTTGAGCGGTGTAACACTCCCTCACGTAGATCCTCTGGTTGTTGCGCTACGCGTAAACAGGTTCACCGTTGAACGCGTCCTTATCGACCAGGGAAGCACTTCAGAGGTTATGTACTATAAAACCTTCATCAAACTTGGGTTCAACGATTGGATCGACTCGGCTCCTTATCCACTATTCGCTTCAACGCCAACCCGGAGTACCCATTGGGAAAGATCAGTCTACCCGTTGCTGGCTCCAGAACGGTGGATGTGGAATTCTTGGTCGTCAGGCTACCGTCGCCGTACAATCTCATCATGGGGCGATCATGGTTGCATACCTGCGAGCCGTTCAAGCACCTACCACCGGTACTCGTTTCCCAACGGAACACGGCGTTGAGCAGATCCGTGGTTCTCAACAGTCAGCGCAAGCATGTTACCTTTTCGCTGCCAAGACGCCAAAGGAACTGCAAGTAAACTCCATTGAAGTGCTCAGTCGAGAGATCTTGGATGACGTCGGGCGTCAACCAAACGAAAAGGCCACGGAAGGTTTAGACCGGGTTGACATTGATGGAAGCTCGGAAAAGTTTTTTATGATCGGCACCTCTCTGAGCCAGGTCGACAGACAGCAGCTGATCACTTTCTTACTCGGCAACCTCGACGTCTTTTCATGGACTCCATACGAGATGCCGGGAGTAGACCCGTCAGTCTCACAACACCACCTCAATGTCGACCCCCGGTGCAAGCCGATCATTCAGAAAGGCCGGCGATCCTCCGCAGAACACACCACCGCCGTTGTAGAAGAAGTTGACAAATTGCTTGACGCCGGGGCAATTAGAGAAGTCACATACCGTATGTGGCTCTCCAACACAGTGGTGGTGAAAAAAGAAAATGGAACCTGGCGAGTGTGCGTCGATTTCATGGATCTGAACAAAGCTTGCCCCAAAGACTGCTTCTCCTTACCTAGAATTGACCAACTCGTCGATGCGACGGCACGCCACCGGCGCATGAGTTTCCTCGATGCCTACAGAGGCTACCATCAGATCGCCATGAATCCGGATGATCAGGACAAAACTGCATTCCTCACTCCAAGAGGAACCCTCACTCTGAGGTTATGCCTTTTGGACTGAAGAATGCAAGGGCAACTTACCAAAGACTGGTCACCACGATGTTCAAACAACAGCTCGGACACACTATGGAAGTATACATCGATGACATGGTGGTCAAATCCAAAGAAGAACAAAACCATATAGCCGATCTGGAAAAGACATTCAACACCCTACACAAATACAGAATGAAGCTAAACACTTCCAAATGCGCATTCGGGATCGGCTCCGGCAAATTCCTGGGCTATATCGTCAACCACCGAGGAATCGAAGCCAACCCGAGGCAAGTCACAGCAATTTTGGAACTGAGTTCCCCCCGTTTAGTGAAAGAAGTCCAAAAGTTGATGGGAATGGCTACTGCACTCAACAGGTTCATCAGCCGATCTACAGATCGCTGCAAACAATTCTTTCAGACACTACGTCAGGGCAGAGCTTTCGAATGGTCCGCCGAATGCGAAGCAGCTTTTAACGAGCTCAAGACCTACCTCCGGACAGTACCTCTTCTAACAACACCCGCCACCGGTGACCCCTCATTCTATATCTGGCAGGTCTCCGGCTGTGTCATCGCCGTATTATTAAAAGAGGAGGAAGGCGACAACCCGATGTATTATGTGAGCAAGGCAATGGTGGGCCAAACACGCTACCTACCTGGAAAAATCGTCCTAGCCTTGGTCATGGCAAAGAAAAGCGATGCATTACTTCCAAGGACCACAAGATTAGGGTGCTAACAGACTATCCCCTTGATCGATTACTACGGAATCACGAAGCATCGGGCGTGTTTAGTGGGCTCTCGAACTCGTATCGACATTCGGTTTTACCCAAAACTACAATCAAGGCGGTGCTTGCCGACTTTGTTGCCGAATTCACGGGAGGGCTTGCCGACCTCAAGCTCGATGACGTCCGGCCAAAGGTGAAGTTGATCAAAGCAGTTGGAGAATTTATGTTGGGGACATTTGGCAGTTGTACTGTGATGGATCGTCTAACCAACGAGGTAGCGGCACCGGCGTCGTAATTCTGTCTCCAGACAGCGCAGTAATTGAGCAGGCCGTCAAGCTCGGCTTCAAAGCATCAAATAACGAAGCCGAATATGAAGCCTTTTAGCCGGGAACGCGACTTTGCTTACGCGGCTGGTGTTTTGTGACTCAAAATTGGTAATCAACCGGTGAAGAATACGCGGCAAGAGACGGCGTATGGCGACCTATATGAAAAGCGGTGACTTTCGCTTGTAAATTTGACCATCATGAACTAAACCAAATAACACGCGATCAAAATACACACGCGGATGCCCTGGCTTGCTTAGCCTCCGCCATCAACTCCGAGCTCAAGCGTACCATCGAAGTAGGTTTCATCCCGGAACCAAGTATCGGCCCTCCGGAGGAAACCCACATCAACATTATAGAATCCGCTCCAAGTTGGAAGGACCCCATTGCTGCATTCCTTTCTTCTGAGCAACTCCCAGAGGACAAAAAAGAAGCACACAAGCTGCGAAACAAGGCCCTGCGGTACTACTTAGATCCACAAGAAGGGCTTTACAAAAAGTCCCTCTCTGGTCCATACTTGGAATGCGTGCACCCAGACAGAGTGGAGGAGCTGCTCACTGAGATACACGAGGGCAGCTGTGGTGCTCATTCGAGGGGACGCTCCCTGGCCCATCGGACGATAACACAGGGATATTATTGGCCGACGATGAGAGCCGACGCACAAAATTATGTCAAGAAATGCGAACAATGCCAAAAGTTCTCCCCACTAACCCATCAATTTGGTGAAGCTTTGAATTCTATCACAAGCCCTGGCGTTTGCTCGATGGGGACTTGATATCGTAGGACCATTGCCGAGGGCCCGAGGGAACAAGCGATTTCTAATCGTAACAGCAGTTACTTCACAAAGTGGGTCGGCGGAGGCTCTAACCTATATCTGAGATTCGACATTAAGCGTTTGTGTGGAGGAACATCATTACGGGATTCGGCATTCCAAGAGCATTGATCTCGGATAATGGTACTCGGTTCGATTGTGGCGTATCTGAGAATTGTGCAAAGAAGTATGGTATTGAGCCTTACTTCTCTCACGACCTACCCCCAAAGTAACGGTCAGCGGAAGCTTCAAACAAATCCATCTTGGGCGGCATCAAAAGAGGCTAGAAAGTGCCAAAGGCGATGGGTTGAAGAGTTGCCGAGTGTCTTGTGGGCCCATCGCAACGCCAAGACGATCTCTTGGAAGAAACGCCGTTTGCCTTATGCTTGAACCCGCAATCTTACCCTAGAGATCGGCTTACCAACTTTGAGATCACAAGCCTTTGACACAGCGAAATGACATGATGCTCGCCTGGACTGGTTACGATTGAAACGAAGAGACCGCCTTAGCATCCATGGCACGTTATCGCAATGACTTCGCTAAGTCATACAATCGGCGAGTTCGATTCTTGTTGCTACAATCCAGAGAATCGGTCCTAAAGAAGGTACTACCGGTGGCCGAGGCGGCCGATGGAAAGCTTGGTCCGAACTGGGACGGCCCCTATCAGATAGATTTCGTTGCAGGCACACGGGCATATCGGCTCTCAGACATGTCAGGAAGAGGCCTGCCACGGCCGTGGAATTCAACACATCTACGTAAATTTTATCAATGACCCGACCTGTGGGCTTGATATTTGTACACACGTCGTTGTAATGCAAGGTTTCGTGTTTTTATATGTTTGAGCTCAACACCTTAGGGCCGAATAAGTCTCCGGATTCGGAGCGCCCTTCGTGGATGTCACGATTGGCCAAAACAAGTCTCCAGATTCGGAGTCCCCTTTGGTGCATGACACCTTAGGGCCGAATAAGTCTCCGGATTCGGAACGCCCTTCGTGGATGTCACGATTGGCCAAAACAAGTCTCCGGATTCGGAGCCCCCTTTGTTGCATGACACCTTAGGGCCGGATAAGTCTCCGGATTCGGAGCGCCCTTCGTGGATGTCACGATTGGCCCAAACAAGTTTCCGGATTCAGAGCGCCCTTTGGGGCATGACGCCTTGGGGCCGAATAAGTCTCCGGATTCGGAGCGCCCTTCGTGGATGTCACGATTGGCCAAAACAAGTCTCCGGATTCGGAGCCCCCTTTGGTGCATGACACCTTAGGGCCGAATAAGTCTCCGGATTCGGAGCGCCCTTCGTGGATGTCACGATTGGCCAAAACAAGTCTCCGGATTCGGAGCCTCCTTTGTTGCGTGACACCTTAGGGCCGAATAAGTCTCCGGATTCGGAGCCCCCTTTGGTGCATGACACCTTAGGGCCGAATAAGTCTCCGGATTCGGAGCGCCCTTCGTGGATGTCACGATTGGCCCAAACAAGTTTCCGGATTCGGAGCGCCCTTTGGGGCATGACGCCTTGGGGCCGAATAAGTCTCTGGATTCGGAGCGCCCTTCGTGGATGCCACGATTGGTCGAAACAAGTCTCCGGATATGGAGCCCCTTAGGTGCATGACGCCTTAGGGCCCACTAATGCGTTTCTGAACGTTTATACCATGCAGTGCAAAATATTCTAATCAAAATCTAAATATTCCAATAAAATGAATCGACACGTTTGAACTAGAAATATTTTACGATCAAAGACGGACATTGAAAATGAAAGCCTATTTATTCATAGTGAAGTCTGTTGTTGCATTACACTCTAGTTAATCGGCCTCCTCATCGTCGCTCTTCTCGATTTCAAATTCGGAATAGGGAAGGTAATGTCGGTGATATAGGGGTGAAGCCGAATTTATGCCTAGGGACCTAAGAACCTCCACAGTTTGAAGAGCCTTGATCCAGCCGTGCTTAAAACCGTGATTTTCGCATCGACAAACTTCCTCAGCAAGGTCTGTCTTGGTTTTATCAACCCCGGCCTTGAAACCGTCCTGATATCCTTTCTCGTAACCCGGGGCCTTTTGGGACGTATTTCCGCCCACTTTAAGTTGACCGGCCGTCGCCGGCTCAGCCATTCGAACCTTCTTAAGCTCCCGAAGCTCACTCTCGGCCTTTTTCGCGCGAGCTTCCAGACTGCGACTCCTTTCATCCTTTTTCTCAATGTCACGTCTCATCGTACACAGATGCATGCCAATCTCATAAGCATTATACAACCCCTTTACAGCCCCATGTATGCCGTCCCGAAACACTTCGAAATCATGACGACCAACCATCGATTGTCGGACTTCCGGTGGAAAAATCTGTCGAGCAAACTCGACTGACACATCTGGGTCTTTAATGATGGAATCCGCCTCTGTCATCGGTTTATTCTTCACAAAAACCGCGAAGTTCAATGGCCGCGGCGTCGCGTCCACCTCGATTCCCGGTCGCGGGCATGGGAAACCTCCCCCTTGAACGTCCCTTTGAGGGGACCTGCTTCGACGACTAAGGCGCTGCTGTTTTTCCCGATCCTTGAATGCTCTTCTTCCCATACCAGTGGGCTCGCTGCTGCGATACATTTCGACGTTTGAATTCAGCCAATCTCGGTCCTTCCCGAAGATGGCTCAACCTGGCCCAAATAAATAGGACCCTTGGTACGAACTTACCCCATTTATTCTGAGATACGCGCAGCTCCCCCAAGGCAGCGTCAGTATGACCGAACGCCAAACGTTGGACGACGATCCGCGTGCCAACGAGTATGAACCATTCGGCTCTTCACGCTCGCGCCCTGGCCAAGGCAAGGGCAGATTTATTAATCTAATCGGCCGCCTTTTCAAAGATGCCTCGGCCAGCCCACGAGTGTGAACCATTCGGCTTGTCACGCTCGAGCCCTGGCCAAGGCAAGGGCAGATTTATTAATCTAATCGGCCGCCTTTTCAAAGATGCCTCGGCCAGCCCACGAGTGTGAACCATTCGGCTCTTCACGCTCGCGCCCTGGCCAAGGCAAGGGCAGATTTATTAATCTAATCAGCCGCATTTTCAAAGATGCCTCGGCGAGCCCACGAGTGTGAACCATTCGGCTTGTCACGCTCGAGCCCTGGCCAAGGCAATGGCAGATTTATTAATCTAATCGGCCACCTTTTCAAAGATGCCTCGGCCAGCCCACGAGTATGAACCATTCGGCTTGTCACGCTCGAGCCCTGGCCAAGGCAAGGGCAGATTTATTAATCTAATCGGCCGCCTTTTCAAAGATGCCTCGGCCAGCCCACGAGTGTGAACCATTCGGCTCTTCACGCTCGCGCCCTGGCCAAGGCAAGGGCAGATTTATTAATCTAATCGGCCGCCTTTTCAAAGATGCCTCGGCCAGCCCACGAGTGTGAACCATTCGGCTCTTCACGCTCGCGCCCTGGCCAAGGCAAGGGCAGATTTATTAATCTAATCGGCCGCCTTTTCAAAGATGCCTCGGCCAGCCCACGAGTATGAACCATTCGGCTCTTCACGCTCGCGCCCTGGCTAAGGCAAGGACAGATTATAGATCTATTAAGAAATATCACCATAAAATTACGGAAACATCAGCACATTGAGCAGAATTCATAACATTTTATAACTACAAAAAAGTATCGACGTCCATTTCTGTATCATAACATTTTATAATATCAGCCCGCATGAAAAATGTCTGATAAACAAATACAAAATAACAAAAACAAACGGAAAAAGTACTTTCTCGAAATCATAACAATTGTGTATCGTAAAGATCAACCCTCGGAATCAGTCTCCAATGGATCGATGTCCACTTGCTCATACGGTATTGGCATATTCAATAAACTCCAACAAGAAGGGCCTTGTGCCAACCATGTTTGAAGCCCCGATTCTCAAACCGAGAGACCTGGTCCACATACTCGGCAAGTCCAGTCTCTTTCCCGGCTTCGAAAACTTTTGAATTGGCAATCACCTTCGCCGCCTTCATTTCAGCCAACTCAGCCTCCAGGCTGGTAACTGCCTTTTGGGACAAGCCAAGTGCAGCTTCCATATCGTCGGCCTTCTTCTCGGCCTCCTCTCTCAACTTATCCGCATCACGAGCTTTCTCTACCGCGGCCTCTGCCCGAGAAGCCTCCTGATTCGCTCTTAAAAATTCGTCCTCGGCCCTTTTCCTCTGGCCCTCAACTTGCTTTCGTAAACGACTAATGTACTTGATGGCGTCGAGATGGCGGCGGCCTATATCGGCTATCCTACCAACGGTCTGCAAAAGAAAAATTCAAAAAACGTAACGCGAACAATGTTTGGATGAAGTGAAGGAAAAATCAGAATACGCACCAAAAGGGCCGACTGCGCGGCTAACATTGTCGCATTCAAATCCGGTTCCAATTGGAAAGCCTCCATATCAGACGGCAACGACAAAGACGTTGCCACGCCGAACGCGACCTCCGCGTCTTTAAGCGCCGAGGCATCCGAAGGAACCGGCATGTTTCTTACCATCGGTCGAATCACAAAGGGCACAACCTCACTCGATCTCTCCATTCGAGGTCGTTTGCCGCCGTGATCTTCTAAACCGACCTCACGATCCCTAGCGCGTTTCTCCGCCTTTCCCTCAACATCCTGAACGGCTTTCCCAACCAATGCGGATTTGGCATTCTTATTTGTTGCCGCCTCCTCAATAATTCCCAAGGATCTCGATTCGATTGGGAGGGAATGTTGAGATTCACCGTGGCGGTTCACCGAAGGCCTCCGCTCTTCGCCGTGCGGCTAACCTCTCCGCATTCGCCTTCTTAGCAAGCTTTGTCAGGCTTAACCCAGCCATGTTAGTGGAGCCCGAGATGGGAAGATCTGCATGCGTTGAGGAACATCGCCAATGAAGGTTCCCCGCTCAAGTAGAGGGAGGATCGGCAGAATCCAATACCTCCTCAGATTCGGCCTTGGACTGTTCTGATTCGGTAGTATCGAATACTTCGTTATTCTCCGAATCGGACCTTTCAAAACCTACCTGTCTCGAGTTTTTGAAGTCGGATAAAATACGAGCGACGAGAAAATCTTCCCCCTTCGGAATCGGTATGTTCTCCGCAGCCAAAAAGGTTGTATATGTAGGCTCGTAGCAAAGCAGAACGTGGGCCGCTCTTCCTCGCTATGAAGACGAACGGCGAAATAACTAAGAGCAACCCTAATGTCCGAAAGAAGAGCGGCGTCGGTTGAAGCTTGGACTTTTTTCAAATCGTTCCCTGCACAAGACAAGCCGTAAGACTCAAGAAAACAGGGTATGGAAAATATGAACACACAATGTGAGCAAGAGGACATTCGGCGACTTGGTTCGCCCCTACGTCTAGGAATAGGATCGACATGATCCTCCCCTTCGCCGAACTCCCGATTCTTGCGGACAACGACCATGACATCATCAACTCGCTTCCCAGTGCCGAAAGCATAGTGATCAACCGATGATCTGTATCCTTAGCTCGAGGAAGTAACGCCTTGCCGAGAGGACTTGGCCAAAGCATAACAGGTTTAATGGCAGAATGCCAAGATTAATTCCAAGGCAACAGTTGATTTCGACCCCATTATAATTCTAAAGAAATTCACATTGGCCGAAGGATCAAATCCCAATGGCGAAGAACAGCCCTCAGAAACGGGTGAAGGGGAAAGCGGACTCCACCCTCTGCGATTGACAAAAGGGGAAAGACAATCGTGGTTTCGTCCTCCCTCTCCATGTCAAGAGTGCCGTCCACCACAAACGACAGGTGGACATCGTCAGGAATAGAGAAATGGCGTCTAAAGCCAGCAATTCGATCTGACGAAAGGAGGTCTTTCAAATGTTTCGCCATAACCTACTGACTAGAAGAACATGCGACGGAATAAACAAACTAGGAAAAGCTTCAGAGCAGGGGAGAGGAAAACTTACAAAAATGAAGAGAGTATCACAGATGGAAGAATTGCAAGGACAATTCGAAGAGCAACCCAGCAACTAGCGTCATAGAACACGGATTCGAAAGGACATCAAATTTCAAATCATAATAAATAGGCGTGTACGAAGGGGCGGGAAGTTGAGACGACGATTAAAGGGGGAGTAATTAAACGTCCGCGTGATAAGTCTAACCCCCAAACTTCGGTTCAGAGTATTTGAAAATCGGACCAAGCATTTCACCCAACTGCCATTGACAGAACGCTTGGGGGGCAATTGTGGGAGCCGAATAAATAGAGGGACGAAATCTGGTATACCCGAGGAGCTGGGAACTGAACGGCTCCATTCTGCTCAACTAGGACGCCGAATACGTTCTTAAGGCCGAATAGAATTGAGAAGGCATATTAGGACAAATGAAAGAATAATAAATAAAAAGTAGACTCTGGCCCCGAGGTCCAGAGAATGGATATAAATACAAGAGCTTCAGATTTGTAAAGGTATGCAAGAATCACTTCTAAAAACTTAGTGAACAAGCTTTCTTGAGTAGAGGAACTGACTTGTCCGTCGGAGTGCTAATTCCGGCACCCCCGACCGGAGTATTTGTGTCTTTGCAGGTGACTAGCAGAGGATCATTGGTGTCTTCTAGGATCTGAAGAGTATTTCCAAACCACTTCCCCACAGCTGCTAAGGTGCTAAGGAGTTGGTTTTGGAGTTCTTGGGTTGCTTTGAACTCAAAAAACCTGCTGGAGCTTTATTCTTAAAGAAGCTCTACAACGGTGAGTTCCTTGCTCTAGATTCCCCTTTCTTGATTAAGCTTTTAGCCCATCTTGCTTATTGTTTCAAGCTTGGTATATAACTAATAAAAGTTCTATTTTTACTTGATTTAGAACTTTGTTTAAGGTCACTTTGAGGTTTGGGGTTGTTTACCTCTCCTAAGGCCTTGTTAGGCCTTGTTTTAGGCCATCCTTTTTGGCCCTTGTTCCAAGCTTTGCATGACTTTTCTACCACTGAAATCCAGAGGATTTTTAGTGGTGAAAAGGTGGTTTTGGTGTCCTAAATAGGAGAGGGTCATCCCCTCTCCTTATTGTCTTTAATGCTTACATAAATGGCTTATGTTGGTAGCTTGTATGCTTAGCTTGTTTTAGCTTCATTTCAATATATATTAGGCTTTGTTTTTCCATGATATAGAACTGTTTTGACTTGGTTTAGACGTGTCATGCATACTTTTTACACTTCTCTTGTAATCCCATGATTTGGCCTAACATGCATCATGTTGTAACAAGTCATTTTAGCATGATTTTGGCTCAACTCCATGAAGCTTCTAGCCTTGTTTTAACATGATTGAGCTCCATTTTTCATTGTTTTGGTCATGCTTACATTGTTTTGTATAGCTACCATGCAATCTAGCTTGTTAGCTTTGGGTGTTTGAGTCACTAGTACGCTCTATTTGGATCATTTCTGTGGTTTGTCATCACTTGTAATGTTATTTCAGTCCATATAGTATGCTTGAATACTTGCACTTATCACTCCTTTAATGCTTTAAAGGGTTTGTGTTTTATGCCTCATGAATGTGTCATTGTGTATGCCATCATGCTTAGGTCTTTGGGATGCCATCTAAGTGGGTTTTTGGGTTCATTCTAACGTGCCATAACTCTGATTTTATTGGTGTAAGTCATGCCATGTTTGGTTTTGATAGGTGTAGTGTAATACCTTTTTGGCAGCCTTACATGCCACTTGTTTTTGGCGTTGTGTTCTAGCTTGTGTTGGCTAGTGTTGAGCTCACTTTTGGTCTTGTTTAGACCTGCCTTGGGACTATTTTAGATCCCCTTGGCCCTTTGGGTCTTGCTTCATGTAGCCTTGGTTTGAGTCCCTTGGCCAGTTTCAAGTTTTGGGCTTTATTGTATGCCATAATTGCATGGTTTGGTTGATTTGGCATCATCCCTTGCATGATTTCAGGGCTTAACATGTTTGCCTAATACCCATGTTTGCCTCCTTTTAAGTGTTCTTGAAGGTTGCCTTACTATGCCTAGGTGTTGGACCATTCACATGTGCGTGTGCTGACTTATTCTCATGCTTCAATTTTCTTAGCATTTTGGCCACTGATTTGGACCTATTTGAGAGCTGTCCATTTTAGTTTAAGACCATTATCACATGTTGCCACATGTTTGCCTTACATGTTGTTGCATGTTTGTCATTGGCATTGTTGTTACATGCCTTGCATGTTTATTTGTTCAGGTTGTATGCCTATTGCACATTGCTTGTTTGCATGCTCATGTTGCATTAGTTTGCTTGCATGCCTAGGTTGCATAACATTTAGCATGCATCCCTTGCCTCTTGATCAACTATGATAGAGGTTGGAGCCCCTTATGTATTTATGTGCATTTCATTTAATATGAGTTGCACATTCGGCTCCTTTGGCCATCATGCATTGAAATGCGTGATTGATGGCCCGAGGGTCGAGAACCATACCCCTTTAAGTCTTAAACATGATAAGGAGGGTGGTTGTGCATACATTGTCTTGTAAATGCATTGCCATGCTCTGTTTGTCCTCTGCTGCAGCAGAACAGGATTCTGCAGGAAAAGTTGGCCGACCGACTACATTCAGCGCCGATCGACCAACAATTTATGGCTGAGAGCCCTATAACTGGTCGATGACCATTTTCCAGTGGTCGATGGCCTTTCCACTTGGCCGATGGCCTCTCACAGCACCCAGAAGGTGATTTAGAAACATCCTTGAGACTTGTGCAGTTTTCAGAGGTGCAGAGCAGTGTAGACAGAGGCAGCATGAGCATGGCGATAGATTTCCGAGCGGAGCCGATTGAGCATCCATTCATCCCTCTTCCCGAGGCTATTTTACTGCTTTACTAGCTTGATTAATTTGTTAATTAGTTAAGTGGTTTTGTAATTAATTAATTAGTTAATTTGTATTATTTATTTGGACCTTCCGTCGAGAGGGCAATTTTGTAATAAGTGTACGTGAGTGTGTGAATGTCTTCCAACCCCACGTCTTTCTCCCTTTTACTTACCTGCTTATGATGATTAGTTATAGGTCATGTTTCAATTAGCATCCTATGCTATGCATGTTTGCATCATTCATATGTATTGCATGCACCAGGCTCGGCGCATCATACTAACTGCATTGTATTTCAATATCAATTTGAATACATGTTATCAAGTTGCATCTCATATGCCATTTTAGAATAGCTAAGCCTATTTCTAGTTGCATTTTGCATGTGTTGCATTAGCCATCTTAACATGAACTAGGATCATGCATGATTTCTAACTAGTTCTCTGTTTTGGCTCGGAGTATTCGGTGAGTATTTACGCTTTAGCATACTGCATGTGTGTTAATGTTGCCATGACAGCATGCTTGTCATGAGGCTAACTGCTTATGTGATATGACTGCCTGAGTGCCTGTGGGTGAAGGTTGGATTACTTGAATTGAAACAATTCGTTGAAATCCGTGTTTTAGCCTACTTGTGAGTAGCAAACTTCAAACCGTTTTCAAACAAACGGATATGCGATGCTTTGTTCCAAATTAGGCGATCTAGTCTATACTTGTGTGTTGTGCACATCACATAGTAATTCTAGGCTAATAACCGGAATAAGAACACATGTGTTTTCAAAAATAAGATATCATGTTAGTAATGGCCGATCCTTTGATCGGGCGAGCGGGGGTGCTCATAGATGACCTTTCCCAATCGTACCCAAGTTCCCGAGCCGAGGCAACTTTGGTGATGACGGACATGTGGCATTAGGCACGAGTCTGGGTTTCCTAAATTTTCCCAAAAATAAATATTTAGGTGGCGACTCTGTATCTGGCAAAGCAGTCCATGTTTGGCACTTCTTTACAAAAATCAGTTTTCCAAAACGATTTGTCGGATTTGGACTCTTTAGTGATTTATCAATCTCATATCGCACATTGTGAGATTAGATTAAGAACCGTGACTATTTGAGTCCGAACTGTAGCATGAGACCCTCAGGCAAAACTGATGCCCTCAAACTGATACCGAGACTTGCAACTGACACATACAACCTGCAGAGACATACTATGATAGCACATATCAAGCAACTAGAATGGTCTCTATGGCTTTCGATATGCACTAGGTCGAATGGTCGAAAATGGTGCCTCGGTGAAAACCGAGGTTTGTGTTTCCATCATGGTAGAGCTCGTAACCGGTCAGCCTTATGGCACGCTTTTCCAAGCAAGCCTCTGGCAAATCGTTCAAGAATAGCAGATGTCAAACACTGTGACTTAGGCGCACAAATGCAAATACAATGCGAAGAAACACATAAGTGTAGACAAAACAACATATCATGAGTTCGAGTCAAGTTCTCTAAGTCCCCAGCGGAGTCGCCAGAAACTGTAGACCGCCCGAACTCTCTCCACGCGCCCCCCTTTTCGGAGATGGCGCGAATTGGGTTCATGCTACTGCAGTTCGGATTCCCATCACGGTTCTGAATCTAATCTCAGAAAGTGCAATGTAAAACTAATAAATCATCAAAGAGTCAAAATCCGGCAATTGGTTTTGAAAAATCAATTTTGAATCAAAAACGCCAAACATGGACTGCTTTGCCAGATTTCAGAGTCGCCACTTAAATATTTTGTTTTGGGGTAATTTAGGAAACCCTGACTCGTGCCAAAAGGCCACATGTCCGTCATCACCAAAGTTGCCTTGACTCAGGAACTTGGGTACGAGAGGGGAAGGTCATAACATGAGCACCCCCGCTCGCCGGATCAAAGGATCGGCCTCTACTAAACATGATATGTTGTTTTAAAAACACATGTGTCCTTATTCCGATTATTAGCTAACTTACTATGTAATGCGCACACCATACAAGTATAGACTGAATCACGAAAATTGGAACAAAACAACTCATGTTTGTCTTTTTGAAAATGGTTTGAAAGTGCTACTCGCAAGTAGGCTAAAGCGCAGATTTGCCACCCTCAAGTGGGCTTAAGAAAAACATGATTTTGCCACTTCAAGTGGGCTTAAAACTCACAATTATCGAGTTGCTCCAATTCAAGTAATCAAGCCTTCACCCATAGACATTCAAGTAGTTAATAGCAGTTAAGCGGATAGCCTCATAGAAAGCATGCTAAATATGGCAACATACACTTCTCATGCAGTATGCTAAAATGTAAACACTCACAGTGTACTCCGAGCCAAAACAGGAAACTAGTTAGAAATATGCATGATCGTAACTATGTCAACAATGCCTAATGCAATGCATGCAAAAATGCAACTAAGTAGGCTCGGCTATCTAAGATGGCATATGAGTGTAACACTTCATAACATGCTGTTAAACACGTATTCAAGAAAGCGTATTGAAATACGATCCAGTTTGAATGATGCGCCGAGCCCGGTGTATGCAATACAAATAAATGATGCACGCATGCAAAGCATAAGTATGCTAATTGAAACATGCCCTAAAATTAATCACTGAAAGCGGGTAAATAAAAGAGAGAAAGACGTGGGGTTGGAAAAATGCACACACACGCACACTTATTACCGCATTTGCCCTCTCGACGGAGGGTCCGAATAAAATGAAAGCTAACTAGCTACGCTAATCAAGCTAACTATTACAAATCACAACTAATTAACTAACTAGTTAACTAATTACAATCACCAATGAATAGCTAAGCACATTAACTATTTTAGTACAGAACCAACAAATTAACCATCTAAGCAAAGCAGTTAAAAGGAGCCTCGGGGCAAGGAATGCATGCATGCTCGGTTGCTTCCTCCTGAAATCCCGTCGCCTTGCCACTGGTTGCCTTTGTTCGCATTTGCTTTGATTCCTGAATACTGAACCAATTCCTAGACTGCTTTTGCTCCAAAACCAGAATCACTTTGAACCATCTTCAAGCTGGTGGACTGTCGGCCAGCAGGGGAGGCTGTAGGCCACTTGTCGGCCACTTAAGGAGGCTGTAGGCCACTTATAGTGGCCAGTCGGCCAATTGCTTCTGCGTACTCCAATTTTGCTGCAAACAGAGTACAAAAGGGGCAAGGCAAGGCACTTGCAGGGTATGTGTGTACAAACACGCTCCTTATCATTTCTCAAACTCAAAGGAGTGTGGTACTCGACTCTCTAGCCACCAACCGAGCATCGCAATGCACGATGGCCGAGAAGCCGAGTTTGTACAAGTCAATGAATGCACAAATAACACACAAGACTCAAGAGGCGTCCACCCTATCATCCACAATCAAGGGGGACGGCGACTAAGAAATGAGGCACGTTTCATCACTTTAAGTATGAAACGTCCCTTGCTCCTCGTGTTTAGATTAACGCCCAATCCAAACACATGCAATGCAACACACAAGCAAACAACATGCTTATCTATCAGTGCTAGAGAGGTATGCACAAGGCTTTATCATGGAAGCAATGCATGCAAGACAATGTTAAGGGACCAAGAGCACTAAATCAAGTGAAGAACATTACACATGAGGCATGCACTATCAATCTCAAATGGTCAAACCACATATGGACAGACCTAAGATACTCTAAAACAGTGGCAAAATCATGCTAGAAATGAAGCACCAAAAGCTACAACAACATGCTCATGCATTGGCTCGCAAGCTAAGAATTTAAACACAACTCTCAAACACAAAGAAAGGGCGATAAATGCAATAATATGGCTGAGGTATATGGTCTAAAATGACATGCCAAATGATTCCATGCCAAGCAAAAAGCTCAAATATGACATGCTAGAGGTCTCAAAGTGCAAGACTAGCAAAGCCAAATACACTATAGCTATGCAAAGCCAAGCATGCATGACTAAAACCACTCAAATCAGACCTAAAACATGCTAAAACATAGCCAAAAATGTGCTGGAGTAGAGCATACACATGCTAGATCAATAGGCTAAAACACCAAATACACTGGGCTAGTGAACAAAATTGCACTACAAGTGCAAGAAGCATGCAAGAGGCAACCAAACCAATCAAAAATAGAGTTATGGCATGGAAAATTAGTGGCTAAAACATGCTGAGATAGAGCTAACATAAGCTAGAATGAGAGGCATAAAGCATGATGCATGTTAGGCCAACAAGTAGGATTGCACTACGAGTGCCAGATGCAAGAAACCAATGATCAAACCAACCCAAAACAGAGTTATGGCAGGTCCAAAAAGTCACAAAAATATGCTTGGACTAAGCTAGCAAATGAGAAAAATACATGCTCATGTATTAGGCCATCAACACAAGGCATACAGGCCCCACTCTTAAACACAATGAAAGAGTGATAAACATGAGAGTATGATAGGAGTTTATGCTCTGAATTTACATGCCAAATGATGTTATATCACACAAATGTCACAAATGAGGCATGCTAGGGGTCCCAAGACACAAGACTAACAAAAGCCACTACACTATGACCATACAAGGCAAGCCTCAAAGGGCCAAGATCATTCCAAATAGAGTTTAAGCAAGTCAAAACAAGGCTAAGAACTTGCTAGAGTGGAGCCAATACATACTAAAATAATAGGCCAAAACATCAAGTGAGCTAGGCTAGCATGCGAGATTGCACTACAAGTGTGTGAAGCATGCAAGAGGCAACCAAACCAACCCAAAATAGAGATTTATATCATGTTAAAATAAGGCCTAAAACATGTTAAGATAGAGCCTTAAGAAGGTAGAAAAACATGCCAAAGTGTTAAGCCAACAACACATGCAAACAAAGCACACAAGGGGGGACCACCCCCATCCATTTTGGGTCTCAAAACCCATTTTCCACCACTGAAATTCATCTAGAATTCAGTGGTGAAAAGGCCAAACACAGGTGATCTCATAGGTCTTAAAAAATAGCTCAAAGCAAAGCAAAACAAGCCACAAAAGGGGGTAGACCACCCCTAACTCAAACAAGGCCTCAAACAACCATTTTAAACACTAAAAAATAGAACTTTTTGTAGTTGAAAGCTAGGCCTTAAACATCATGCAAAGGGGGCCAAACTAATGTACAAAAACAAGCTTAAAAGAGGGAATCACTCACCCTTGAAGCACAACATCAAAATAGCAACTTCTGAGGGAAAACCAGGCCAAAAAGAAGAGAGCTAAGAGGCCACAAGACAAGGCACTCAGCCGGAAGCCCCAAAAACTAGCCTATGGGCCACTACAAGTGGCCTACAAGAGAAAAAAGTAGCCTACAGGCCTCTCTCTCCCTCCAGGCAAAGGCACCAAGGCATGGTCCAAAAATAAACCAAGAAGAAGAGTGTTAAGAGGTCCCGAGATAGGGTGGTCAACTGAAAGTCCCGGAAAAACATGTGCGATCACTGCGTGCACAAACGATGACGTCTAAGGCTTAAGATCGGCCAAAAATGGGGTGTCTACAACTGCTCAGATTGAAAATCGCAGGAGTATCGGCCGAGTCCCGGTACGTATCGGCCTATAACCGTTACACAAGCCATTACACAAGTCACGACAAGCCGATACTCACCGGTTCGGACCGGTATAGGAAAGAAAAATCTGAAAAACATGTAAAATAATTTTTAAAATTTCACCACCGTGGCACCCGATTCCCGATACGTACCGATCGATGCTACCAATACCAATACTCCGCGATTGATACCGTTACATTACCTGATACCGCGACTTAGAACCTCGGTGGATATTTAGGATTGTGACTTGGGGAAATTTAGTGATATGTTTTGTTAGCTTCAAGAATAAGCTCTCTATTCTTGAAAAGTGATTTATGATCTCAAGAAAAATATCTAGTAAGTATTTTTCAAAAACATGGCAAAATCTCATCGATTTGGTGTGATGAAGAAAGTTAATCTAGTTTTTTTAATAGATATCTTGTAAGGAAAATAGTGTGTATTACCCAAGTTTTCTCTTGAACATAGAAGAGCATAGCTACCCTGGGTTAATATGGTCCATACAGGATAGATCATATGCCTTTAGTGTGCATAGAAACTATGAGTTGGTTATGCCATCAAATTTTCTCTTCTCATACAAATTGAGGCTTCAACTTTGAATGTACCTACAGTAGAAAGAAAGGAAAGCATAGATATCAAATACTTACCTTTCTTACCTATTATGGCAGGGCTTTTAGAAAAATGCAGTATTAGAGGAGCCAAACGTTTGATCAAGCTTCTAAGTGAGTCTTCAGGTTCTGAAGGATATTGCATGTATGCTCCTATTATATTGTATGGTTGATGGGATTTAAGACTTTGTCGAGCTGAATTTTCTCTTCTTGCTTTTCATTCATTTTATTTTAGACAAACATTCAAAAACATGTGTGACTGCACCTGCAAATCTTAGTCCCAACTAACAAGCTACTAGTAAGACTTGAAGATTTAATCCCAACTCCCATATGAATGAGGTAGCTATATAGTTCTTATCTATAGGGGCAGCAGCAGATATTCTTCTTTGAATGTTTTGGCCTCAGGTTTTGTGGATCTTGTAATCAAGTTTGATCTGAAGGTGACTCTTCTCAAAGGCTTTAGACAGGAATTGACGAGCAAGTATCTTCTACACATTGACATTTATATACACACATGTACACAATCACACACGTGGATGAGGTTAAGGGTGAGCCTATTGAAAACCCATAATGGTCTTAAGAGGTTGAGAGTGAACCTACTAAAAATTCAGATATGTTATATTTGTGGTATGGGTGGTTGATAGAGGTTGCGGATGAATCCACTGAAAACCCATGTATATTGTTTTATTTGTTCTGGCATTATTGAAAACCCATATATGTTAAATAGAAATGCAACATCAAAAAAGAAAAGCAAAGAAAAGAAAAGAAACATAACCAATTAAATATCTAATACATCTTCATAAGTCATAATAATATATGCATGGATATAGGACGGGACTCCCGGTTTGAAAACTTTGTAGAAAAGTACACTTTTTTAAACTAAGTCCAAAAATGTACTTTTCTAATATTTAGGCTTGAAAATAGGCCAACGGGGCCTAAAAGCATGAAATATCCATGAGAAGGCTCAGGAACACCCCTAACACCTCGAGAGGAACCAATGTAAGTTGAGAAAACTTACGGAACTAGCAAGAGGCTCCCCGTTTGAAAACTAAGTCAAAAAATGCACTTTTCCAATACTTAGGCTTGAAAATAGGCTATCAAGTGCCAAAATTGTGTAACAACCACAAGAATGCCCTAGGAACACTTTGAACACCTTGGGAGGGACCAATGTAAGTTGTGAAAACTTATGAAACTAGCACAGGGCTTTGGGCTTGAAAAATGCACTTTTCCCACACTTAAGCTTGAAAATAGGTCATCGGGGGCCAAAATTGCAAAACAACCATGAGAAGGCTTGAGGAACACCTCGAACACCTTAGGAGGGGCCAATGTAAGTTGTGAAAACTTACGGAACTAGCACGGGACTCCCCCTTTGAAAACTAAGTCTAAAAATGCACTTTTCCAATACTTAGGCTTGAAAATAGGCCATCGAGGGCCAAAATCGTGAAATAGCCTCAAGAAGACCTCGGGAACACCCCAAACACCTTGGGAGGGACCGATGTAAGTTTTGAAAACTTACGAAACTAGCATGGGACTCTCAGTTTAAAAACGAAGTTGAAAAATGCATTTTTCCAACACTTAGGCTTGAAAGCCATTGGGGGCTAAAATAGTGAAACAACCACGAGAAGGCCTAGGGAACACCCCTAACACCTCAGAAGGGACCATTGTAACTTTTGAAAACTTACAAAACTAGCATGGGACTCCCGGTTTGAAAACTAAGTCAACGAATGCTCTTTTCCAATGGCATGAAAATAGGCCATCGAGGGCCAAAATCATGTAACAACCACGAGAAGGCCCAGGGAACACACTAAACACCTCGGGAGGGACCGATGTAAGTTTTGAAAGCATACAGAACTAGCACGAGACTCTCGGTTTGAAAAATGCACTTTTTCAACACTTAGGCTTGAAAATAGGCCATCGATGGTCAAAATCGTGAAACAACCACGAGAAGGCCCGAGGAACACCCCAAACACTTCGGGAGGGACCAATGTAAGTTGTGAAAATTTACGGAACTAGCAAGGGATTTCTGGTTTGAAAACTAAGTCAAAAAATGCACTTTTCCAATACTTAGGCTTGAAAAATGTTAAATTGTATATTTAATTGATAAGATAATAATTGTCTTCCTTTTTCTTTTTCTTTTTTTTTGTTTTGTTTTGTTGTAGATGGAGATTAGATATGGACATGTTTGGTAATCTAGAGAGCAGAAGCTTGATCATTTTGTGTTTTTGTTAATATTACCTTACATGTATTTTGAGTGCGTTGTAAATTTTATATTTTTTGTGGGTATTAGGGGACATGTTTGGTAATTCGCACTTGATATTATATTTTTGTAAATATTATGAGACATGTTTTTTGTGGATATTAAGAAATGTGTTTAGTAATCCGCAGTTGATGTTGTATTTTTGTGAATATTATGAGACATTTCGACTGTGGTGTTTATGAAAATGAACAAATTTTTGTATTGATGTGTAATAGATGTTTTATTGAACAAGTTATTAAAATGCACAGGGAAGTTTTAGTGAAAAGAAAATTTGAGTTTAATTATTATTAGCAACGAAATAAAAACCACCGCTATTAGTTTTCAAACCAGATGACGAATAATTTTCTCAGTAATGATATAGTTCCAAACAAATAATTTCATAATATTTGCTGAATATTTCGTCGCTAAATTGAAATATTTGGCGACAAAATTTTTTTTGTCATTGAAGAATTTTGTTTTGTGCTCAGTTTAATAATGAATTTTTTGTCACCTTAATCTATATCATTAGTGAGGATAAACTTCGTCACTAAAACCTCTATCTTCATATTTGGTAACGAAATATTTCGTGGCCAAAACAATTAAAATAAAATATTATCTCTAGTGACGAAATTGATGTTATAGAGGATGAAAAATGCAACATTTAGAGAAGAAAAATTTCTTCGCCAAAAATGACAAATAGGCGACGAAACAGCTACTTTTAGCGACAATGTATAGGCGATGAACGTGGTGACAAAATTTTTTCATTGCAGATCACTTTGGTGACGAAAATTTGATATTTGGAGACAAAATGAGTTTGTCACCAAAGACCTTTTTTTGTTGTAGTTCAATGTTCCTTTTGAACTTCAAATACTGATATTACATTAACCTTCTCCTCCATCATCATCTTCATCACTAAAGGTTAAAGGAATTACCCATCTTTAACAAATGGGGATTTGCACCTTTTGGTTAGGTAATGCAAGAGTGGATGGAAGCCTTGCAAGGGCATTTGCTAGTCAAATTTCCTATCTTGGGACATGCTCTAAGGTGACATCACCAAGCGATTGGAGTAGACGTGTTGCATAATTGTAGTAAGGTACCAACTCATGTTTTCTTAATTTGTATATATTGAGAAGTTGATTAATTATCAACTTTGAGTCATCGTATACCTTGAGTTGTAGTTGTTTCATATCAACAACCATCTCCAAACTAAATATAAGAGCTTGGTACTCAGCTTCATTATTTGAAAAATTTTGTGCCAAAGTGAAAGAGTAAGGCAGTACATCTCCCTTTGGAGTGACAAACACTACATCAGCTCCTTCACCGTTTCGATAAGCCGCGCCATCAAAGTACATCAACCATAGTAGTTGTATTTCCATGAAGAGAATGTTTTCATCTGGTAATTCTTCTGACAATTCCCAGTTAGCAAGAATGGGATGATTAGCTAAGAAATCAGTTAAAGCTTTCCCTTTAATTGCTTTTTGAGGTACATAAATGATCTCAAATTCTTGTAGAAAAAGAGACCATCTAGCCAATTGATCAGACAAAATAGGTTTTGTCATGCTATACTTGACAGGGTTAGCGTTGGAGATAAGATGCATAGTGTAAGCTTGAAAAAAATGTCTTAGCTTTTGAATTGTCAAAACTAAGGCTAAGCACATTTTCTCTATTTTTGAATAGTGTAACTCATTTGGTGTTATCATCTGACTCAAATTGTAAAGAACATTCCCTTTTTCTTTTTAATTTTCTTGAACAAGAAGAGCTCCAATTGAGCATTCTTGTGCAGCAATGTACAACATTAATGGTCATTTAGGAATAGGAGCAATGAAGATTGTTGATTTCATCGAGTACGATTTGATGCTTTTGAAGGCATTGTTACAAGATTTGTCCCATTTGAAGGGAACTCCTTTCTTCATAAACCGGCTAAATGGTTGACAACGACTAGCCAAATTTGATATAAATCATCGAAGGTAAGCCAATCATCCTTGTAGACTTTTGAGTTCATGAATATCTTGAGGTTCAGACATTTTGAGGATAACATCAATTTTAGATTGGTCAATTTCTATGTCACGGTGATGCACAATGAGCCCAAGAAATTTTCCAGATATAACCCCAAAAACACACTTTAAAGGATTCATGTTAAGTTGATATCAACGTAATCGATCGAACACCTTTCTCAAATCTTGAAGATGGTCATCTTGATTCCTTGTCTTTACAACTAAATTATTAACATAGCATTCCACATTTTTATGGAGCATATCATCAAAGATCTTCTACATTGCTCTTTGGTATGTTGCTCTAGCATTCTTTAACCCAAAAGGCATTACTTTGTTACAGCAGATTCCATTTGGTGTACGAAATGCTATCAATTCCTTATCTCGTGGAGCCATTCGAATTTGGTTGTAACCAAATGAGTTATCCATGAAAGACAACACTTCATGACCAGTGGTAGCATTGACCATAAGTTCTGTTATGCGCAACATAAAGTCATATTTTGGACATGCATTGTTAAAGTCTTGGAAGTGGACATAGATTCGAATTTGTCCATTTTTCTTCTTAATAAGGACAATGCTTGAAATCCATGTTGGGTACTTCACCTCCCGAATAAAGCCAGCTTCGATGAGCGTATTGATTTCTGTTTCAATTCTAGGGATCAGTTCTGGTCTAAAGTGCCTTTGGGCTTGCCTGATTGGTCGCAACCTATGTTTTACTACTAAGCGATGAATAGCCACCTTAGGATCTAGTCCTAGCATCTCCTTATAATTCCAAGAAAATATGTCCTTATATTCCATCAAAAGCTCTATATAGGCATTTTCCTCATCAGGAGTAAGAGTAGCACTAATGTTAGTTGGGCGTGGGTCGTCTAGAGTGCTGAGATTAATTTATTTTAAGTCATCAATAGTGGACTTTACAACTTCTAATTCTGGTGGAGCATTTTCAACTTTTTCCTCTACTTGATTTTCACCATTTATAGCAATGATATGGTATGAAGAAGTAATAAGGTCTTCATTAAAAGAGGCATCTAACGTCTCATCCTGAGTTTTGGTAACCACTAGAGTTTGTTGCTTCATTTTTAGCACTTCATCAATAGCAATCACCATTATCATAGTGTGTCGTTTCATATGAGACAATATTGCACGTCTAAGCCTTTTATTATCATGCAAGATGATATTAGTCATTTGTTGCTTGTTGGAGGTCTTTTTAATGCCACTACTTATCATACCATTCTCTCATGGACTAATCTTCGTGGTTGGTCAATGTAGACTTTTCATTTGGTGCTTTCAATCACTCAAACACTGATGTTGCATTGTTGTATCATCCAAACAATAAAAAATAGTGGGTTTCACTAAGGTCGGCAGTTATTTTCACCAACTGTGATATAACGCCATGTTCATAATCAATCGAACACTAATGCTCATTGCATTGTTGTATCACCCAAACAATCAAAAATCGAGGGTTTGGCTAATGTTGATGAGTCATCTTTGCCAACTGTGATATCATGACTACTTTTTTTGTTTATGACAAAACGTACAAGATCTTGTGGAGTATACCCAAGGCCTACTTGAGGATCCTGAACTACATGCCTTTTTTGCCTAAGCATATTCCGAGTTGAATTAAAGCCATGTACCTTCTCACCAATAATTTCAAGTAATAGCTTTCCTAGAGTAATTGAATCTCAAGGCTCATATCTAGCCTTTGCGAGAAGCTTGTAAGCATTTGGATCAAATCCCTCTTCTATTCGTTTTAGAGGCAAATTATCATGTTCTTCTTCAAGGCTCTTATTATTCGAACAAACCCTTTCAGTGGTGCTGAAATTTTGTTTTCATCAAGATTCATGAAAGGGATAGCCAAACCTCTCAAAGCCTGATCTTTTTTTTTCTTCAACTTAGGTATATATCAAAGTATCGGAGTATCTTTTTCTTATTTTTTTCATCACCAATATGGCCTTTAGTAAGTTCATCGTGTTCTTTATTTTCACAAGAAAATGTAACGATCTTTCTTATTTGAGATTTATAACTTGACAAAAAAACGACTGGTTATAACTCTTTTACAACAATGCTTGCTAACTAAAACTTGGCATCATCAAAATGCGATTTAGTTTCGGTAAAGGGTTTACCGTCAACTACAACTTTATTGACTACCCCATTTTGACAATACTTAAAACATTGATGAAGAATGGATGGGACAACACCATTTTCATGAAGCCAAGGTCATCCCAACAACATGTTGTATGATGTCTTCGAATCAATGACATAAAGAAAAACACTTGATGTCATATCATCCATGAGTAAGTCAAGGCGAAGCATTCCAATTGCTCTTTGTTCCCCTTGATTAAAACCTTGGATCATTAGACGGCTATGGAAAAGTTCATCCATAGTGATACCAAGTTCATTTATTGTTCGGAGAGGTAAAATGTGGACAGCAGAACCACCATCCAAGAGTATCCTATTGAGTTTTTGTTCACTAGTATACCCAATAACAAAGAGCGAGCGATTATGCAGTGTTCAACCAAGTAGCAAATCCTTGTTTGAAAATGTAATTGTCGCCAGACAAGCCATACAATTGTTAGCACAAGTTTGAGAACCAGATTGGGTTGATGTGTGCTCAGTCATAGGACTAGATTTGTCTTCAAACTCAAAAGAATTGTCTGAGCTTATGACATTATGTAAAGCTATATGAAGATAAGAGCAACTATCGTCATGTATTGAATATTGATAAAAACTCCTATAAAGTAATAGGAATGTGTAGTTTTTGGCCAAATGACTAATTTGGTGGAACAAAAGCCACTTTCTTTATCTTTCTGTCCCTCCGTTGGTTTGTTATGTTAGCTCTTATAGGACTATTCTTTGGTTATGCAATGGGAGAGTAGTATATCATTGGTTTCCCTTTCTTCTTACGGATGACGAGAGTCCATCCTTCATCTTCTAAGTTATGATCATCTCCATTTGTAGGTATGAGTTTTCAATAGGATCAAACAAACCAAATTGAATCACCATCCTTTGAGTTTCCTTATGGGGAACCAGAGGATCGATAAGCATGACAGTTTGATTAGTTGCAACTACTTCTTTCTCTTCTTCCAGAAATATTTTTCCTTGACTAGCTAAATCCATAATCCTTTCTTTCAAGATGAAGCATCATTCAATTGGATGACTAACCAGTCAGTGATACTTGCAGTACTTTGGATTCAAAACCTTTTTAGCCTCTTCAAGTCATTTCATCTCCGAAAGCTCAATTAACTTCAATTTCAGCAAGTTATCAAGTAATCATGGAACCTCAGAATCAGGAAACGAATACTATTTTTCTTACATCTCTTTCAATGGGAGGCATTTTCTTCTTTTTTCTTGGTTAGAACAAACCTTTTATGTTTCATTTTTATTGGACTTAGTGGAGATCTTGACTAGTGTAACAATCTCAGCCATTGATTCTTTCTTATCAGTTTTAGATGAAAATTTGCACCCCTTGCGATTATCGTGTTTGTTTTCTTCTTTGAGAGCCTCTACAATATGTATTTTTTGACTTCCATTTGTTGCAATATTGAGTTCCATGTCATGTGCACGAGTAGCCAACTCTTTAAAGGTCTTAGGCTTGATTTCTTGAAAAATGTAACTTAGACCCCAATGCATACCTTGAATACACATTTGAATTACAGAAGTTTCACATATCCTATCTTTGCAGTTAAGACTCAAGTTTCTCTATCTATTAATAAAATCTATCATAGGTTCATCTTTTCATTGACAAGAGCTAGTAAGCTCAATCATACTAACAGTACGCTGAGTACTGTAGAATTGATTCAAAAACTCTTGTTCCAGTTGTTCCCAATTGTCAATCATACTAGGCTTAAGATGTCAATACCAATCAAAAGCATTGCCTTTGAGTGTTCGAACGAACTATTTGACGAGAAGATCTCCATCAATTCCAACATTGTTACATGTTTCCAAGTTAGCAACATATTGCTTTGGATTCCTTTTACCATCAAACTGTTGGAACTTTGGTGGTTGGTAACTAGTAGGCATTTTTAACTAATTGATCCTTCGAGTATAGGGCTTTGCATAAGTGAGAGAAGATTTTGATGTTTCTTCATACTTACCCTTTATTGTACCTCAAATGAACTCCTTCAATTGATCAACCAGAATTGAATCATCAACTATGATCTGCAAGTTCTTTTTTGTCTTTTCTTGCTTATCAGTAGATTGGCAATAGCTTGGCTTGATTCTCCTATATTATCTACCTTGTTCATTAATGATGCAATTTGGACATCACAATTTTGCACAGATTTGCACAAGCTTTCAACAGTTTTTGTTAACATAGCAACCTATTCTTCTAGAGTAAGAGCATTTGTCATCATAACAGGCATAACGGTAGAGCCGAGAGAACTTGTAAAAATATTAGGGAAATTGAGCTTTGATTAAGAAGAGTTAAGAGATGATATAGAATCAGTAATGGATGAATCATAGTCGTCCTCTAGATCCTTATGAGACTTAGCACTTGAAACTACCTCTTAAGACATAGAAGGATGTAACAAAGTATTTTTGAGAATTTTAGGAACATCTTCCGTAGCAGCATTTTCGCTTGCCCCCATGGAGATTGAAGAGGTTGGTGAAGCTTTTGATGCATTAGAACCAAAAACAGGAGTTGATTTAGGTGGAAACAAAGCTTGCACAAGTGTTTCAGTCATAGCTTTTGTCTTGCTTTGTGTCATCAGGCCCGTACTTTGAGTGCTTGAGTCCGAACCAGCCTTAGCAATAGTTGCAGGTTTAGAGCCTCCAACCTTGGTTTGAAAACCCTTTGAATTGTTCTTAGAAGCCATTATGAGTTTTTCCTATGGTTAATTAAATGAAAATAAGAGATGAAAGGCAGAGAAGTCCCACTGGACATGCTAGAATTTCTACACACAAAATTTATGTTAAAAATAAACACAAAAATCCGTAGTAACAAAGATTCGACTTTATTGATTTTGAATAAAGCATGTACAATCGTTGGTAAATTTCTAATCAAAGAAAACTAATCCTCTGATTCTTCTTCTGAAAAGGTTGACTCGAGTGCATGACAGCGTACCCCTAAATCAAATGGCAAAATCCTTTCCAAACAGAGCGAAGAAGATGGAAAAGAAACAAATTAACTTGCTGGCTTAACAGCTTGATCTCAAATCAAACAGGGAAAACTTCTCCAATTTAATAGAAGAAGATGACGACGATACTTGAACAATGAAGTTCTTTGAGACCTTAGAAGCTTTGATCTGTGGAGCTCCCTCTTGCTTGATGTATGTAGAATGTATGTATGTACGTATCTCTAATTTGATTATAGGTCGACCCTATTTATAGGCATGGGTGGAGAGGAGTCTTGATGAGAATGGATTTTGTTTAATAATTATCTCTTTATTTTATTTATTTAAAGAGATAAAAATTAATATTTATGTTGAAGACATGTAGTTCAATTTGATTGGAGGAAATAGTTATTTCATTTTCCTACAAGTCCATGTACAAGGTGGATTATTTTGATTGGTGTAAAGTTTGTCATCTTGAAGACTGCATCACTTTGACATATGGCAACTTGTAATTTGACCATTTGTATATGAGTCATGATAGAGACCCCCTCAAATCACCACCCCCACAACCCCCACACACACGTGGCGGGTGGTGATTGGAGGAGCAGGAAAAAAACAAAAAAGAAAAAGAAAATGTAACCAATGAGAGAGAGAGGAGGTCAAAGGGGGTGGAGGGAAAATGGGGCATGAAACATTTTTTTATATATAGAATTAAAACCTTTTGACACATCGTAATATTTTATTTACCAACAATTGTCATTTTTTTTAGGTCTTTATAACACATGGCAATTTACAATTAGTTGAAATTTTGCATGCTTACAACTAGTATAATTAATAAATTTATAAGTACTTATTACTTTATTGAAAATTTTATTTATTTTTTATGATTATGTATACAATAATACTACATATTCTTAAAAATGAGCTCAAAAAAAGAAATTTATATATCACATTCATCTAAGTATCACTTACATCACATTGCACTAATTTTGAATCTACATTATACATGTTCAAGGTAAACTTTTGAACAAATATATATATATATAATTGAGAGGGTAATTTATATGAAAATTGGGTCGAGCTGGGTAATGGGCCGTTATGAGCCACATTACAAAGGGCTGAGTAAAAAGGCCTTGGAGGTAGACCGGTTCTAGAAGGCCTTAGAGTTAGTCCGGCCCAAAAGGGACTTAAAATTACTCCGGTCCAGGAGGAGCTTGAATCTAGTCCGGTCCCAAAGCCTTGAAGTTATCTCAGTCCAGGAGAGTACGGCGGATAACTCGGTCGCCAGGTTGCCACACTCAGAGTTAGTCCGGTCGCGGCATAACACAGCTAGCTCAGTCAAGCCTAGCTATTTATTTTGAGAACCGAAGTAAGGACAGTGAAAGGAAGAACCAAATTAAGTGTAGTTCGGTCTAATCTACAGCCTAGCATAGCCATGCTTACTTCGGTTGTATGGGAGTTTGGCCATAAGAAAAACCATCTCACTTGGTTTAAGCAATGAGGGGGGTGTTGAAAGATAAGCATTATCTTTCAGGAGTATGAATCCTAGGAGGACTCTTCATGGAGTAGTAAGAGTCCTACTAGGATTGTGCCACATGGAAACTATAAAAGCTCATAAACATCACCTATAGAGAGGTAACACAACTTTGATTCCCGAATACACAGAGCATTTGTCTATTTGTCTAGTTTGCTAACTTAGGCATCGGAGAGGTTTCCGGCACACACCCGCCGGCTAGCTCACATTTGTATTTTCAGGTAGTCGAGTGACGTCGTACGGAGGAGTGCAGACTTGATCAACAGGATTATATGAGAAGGTTTATTTCTTTCCCGTACAATTGGCACCGTCTATGGGAAGTCAGACAAGAATAAAACCTCATGATCAAGCTTTTCCTCTTTAGAATCAATGGCGCACAACGAAGATTTGCCACAGTCTGCCATCGACGAGCAAACACCAGAAGGAGGTGCGAGGCGCGAAGGCCTACCTCCTGTCCCTCCTATGGCAGACTTGGAGCCACAAGGACAAAATCCCAAGAGGGATACAAGGGGGAGAAGGTGGACTAACAGCCCCCGTCACTCTCGTTCACAAAGTCTAGAAAGACAAAGGCGGAGGATTGATCCTCAAGCTTTGGAGGATCGCGTCAAGGAGCAGGACGAATTGATACGATGGATGGCGACGGACATGGAAACTCTAAAGCGCCAGATGAAGGGAAAAGGAGTAGCGACAGGAGAGGGGCGCACAAGCAAGACACCCCCTCGCCACTCAGAAGATCGTAGTAGGAATACCACACCCTCACAAGCAGAGAGTAGAAGCCTCAAGACAGGCAATACCCAATCCAGATCTTCCAGAACTCGTCACTCCAAGTCTGAGAGGATGAGATCTGAAAGGTCGTACACTGAAGGAAGCACCTATTGGCCCTCACATATGCACCAAATGAGATCCAGACAAACGGAGTTGCCCAAATCATCCGACTTACGAACCGTGCTCGAAGAGAAGGCACGATGGAAGGAGGACGCTAGGGCATGCGATCCGCACAGAGTTTCTGCCTTACATCGGTTGGCTCCTCGGACGCATGGAAGCGCCGAGGTTGGAATGCCAATACCACGCCCTGTCTACGAACCAACAGACAAGGCATTAGCAAGGCTGCAGACCTCACCGTTCGTTCCGGCGATTGAAAACGGGCCCCTACTGTAGACATCCCATTTTTGACCAACCTTAAGACTTAGACGTCACCGATTGAGCGCTCGGTGATGTTGCATATTGTGCTCGTTCAGAAGTCTCAGAGTCGCGGCTGTGCGCCCTGCCTCCGGACTTCCGAACCCTCTTCTGTGCCTTGACTCGGTTTGCGAACCAGACTCGGTTTTCTCTGTTTTCTTTCCTGAGGGGAGGGAGAGGTCCCGTAGACCATCTCTCAGTGGCCGTGGGCTACATTTCGTGGCCGTAGGCCATTTTGCCCATTTAGGAGCCCGGTTCCCGGTTTTCGGAGCCGTCAGGCCGTGTGCCTCGGTTCGGGACCACCCAACAATCTCCGATTCCTCTGGTTTTTGGCATGCGTCTCATTTACTCCCTTTCAAGGGACACTGGGGTCTTAGATACCCACTTCGTGGCCGAACACCACTTTCGGTGCTTAACCGCCTATTTTCGGGACCTCGAACTGCGTGTTTTGGCCCCCGAGCATTCATTTTGCATCGATTTTCGTTCATTTTTGGCAGGTACCTCTGTTTCAACATTATGAAGGATACTGAAGGGTGGGATCCTAGCAATTGTCTCAGCAACCAGTTATGCTCTTCCGGTGCCCCCCGGGGCCCGTTTTTCTCACTTCCAAGCTAATGTTGAACACCCTAGGGCCATTTTCTTCGAGCCGAAACCACATATTTGTGTTGTACACACATGGGAGGACCCTAAAAAATGGTGCTCGGCCAGTAATTATTCTTTTCATTTTTGAGCCTCTCCTAGGGTTGGATTGTTGTTTCTCCTGGTTCAGAGTTGCCAGATTCCAACCACAGGGCCTTGAAGAGGAGGCATGGGAGGACACCAATGTATAGAGCTCGGCCAGCAATTCTCAGTTTCCATTTTTGCCCCTAGCCGGCCGGCTAGGGGGGGTGGCCAGCCGGCCACCTCCAACAAAAGTGCCTGGCCGGCCATGCTCCTTGAAACCTGTGCTACACAGCTGTATAGCTGTTTCTCCAAATATCTCTTTGAATCCGGGGGATATTTTGGAGGGAAAAGCTTAGGTGCATTTCCCTCCACCTTTACACCCCTCCTTTTGTCCATATAAGGCAGCCAAGAACTTGTCCCAAGGGTTAGAAAATTGGCTCTCAAGCATACATACACTCCTCTATCTCCATTTCTCTAAAATCTTCAAGTTTTGGTGCCTTTTGTTCATCATCATCAAGCACTACCATCACCACTCCATTTCCAGCAACAAGAAGAGGTTCTTAGAGGCTTAGAAGCAACATTTCTCAAGTCAAGAAGCAAGGAAAGAAAGGTCTCCAAGGGTAAGTCTCAATCCCTCTCTTTTACACCATTTTCTTGTCTCTTTTCTTAACCCTACTTGCTCACTGTTTTGAGCTCCGACCAATACTGAAAGTGGTCCTCTTTTGAGCTATTATTGATGTTTGTTTGAGGGCTCAACCTGTTTGAGCCCTCTATCTTACACTTGTTTCAATATCCTCTTATATGCCATTATTTTGCATTGAATATTTGGCCTATGTGTTATCTGATTTGGAGTATCTCATGAACTGATATTGTGTCTATTTTGAGCTCCTCTACAACATTTTAGAAGGGCTCAACCTTGTTTGATGCTTCCATGCATGACCTCTCTTTATAGCCCTCTTTTGGTCCATATTTTGCATGATATTTCTAGCCCATGAGTGATCTGTTTTAGAGCATAATATAAACTGTGAGTGGGCCTATTTTGAGCCCCTCTTCAACATTTAAGAAGGCATCAACCCTGTTTGGTCTCTCTATCATGCACTTACTTCGTAATCTCTCATATTTACCGTAAGTTTGCATGATTTATTTGGCCTACATGCAATTTGTTTTGGAGCATGTAATGAACTGGGAGTAAGCTTATTTTGTGTCCCTCTACAACATTGTAGAATGGATCAACTTCATTGGGGGTCTCCATGTTATACTTGTCATTATATCCCTCTTTGGCCCCCCATTTTGCATGCTTTTTTAGGCCTATCTAAATTCTGTTTTCGGCCACCATCAGTAATGAAAATGTCCATATTTTGGCTTTCTTGTCATGTTTTGTTAAGGGTCCAAGGCTGTTTGACAAATTTAAGGCCTACTTCATGTTTTAGCCTTTGTTGGCTTCTTTCTTGCATGACAGTTTTAGCAAGTTTGCATACTGATTTGAGGGTTTTCATCTGCTGTAAATGTTCATATTTTTGGTCCCTCTTCAATGTTGTAGAACTGTATTTTTCAGTTTGAGCATTGTATATATCACTTGCTTCATTGCTTCCCTCTTTTCCCCCATTTTTGCATGCTATTTTTGCCATACTTGTGTTTGTTGTTTGGCCATACTTTGTATTGTAAAAATGTTAGTTTAGGGACTTCCTAGCATCTGTCTCTACACTTCATGTCCATATTGTGCATGTTTTGCATAGCTGCAAGTCATTTCGGGTACTTAGCATAGCATTTCGGGCATCGGGTGTAATTTTGCTATAATTCGGGGGCTGTTTTTGCATCATTTTGGCTGCCGAAATTTTCATTCTCCATATGCCATATGCCACGTCTCATTTCGTATGCCGTTTCATGCCTTAGGGCCATTGCCTCAATTTGCGTGCCCTCGGGCACGCATTTCGAGGCATCTCATTTTTCATCCTCCGGCGTCCTATGTGAGTGTGGCTGAGGCCCTCTCATGTTGGTATGAGCCCATCATTTGCATTGTGTATGCCATTTCATTCCATATGTCATTGCCTCGGTTTGCGTGCCCGTGTGCACGCATTTCGACGCATCTCATTTTCATCTCCCGGCTTCTTATGTGAGTGTGGCTGAGGCTCTCTCATGTTAGTATAAGTCCATTTTGCATCCTGTATGCCATTTTGGTCTCATTGCATTCCATATGCCATCGCCTCGGTTTGCGTGCCCGTGTGCACGCGTTTCGTGGCGCCTCATTTTCATCTCCCGGCCTCTTATGTGAGTGTGGCTGAGGCTCACTCATGTTAGTGTAAGTCCATTTTGCATTCTGTATGTCATTTTAGTCTCATTGCATTGCGTATGCCATTGCCTCAGTTTGCGCCCGTGTGCACGCATTTCGAGGCATCTCTTTTTTATCTATTGGCCTCCTATGTGAGAGTGGCAAAGACTCTCTCATGTTGGTGTAAGCCCATATTGCATTGTCATGCCATTTTAGTCTCATTACATCGCGTGTGTCATTTCCTCGGTCTGCGTGCCTGTGTGCACGCATTTCGAGACATCTCGTTTTCATCAGCATAGTGCATACTAGGTTGTATCTTAGATTGCATTCATACATTTCCTCGGTTTGCGTGCCCGTGTGCACGTATTTCGAGGTATCTCATTTTCATAGCATAGTGCATACTAGGTTGTATCTTAGATTGCATTCATGCATTTCCTCGATTTGCGTGCCAGTGTGCACGCATTTTGAGGCATCTCATTTTCATTCGCATTGTGTACTAGGTTGTATCTTAGATTGCATTCATGCATATCGTGCATATTGTATCGTGTTCGGGGTAGGAGTTAGCCCGGACACGGGAAACGAGGCACGTTCCGTACTCCGAGTGACGGAACGGGTCTCAATTCCCAAGTCACCGACACTCCAGATTACCCATGATGGAGTTAGGTTTTGTTGTAGCATTCATCTGCATTCACCCCATATTGAGTTGTGCAATCCGACTCCTCGGCCATCATGCATCGATATGCGTGATTGGTGGCACGAGGATCGAGGCATGCATATATTTGTGAAATACATTGCTATGCCCCTTTCCTGCTCTCTGTTGCAGCAAAATGAAGAATCAGCAATTTTTTGGGACTTGGCACGTATTTCAAGAAAAAGTGCAAACAGAGGCTAATCGGGGCATCGTCGTGGATTCAATACCAAGATTTCAACATACATCATTCATCGAATCGAGGCGTACAGCTTGCATGCGCCATTTTTTTTTCTTTAATCTGTTAATTAATTAGGAATTTGTACATTATTTGGACTGTAATATTTCGGACTGTATTATTCTTTTATTCGGACTGTATTATTTATTCGGACCCTCTGTGCGAGGGCATAGTTGTAATAAGTGTGGGTGAGTGTGATGTATGTCTTCCAACCCCACTTCTTTCTCCCTTTTATTTACCCGCTTACGATGGTTAGATATAGGGCATATTTCAATTAGCATACAATATGACAGCATGTTTGCATCATTCATCTGTTTTGCACGCACCGGGCTCGGCGCATCATACAAACTGCATTTTTATTTCAATTCCAAATTGAATACGTGTTAGTTGTAGCATTCCATATGCCATGATTAGAATAGCCGAGCCTACTATAGTTGCATCTTTGCATGTGTTGCATTAGGCATTTCTGTATATTTAGGATCATGCATGATTTCTAATGAGCTTCTGTTTTGGCTTGGAGTACTCGGTGAGTTTTATGCTTTAGCATCCTCGCATGCGTGTGAGTGACTGCCATGAATAGCATGCTTACCATGAGGCTATATGCTTATGTGATATAACTGCCTTGAATGCCTGTGGGTGGAGGTTGGGTTATTTGGATTGGGACAATGCATTGAATGTTTGTTTTAAGCCCACTAGATGGTGGCAAAACCATTATTTTCTTAAGCCCACCCGAGGGTGGCAAATTCGCGTCTTAGCCTACCTGCGAGTAGCACCATCAAACCATTTTCAAACAAACAAACATGAAATGTTTTGTTCCAATTCAGGCGATTCAGTCTATACTTGTATGCTGTGCGCATCACATAGTAACCTAGGCTAATAACCGGAATAAGAACGTGCAATGTTTTCAAAAACAGATATCATGGTTAGTAGAGGCCGGTCTTTGACCGGGCGAGCGGGGGTGCTCACGAAGTGACCTTCCCCAATCGTACCCAAGTTCCCGAGCCGAGGCAACTTTGGTGATGACGGGCACGTGGCCTTTGGCACCGAGTCAGGGTTTCCTAAATTTCCCATTTTAAAATATTTAGGTGGCGACTCTGTATCTGGCAAAGCAGTCCATGTTTGGCACTTCTTTCAAAAAAATCTGTTTTCAAAACGATTTGCCGGATTTGGACTCTTCGGTTCAAGATTGAGAACTGTGACATTTGAGTCCTTAGAACTGTAGTGACCCAATATCGAACCAAAACCGGGGGGGGGACTCGCACTCCCTTTCCCCCGGGATGCGTTCGGGGACGTCTACAGTTTCTGGCGACTCTGCTGGGGAGTTAGAGAACTTGACTCGAACTCGTGATATCTGGTTTTGACTACACTTGTGTGTTTCTTTGCATTGCATTTGCATTGGTGCGCCTAGGACACCGTGTTTGCCATCTGCTATTCTGGCGGTTTCTTGGGAGGCTTGTCTTGTCAAGGCATGTCCATAAGGTGATCGATTCTGAGCTCTGCCAAGATGTAGAACACAAACCCGGTTTTCTGGCGCCCTTTTTGACCATTCGACCTAGTGCATATTCGGATCCATAGTGACCATTCCAAACTAGGACAGGTTGCTTACCCGTTTATAAGTTGTTTCAAGCCGCTGCGTGCGTAGTGAAACTCTAGCTCCTGACAAAATAGGACAGGGAAACCCTACCCCAATATAGGGGTGTTTTGGCTCTCGCTTATCTGTTATGTGCTTGTTAGAGTGCGTCTCTACAGGGAATGTATGTATCAGTTGAGTTTGAGCATCAGGCGTGCGGGCATCAGTTTTTGAGATAGGGCATCACGCTGCGAACATCGGTCGATTATCGAGAATCGCTTGTTATGCGGATATCCGATTCGATTTTGAAACGAGGATATAGGAACAGTGACCAGTTATTGAGGACAGTGTGTTTTCAGCTTATCAACTACGTGTTGTATGCCCGACTGTATGTTGTGTGTATTTAATTTAAGCTGTTATGCTGCCTGTTTTTCTGGTCATTTATTTCCTTTTTACTTTATTATCTTTTGCTAGGGCAGGTTTTTAGCACGATTGCTTCCGAACCACTAGATACCCCTCAATCACTTTGGACACGAGGTCGCCGACTCAACCGATCCGAGGATCTAGTTGACGGACATCCAGTGTTCCACTCTCTACCCCCAGTTATCAAAAGAAGGCCGAAAAGGCGCAGCGTGTCGGAACAAGGATTACCGGGACAGAGGGCTGCTTTGACGGTGAATAGTCAGGTTGAAATTTCTGTGTCTGCTGTAGAGGTACATTTACCGGCCATTCAGATGGAACAGCAGAATACATCAGGGATGGAGGCAATGATGCGCCAGATCCACGACAGCATGAAATAAATGCAAGATGATGCCATCCGCCAAGCGGAATTCTCCAAACAACAAGCTACAGTCATGGCTCAAGGTCGAAATGATCACTAGATCGCAATGAACGCAGCGTCTGCTTCATCGATTCCTCCTCCACGGCGGCTCCACTACGGCGAGGCATCTCTGGTCAGAATACTCTGCCGAATCCTCAGAATGTCCTCCCAAACACTCAGAATACCTTACCTAATGTCCAGAACACTCAAGAGGACACGAGTCTTCCAATCCGGGCTCGCCCCGCTTCTACATATCGCCCAAGAATCTTACACCCAACCACCCGGACTCTCCTTTTGAGTTCGAGGTAGATCAGACAGCTCTGAAGCTGAGTAAGCTGGAAAAGCTTTTTAAGAAATCGCAGGGGGTGAAGGCTATCCCAGACATCGAAGATAGCTATACTGACGTGGCCGTGACTTTGCCGGACAGATTTAAGATGCCCCAGATCGACCGTTTTGATGGGTCTGGGGACCCCATGGTCCATCTCCGGTTGTTTTCAGATATCCTGAGGCCAATGGGCCTAACCAGACTACAGAAACTCTCGCTGTTTGGCCGAACCTTGTCAGGAGTGGCCGCCAACTGGTATGCCAAGTTGGATAATGATGTCAAGAGGAACTGGGATGAGATGGCTGAGGCCTTCGTTGCACAATACTCATATAATACACAGATCGAGATTACAACACGTGATCTCGAAACAACGAGGCAAGAACAAAAGGAGTCTTTCTCTGACTTTGTAACCCGGTGGAGAGCGAAGGCATCGATGATGACCTTAAGGCCAACAGATAAAGATCAAATCCGGATGATTGTGCGCAATCTCCAACCGAGACTTATGCAGAAGATGATTGTAGTTCCCTTCCCCACATTCGCAGATTTAGATGATATGGGGGTGCAAATCGAGGATGCAATGAAGTAAGGTCTGATCGACCAGGACCGAGAGCAGCCCCGAAGGACATTCAACCGTAATAACACTGCAGGCCCGAGCGGCGCTGCCAACACAAGGACTTCGGAGGTCGGCATGGTCACTACCACCCCCCCTTCCCAACCAAGGCCCGCAGCGGCCACACCTTTTTCTAGTGCCTCTGGGAGCAGTAACCAAGGCCCGAGGTACCAATCCAGAGGCCAGAGAACCTTCACTCCGCTATACATGCCCCTGTCCAAGGCTCTGGGGGTGTTAATCAGGAAGAAGCATCTGACGCCCCTAGAACCAAGGCCACTACCAAATCCACTCCCCCCTTCCCACAACCCAGCCAAGTACTGTGCGTACCACCAGCAGCATGGCCATGACACAGATCAATGTTTCCGGCTGCGTCACGAGATTCAAGACCTCGTCGACAAGAATATCATTGTGCCTCCCGAAAGACCCAACGTCACAACTAATCCACTCCCCGTACATAACCAAGATCCACCACCCAAAAGAGTCAACTTCATCCAAACTGGGGTCGTTTCCTACGATCCTAGTATCTATATTACTCCCTCTCACCTACCCAAGCCGGAGGTGATCCTTCCTGATTGCACTGACTTGTGCATGTTGGACACCTTCACAATCCGATCTGAGCCAGAGGTGGTGACCTCCGAAGATGGAACGGGGCAGGTTTCAGAGGAGAGCAGAATTGGTGAGTCTGAGATGGGACAGCCTGGGAATGGTGCTGGAAGAGCTTATGATCCAAGCGGATATATTTTATCAGTAAGCCAGTCAGAGCTGAGTGTGAGGCTGCCAGAAAAAGTTGAGTTGTGCATGATTCAGGGAGACGGACTAGAGCAAGGGGCAGATGGTCTAATAACGGTGGAAGAAGATTTTGCTAACCTCCAGTTCTTCAATGACCAAGAAGCCGGGGATGCAACAATCAATTGGTTTGAATATGGGGAGTCGGCTGAGGTTGTCGGATGGTTAGATGATCAGCCGGATGTTGTGGAAATTCAGCCAGAGCAAGGCCCGGCAGGGGCGGAGGTATCAATAATGGCCGGAAGGGCCGAGAGTCAGAATGAACCGCCGGAGAGCACCGGTGCAAAGAATTTCGCTCAGGATCAAGAGATTGTGAAAACCGAACAACAAACCCTACTGACAAAGGAGGAGCAAGAGAAGAGATGGGATTCTGAGAGAATCCGGAAAGCCAAGAACCATGAGGAGGTTGAAAGTGCTGCGAGCATAAGAGCAGGACATGCTGTGAGCATGTGAGATGAAAGTACTGAGAGTACGAATTTGCCGGAAGCGGATAGGTGTCTGTTGAATGCTAGCGGGATGTGGTGGGAAGACGAAGACTTATGTCTTGCCCACACAGATGAAGATTGGGCAGGTGCCCAACCAGATGATACTTGGTACCTCGATGAGGTGGACCACATGACCAGGAGTGGGCGGTATTTCAAGCCCCCACACCTTGACCAACCCGAACCATCTGGGAAAGATAAAGAGGTAGAAAAACAGAGAGAGAAGCAGAATGAAGAAGAAGCTGTACTGAGACAGTTAAAGAAAATACAGGCAGACATCTCCATCTGGGGACTGCTTATGGCTTCAAGAGTACACAAACAGGCTGTCCTATCTGCTATGGACAAGGCCAAACTCTCCATTGATACTACACCGAAGCGGTGGTTGAAATTTGGTTTTTCCGGAGGAGGTTCCCGACATTGACCTTTGAGACAAGGAATTGCCTGAGGGCGTGAATCATAACAAACCCCTCTACATCTCCGTGGAGTGTAGAGATAAGTGGATACCGGTGGTACTTGTTGATACCGGGTTTGCTATCAATGTCTGCCCAGTCAGAACGGCATATGCAATCGGGTTAAAACCCGCAGACTTCATACCAACCACTCAGGTGATCAGAGCTTATGATAATACCAGTAGGGAAGTGATGGGGACTGTCAAAGTTCGAGACCAGTTGGTCCAGACAACACAACATTGAATTTCATGTCTTGGGCGTTCCAACCTTCAACTTGCTCTTGGGGCGGCCGTGGTTGCACCAAGTGAAAGCGATCTCTTCCACTCTACACAGATGTTGAAATACCCTCACGGGAAGGGGTTGCAATTGTTTTGAAATTCATCCATCCATCCGCCAGAGGTGTCTACGCCATTTGGAAATCGAGCACGGCCGCGGAGGATGTGTTCTTATCGGAGTTCACTTTGGCGGAGGCGGGTAGTGCGAATATTATGGTCGTGAATGAAGGTGTATACGTCGATTGCTCAATCCGTCTACCTCATGAACAAGCTACAACATATTCCGGATGGGATTAGGAAGGAGCGGCAGAAAGGAGTCGCATTGGCGAAGTGCCACACAACCCACATACCTTTGGGTGGGATATCGCCCACCAAAGAAGACCGGTGAGAAAGGAAAGGAAATGGCCGGCGAGCAGGCGAAGCAGTGGAAGCCTTTTGATTTAATGCAGGCCCATCCAGTACTGAACGGACGCTTCGTCCGGGAGGGGGAGGACTTTCCCTTTTGCGGCTTCCCAGAGCCATGGTTAAACGCGGAGAAGAAGCGCGTACCAGGTTTCGAAATCTTCTTCGACCTGCAACTATCCGGGGATGATGTTGCCACCGAGCAGACAGACCCAACAACTGAGGTTGAGCAGAATAAGGCAGTGGATCCTGAGGGCACAGAATTGGAAATGGGGGTAGCACTGGCATGTCTCCTCTCTGATCCTCCGATCGACCAAGAGTGCTTGGGGGATAGCTTCGTGGTTTCCATGATTGGGGATGAAACGGCTGCGAGCCGACCAGCAGCTATCTTGGATGCATCAATCGCACCCTCTCTCACTTGGCAGTACGAGGAGGGATTTTTGTCCAAGAAGACTCGGGTGGTAGTGAGGAATCGATTCCACCGAGTCCTGTGAGTTTAATCGTGTTCAGCTCGACTGAGTCTGAGTCTGGTACTCCTGGGGATGTTAACCCGGATGCCACAGTCCTGTCCAGGTCGTCTTTTTCCTTTTCATTTGAGTCTGTTGTAACCGATGAATTGGACGATTTGGATGCACCTAATGAGAATGAGCTATCTGTGGTTGCCGAGTACTTTTCTGTGCCCCTAATTTATTGCATTAATTCAGACTTTCAAAATTTTGATCAAAACGACGAGGACGAAGTTCCTCCGGTTTTACAACGTTTAATTGAGCAAGAGCAAGAGAGATTTGTTAAACCATTAATGGATCAAATCATCACCGTGAACATTGGTACTGAGGAGGACCCGCGGCTGGTCCAGATCGGGTCCACGTTGTCTTCAGAGGAACGCGAGCGCTTAGTCGCTTTATTAAAAGATTTCAAAGATGTTTTCGCGTGGTCCTACGAAGACATGCCTGGAATCGATCCTGAGATTATACAGCATCGGATCCCCCTTGACCCTGAGGCCCGACCTGTCAAGCAGAAACTCAAAAGGATCCGCCCGGACTGGGCTCTTAAGATTAAGGAGGAGGTCACCAAGCAAATTGACGCAGGCTTCCTGCTGGTATCTGAGTATCCGACTTGGTTGGCCAACATTGTTCCGGTGCCGAAAAAAGATGGCAGGATCCGGGTGTGTGTAGACTTCAGGGATTTGAACAAAGCTAGTCCGGCGACTTTCCCTCGCACATCGATGAGTTGGTAGATTTCACGCGGGGGCATGCATTGCTCTCGCTCATGGATGGCTTCTCGGGATACAATCGGATAGTGATGGCGCCCAGAAGACGAGAGAAAAATCAGATTCACCACCCCGTGGGGAACATACTGCTACCGGGTAATGCCGTTTGGGTTGAAGAACGCTGGAGCTACTTATCAACGGGCCGCGACCACAATATTACATGATATGATCCACAAAGAGGTTGAGGTGTATGTGGATGACATGATTGTCAAGTCCAAGGAAAGAGAAGGCCACTACACCGCCTTACATAAGTTTTTCCAAAGGATCAGGGAATTCCGGTTGCGGCTAAACACTCAGAAATGTACATTCGGTGTTACGGCGGGAAAGATGCTAGGGTTTCTGATTGCACAAAGAGGCATCGAGGTCGATCCTTCCAAAATCAAGGCCATCCTAGAAATGCCACCACCAAGGACTGAAAATGAGGTGCGTGGCTTCCTAGGTAAAGTGCAATTCATAAGACGGTTTATTTCAAAATTAACCTTGACTTGTGAACCACTTTTTGGCCTCCTCAAGAAAGGAAAGAAGTTCCAATGGGACGGCCGATGTCAAGCTGCATTTGAACAGATCAAACAATATCTACAGAACCCACCCGTTTTGTCGCCACCAGAACTAGGGAAACCGTTGATTTTGTATATGTCAGTGACTGAAACTACAATGGGCTGCATGCTTGCACAAGAATCAGAAGACAAGGCAGAAAGAGCCATCTACTATTTGAGCAAAAAGATGCTGGAGTATGAGACCCGGTATACACCGCTGGAGAAGGCTTGCTTGGCTCTGGTATGGGCTACCAGGAAGCTGCGGCACTACCTGTTAGCTCACTCTGTAATGTTGGTTTCACGACTTGATCCCATCAAATATCTCTTCGAGAAACCAGCACTTACGGGTAGGCTAGCTCGTTGGTTGCTTTTGCTCTCCGAATTTGATCTCACGTACGTAACACGCAAGTCAGTAAAAGGAAGAGCATTGGCAGAGTTCCTTGCCGACCACCCGATTGAGGGGGATGAAGCAGTTGAATATTTGTTCCCGGATGAATCAATTTTGCATATCGACGATGAAACTTGGACGATGTACTTTGACGGAGCGTCAAATCAACATGGGTATGGGATAGGGGTGTTGCTGATAGCATCCGATGATTCCCGTATCCCCTTAGCCTTCAAACTCCGATTCAAAGTCTCGAACCATGAAGCAGAATATGAGGCGTGTATCACTGGTCTAGAAGCAGCCCTGGAACTAGGGGCAAAACGGCTGGACGTCATTGGGGATTCGAATCTTGTTGTGTCTCAAGCTAAAGGAGACTGGAAAGTAAAGGAAGAAAAGATGATGATGTATCATCAAACCTTGGATTTGCTGATTCCTCGGTTTGAAAAGCTAAGTTTTACTCATCTACTAAGAGAGAACAACAGGTTCGCAGATTCGCTAGCAACTCTATCATCTATGATAGACATCCCGTGTGGAGTCCGAATGCGTCCAGTCATCATCGACCAGAAATTTGCACCTGCCTATGAGTCGATTGCAGCCATAGATGAAGTTCAGGACGAACACCCCTAGTATTACGACATCCGAACTTCTTGGAGATGTAAACATACCCGCCAGGTAAATGCCAAAGACAAGAGGGCAATCGAAGAATGGCGATCCCAGTTCATCATCTGCGGGGGTAAATCAGATAAACGGGGTCATCTGGGAATGCATAAAGCGTGCGTTGATGCGAAGAGTCGGGCGTCGATGGAAGCCATCCACGGGGTGAATGTGGTGCACACATGAATGGGGTAATGTTGGCGGAAGATCCTTAGACAAGGTTATTCTTGGTCCACCATGGAAGAGGATTGTATTGGCCGTCGGCGATGTCATAAGTGTCAAATTCATGCAATCGCATGAACATCCGCCGTCAAATCTGTACAACATGACTTCGCCATGGCCGTTTTACATTCGGGGAATTGATGTAATCGAGTCAATACGCCAAGGGGTCGAATGGGCATGAGTTCATCTTGGTAGCGATAGATTATTTCACAAAGTGGGTTGAGGCCCAATCTACGCAAGGTTGAAGGCTTCACATGTAGCAAAATTTATCGAAACAACATTATCTCGTCGCCACGGGTCCCAAATGAAATCGTTTGCATAATGGTTCCCACTTCAAAAGGAAGTGATTGATTTGTTGGAGAAATACAATGTGGCTTTTCATAAGTCATCTACTTACCGTCAAGAAACCAACGGAGCAGCTTGAAGCCGCCAACAAGAACATCAAGCGATACTACGAAGATAGTGGACACCTATCGGGATCGCCGATAAGCCGCTCGCTTCTGGGGCTACAGGACTTCGATCGTAACTTCTCTCGACGACTCCATACTCATTGGTTTATGGGATGGAGGCCGTTCTGCCTATTGAGATTGAGGTCCCGTCATTACGAGTATTGGCCGAGTGCCAGATAGCCGAAGCGGATTGGCAACAAAACAGATTTGAGGAACTCATGCTTTTCGATGAAAGAAGGCTGAAAGCACTGTACCATATCCAAGGTTATCAACGCAGAATCGCCCGGGCTTTTAACAAGAAGGTTAAGTCCAGGAATTTGAAAGAAGGAGATTTGGTACTCAAAGACAATCGAGCTCCCATCCACGACCCAAGGGGCAAGTTCAGACCCAATTGGACTGGTCCCTACATTATCAAGTCAATCTGGTCAGGTGGAGCTGTGGTTCTGATGGATCTAGATGGCTTGGAGTTTTCCCAACCGATCAACATGGACAAGTTGAAGAAATATTATCCCTGAGAGGCTCGCTAGGCCGAAAACCCGAAAGGGCGACCTAGGCAAAATTCAGAGCATAGAAAATTTGAAATTATAAAAACTGAGCTCGCAAGGTTGAAAACCCGCAAAGGGCGACCTTGGCAAAAGTTAGAGCGCAAAAGGAGAGTAAAAATACCCGAGCGAACCCAAGCCTGAACTACGTAAGGCTTGATTCCCATCTTTGGGATACGTAGGCAACTTCATCCTGAAGTTCAGCCACAATCTTTTCCCCGATCAACTTTGTCCATATTGATCATCTCAGTCATCTCTATTCATCAGCATTTATCGTGATCTCCGGTACAGTGTTATTCAGACTAGGGGCAACTTTCCGTTGCAATGAAGTGCTGCGGTACTTTCCAGACTAGGGGCAACTTTCCGTTGCCACACATCGCCGAGGCACTTTTCAAACTAGGGGCAACTTTCCAGCCATAGGATCCGGTTGTGCATCTCGGATGATCTCAGGCGTGTCCAATTCTGATCCATATCGAAAATAGTTTTGAAAAGTTTTAATAAAAGTTGGCTTTGTTCAAATTAATCTTTTCACAACTAAGACCATTTTTGGACCAAAAACGGAGAATTTTCAGTACCACAACCTTCAATTTCATTGATTTCAAAACAGAGTTCTCTTGCTCTTACATACAATTGAAGTTGCTTTTTATCACATTCAGAATCTAAAACTTGAAAGTACTAATAAAGCAATAAACTGGGCATAGTCAAGTCAGTGTCCTACCGCCAGAGCTAGTTGAAGCCTCCGATGCCAACCTAGGCCCAACCTGTGCTTCTTCATTGAGCCAATCACAGCACTCGTCAGATAAAGTGCAATTGAAAATAGGGGCGGGGGACCGCAGCTCTCTAGCCCTCCAGGCCGAAGTATGTCGGGCAAGGTGCGCACCTCGAACCGGGAAAGTGGCTGGGTACTCAATCCCCTCCGGAGGGCAAGTCTGATCATGGCCAAACTGGCGCAGAATACAGAATGGGAAATAGAATACACAATGAGTCAAGCCGACCAACCGGATCCCAGTATCCTGAAACATGCTATAGCTCATCGCCGGAAGGTTAAGCCAAGGACAGCGCCAAGCAATGCGTTCAGCCGACAAGTTGCACATCCATTCAAACCACCATCCCTCATCAAGAGCGTCAACCAGGCATTGTCGAAAGAAATAACCACGGGCTGAGTAAGCAGGGCAAGAGTCCACAACTTGCAATTTATCCATCAACCATATCTGGGGAGGGATGAAAAATGAGAGAATAAAGAATAGAGAGATGTACGATGAGAGAAAAGTAAGATAAGGGTTTTGTGAGGAAAAAGTCAAGCCCAAGGGCCGAGTGATGTGAGTAAATACATATGCGAACTTGGGTGGGAAACATTACCTACAGCAGTAGTGGACTCCCTGCAAACCTAGTTGTCTCTTGGCGGTAGAAGGCATCCAAACCTAGCAGTGTCTCGGCCAATGTCATGGCGATACAGCTCTTTCCTTCCCTCAAGCCTTGAGCGACTTCAATTAAACGGATGCTAGCCCCTCCGGAGCCCGAGACGAACATAAAATGAGATAACATGCACAAGCAGAGGGCATGTTGTCAAAAACCTTGCCAATGATGGTCGCTGCGGTCACCGGCATCAGAAAATCGGTAAATCAGGCTCGGGACATCCAACATGCCATTATCAATCAGAGATCGAGCATCATGCGCGTTGAGACCGCACATCCGCCCTAAAGCTTGGGCATGGCCAAATCGAGACTGAGGCAAGATCTCTTCTGAGCGTTCAGACTCCATCAAAGTTTGAAAATCTTCAAAAGTGGGACATACCTCTTGCCCTCCGAAGCTGAAGACATGCGTCACCGGGTGCCAAAACCTTGCCGCAGCATGGAGGAAAGAAAGGTGCAGTGGAGTCCGCCTTAACGTAAATAGTGCATTCAAGCCGAAACCCCGAAAGTTCAACTTTTCCGAGCCATCTAGAGAAGAAATCCAAGAGGTGAGATTTTCTGCGAGAAATGCCTCCATTTTGTGCGAAACGGTGATGAAATGAATAAGTTCCAAGGCTGGGGCTTTTATAGGGAGGTAAAACACTATTCAAAGGACAAGTGTCAAAATTCTGGAGGTTGCGGGGGAAGTGGCCGGCCGGCCATCTATCCTAGTAGGCCGGCCACCCTCTAATTTCCAGATACGAAATGTGTTGGGCCACGTGTTGGTCCTGTTTCGCCCTCCGGAAGGAAGTTTGAGGCAGTTCTAAGCGTCGGGAACGTCGAAGGCCTCCATTTCTCTCAGATTCGGATACGTTCCATCATCCAGATCGTCCGTCCGAAGTACGCTTTGTTGTATTTTTGCTTATCGAGTTGTTGTTTTGTTTATCGAGTTGTAAGTTTTGTCGAGCTGTCGCATTTCGTGTTTTGAGTTATTACGCTTTTGTTTACGCGTTTTTTTGTTGAGTTGTGTTTATCGAGTCGTTAACATTGTTGTACTTTACTTATCGAGTTGTAAACTTGCTAAGATTCTGTTATTTCTTAATGAGTCGAGTTGTTTGATTTGATTGCGTCGGTTCATTACCTGACCCGGTAAATACACAAGGCACATTTTCATTCGATTCCATTTTTTGCAAAATGATGCAATGCGATGCTAAGAATTTCAAATACAAACATCTTTTCAAAAGCTGTTTCATTCCATCATGTTTTATAGCAAAATAAAGGTACAAGTTTTACAGAAATAGAACTGCCTAACAATATGCAAAGTGCTACAAACTACTAGTAAAAATTAAAATAAAGCAGGAAATAACATCAACATCCTCGGGAGCGGGAATGAGGTGGCCCTCTCATCCTCTTCTGCGGGATAACCTCTGCACCATCATCACCATCCGAATCAGAGCTATCATCCCCCGGATCCCCCTCAGCTTCGTCTCCACTCCCGGAACCAAGACCGGAGCCTCCCTCCCCAGCAGATGTCTCTGACTCGCGGTCTGCGACCTCTTCCTCCTCCTCCTCCTTCTCAATAATGGGTGCCCTGCGTCTGCGAGACGACCCTACTCCTCGAGCTCCTCGAGAAGGCCTGGATGGCCCAGCTCCTTGAAAAGGCCCAGATGGCCCAGTACCTCGAACAGGTCCAGTACCTCGACCTCTCTGAGAAGGCCTGGGTGGCCCAGCCTACGGCGAAGCATACACGGGAGGCATCTGACAATGAAAAGTTCAATACATCAGTTCAAATATGAAAAGCAGATGCAAGTACAGTATGCGAGTGGGGTGTGTGCCAGATGTGCTCTACACAGCCTATCGATACAGCAAGATGTTCTACACTAGCGTGTCGTCAGGAATATGCTAAATACGAGGAAGATAGATAATACCTGCACACCCATGATGGCCATCTGTGCCTCCCTCCGTAGGATCATGCCCTCGAATGTGGCCAGCATCCCGAACAGCTCTTCTGTGTACTCAACTGGGGGCTGCAAATACAAATGCAAAACTATCAGTGAAGGAATGAATGTCCAAGTAATTTGATTGACAAATCAAAGCTGTAAAACATACCGGGGGTGAATCAGGCTCCCGGACATATCTGTGGTCAGGAAGAGGAGGCTCCAGCGGGACCTGGTAAGGAGTCCCGAACCGCCAGCTCATCAACTCGGTCGGCATGGCTGGCCACCCAGGATGATGATGATGAAGAGACGGAGGGATCGGAGGAATCGAACTACCTCTACCCCTAGATGCACTAGCCCTGCTAGAGGAAGGGATATCCGCGGCACCAGCACGACTCGAAGATGGTACATCAGTAGGCCTCCGTGGCGAACGCACTCCGTCAAGGGGGCATCGATATATCTGACGGTAGGTGGCGTAGTCCCTCCATGAGGTATAGTAAAGCATCGGTGCCTGCATAGCACTAATGACCTCTCGGAGAGAGTCTATCGGCGATCCGCATAGTGGTGGAGGTACAAAGGGAGGATCTGAGAATCATACCCCACACTTGACGCAGAAGTGTTCCTCAGAACCATGCCCTTAACCGTCCTTCGCGAGGAACCGATACTGGGAAGTGCCCGATCCTCCGGGATACGAATGTCGAAGGCCGTCACCAAACACCGGCCAAGGCTGCCAAGTGATCTGCGGATAACCAGTGCATAAATCGATCAAATCGTGAATATCTGAGGCAAATCAAAGATGAAAATGAAAGGCGAGTGTTCGAAATACCTCTGTCGCCGCACAAGATCAAAATCTCATGTCGCAAGTAGAAGAGTCTCTCGAGCTCTCGATGGTGCTCGCCTTCAAATACCAAATAAAACCGGAGTCGTAAGGAGTCCTGCCACCCCCATCTCTGGGGCTAATGTGGGAAAGTATACGTACACCCATAACTGAGAAAAACAGTGTGGAATGTGAATACAAAGTGCTAAAAGCAGAATACAGAGTGCAAAGTGCGCCGTGTGTGCAATGAAAAAGTAATGAGGAGCGAAATGTAAATCAAGAGGATGAGCGTACCTCCTGTGCTCTCCAATAGCCGCCAAGTAAGTCTCCCGCCTCATGAGAGGTCAAGACTCATGTAGCAATAGAGGGTAGCCAAGACCACCCTAGTCATATCGACTCACAGTGATAGGTCCACCAAAGCGCCGGAAGATACAACCCAACAAGTGTTCCCCTATCGGCAAGCAGTGGTGCCAAAGAGGAACATGAGGAAGCCACGGGCGTACTGCTCAACCTCCTCGGGAGACTCAGGCTCCATCGCCGGCCTCCTAAAATGGGAAGAGAACCAGGTGTACCGGACTCTCCCGGAAGCTCTGTCTACAGGTGGGTGAGCCCCCAACAAATATATCCATGCGGCCTCCCACTCCCCCATATCCTCGTCATAAGGTATGGGCCAACCGCCTATGTCTAGGCCGGTGAGTATGGCGAAGTCCAGCGGAGTCATGGTCATGTCCCCAGTGGCAGAAAAGTAGAAGGAATTAGTGGTGTCCCACCATCTCTCTACCAAAGCAGCTAACAAAGTCCTGCTGGCAGGACAACGTGATAATCCCACGCAAAATGCTCCGAACCCTGCTAGATCGACCAGATCCCGGACAGCCTCCGGAAGTTCGGCGTACCAGTCCCTCGCGGTAGTAGAGCCGTATCCTCGTACAGTGCGAGAGTCAACCTGCATTCAGAATGAATACATGTGCCCAGTACATAATGAAATGAAATAGCTGTGTGCAAATGAAATGAAGTAGCTGTGTGCAAATGAAATCAATCAGTGGGCTGCGTGTTCACTTCAAATCTGGGCTGCGTGTTCAGTAAACTTGGTATTTGGGCTGCGTGTTCAAATTTCAGAAAAATCAGTGGGCTGCGTGTTCACTTCAAATCTGGGCTGCGTGTTCAGTAAATTTGGTATTTGGGCTGCGTGTTCAAATTTCAGAAAAATCAGTGGGCTGCGTGTTCACTTCAAATCTGGGCTGCGTGTTCAGTAAACTTGGTATTTGGGCTGCGTGTTCAAACTTCAGAAAAATCAGTGGGCTGCGTGTTCACTTCAAACTTGAACTGCGTGTTCAGTAAATTTGTGCTTTGGGCTGCGTGTTCAAATCCTAATCAGTGGGCTGTGTGTTCACTTCAAACTTGAACTGCGTGTTCAGTAAATTTGTGCTTTGGGCTGCGTGTTCAAATCCTAATCAGTGGGCTGTGTGTTCACTTCAAACTTGAACTGTGTGTTCAGAAAATCAGAGTTTGGGCTGCGTGTTCTACTCTTAATCAGTGGGCTGTGTGTTCACTTCAAACTTGAACTGCGTGTTTAGTAAATTTGCGCTTTGGGCTGCGTGTTCAAATCCTAATCAGTGGGCTGTGTGTTCACTTCAAACTTGAACTGCGTGTTCAGTAAATTTGTGCTTTTGGGTCTGTTCAAATCCTAATCGATGAACGTGTGTTCACTTCAAACTTGAACTGTGTGTTCAGAAAATCAGAGTTTGGGCTGCGTGTTCTACTCTTAATCAGTGGGCTGTGTGTTCACTTCAAACTGGTCAAGCGTGTTGAAGAATTTGTGTTTTGGGTCGTGTTCAAATCCTAATCGATGGGTCGTGTGTTCACTTCAAATCTGGATGCGTGTTCAAGAAATCGAGTTTGGGCTGTGTTCTACTCTCAATCGATGGCCGTGTTCACTTCAAATCTGGCGTGTTGTAATATCGGAGTTTGGATCGTATGTTTCTACTCTCTCTCAATCGCTGTGTGAGCGTGTTCGCCATCAACTTGAACCTGTGGTGTTGAAAAATCAAGGTTTGGGTCGTGTTCTACTCTTAGTCAGTGTGTGCTGTGTGTTCACTTTCAAAATTCGGGCTGTGTGTTCGACGAATCAGTGTTTGAGCCGTGTGTTCAATTCTTAACTAATGTGTACCATGCGTTCACAATCAATCAGTCAGTGAGCCGTGTGTTCAGCAATTCAAGTGTTTAACTAACACGTTCAGGATGCAGGCAAAGTACTATGTCATAAGCTAAAACTGTTTGTTCAGGCATGGCAAAGCTACAAAATGCACGAAAATGCAGAAAATAAAGTAAAATACCTCTCGTGCATCATGAGAGAGGTGCTGCTCCGGCTCTCGCAGAAGCAAATCCCCGGGTGCCCGGTCGTTGAACCCAGTGAAACGACGAAAAACGGCCCGCGGAAGCGTATGTGCCGACGGGGCGTATCTCCCGGGAATGAAAGGACGGACTCTCGGGTGCAGTGTCATAAAACCAAAATCATCCCCAGCGCCTGAAGGACCTCCGCTATGAGGGTAATTCCCCGCCATTCCGAGAAATCTGCAAAAGGAGCAAAAATGAGCAAAATGAGCCAAAATTGGAAAAAGTCAACAAAAGTCAACTCCCGGGAAATGAAAAAGTCAACAAAAGTCAACTCCCGAGAAAATCTTCCAAATATTGAGAGAAACTTACCTCAAGTGGTGAAAATGAGAAGAGAAGCCCCGAAATCGAAATTTAGTCGGCTCAAAGTGCTTAAAACTGAAAGATTTCGCGGAAACAACTTGCGTGGAAGGCCGAAAAGCGCGTATAAAATGTAGATCTGAAGAGAAAAATGGTCTAGGGAGCAAGGGAAAGAGTTTTCACAAACTTTGGGAGTGATTTCGGATTGAATGGGCAAGGGAATATATAGAAATGTGAAAAATGACCAAAATGCCCCTACTTTGGGCAGGTGGCCGGCCGGCCCCATTTTCTGGCTGGCCGGCCATTCACTTTTTTGTCCCTGGCCGGTGGTCTTCCCAAGGGCAACCACCTGGCCGGTGGTGGTCCCCACACCCCCCTCTAGCTCTCTGCAAATTTTGAGGAAGATCGGAGTTTCCGGGACCTGAAAAAGTTCAAGAAAAGTGCACTTTCTGGCACGAAATCGCTCCACCGGAACTTCAGCTGCAATTTCTGACATGTGTCTCATCATTTCTCATCAAAATCAGGGTGTATCCTTTTCAAACATGTTGTAACCTCTCCAGGAGATGAATCAGAGGCCGCGATCAAGTTGCCTTCGCCGAAATGCGCGTTTCCCAGCTCGTTGTTTCGCAACAAACGGGCATCCTGATTTATGCTCGTTTTGCATTGTTTTGCATATAACTGGCATTCTTATGAGCATTTTGCATTGTCATGCATGATTTCTTGGTGTACCATACCTCTACGCTTGAACATGCGTTGTCACGTACAATCCTATCTCGCATTGCGATGCATTCATTCGCCGGCACTGCGTGTGTCAAACTTTCAAAACCACAGGAATCGCATTGAATATATGTTGTTAGCATATTGTTCTTGTTGAATTTCTCTCTTTTGCAGGCACGATATTGTATGTACGGTTCATTTGAGGCTGGTGCGACCAGACGAATTGCGCAGGTATCATATTTTCTCTGTGTGAGACGCGACGAGAATTGAATGATTCTCCGCATTCCTAACTGCATGAAATGTAGTTGTTTGCTTTGCATTCTTGCTTAAAACTGTTGCATCTATTTGCGAATACTTGCCTCATTACAGCTTGCTGCATTTGCATGATCATTTGGCTCTGTGTATATCATTTGCATTTTGCCCCCCCCCATGCTTGCGGGCACACATATCTCTGTTTATCTTGTATGATTGTCTAAGTCTTCGGCTTTGTCAAAAATGGGTCGTCTCTGGGCTTTGACATTCACTCCCGTCACTTGTGACTTCCGAGTTCTATCAAAGAGGGGCAACTGTAGACACCCCATTTTTGACCGACCTTAAGACTCAGACGTCACCGATTGAGCGCTCGGTGATGTTGCATATTGTGCTCATTCAGAAGTCTCAGAGTCGCGGCCGTGCGCCCTGCCTCCGGACTTCCGAACCCTCTTCTGTGCCTTGCCTCGGTTTGCGAACCAGACTCGGTTTTCTCTGTTTTCTTTCCTGAGGGGAGGGAGAGGTCTCGTAGACCATCTCTCAGTGGCCGTGGGCTACATTTTATGGCCGTAGGCCATTTTTCCCATTTCGGAGCCCGGTTCCCGGTTTTCGGAGCCGTCAGGCCGTGTGCCTCGGTTCGGGACCACCCAACCATCTCCGATTCCTCTGGTTTTTGGCATGCATCTCATTTACTCCCTTTCGAGGGACACTGGGGTCTTAGATACCCACTTTGTGGCCGAACACCACTTTCGGTGCTTAACCGCCTATTTTCGGGACCTCGAACTACGTGTTTTGGCCCCCGAGCATTCATTTTGCATCGATTTTCGTTCATTTTTGGCAGGTACCTCTGTTTCATCATTATGAAGGATACTGAAGGGTGGGATCCTAGCAATTGTCTCAGCAACCAGTTATGCTCTTCCGGTGCCCCCCGGGGTCCGTTTTTCTCTCTTCCAAGCTAATGTTGAACACCCTAGGGCCATTTTCTTCGAGCCGAAACCACATATTTGTGTTGTACACACATGGGAGGACCCTAAAAAATGGTGCTCGGCCAGTAATTATTCTTTTCATTTTTGAGCCTCTCCTAGGGTTGGATTGTTGTTTCTCCTGGTTCAGAGTTGCCAGATTCCAACCACAGGGCCTTGAAGAGGAGGCATGGGAGGACACCAATGTATAGAGCTCGGCCAGCAATTCTCAGTTTCCATTTTTGCCCCTAGCCGGCCGGCTAGGGGGGGCGGCCGGCCGGTCACCTCCAACAAAAGTGCCTGGCCGGCCATGCTTCTTGAAACCTGTGCTACAAACAGATAGTCGCTTTCTCCAAATATCTCTTTGAATCCGGGGGATATTTTGGAGGGAAAAGCTTAGGTGCATTTCCCTCCACCTTTACACCCCTCCTTTTGTCCATATAAGGCAGCCAAGAACTTGTCCCAAGGGTTAGAAAATTGGCTCTCAAGCATACATACACTCCTCTATCTCCATTTCTCTAAAATCTTCAAGTTTTGGTGCCTTTTGTTCATCATCATCAAGCACTACCATCACCACTCCATTTCCAGAAACAAGAAGAGGTTCTTAGAGGCTTAGAAGCAACATTTCTCAAGTCAAGAAGCAAGGAAAGAAAGGTCTCCAAGGGTAAGTCTCAATCCCTCTCTTTTACACCATTTTCTTGTCTCTTTTCTTAACCCTACTTGCTCACTATTTTGAGCTCCGACCAATACTGAAAGTGGTCCTCTTTTGAGCTATTATTGATGTTTGTTTGAGGGCTCAACCTGTTTGAGCCCTCTATCTTACACTTGTTTCAATATCCTCTTATATGCCATTATTTTGCATTGAATATTTGGCCTATGTGTTATCTGATTTGGAGTATCTCATGAACTGATATTGTGTCTATTTTGAGCTCCTCTACAACATTGTAGAAGGGCTCAACCTTGTTTGGTACTTCCATGCATGACCTCTCTTTATAGCCCTCTTTTGGTCCATATTTTGCATGCTATTTCTAGCCCATGAGTGATCTGTTTTAGAGCATAATATAAACTCTGAGTGGGCCTATTTTGAGTCCCTCTTCAACATTTAAGAAGGGCTAAACCCTGTTTGGTCTCTCTATCATGCACTTACTTTGTAATCTCTCATATTTACCGTAAGTTTACATGATTTATTTGGCCTACATGCAATTTGTTTTGGAGCATGTCATGAAATATGAGTAAGCTTATTTTGTGTTCCTCTACAACATTGTAGAATGGATCAACTTCATTGGGGGTCTCCATGTTATACTTGTCATTATATCCCTCTTTGGCCCCCCATTTTGCTTGCTTTTTTAGGCCTATCTAAATTCTGTTTTCGGCCACCATCAGTAATGAAAATGTCCATATTTTGGATTTATTTTCATGTTTTGTTACGGGTCCAAGGCTGTTTGACAAATTTAAGGCCTACTTCATGTTTTAGCCTTTGTTGGCTTCTTTCTTGCATGACAGTTTTAGCAAGTTTGCATACTGATTTGAGGGTTGTCATCTGCTGTAAATATTCATATTTTTGGTCCCTCTTCAATGTTGTAGAACTGTATTTTTCAGTTTGAGCATTGTATATATCACTTGCTTCATTGTTTCCCTCTTTTCCCCCATTTTTGCATGCTATTTTTTCCATACTTGTGTTTGTTGTTTGGCCATACTTTGTACTGGAAAAATGTTAGTTTAGGGACTGCCTAGCATCTGTCTCTACACTTCATGTCCATATTGTGCATGTTTGGCATAGCTGCAAGTCATTTCGGGTACTTAGCATAGCATTTCGGGCATCGGGTGTAATTTTGCTATAATTCGGGGGCTGTTTTTGCATTATTTTGGCTGCCGAAATTTTCATTCTCCATATTCCATATGCCACGTCTCATTTCGTATGCCGTTTCATGCCTTAGGTCCATTGCCTCAATTTGCGTGCCCTCGGGCACGCATTTCGAGGCATCTCATTTTTCATCCTCCGGCGTCTTATGTGAGTGTGGCTGAGGCCCTCTCATGTTGGTATAAGCCCATCATTTGCATTGTGTATGCCATTTCATTCCATATGTCATTGCCTCGGTTTGCGTACCCGTGTGCACGCATTTCGAGGCATCTCATTTTCATCTCCCGGCTTCTTATGTGAGTGTGGCTGAGGCTCTCTCATGTTAGTATAAGTCTATTTTGCATCATGTATGCCATTTTGGTCTCATTGCATTCCATATGCCATCGCCTCGGTTTGCATGCCCGTGTGCACGCGTTTCGAGGCACCTCATTTTCATCTCCCGGCCTCTTATGTGAGTGTGGCTGAGGCTCACTCATGTTAGTGTAAGTCCATTTTGCATTCTGTATGTCATTTTAGTCTCATCGTATTGCGTATGCCATTGCCTCGGTTTGCGCTCGTGTGCACGCATTTCGAGGCATCTCTTTTTCATCTATTGGCCTCCTATGTGAGAGTGGCAGAGACTCTCTCATGTTGGTGTAAGCCCATATTGCATTGTCATGCCATTTTAGTCTCATTACATCGCGTGTGTCATTTTCTCGGTCTGCGTGCCTGTGTGCACGCATTTCGAGGCATCTCGTTTTCATCAGCATAGTGCATACTAGGTTGTATCTTAGATTGCATTCATGCATTTCCTCGGTTTGCGTGCCCGTGTGCACGCATTTTGAGGTATCTCATTTTCATAGCATAGTGCATACTAGCTTGTATCTTAGATTGCATTCATGCATTTCCTCGATTTGCGTGCCCGTGTGCACGCATTTTGAGGCATCTCATTTTCATTCGCATTGTGTACTAGGTTGTATCTTAGATTGCATTCATGCATATCGTGCATATTGTATCGTGTTCGGGGTAGGAGTTAGCCCGGACACGAGAAACGAGGCACGTTCCATACTCCGAGTGACGGAACGGGTCTCAATTCCCAAGTCACCGACACTCCGGATTACCCATGATGGAGTTAGGTTTTGTTGTAGCATTCATCTGCATTCACCCCATATTGAGTTGTGCAATCCGACTCCTCGGCCATCATGCATCGATATGCGTGATTGGTGGCACAATGATCGAGGCATGCATATATTTGTGAAATACATTGCTATGCCCCTTTCCTGCTCTCTGTTGCAGCAAAATGAAGAATCAACAATTTTTCGGGACTTAGCACGTATTTCAAGAAAAAGTGCAAACAGAGGCTAATCGGGGCATCGTCGTGGATTTCAGCGCCAAGACAGCCCAACATGCATCATTCATCAGAATCGAGGCAGCCCCTGGCTTGCATGCCAGTTTACAATTTTTTTTCTTTAATCTGTTAATTAATTAGGAATTTGTACATTATTTGGACTGTAATATTTCGGACTGTATTATTCTTTTATTTGGACTGTATTATTTATTCGGACCCTCTGTGCGAGGGCATAGTTGTAATAAGTGTGGGTGAGTGTGATGTATGTCTTCCAACCCCACTTCTTTCTCCCTTTTATTTACCCGCTTACGATGGTTAGATATAGGGCATATTTCAATTAGCATACAGTATGACAGCATGTTTGCATCATTCATCTGTTTTGCACGCACCGGGCTCGGCGCATCATACAAACTGCATTTGTATTTCAATTCCAAATTGAATACGTGTTAGTTGTAGCATTCCATATGCCATGATTAGAATAGCCGAGCCTGCTATAGTTGCATCTTTGCATGTGTTGCATTAGGCATTTCTGTATATTTAGGATCATGCATGATTTCTAACGAGCTTCTGTTTTGGCTTGGAGTACTCGGTGAGTTTTATGCTTTAGCATCCTTGCATGCGTGTGAGTGACTGCCATGAATAGCATGCTTACCATGAGGCTATATGCTTATGTGATATAACTGCCTTGAATGCCTGTGGGTGGAGGTTGGGTTATTTGGATTGGGACAATGCATTGAATGTTTGTTTTAAGCCCACTAGATGGTGGCAAAACCATTATTTTCTTAAGCCCACCCGAGGGTGGCAAATCCGCGTCTTAGCCTACCTGCGGGTAGCACCATCAAACCATTTTCAAACAAACAAACATGAAATGTTTTGTTCCAATTCAGGCGATTCAGTCTATACTTGTATGCTGTGCGCATCACATAGTAACCTAGGCTAATAACCGGAATAAGAACGCGCAATATTTTCAAAAATAGATATCATGGTTAGTAGAGGCCGGTCTTTGACCGGGCGAGCGGGGGTGCTCACGAAGTGACCTTCCCTAATCGTACCCAAGTTCCCGAGCCGAGGCAACTTTGGTGATGACGGACACCTGGCCTTTGGCACCGAGTCAGGGTTTCCTAAATTTCCCATTTTAAAATATTTAGGTGGCGACTCATGTCTGGCGGCGATCCATGTTTGGCACTTCTTTCAAAAAATCTGTTTTCAAAACGATTTGCCGGATTTGGACTCTTCGGTTCAAGATTGAGAACCGTGACATTTGAGTCCTTCGAACTGTAGTGACCCAATATCAAACCAGAACCGGGGGGGGGGGGGACTCGCACTCCCTTTCCCCCGGGATGCGTTCGGGGACGTCTACACCTACCATCAGGCTTCCTTCAGCCCAAATTCACTATATATGAGGGAAAGACGGACCCCTACTCTCACTTAAGCCACTTTCGCCAGGTCATGGCAGTATACCGGCAAAACAAGGCTTTAATGTGCATCCTCTTCCCATCTAGCCTTGGTGACCTAGGCTTGACTTGGTTCGAAAAACTTCCTGAAGGCAGCATAGCCTCCTGGGTGCAATTGGCAGAGGCGTTCGTAACAAGGTTCAGAACAAACAACAAAATCCCGGTGGAGATTGACCAGCTACTCTCCATTGATATGGGCGACAAGGAGACCCTATGATCCTACAATAGTCGATACTGGGAGACTTTCAACCAGATTGGGGACTGCTCCACAAATCTTGCCATAGCACAGTACAAAAGAGGCCTTCCAGTTGGGAACAAACTAAGGAACTCAATCACCATGATGCCACCCCTCACCATGGAGGCCCTGATGGAAAGAGTGCATCAGCACATCAGGGTGGAAGAGGATGGTACCCGGGCCAAAACAAAATCTGGCACGACCGCAATACCAGAGAAAAAGGCCTCAGCAAAGGTCAACGCGGTGGACCGTCTGAGTAGAAACGGACGAGGCAGGCGAGACAACGGTGAAGACCAGGATAAAAGATGGTTGAGGGTCCGCACTACTATAACCACGGTATTCAAAAAACTGATCTACCGAATTCTAAGTGAAATACGAGATGAGCCTTTCGTCAGATGGCCAGCCAAGCTAGGGGAAGCTCAGAAGGACTACGACGAGAGGTCGCGCTGCACCTTCCATAAAGAAAAGGGGCACCACACTGAGAATTGCACGCCATTAAGGCAGCACCTGGAGGAGTTGGTGGCAGCAGGACACCTGGATAAATACATTGAAGGAGGAACGCAACCAGCCCCCCAGGACCACAATAACCCCAACGAGATGCCAATCGACGCCCCACCTCAAGGCGTAATTAATGTGATATATGGAGTCTTTGAACCTGAGCATGTATGCGAGCTCAGAGGGTCAATCAAGAAGGCTGAGCACTTAAGAGAGGTACTAAGCGCACAACCTACCATAAAAAAGGGAAAGACAGAGGCCACGAACATCATGTGAAATAGTGTACTACGAAACATTTAAACAATTGAAGTTACAAGATAAAGACTTGGCACCTGCCGTATCTCCCCTGATTGGATTCAACTCAATGCCAGAATGGCCAGTCGGCAAAATAATTCTTCCAGTTAGAGCAGAAAGCGTAACAAAACAAGTGGAGTTCTGCGTATTGAAAGTCCCTTCCACTTACAACATCATCTTGGGCAGAACATGGCTGCATGCCATGCGATCGGTGGCGTCATCCTACCACCAAGTAATGCGGTTCCCTAACGAAACCGGGGTAATTGAAAAGGTCTATGGAGACCAGATTATGTCCAAACAATGCTTTGTCACGGTGAATGGCAGTCGCGCTGCCAAAGGATATGTTCATTCGGTAGAAGAACCTGAGAGCAATGGACTATTCGCAGATGTAGGCAAAGCAGCTAATCAAAAAGCGGTAGAAGACTTGGTAGAGGTAAGAATAGATGAAAAGAACCCGGATAAGTTCTTTTTGCTCGGTTCGCCGTTGTCCAGCACTGAGAGATTAGAGGTCTTGGAATTTTTGACCTCTAACATCGAAGTGTTCACCTGGACACCATACGATATGTCAGGCATTGATCCTAACTTCATCTGTCACTAACTCAATGTCCAACCATCCGCCAGACAAATCATTTAGCGCACACGCAGATCGGCACTCCACCACGTCGAGATAGTGGCAGAAGAAGTGGGAAATCTGCTAGAGGCAGGGGCTATCAGAGAGGTGCACTACGCCAGATGGATTTCCAACACAGTCGTGGTGCCAAAGAAGAATGGAAAATGGCGTGTCTGCGTCGACTACAAAACAGTCAACAAGGCATGCCCAAAAGATAGCTTTCCTCTACCACGGATAGATCAACTGGTAGACCTAACGGCAGGGCACAACCAACTTAGCTTTCTGGATGTATATAGAGGCTACCATGAAATCACCATGCATGAACCAGACCAGGAAGTCACGTCCTTTACAACTCCAAGAGGACTATATTGCTACAAGGTCATGTCCTTTGGCCTAAAGAACGGAGGGGCAACATTCCAACGGATGGTCACCAAGATGTTTGAACCATTGTTAGGCAGAACAATGGAGGCTTACATCGACAACATGGTGGTCAAGTGCAAGGACGAGAATGACCATCTCAAGGACCTAGGTGAAATGTTTGAGATCCTGAAGAAGCACAAGTTGCGCCTCAATCCGTCCAAGTGTGCATTCGGAGTAGGATCTGGCAAATTCTTGGGCTTCCTGGTGACCAACCGGGGTATAGAGGTAGACCCCTCTCAGATCAAGGCAATTCAAGATCTGGAGAGGCCAAACTCAGTAAAGGAAGCACAGCATCTCACAGGCATGGCAGCTGCGCTCAATCGGTTCATAAGTTGGTCGTCAGACAGACTACGACCATTTTTCCATGCTCTAAAAGCCAAGTTTGAGTGGAATGAAGAATGTGACCGCGCTATGAAAAACCTGAAAGAATACATGTCTTTTCTGTCACTGCTTGTCACCCCAATACCTGGAGAAGAACTCTTCATGTATCTAGTAGTCTCTCAGCACGCAATTAGCGCAGTGTTGGTCCGTGCGAAAGGAATCCAACATCTGCCCATCTTTTATGTCAGCAAGACATTGCTGGGCGCCGAAATAAGGTACTTGCCAGTAGAAAAACTGGCCTTGGCCTTGATGATGGCCGCAAGGAAGTTGACGCGCTACTTTCACGCCCACACCATAGTCGTCCTCACAGCTTTACCATTAAAAGCTTTGTTTGAAAGGGCGAACTTTTTTGGGCAAATCTTGAAGTGGGCAATAGAGTTGGGACAATATGACATCAAGTTCCAACCCAAGACCGCAATAAAAGCTCAAGCCTTGGCAGACTTCGTCGCTGAATTCACCCCAGGAAGCCATCATATCTGCCTAGTCGACCTGACTAAAACAACCGAACTAGGGATGGAAGTTGACGTCGGAATAACGCAACCCCTGGTACAGGTTACCCAGTCAGGTCCCAAGGCAGACCAGAGTGAAGTAAGGGAGGAAGAAGAAAACCACACTACACCAAGCCAAGACTCACTAACAAATAAAGGCTTGGTACAACCAGATAACAAGGGGCAGACAGCAAGCATGGACCCTGTAGAAGACACCAGCGGCATTCTTGACCCCAAGGCATCATCTGATCCCTCCACTTGCTGGAAGTTGTTCGTTGGAGAGATGTGGAAGCTCTTTGTGGATGGAGCATCCAACCGGCATGGAGCAGGACTCGGCATAGTGCTCATCTCTCCAGACGGCCTAGTAGTGAAGCAAGCAGTCAACCTTGGCTTCTTAGCATCAAACAACGAAGCGGAGTATGAAGCGCTTCTTGCAGGCCTCAAATCAGCAATCTACATTAAGGCCACCGAGCTAATGGTTTACAGCGACTCACAGCTAGTGGTAAACCAAATATCAGGTGACTACGAAGCAAAGGATGACAGGATGGACAAATACCAAGAGTTGGTCAGAGCAGAGATCAAGAAATTTGAAGTGGTGCAGATAGAACAAATCGGCAGGGAGGAAAACAATAGAGCAGATAAACTAGAAGGTTTTGCTTCAATGGCAGATACTACCATCCCTCATCCGTTGTTGATTGACTACCTACCTAGACCAAGCATTGAAGATCCCGAAGCAGAAGAGGTATGTTGCGCGGAGCTAGGCCCTTCATGGATGGATCCCATCATACTGTTCTTAAAAGACGGCATCTTACCAGAAGAAAAGAAAGAAGCCAACAAAATTAGAGCAAAGTCGCAGCGATTTTGGCTCTCCCCTTCTATGGCATTGTACAAAAAGTCATTCTCAGGACTGTATCTAAAGTGTGTTCACCCCAACAAAGTGGAAGCATTCTTGTTCGAAATACACGAAGGTGTGTGCGGAAGCCATCAAGGAGGAAGATCGTTACCTTACAGAGCCATTTCGCAAGGATACTAGTGGCCATATATGCAGGCAGACTTAGAGAAATATGTGAAGAAGTGCGAGAAATGTCAGAAGTTCGCACACCAAATACATCAGCCAGCCAGAGAGCTCCTACCATTGACCAGCCCATGGCCCTTCACAATGTGGCGGTTGGACATAGTAGGGCCACTTCCAACAGCACCCGGAAACAGGAAGTTCTTTCTCGCAGTAACAGACTACTTCACAAAGTGGATGGAAGCAGAAGCATTGGCATTAATCAAGGAAAATGATGTAAAGAAGTTCGTCTGGCAGAACATTATTACTCGGTTCGGCATACCCAAAGCCCTAATATCTGACAATGGCACGCAATTCGACGGCAGAATCTTTAGAGGCTTTTGTGAAGAGTACAAGATAGAGTTCTACAATTCTACACCGGCATATCCCCAAGCAAATGGCCAGGCAAAAGCATCAAACAAGGTAGTCTTGGATGGATTGAAGAAAAGATTAGAGAAAGCCAAAGGCAAGTGGGCAGAAGAGCTCCCTCATGTTTTATGGGCTTACCGCACCACACCTCGGCGGTCAACAGGAGAAACTCCATTTTCCTTAGCCTATGGTATGGAGGCAGTAATCCCACTAGAAGTCGGCCTCCCCACAATTCGAAGCGAGAATTTTGATCCAGACTTGAATGGCGAAGCCATAACATTGGAGTTCGACCTTGTAGAAGAAAGAAGAGACAGAGCACTAGTTCACATTGCCTTATACCAACAAGAATTGTCCAGAAAGTATAACAAGACAGTACATCCAAGGCAATTCAAAATCGGAGATTGCGTACTGCGCAAAGTAATGGGAAACACCTTGGTACCGGGAGATGGCAAGTTAGGGCCTAATTGGAAAGGACCTTACAAAGTGGTTGGATTAGTAGGCAAAGGGGCATACCACTTAGAAGATAAGGATGACAAGGCAATTCCCAGGCCATGGAATACTACCAATCTAAAGTTATTCTATTTTTAGCCTTTTTTCTTTAAGTATGTGTAATTTTTTCCTTTATCAATAAAACAAGTAGTTTCTTTTCAATATAGACATTTCCTTCTGTAAAAATTTTGTTTTAGTGAGTTAGGTGAATTAGGGGTATTAAAAACACAGTTGGCCAGAATAACCAACTGCGACCCTTCTTAAGCCCAGGATAAGGATCTAGGCTGCAGGACGTTTGGTCGGAATAACCAAACATTTTATTCTAGGTTGGCTGGAAAAACCAACTTAGAGGTTGGCTGGATTAAACCAACACCCTTCCTAAGCCCAGGATAAGGATCCAGGCTGCAGGACGTTTGGTCGGAATAACCAAACATTTTATTCTAGGTTGGCTGGAAAAACCAACTTAGAGGTTGGCTGGATTAAACCAACACCCTTCCTAAGCCCAGGATAAGGATCCAGGCTGCAGGACGTTTGGTCGAAATAACCAAACATTTTATTCTAGGTTGGCTGGAACAACCAATTTAGAAGTTGGCTGGATTAAACCAACTCTTAAGTACTCTTCAGCCCAAGTAAGGGTATGGGCTGAAAAGTGGTTGGCTGGATTAAACCAACTCTTATTACTCTTCAGCCGAAGTAAGGGTTTAGGCTGAAGAGTGGTTGGCTGAATTAAACAACTCTTATTACTCTTCAGCCCAAGTAAGGGTTTAGGCTGAAGAGTGGTTGGCTGGATTAAACCAACTCTTATTACTCTTCAGCCGAAGTAAGGGTTTAGGCTGAAGAGTGGTTGGCTAGAATAAACCAACTCTTATTACTCTTCAGCCGAAGTAAGGGAATAGTCTAAAGAGTGGTTGGCTGGATAAAAACAACTCTTAGTACTCTTCAGTCGAAGTAGGGATATCGGATAAAGAGTGGTTGGCTGATATGACCAGTCTGATTACAAGACCAAGACCGGGATGAATTATCTCGGCAAGAGAATGCACTACTTCATTCAAACTACAGTAAGAAAGAAAGTACAAGTAGAGCAGCAAACGGGGATAACAGTAAGAGCAAAAGAAGATTTTCATTGATAAAAGCAAATTACAAAGGAGGGGCCCTAGCCCGCTTACAAACTTTTGTCCAACAAAAATAAGAAAAAATGAAAATCAGTTGAACAGATCATCAAGATTAGCATCAGCATCTATATCAACACGAAGACCGGCTTCAGACGGTAGAGCGGTCTCGAGTGGGAGCTCGATGTCCATTGGAAGTACGGTTTCAGTCGTCAGGTCTTCAACCGTTGGCTCCAACCGAGCTGACTAATCATTGGCTTGTTCATTGATGACCGGGGTATTATTGTGCTCGGTGTCCTCATCATCATCTGAACCTTGAAGAAACTGTTGTTGAACGGATGCAACGTACTCCGCCAGTGAGCTCGGTATGAAGTACTGAGGAGGATTGTAGACCTCGGTCTCAGGCCCACAACCGAGCTGCACCACGGCTTCCTTCCAACCGCATTTGAAGAACAAATCTTTGGCGGCTTCACATTGTTGCATATAGAGGGCCCCCCTCTCCTTGAAGCCTTCAGCATTTGCATCTTTCGCATTCTTCTTTAGTTCGGCGATCTTTGTGTCCTTCTTACCTTCGAGCTTGGCTAGCTCACGCAGGTATTTGTCTTTGATCACGGCTGCAGCCTTTTGTTTCTCCGCTTCAGCCGATCTAACGAGTCCGGTCAGACGACCATTCTCGGATTTTAGCTCGGCTAGTTGCTTCTTGGCTTCTTCTAGCTCGACAGTTTTTTTAGTTACTTCGGCCAGCGCTTGCCTGGTAGTCTTGTGGAGTTCAAGCACACACTTATGAACAATGTGGCTCTTCTGCATGGCCTGCATAAAGAGGGGGAGACTTGTAATCAAACCGAGATATAAGTTGTACAAATTAGTCAGGTTAACAAAAGAAGCTACTTACAAGAACCATGGATTTTGTGGCCGAACGGATGGCCCTCAGTTCGGTCAGATGCTGGTGGTGCTCCATGTCTGCTAGAAGGCAAACACTCTTGGCAAGGTTAAATGCCATTAAGTGATCTTTTTCAGCGACCACTGAGTCAGTGTCCTGAATATCTTGGTTTTGAAATGTAAGTTTAGGTGCCCACTTAGAGGAGCTGGCTCGGTCGGAGCGCTCCGGTTGCGGGCTCGGTGAAGGGCTTGGTGGAAGAGTGGTCTCGTCTTCATCAACAAGGCGTTACTCAATTGGGGCAGTCCGGGCACGCTTGCTTGGGCGAGATGAGGAGTGTTGTTGAGATGGAAGAGCCACCACGGTTTCATGGGTTTGGTTCAGTGGTGGTACCTTGGATCGGTTGGTCTCGGTTAAAAAGGCCCTTACTCTGTTCCTTTTTGCCATTTCTTGTTCGGCAGTCAAAGGGACTAGATTGATCTGGGGCAAGGTGGGGTCCGGTTCAGGGGCGTCTTCCAGTAAGAAATCTGTTACTCTGGCTTTGCGTCGGCTACTATATATGTACGTTGGTTCGAAGTTCAGCAACTTGGTCCAACTTCTTTCTGGATAATGTAGTGCGGCGCGGAGAGTGTTCAGATTGGGGTAACTATAAAGTGATTGAAGATGGGCTGAATCTGCATAGAGAAGACAACTGTTAGTACGATTCAGGAATAGGAAACCGAAATAAAGCAGAAGCATGCAAAGAAACCGAAGTAATTATACCACGGGTTCCTTTATTCCAATTTATACTGCGTCCTGGGTTCTAGGCTTGGTGGTCTTCAAAATTGCCAGATACCCAGAAAAAATCATCATCGTTTAAGTCTTTGTCTGGTGTGTCCTTTATTATTTTCTCACGCCGGCGTCGTATTCTTAAATAGTAAACCCACCCGTCTTCTTTTGAGCCTATAGAATATTGGTGGAATAGTTCGGCTAAGCCAAGGTTAATACCGGCACGGCGGTTTAGCTCGGCTATACCATCTATTATGCGGTATGAGTTTGTGGAAAGTTGGGTTGGGCATATCCTAGTTTGCCTAAGGAATTCACAAAGTAAGGGCTGTACAGGGAATCTTAGGCCGGTCTCTATTATGGACAGGAGGATAAAAGGTACAAAGCCTTGGTTTCCCCATGGTGTGATATCTTGTTCGGCTAGGGTGAGATGGACGTCGTCAGGAATGTTATACTCCCTTCGGAATTCGGCCAAGCCACCAAGTGTTTCTACTAAAAACCTATATTTACCCATTTTTTCTTAAGTTATGAATAAATTATACTGTGTTAGCTCGGTTGCGGAAGTGGGCTAAGTAGCTTGGTTGAGCGCTCAAGGGAGTGCCTGGGCAACCTAAAGTCTGCAAAGTGAAAAAACAAAGGTGTTAAGCACAGACCATTGGACCATGCTAAAGAGATATAAAGGCAACATATATCAAATCTTAGTTCGGCTGTGGCGTACTAAGTGTTTGTTGGCTCGGTTTGGGTGAGCGGTTCGGTATCTCGGTTAAAAGGAAGGTTTTGTTAGACCAGATGAGCTTCTAGGGGCAGCTTTCTTAGTTCGGTCTAAAACTAAGAATGCTGGTTTAGCCCCGAGACATAGCTCGGTCGGAGTTGAGGTTTCCCCAGTACACTAATTTCAAACTTAGTTCGGTTTGTTATCTCGGCTACTATAAATCAAAAGATGGTTTGACTAATTGAAACTACTGCTATAAACATAAAAGTGCTAGTTCGGTCAAGTAGTCTGTTAGAGTGACATCAACTACAAACAACTTTTTAGTTCAGTTATACTATGATTTTGGATCAAAATCAATGGTTTCTCAGGTTATTCATGGAGATTGGAGGTTCTATTACATGGCTCTTCAACGATAAAAAGGTATATGTTTTGAAAAAACGTACAAAATACAGATATTATATATAAAAGCAAGTGCGAAAACAACAAAAACAAGACAGATTTGAGTGGCTTACCAGGTCAAGAGAAGGAAACTGAAGATGGAGGCAACAACAATGAAAAACACGAACACAGCGAGCTCAGGATCGGAAGACAAACAAACACAGAAGGGAGAGAGAAGAGGAAATGAATAGTGTAGTAATAGATCCAAAATGAAGAGTTTGTTGTATATAGAAGGAAGGACGAAAAGGCGGGAACTGTTCAAAAAGCTCGAGATACGAAGACGGCGTAACAGCTGCCTTCAGCCAATAAGAGCATGCCACGTGTCCCTGGAATGAGAAGCGATTCAGTTGCTGTGATTGAAGAGACGTTTTGACCGGACAGGTACAACTCGGTGTTAATACAGCTCGGTTGGAAAGGCTAAAAGGGTTTTTTAGCTCGGCTAGAAAAGTTGAAGAGTATTAGCCCGACTGGAAAGGCTTAAGAATTTAGCTCGGTCGTTAGGCTAAAATTTTTAGCTCGGCCGATAAACAGATAATCCCTATTATGCTAAACAGATGGAATTAAGGGGCAATTGAGAGGGTAATTTATATGAAAATTGGGCCGAGCTGGGTAATGGGCCGTTGTAAGCCATATTACAAAGGGCTGAGTAAAAAGGCCTTGGAGGTAGACCGGTCCTAGAAGGCCTTAGAGTTAGTCCGGTCCAAAAGGGACTTAAAATTACTCCGGTCCAGGAGGAGCTTGAATCTAGTCCGGTTCCAAAGCCTTGAAATTATCTCGGTCCAGGAGAGTACGGCGGATAACTCGGTCGCCAGGTTGCCACACTCAGAGTTAGTCCGGTCGCGGCGTAACACACCTAGCTCGGTCAAGCCTAGCTATTTATTTTGAGAACCGAAGTAAGGACAGTGAAAGGAAGAACCAAACTAAGTGTAGTTCGGTCTAATCTGCACCCTAGCATAGCCATGCTGACTTTGGTCGTATGGGAGTTCGGCCATAAGAAAAACCATCTCATTTGGTTTAAGCAATGAGGGGAGTGTTGAAAGATAAGCATTATCTTTCAGGAGTATGAATCCTAGGAGGACTCTTCATGGAGGAGTAAGATTCCTACTAGGATTGTGCCACATGGAACATACAAAAGCTCATAAACATCACTTATAGAGAGGTAACGCAACTTTGATTCCCGAATACACAGTGTATTTGTCTATTTGTCTAGTTTGCTAACTTAGGCATCGGAGAGGTTTCCGGCACACACCCGTCGGCTAGCTCACGTTTGTATTTTTAGGTAGTCGAGTGACGTCGTACGGAGGAGCGCAGACTTGATCAACAGGATTATACGAGAAGGTTTATTTCTTTCCCATACAATAATACATGAAGGTCTTCGATTTTAAAATTTCGCCTTGGGGCCAACTCTATTTTGACTGATACAAATTAGACTAGATGTGCTATTCAAATTCGTGAGATTTATTATGAGTGCCACTTTGATAAATTGATCTATTTGTTTATAAGTTTCTATGTGTGTATCACTCGTGAAAAAAAAAATCAAATAAAATAAAAATCAAATACAAAATTAATATAATTTTGAGACAATAGAGTACTTTTTTTAAAGACAAATATTATGAAATCATATGATTACGATTGTCATATTAATCTAATATTTTTAGTGGATGATCTACGTATAATGTCCAAACAAAATGAATAAAACTACAATGCCCCACTTTTTCTGTTACTTAGATAACATTACCAAATCATTATTATAAACAATTTCAGAGATAGCAGACAGAAGTTCCAATATCTCAATAAAAATAAGTAAATGAAGATTCTCAGAGTAAATTCAACAAGTAACATAATTACAGTAAATTGCCCGCAAGCTTACATTATTACTTAAAAGAGAAAGGGTTCAACCTTTTTTACCACAGCGACATTCAGCCAACAAATAAAAAGCCCATGGCCAACAGATAATAATGAAGATGTTCATTCTTAAATCACTTCTTGACATTCACCTAGAAAAAAAAAAAAAAAAAAAAGATTGGCAACATGGGATGAACATAAAGTCCAGCAAGGATCCAACATGTGATCCTAAACAATAACAACTTACAAATAGTTATGATCATGAATATTTTAAGTCATACCATATATACATACGTGCCGGTTTATACTTTAAGATATACTCATATAGGTATTTTTTCTCAAAATCATTCGATTTGTCCAACAATACCAAAACTGTTCTCTTTTATTTCTTCTTGTTACCTTTTTATTTTAAACTTGCTAGACAATAATGGGTGTTTGAAAACAATTCGCAAAATCCAAATACTTTTCCCCTATTACTAAACTCACACCCAATTCCAAATTAAAATTTTCAAATAGAAGCATCCCAACAAACATGAAGACGATACATATAAACTACTCCTCACGCAGCCATATAAGACAATTGACATCCTCTACCAAATAATCATCACCATGCATGAAACACATAAATAGAACTAAGATGATAACAAGAAAACCCAACAATGCTCTACCTGCCTCAAGCATAGTAAGCCAAGGATATACTATTCCAATACTCACGCTAATTTACTAGTCATCAGCTGGAAGGTAGTGATACCTCTACGAAGTTCTCTACGCGCTAGCTGGAAGATACTGGCATCCCATATTCTCAGCGTAACCAATTCTCCAGGTGCTAGTTAGAAGGTAATGACACCCCTTATTCTCAGCACATGCACATTTCTAACCATTACATAACTCAACAAATATAAATAACTCAAGTATACTACATAAACAATCTATTCAACATCACAATGTCATCCTCCACCGATGACCAAGCACAAAACCTCAAGCATAAATATTTAAGTACACACGATTCGATAGTCCGACACTCACTTGGCCTTAAATTCAACAACAATGATAATGACAACAATATTCATCGGTTTCAAATCCAACCTCAAGTTCAAATTCTGAATTTACAACACATCATGATTTCGTTCTCTTTCCAAAATCAACCCTTTCGTTTTCTAAGTTACATTGCCCAAATCCTTTTCTTGCAAAAAGACCAATTTCCACATTTTCAATTAAACCACGTCCATGGATTCCAAACCATAACCCAACTCAACTTTACATGATTAATCCAAATAAATTCCATTATCAACGTTGATTTTACCTTTATACTATTAACACAAGAACACAACTCAATATTAACAAGACATAAACATTATTTAACTTTTTCCCTTTTTAATTCATTTGATCAAATTATTAAATTAGGGTTTTCTCTTCCTTTCAACATCTACTCTCCAATTAACCCACATAACCATCAATTTTACCATTTCAACACAAAAATTCAAACCCTAGATACCCTTTACATGCTTTTCAAAAAAATTCGTAATGAACATGCTTTTTATGCAATAAAATCTACCACATAACTATCTATGGACGAGGTATTGAAGAGGAATAAATAAATCCCTACCTCTTGAAGCGGTGATGAGAATGTCGAAAAACCCACGGCGACGAAAACACAATCCGTTCAGATTAAAATGAAGCCCTTGCGATCCTCTGTTCTGGTATAAAGGACTATTGGTAAAAGATGGGTAGAAGTAGATGAAAACCAGGTGGAAAGGACTTGGAAGCTCAACTATGGCAGAAAAAGAGAGAGAAAAGAGAGAAAGATGATCCAAAAGTGACAAAAAAATGACTTTTATAGAAGCTGAATTCAGACAGACCACTTAAGCGACCAAACCTCCGCTCGAGCAAAGAATGCGAACTCTCAAAAGTTCAGATCACACAAGGCAAACCACTCGAGCGACCAAACTTGCGCTGGAGCAAACATCAACAACTCTCAGAATCACAGGCTTGTAAATATACTGGAAGACTCGCTTGGCAGCTCGAGCGACCAATCCATCACTCAAGCGATGAAGAAAAACTCAGAGTGCTACAAAAACAAATCATCAAAGTATGGTATGGTCTGTGATGTGTCCCATGGACTTGGACATCACTTTCATCTACAATGTGAACTGGAAGTCTATCGCTTAAAACATGCATTGACCACAATGCCTATCACTTAAAATGCACAACTCAAGATTTCTATATCTCACTTTAGTAGATAGATTATGTTACAAATATTATATTTTGTAGGATTAATTACACTTTTTACCTCTATAGTTTGTTACACATTTTGTGAATAGAAAATGTTTGAATAAGAAAATGTGTAACATCACCACAAAAATACATAATACTATCACAAAATGCGTAATTTTATTTCTGAATCACAAATTATCATAATTTTTATCAAAAAAAATATATATATATATAACATTTAGGGAAAATTTCACTTTAACCCGTTGTGGTTCAGGTCATGTGCGGCTTACTTCCCTAACATTTGAAAATGACCACATAACCCCCACAAGGTTTGTGGACCAAAGTGCACCGTCCACTTTTCCATCCAAGTTAACTGACTGCGGAGTTCAAACGTCCATGAAGAGAGTAAGCTATATTTTAAAACCAAAATACCCCTTCTTATTTTTAAATTTGCAAAGGCATGGCATGCTTCTTCCTCCTTCTCTCTTTACTATTTTTCTTTCTATTCCTTAACTCCAACCCACTGTACCATACCAACTTCCTCCCCCCTCACCAATCATCCTTCTCTGTGCCACCACGTACCATCTTTTCCCTCCATTCACATCATTATACCCACGTCCCTCTCTACAACTCCGTGGCCACTTCAAGTTAACAGGAAAAACAATAAATCTTGGAAGAAAAATGTTGGGTTTGCATCAGTCAAAATTTTTTGAAGCTAAGAATTAATATCCACAAACCAATGGGATCTATCTTTAGAGGGGACCTTAGATTCTATGTATATATTTACATTATATATGCATATATGAATGAAGTTTGGGTTGTTGAGTAGTGATGGAAGGAAGAAAGAGACTTTTAGGGTGAAAAAGTATATATTCACATTCTGAGTACATAGTCAATTTCAATTAATGGATAGGCAAATTGTGCCGAATATAATTTGACGCCCGGTAAAAAACCTTAGCTTACTATGAATGATTTGAGGAATTTAGTATTTGGATTTTAAATTGATTTGTAAAATATTGAATGATTGGATAATATATATACATTTACTGTTGATGAGTGGTGAGAATGAGTGACTGGCTTTTTGGTGTGGAGATGTGTGTGTTGCTTGCATTTCTTGTACAAGTTGGAATGAAATTTGTTAGAGTTGGTAGCCTAGAAGGAAGAAGAAAGAAAATAGATGTGTGTGTGTGTGTGTGTGTGTGTGTTTGTGTGTGTGTGTATATATATATATTTGTAGGTTTAATTCAAAAGAGAGAAGAGGAAGAAAACGGGGACATAAACGTCAATTTACACGTTTTGTTAACAGAAGTTCGCATGCATTTTGATCCACAAATCACGTGGGGGCTATGTGGTCATTTCTAAACATTAGGGGGATAAATTACACATAACCCAAACCACAGGGGCTAAAGTGAAATTTATCCTAACATTTATCACAAAATTACATAACATTTATCATAAAACAAAAAAAATAATAAATAAGGTAACATATACATATAATACACATACTGTTTTCCATGTTTGACATAAAAAAAAATGAGATGCCAGCACTTGACAATGACAAGGATAAGTTGGCATAGATATTTTTTTATATTTTTTAAGCTCGTTATAAACATGAGATGCTATTGGAAAATCTCCACTTTGTAATAACATACGAATATAATCCAATAATTAATATCAAGTCATGACTTAGGGTTGGTTTGGAATGTCCTAAAAAAGTGCACTTTTTGACTTATTGGTGGGTTTGGGTTGGGTTTGATGTGATGTGTTAGAGAGGTGATGTGATTTAAATAAGATGATGTGACTTAAATAAGATAGTGACTTTTTGACTTTTTAGCTTATTTAGTACATGCCAAACTAGCCCTTAATCGATAAAATTTCTTGCTTGTTGATTTTAAGATTTGGTCATTGCTACATTTATCACCGCCGCCATCACGGTCGCTTTACAGCTCACGAATTTTGTTCAATTTTTTGTAATCTATTTTTAAATAAAAAGTGAAAATGACCCATTGTTCTTTTAGTGGGAAGCAGATTCTTTTGGTAGAGCTCTTGTGAATTGATCGAGGTGTGAATTGCAATATGGATTACAGCTCAATCAAAGGGGTGTCCATATTCAATCTAGGATTTCATTTGTAACCTGTAGCAGATCAGATTTGCATCCAAGTTCTATTGCTACTGAGTTGTGCATTGTTGTGTCAGATTGGTCTTGGAAGGGGAAGTGTTGTACTAGAAGGGCTGGGGGAGTTGTAGGTGTATTGTTGTTTGGTCTTTGTGTCCTGGTTGTTTTGTTCATTTTGTTTTCTTCTGTGGTGTTGGTATCTAGCCAACCCTTTGGCGTGAACTTTCAAATGATTGAGTGTTGCTCTTGTTTCCAAGCCAACCTAGTTGGGATGAAGGGTAGCACTATGATGCTCGTTGCTCTTCGCCCTTGCTTTATTGATGTAATCTGTTTATTGATATCAATAAAGTTGTTTCCTTTCGCTTATCAAAAAGAAAAAAAAAAATTTAGACTAGAACTCATCTAGAATTTCAATTAAAAGACTACAATACAGTTTTTTTAAATACATAGAATTCAATCACAAAATTAGACAATATCTATAAAAATTAAAAATAAAAACCGTATAGAGAGGATCAATACATTGCAGGTGGAGGAGGACCATGATTTTGTTGAGGAGGTGGGCTTTTGAAATGAGGTGAGGTGCTGAAAAGGGGTGCGGGAGGTGTTGTATTTTTATCTTTGACCCTGAAGCTGGTCACTGCTTGCTTTGATTCATATATACGCATTGTAGTGTCGCTTCTTCCATGACATGTTTGAGAAGCAAGCACCACCACTCCCAAAACCAACACAACCATGATTGTATGCAAATGAGCCTCCATTTGTTTGGTTTGTGATTAAAGAGTGGTTTAGAAAATGAATAGCCCAACTGTGCAAAGTGCCATTTATATAGAAAGCGAAAAAGCTGAGAATTTTGTTAAGAAGAATGTGTTGCTACAAATTACTTGATGTATTGTGGGGCCTGTGCGTAAAATAAATTTTAATTATATATTGATATTTTTTAATAAAATTATAAATATTTAGTATTACTAATACGAAAAATGACACTATACTTTCAAGAATGCACAATTTTTTGTCTAAATCTTTCCGTTTGTCTGACCTCATGTAGTATGTTTTGTTTGGGATGTTTGATTTTGACTAAAATATCTAATAAAGACAAAAAATAAAAATAAAAATAAATAATTTTAAAATAACTAATAAAATAAAATGTCACAATCCATACATCAATTAATCACTTTTTTTTCTCACAACTATCTATTCAACTACGAAAAAATTCACAAATCTTTCCAAACTAACAATTTTTTTCATCTCATAAGATAGTTTTAAAAAAAAACCACTAAAATAGTTAAGTACTTGCACAATTATGTCTTGAGATTTGTGCAACCCAAAATTCGTTGCATATCGCGTGGTAAAGAGTACATTGGAGCAGAAGATCCCAAGCTCCCTTCCGGTGGAGTTTTAATGGCATAAGAATAAAGAAAAATCAAAGACATTAAGACTATTTGTTTTGAAGTAAAACATTTTATACCAAAAAAATATTTTACATGTAAAATAATTTTATACAAAATATAATTTTTCTATCTATTTTTTGGTGTTCGGCATTTAATACTCAGATTACCTGCATCTTATTGAGGATGACATGCAAAGTTCTAGTTTCAGCATCCAAAGGGATGGTCCATATCGGTGGCTGTGAGTCGAGCAAGCCAAAAACGACTTGGCGAATTATAAAAGGAAAGTGTGTTAAGAAAAAATATTATAAAAGAAAAGTTTTATTGGGGCTTTCAACTACAGTTATTTTCGTAAAAAAAATATTTTACTTATTTTATGATTAACCAAACAATAAAAAATAAGTAAAATATTTTTTTCAAGTTGAAATAAACGGAACCTAAGAGAAAGAAAAAAAAAAAAAAAAGAAACAGAAATTAAGCCCTCCATTTTTGTGTTCATCAAATTTGTGTTTAAAAAAATAGAAGGGTATTTACACACAAGTTGTTTGGCATTTAATACTCAGATTACCTGCATCTTACTAAGGATCACATGCAAAGTTCTAGTTTCAGCATCCAAAGGGATGGTCCATGCCGGTGGCTGTGCGTCAAGCAAGCCAAAAACGACTCACCGAATTATAAAAGGAAATGTGTTCAAAAAAGAATTATAACTTTTAACAAAAGTTATTTTCATAAAAAAAATTTTACTTATTTTTATGATTAACCAAATAATAAAAAATGAGTAAAATATTACGTTGAAATAAACGGAGCCTAAGAGGAAAAAAAAAATAAAAAAATTAAGTCCTCTATTTTTGTGTTCATCAAATTTGTGTTTAAAAAAAATAAATGGCATTTATGCACAAGTTCTACTTTATGAACTTAGGTCTCGTTTGGGAACAAACTTTTTTAGTAACTTTTTAATTTTTTGGTTAAAATATGATGTAAAAAAATTAGTATGTTCGGGATGACTTTTTGACTTTTTACGAAAAGATATGCAAAAAGTAGAGAGAAAAGGAAATTTTTGACTTTTTGGTATAGGTTGCTAGCTTTTTGGCTTATTTACTAATTTTTTGACTTTTTGGCTAAAAAAACCACTTGCCTAATGAGGCCTTAGATTTCATTAAGTCCTAACTAAGATTTTTTAAACTTTCAAATCCCATTCAAATTTTAATAGTCGAAATTGTTTTTCAAACAATGATTATTTATTATTTATAATTATCTATAAAAAAAAATGATGATTTCACATTTAGTTTGAGTTTCAAACTTTAAAGAAAAATCGTTGAAAGCACTAAAAGTGATACTTTAATAACACCATTAATGACGTGACAGTGGGCGATGCCTTGTTTTTTTTTTTTTTTTTTTATTGTGACATTTCCAATGTATTAGTGCTATTAGTGGTCTTTTTTTTGGTGATATGAATCATTGTTGAACTTTAAAATATCAACTTTCAAATTGAAAAAACTAAAATATAAAAAATTGATTTTTTTTTTTTTTGGTATAAAATTGAAAATTTTGTGTCTATAAAGGAGAATGATGATTGAACATTGATGTGCGGGAAAAAAAAAACTTTAAAAATGAAAAAATTGATAATTTTCTCAGTTTTAAAACTGAAAAAAAAACTGAAAATGTTATTGGTTCTATTGGATAGTTGAATTAAACTAAAATTAGAATGACAAAAACGTTTAATCTCATTCTTTATTTTTTTAATCAGTTAAAGAAACAATTACCTAGAACATTGCTATGCAAAATTGATAATGTTTTTTGTTTTTAAAAATTCAAAAAAACTGGTAATATTCTCAGTTTTACTAAAATAGAATTTATTGGTTCAAAATATCTTAGATAGAACTTGAACTACCATAATATTTGTAAATAGCACTTTTAAGTAATTAACTTAAAAATAAACAATAAGCATAGTTTCAAAATAAATTGTCTTTTTTTTTAAATTATTTTTTTTTAATTTTTTTTATTTTTATAGATCGATAAAGCTGATGAAATTAAGTAGTTACAATTATGAGATTAAACTAAATTTTTTTAATGAATATACAGAAATTTAAAAGATAAATAATGTAAATTGTCAAAATAAAATTTATAATGAACCTCACAAATTCAATTATACTAGATTGGACTTCTATCGAACAAAAGACAAACCATAACCATTCATAAATTAGAATGTAGGGCATTTTACAACACTACAATATTCAAGGACTGGGTAGCTAGCAACTTGTTGATTAGCCTTTACTGTATATTTCGTGGAAAATGTACATCCAAATTGGATCACGTATAAACAAACAAGATTCAGTCTGCCCAGCTAGGGGTCTCCAGCAAGACCCCACATATTTTTAACAGCAATGTTAGGGACCTCCAGTGGGGGTGACCTCCAATGACCCCCCCCCTCCCCCCCGGTGCCACGTGTCGGCTTGGGGTTGGTTGAAATCAATATATATATATATATTTTTTTTTTGGCCAATCACAGGACACCCCCAACACCTTCACTGGGAGTCTCAAGCTTTATTCTATTTTTAATTCTCAGTTTATCCATCAAGTCGACTTGTCATCTCCACTTGGTTGGTAGTTGTTGGATAGCTTTAAATGTATCTCAATAATTTGACTAGGCAACTCACTTCTTAGACATTTCAACCATAAATTTTGATTTTTTTTTATTTTATTTTTTTATTGGCATAAATCAATTATTAATTGTTAGATTAGCACCGATAGAAGTTATCCTCTCTACCCTTGTGTGCTTGCCTCCTAATTCAACTTCTCCCTTAAAGAGTGTCAAACTCATGACCTCTCCCTTAACACTAAACTCTTAGAAGAGTGATGGTAACCAATTAGGTTAAGCCTAATTAGTTGAGGTTTATTTATTTTTATTTTACCCCTCCTCACCCACTTCTTGTTAGGACTACCTTCACCACTCGCAATTGCTTCCCCTTGTTGCCAGTCCCTCTGCAACTCTGCCATCGTCTCTCAAAATCTGCAACCCCTTATCCTTTCTTTTTTGTTCTTCTTCCTCTTCTCCTCCTCAACAACCCTTCTCCCACCGAAGACTCCCACTTGCCACCACTTCACTTCACTTCACTTCTCTTCTCTTCTCTTTAACTTGAATCTTAGTTGTTATCTAACACTAAAGCCTAATCAACAAGTTGATTAATCATTTAATAACGCAGTATTTTGAATGTTTAATGAGTTGACTTATTAAGAAAAACATTAATTTAGAAATTAATTGGAATAACCAATGTCAACAATTAAAGCGATTTATCGTTTGAAGAGAGTAATTAAAAAGTATAGGGCAAAAAAAAAAAAAAAAAAAAAAAAAAGACATTCATATGATTTTTTTTCAGTCTTGAGGAAGCATATGATACAGTACCTCAAGATATAATCTTGTAGGTGTTAGATAAAAAAGAGGTAACAAAATGTTACATTAATGTAATTAAGGATATGTATAAAGATATAGTGACTGCTATTAGATCGACCGTCAGAGAGACCAGTGATTAAAGAGAGGTTTAGAATATGAATTAGCCCAACTGTGTAAAGTGCCATTTATATACAAAGAGAAAAAGCTGGGAATTTTGTTATAAAGAATGTGTTGCTGTGCGTAAAATAAATCTAAACTATATATTGATATATTTTAATAAAATTATAAATATGTAGTATTACCAATATGAAAAAATGACACTATATTTTTACGAGTGCACAATTTTGTTTGACTAAATTTTTCCGTTTGTCTAACCGCATGTATTCGATTTTGCTTGAGATGTTTGGTTTTGGCTAAAATAATTAATAAAGGCAAAAATAAATAAATAAATAAAATAATTAATAAAATAAAATGTCACATCTTACACATCAATTAATTACTTTTTTTCTTTTTTTTTTTCCCCCTACAATCATCTATTCGACTATGAAAAAAATCACAAATCTTTCTACACCAATAACTTTTTTCGTCTCATAAAATAATTTTTTTTTTTTTTAAAAACACTAAAGTAGTTTAGTTCCCAAACAAGAATTTAGTTGTACAATTAAGTTTTGAGATTCGTGCAACCCAAAATTCATGCCATATCATGTGGTAAAGAGTACATTGGAAACCCAAGGGGTTGTGGCATTGTGGTAAGACCTTGGGGTTTAAGCCCCAAGGTTACAAGTTCAATTCTCCCCTTGGGCCAATCTCTTGGGTGAAGCACTGTTGGTTAGGAGGTCGGACCTCAAGTTGTCTAGTCAACACTTGGTGTAGGTTCAATGCTCCTCCGCTGTGCGAGTCCTGACTTAAGCGGAACTTGTCTTGGGAGGTCGGGGCAAGTTCTCAGGTTATAGTCTCCTCGCTCGGAACTGTTGGTTCAATGCTCCTCCGCTGTGTGAGTCCTGACTTAAGCGGAACTTATCTTGGGAGGTCGGGGTAAGTTCTTAGGTTATAGTCTCCTCGCTCGGAACGGCTAACAGGACACCTTGGTAATCTCTCCAAGGGGTGCTGCCTTGGATCTGCGGGAAGGTATGGAGGATTTTCCTGTAACAAAAAAAAAAAAAGAGTACATTGGAGCATAAGATCCCAATATCCTTGACGGTGGAGTTTCAATGGCATATGACTACTTGTTTTGAAGTAAAACATTTTTTACCAAAAAAATATAGGCAAATTACAAAAAGAACCCCAGTGTTTTGCATGTTTTTCAATTTAAACCTTAGAATTTCAATTTTGACAAATTAAACCCTAGAGTTTCTTCCGTGTTTTAATGTGAACCCTCTGTTCATATCCGTTTGATTGAACTAACGAAATTTGGGTAAAATTCTAAAATTCAAACACATGTGTTCAAACACTTGTATTTGTCTCATCGTAACTCCGTTTCGCCTCATTTTTGCTTCATTGGATTCACCTCATTGACTAGTTTTCATTATATCCTTCATACCCCATGTTCTACCTCTTTTTGTGTGCCGTTGAAGCTTTGAAATGTGGCTAAAAATAAGATTTTTCTCTCTTTGAAAAAAATTTTCAGATTTAAACACACATGTTCAAACACTTGTATCTCTTTTGTCATGACTCCATTTCACCTCATTTTTGCGTCTTGTATTCACCTTATTACCTAGTTTTATTTCATAACTCTTACGCCTTGTTCCACATCTTTTTGTGTGCCATCAGAACTCCGAAAGTTGGCCAAAAGTAAGTTTTCTCTCTTTAGGCAAAATTTTCAAATTCAAACACAAATGTTCAAGCATTTGTATCTCTTTCGTTGTAACTCCGTTTTGTTTCATTTTTGCGTCGTTAGATTCATCTCATGGCCTAGTTTTTGTTCCATCCGTCATAAGTCTTGTTCCACTTCTTTTTGCATACTGTCGGAGCTCTGAAAGTTGGCTAAAAATAAGATTTTTCTCTATTTGGGCAAAATTTTCATATTCAAACTCACATTTTTGAGTATTTATATTTCCCTCATCGTAATTTCGTTTCTCTTCATTTTTTGCGTTGTTGGATTCACCTCATGGCCTAATTTTTATTTAACCCCTAATGCGCCTTATTCCACCTCTTTTTGCATGCCGTCAAAGCTCCAAAACTTGGCAAAAAATAAAATTTTCCTCTGTTTTTTTTCCTTCCTCTATTTTCTATCTCGATGCTTCTTCCTTCCTACTTTCTTTCAACAATTATTCTCTTTTTTTCTTTTCCTTCATGGCCCTTCTACCCAGCTCGTAGTGGCCACCGAACCTTCGACGGTGGTGGTGTCGTAGAGTATGAATGTATATAACTTACAAGAACAAAAAGAAACATAAGAGTGGGGGAAGGGCCATGAAGAAAGAGTAAAAGAGAGAATAACTATGGAAAAGAAGGTGGAAGGAAGAAGTATGGAGATATAAGATAGACGAAGAAAGATAGAAAGGAAAAAAGAAAAAAATAATAAAATAAATTGTCCAAAGAGAGAAAAACCTTATTTTTGGCCAATTTTCGGAAGTCTGACAACAAGAAAAAAAAAAGGTGGAACAAGGCGTATAAGGAGTGGAATGAAAATTAGGTCATGAGATGAATCAAACGACATAAAAATGAGACGAAATAGAGTTGTGACGAAGGAGATACAACTGGTTGAACATGTGTGTTTGAATATGAAAATTTTGCCCAAAGAGAGAAAATTCTTATTTTTGGCCAACTTTTGGAGTTCTTACAGCACATAAAAAAAAGGTGGAATAAGGCGTATGAGGCATAGAATGAAAACTATGCAATGAGATGAATCCAACGACTTAAAAATAAGGCAAAACAGAGTTACGACGAGAGAAATACAAGTATTTGAACATGAATGTTTGAATCTGAAAATTCTATCCAGATTTCGTTAATTCAATTAAACGGATGTGGACGGAGGGTTCACATTGAAATACAGAAGAAATTTCAGGATTTAATTTGTCAAAATTGAAATTTTAGAATTGAAATTGAAAAATATGCGAAATCCTAAGGTTTGTTTTGTAATTTGCCCAAAAATATTTTACACGTAAAGTAATTTTATACAAAACATAATTTTTCTTTCAATTTTTTGGTGGTTGGCATTTAATACTCAGATTACCTACATCATCCAAAGGTTCACATGCAAAGTTCTAGTTTCAGCATCCAAGAGGATGGTCCACGTCGGTGGCTGTGAGTCAAGCAAGCCAAAAACGACTTACCGAATTATAAAGGCACTGGCTTCTCTCCAATCCCAAATCGAATTATAGGGTGTTGTTGAGTCTGCTGGGGCTTATCATAGGTCTTGTTTAGATAATTCAAATCGTTTAATATTTATAACTCGTCAAATACTATATGCCTAAAAAAAATTACGTTGATTAGATATCGATGATATCTCATCAGATCAGTTTTCTGTCAACTATTTGTTTTTTCGCTGTTCATTTTTATCAGTACAAAACTAATTTAATTACGTAACTATCGATATCTGATTAACGTGATTTTTTTACAGACATATAGTACTTGATGAGTTCTACACATTAAGCAATTTGAATTATCGAAACAAGTCTCGTGATGGGCCTTCACGGGCCTAACGGCACCGTCCAGTGCAATCTGGGACTGGAGAGAAGCCAAATCCATTATAAAAGGAAAGTGTGCTCAAAAAAGAATTATAAAAAGGAAAGTTATTTTTGGGCTTTTAACAAAAATATTTTGCTTACTTTATGATTAACCAAACAATGAAAATTACGTTGAAATAAACAGAACCTAAAACAAAAAAAAAATAAAAAAAAATAAAAAATAATAATAATAATACTTAAGCTCTCTATTTTTGTGTTCATCAAATTTGTGTTTAAAAAAATAAAGGACATTTACACACAAATTCTAATTTATGGACTTATATACTATTAAGTCCTAATTAAAATTTTTTGAACCTTCAAGTTCCATTAAATTTTTAATAGTCGGAATCACCCTTCAAACAATGATTATTCATCATTTATGATTACCTATAAAGGAATATAATGATTTGATATTTATTTTGATTTTCAAAACTTTAAAACATCAACTTTCAAATTGAAAAAGCTAAAAAAAAAAAAAAAAAATTATGTGCACAAAAAAAAAAAAAAAAAAAAGAGACTAAAAATTGAAAAAATTGAATTATCTTTTGTGCAAAACTGAAAATTTTTTGTCTATAAAGAAGCATGACGATGGAACATTGATGTGAAAAAAAAAAAAAAAAAAAAAAAAAAAAAAAAAAAACATTAAAAATGAAAAAGCTGATAATGTTATGAGTTTTATTGGATAGTTGAACCAAACTAATAAGTAGAAGGGAAAAAACGTTTAATCACATGCTTTTTTTTTTTTATCAGTTAGGGAAACAATTATCCGCAATATTACTATGCAAAATTGATAATGTTCTTGGTTGTGAAAAATTGATAATATTATCAGTTTTATTAAATAGAACTTATTGATTCAAAAAAATTTAAATAGAACTTGAACTACCATAACATTTGTAAATAGAACTTTTAAATAATTAACTAAAAAATAAACAATTAGCATAGTTTCAAAATAAATTGTCTTTTTTTTTTTATTAATAGATAAAGCCGATAAAATTAAGTAGTTATAATTATCAAATTGAATTGAATTTTTTAATAAATATACAAAAATTTTAAAAATAATGTAAATTATCAAAATAAAATTTATAACTAACCTCACAAATTCAAGCATACTAGATTGGACTCCTCTCCGACTAAAGACAAACCAGAACCATTCATAAATTAGAATATAAGGCATTTTATAACACTACATTATTCAAGGCATGGCTTCTAGCAACTTGTTGATTAGCCTTTAGTGTATATTTCGTGGAAAATGCACATCCAAATTGGATCACGTGTAAACAAACAAGATTCAATATGAGATGGCACATATTTTTAATCCTCAATTTATCCATCGAGTCAACTTGTCATCTCCACTTGGTTGGTAGTTGTCGGGTAGTTTTAAATGTATCTCAATAATTTGATTAGGCAATTCACTTCTTAAACATTTCAACCATAAATTTTAATTTAATTTAATTTAATTTAATTTAATTTATTTTATTTTTTTTATCGGTGAAAGTCAGGTATTAATTGTTACATTAGCACCAATAAGAGTTATCATCTTTACCCTTGCCTGCTTGTCTCCTAATTCAACTTCTCCCTTAAAGAGAGTTAAACTCATGACTTCTCCATTGGCACAAACCCTTAGGAGAGTTATAGTGACCAACTAGACTAAGCCTAATTAGTTGAGTTTTATTTATTTTTATTGAACACCATAATTAATTTTTATTTTACCCCTCTTCACCCACTTGTTGCTAGGACTACCTTCACCACTAGCAATAACTTTCCCTTCTTGCTACAAGGGAAGACAAATGACCCGAGAAGGCAAACAGTATGGTCATGGGAATGACAGAGGTGGATGGCAACTAGTGGTCCGTTGACATGGTGGCAGGGGAGTGTGGATGTCATGACCCAAACCCGCCCCTATGGGTTTAGCATCGTAATCGGTCAGTAATCCATGATTACCAAAGGCCTGCTTAACAGTAATGACAGTAATACAGAGTAAGGGGCTGGCGGATGGCGGAAGCCAAACAGTAATAAAAAGATGTCCAATGAGCTGTGAAGATCTGAATGAAAAAAGACTTTTATGTACAAAGCCACATTCATAACCAAAACATATATACATACATCATATACACATAACATCCAGGTTAGGAACCAAATCCCTTTACCATAACTGTACAGTCAAGTCTTATTCAGTCACTACAGAACAGAGACAAAAGGGTGAATCTGTAACACCCCAAAACAGCCTTAGCTTGAACGAACTCGGAACCTCGAAGTGAGGCACAATGGTTAGCTCGACAAAACGAGATCTTAACTTGACGCTCCTAGCTTCGGTCTGGTGCCTGGACACCTACATATAAATATAAACAGTGAGCTAAAGCCCAGTGAATAACAAATGCGTAAACGGGTTAAGAATGAATGTTCTTTCCGTAATTAAAACAGTCAATTGCATCTGTAGATCAGTTATTCAATCAGTGGCTCATATTTCATGCCATAACAGTTATTTAGAAACTATAGTAGTTGTATGTGGTACATCCAATAGCAAAAACAGTACAGTAGGTCTTAACAGACCAAGCAGTTAGTTGATAGCCATCATAACAAAGGCGATAGTATTTCCAAACATTGAACCGAGAGAACTCTCTGTAAAGATGGCGATGTGATAAAGAATAGATATGATATGAGAAGATGCTATGGATACCACGAGTACAGTTCATAAAGTAGGACAAACATTCATTCAGTAAATAATGTCACTTCAGAAAGCTGTACAGTCGATCATTTAGAAAATAATCATAATTGAACATATCTTTACAACATTGTTACTCACAGAGTACTAGGCTATAGACAGGCTAGTCAGAGTCCTCGGGTGCCAACCCTACACAGTTGCAAAATGAACACACACTAAGTTACACACTTGGGATTAATAACTTAGACCCTTAACTTAACTCGATGTGGTTCTACAACATTATCCTCATTAAGATGCCTTAAACATGGCCGAGGAATGCCTAGGATAGAATGAGGATGCAAAGATAAACATTAGAACACTTTTTCAAAATTTGCTGAAATAGGGGTCTCGCTCGAGCGTGGATTTCCCCGCTCGAGCGTGACTTCCCTCGCTCGAACGGATTGCAAACTCATGAAAAAGTATTGGTTGCACGTTTTTCACGCTCGATGGACGCTCGACCCACGATCAAGCGTAACACTCAGATCCTCACTCGAGCGCTGATTTCCCCACTCGAGCGGACTTCAAAACACATGAACTTCTGGGCATATGCATTTCACGCTCGAGCGTGACCTTCGACGCTCGAACGGAAATGCATGTACTCAGACTGTACGCTCGAGTGTGAAATCCTCCGCTCGAGCGTGGATCAAAAATTTGGAATTTCCAGATTGATCCTCAAGCACAAAACTCAACCTCCAAAGCTTCAAATTCGATTTTTCCGGGCTAAATTTTTGGAAAAGACTTAGAAACCCTTAGAACAACATGTTTTAAAGATCATTTTACAAAATCGAACCCAAAGGTGTGACAATTGAACAAAATCAACAACAACTTCAAAAATAAAACTTAAATACAACATGCATGATCTCCCTTCAATTCCAACACTTCAAACCAAGATTAAAGTGGCAATTTGATAGAAAAACATGGTGAATTTCTAGAATACGACTATGATATGACCATGCATGCAAGAATTCCATGAAAAACAACCTCAAAACTCCAGAATAAGGACATGCATGTATGGATTAATTCCTAAACTAGCACCTTAAGCCAATTCTTGACTCTATACTCCAATTTTTCCATGAATCATACAAGTAACAACTTAAAATCATAATTAAGAAGATAAATTTCCTAACTTAGGTCTTGAATTTCAAGTGTGGTAGCTTAATTATGCAAGTCCTCTTGAATTCCTCTAAGCTCAAGCAAGAATTCTAGATGAATTCAATTTTCTCCCACTCTCTCTCTTGCTCATGGTTTGGTCTAGATAATGGCTGAAGAGTGGTGTGCAAAATATATGTAAAGTGTAATAAGGGTTGGTCTTGAGTTAGACCACCTAGTGGCAAAAGTGTAATTACCTAGGTTCAATTAGTTTAACATCATTTATTCTAATTTAATCATTCCAAATCACATTTTAATTAAACCTACCATAAAATCATATAAATCCTAATTAGCATAGAACACAAATCAATTTCTGAATCAGTCGCCGATAAGGCTTTCAATTTGCAATTCGAAATTAAAACATGAACAGATCATTCGGTAACGAACAGATAGAAATGCATTCTAAACACACACTCACACAAACAATTTAGGATTTCATCCTAATCAATTACTTATCATGCTTAAACATAAGTTAACGCTAATCAGGGGTGAGAGTTGTCACAGTGGAGCAGCAGGGCAGACGCAGCCATACACTTTGTTTTTGTGGATAATATTCCAGAATCTATGGGGACTAGAGGGTTATACAATATCTTCTCCGACTATGATGTAGTCATAGATGCTTTTATTCAAAACAAGCGAAGAAAGATAACACGCTCTCATTTTAGCTTTGTACGTTACAATTGCTCTGTAGTAGCGGACATGGTAGTACAAAAAGCACATGGGCTTTGGTGTGATGACAGAGCACTGAAGGTCAAAATGGCGGAGTTTGAAAAGGTGTTTGGTCCGAAGCCCAGGTCGAGACAAGTATCACAGACAAGAAAGGCTGCAAATGACAGTCTCATGGCTACTGCTGGTTATCAAAGGACCAGGTCCTTTGCTGAGGTTGTGAAAGGAAGAGGTATCCAAACTGCTGTCATCCGAACTATTCATGCTGTTGAGGAAGGCAACGGTTGGTTGTACGAAAGTGTAGTAGCAAGATTAAAACCATCCTTCTCAGTGGTTGATTTTAAGGAGGAAATAGTAAGGAAAGGCTTTGGGGATGTTAAGGTGAGACTGGGTGGGGGAAGGGATATGGTTCTAACCTTCAACTCAGTTAAAGATATGAAGGTCAAATTTCAGAAAATGCAATAGTGGCTTAGTGAATGGTGTGAATCAGCTCATGTATGGCGGCATGGGCTGATGTTTGAACAAGAACGACATGTCTGGCTAAGTTGTTATGGTGTACCACTGAATTTGTGGAGTTTCAATACATTTAACAACATTGGCAAGATCTAGGGTGCAGTGGTTGCTATAGATGATGATACTCTTCGGCTCAACTCCCTCCACTGTGGTAAAATGAGAATAACCACGACTAGTACGGATACTATTAATCACACCATTAATTTGGAGTGCAAAGGTACACTATACCCTGTGTGGGTGTGTGAGGAACAAATTATAGTTTCTAAAACTTTGCAGGATCAATGTGTATGCTAATCCAATAAATGGAAGAATGGAGTGTGGTCATTTTCAGAGGTGCAGAGGCTCAGATTACGGACAAAAGTAGCGGGAATGAGGAAGAAGATGATGATGTGGAGGTCCAGCTGGGCAAGAAGTTAGATTTACGGGGTGATGTGGAGGTCCAGCTGAGCAAGAAGTCAGATTTATGGGGTGATGTGGCTGGAGTGGGTACTATAGTATCACCTACTCTTGCAGATGCATTGGACGGCGATGATAGACTAAGAGATGTCTCAGTGGTAGCTAAAACTGATATGATGAAGGAAATGTCCATGGAAGGTGGCGCACGCGTAAATCAATTGGCAGAGGTAGGGATGAGCTTCAAGCAGTGTGGTGCTAGTGTCAAGCGTAGGGTAGATACGTCCCCGAACGTCCCGGGAGGGAATTCCATTTTGTTCACTTGGGCTCACTACAGTTCGGACTCAAATGTCATAATTCTTAATCTGATCTCGCAAAGTGCAATGCAAGACTGATAAATTACCAAAGAGTCCAAGTCTAACAAATCGTTTTTGGAAAACTGATTTTTAAGAAAGAAGTGTCAAACATGGACTGCTTTTCCAGATACAGAGTCGCCACCTAAATATTTTATTTTGGGAGAATTTAGGAAACCCTGACTCGTGCCTAAGGCCACGTGTCCGTCATCACCAGAGTTGCCTCGGCTCGGGAACTTGGGTACGATTGGGGAAGGTCACTTCGTGAGCACCCCCGCTCGTCCGATCAAAGATCGGCCTCTACTAACCATGATATCGAGTTTTGAAAACATTATGCGTTCTTATTCTAGTTATTATCCTAGATTTACTATGTGATGTGCACAACATACAAATATAGACTGGGTCGCCTGAATTGGAACAAAACATCTTATGTTTATTTTGAAAAACAGTTTGCTACTCGCAAGTAGGCTAAAATGCAGGTTTTGCCACCCTCAAGTGGGCTTAAAACTCGCAATCAGTGAATTGTTCTAATTCAAGTAACTCACCCTTTACTCACATGGATTTAGGCAGTTATATCACATAAGCAAATAGCCTCATGGTAAGCATGCTATCATGGAAAACACTGACATACATGCAAGGATGCTAAAGCATAAACACTTACTGAGTACTCCGAGCCAAAGAAAGAAGCTAATTAGAAATCATGCATGAATCCTAAATATGCTGAGATGCCTAATGTAACACATGCAAGAATGCAGCTACTATAGGCTCGGCTATTCTAAGATTGCTTATGATGATGCTACAGCTAACACGTATTCAACTTGGAATTGAAATACAATGCAGTTAGTATGATGCGCCGAGCCCAGTGCATGCAAGACAGATGAATGGATTCAAACATGCAAACATAAGTATGCTAATTAAAACATGCCCTAATCTAACCATCATAAGCTAGTAAATAAAAGGGAGAAAGACGTAGGGTTGGGAGACATGCATATATGCACGCACACATATTACAAAATTCACCCTCTCGACGGAGGGTCCGAATAAATAATACAGACTGAATAAATAATTAACTACTCTAGCTAATTAAATATTACAAAACTTCTAATTAATTAACAAATTAATTTGCAGCCCCGCCTCGGAATGATGGGATGATGCATGCTCGATTGGCCTCGCTCGAAAACTCATTGCCATGCCACATGTTGCCTCTGTTTGTACTGTTCTGCACCTCTGAGAACTGCACAAGCCCCAAGGCTACTTCTGAACCACTCCCTAAGCATTGTGGGATGTCACCGGACAAGAGGCAAGGTCACCGGCCAAGAAGAACTGGTCATCGACCAAATGTGAAGCCATCAGCCAACAATGAATAGCTGACCGGCACTGAAGATGGCCGGCCAGCCATCTCTTCCTGTAGAAAGCTGTTTTGCTGCAACAGAGGACAGGCAGAGCATGGCAGGGAATTTACGAGACAATGTATGCACGACCACCTTCCCTATCATGCTATGAACTCAAGGGAGTATGGCTCTCGACCCTCGGGCCACCAATCACGCATTTCAATGCATGATGGCCAAAAGAGCCAAGTGTGCATTTAATATCAAATGAAATGCACACAAAACACATAAGGGACCCCAACCTCTATCATGATTGATCAAGAGGTGAGGGATGCACACACAATGCAATGCAACCTAGGCAAGCAAGAAAGCATGCAAATAACTCAAGTGTGCAACAAATCTAATGCAACATGAGCATGTTATCAATGTAATATGCAATAGGCATACAACCTAAACATGTGGACATGTATAGCATGCAACAATGTGTAAAATGAAACAAGCATGCAACAATATGGTGAGATGGACTTACACTAACATGGGTATCTCTTAAGCATGCCAAAATTAGTGGCCAAACATGATGGAAATGAGGCCACAAAACACATGCAAACATGCACAAATGCAAAGGCTCCAAGCCAAGGACATAAGATACAACTCTCTAAGAGCATGGCAGGGATGAAAATAAGGAACACAATGGCATACAATGAAGCTTGTTCTAGCACTGAAATGGCATATGAAATGACTCCAAAACATGCAACAACTCATGTAATGCATGTTGATAGGTTCAAGCACCAAAGACTAGTGAAGTGCATTACACTATAGGTATGCAAAGCGATGCTCAAATGATGAAACCAACCCCAAGCAGTCCCTATGTAGACCAAAATCAGTGGCAAAATGTGTTGGGATGGTGGCTCGGAACGCATTCAAATGAAGCTCATGCACTGGCTTGCAAACATGGCATAAATGCACAACTCTAAAGAGCACTTTAAGCATGGGAAATGTGGAAGTATGGCACAAGTGCAAGCTCTGAAATAACATTCCCAATGATGCCAATACATTCAAGTTAGGCATGCAAGAATGCTCAAAACTCAAAGCTAGTCGAAGCTATTACACAACCAGTATGCATGGCAAGCATTTTTCGACCATGAGGCCTCAAAAAAGAGCTAAGGCAGCCCAAAACATGAACAAACTCAGTTTGAAGCATGGCCAAAATATGCTAGAATGGAGGGCCAAAACAACATGCAATGCAAGCTAGTGAACCATGATTTACACTACAACCATATGAAACACATGAGAAGTCACCAAATTAGTCAAAAATAGAATCATGGCATGTCAAAATATGACCAAAAACCCACTGAAACTCAGTCAACACGTGTTAGAATGAAGTGCTACTTTGATAGGCCATGCAAGGGGTTGTTCTACACATGCAAGATGGACATTCAATATGACAAAACGACCTCTAGATAGAGGTTATGAAGGCCCTAAAACTCACTGAAAAGGGCCTAAAATGAGGCTAGGAAGTATGCAAGTAAAGGCTCCTTTGAAAGGCCATGAAGAGGGTTACTCTACACATGCATGAGGGACACCTAATATGGAAAAAATAGCTCTGGACAGAGCTCATGCAGGTCCTAAAACTCATCAAAAAAGGCCTGAAATATGGCTTGGAAACATACAAATAGGGGCTCCTTTGTAAGGCCAAGAAAGCTAGTAAACAAGACAAGGGGTGAGAGGGTCACCCCTTTCTGATTTTGATGCTCATAATAGCATTCTTACCACTAAAAATCCACTGGATTTCAGTGGTAGGAAGGCCAAGAAAAGAGTATCTCGAATGCCTTATGGCGTGGCACAAAACAAGGCCAAAACAAGCATGCAAGGGGGTAGACGACCCCCAACACCAAAATAACCTTAAAAAAAGCATGAAAGGGACCTCAAAATAAGACTTTTTTTAGTTTACATTGAAGCTCAAAAATGCTTGCAAATATAGCTAATAGAAGAAGCAAAATAAGGACCAAAAGGGGGATAAGAGAGTTACCCTTGTAGCCAAGAAAGACAGCAACTTCTGAACCAAGAAAGTGGCTCTTCAACCTTTGAAAATGAGCTCCAAGGTGCTTGGATGGATGATGGAGAGGTTAGGCTATGAGGTGTAGTGCAATGGGTGCAAGAACAAGGGATTTTTGGGACCAAAATAGAGAGATGTATAGAGATAGGTGTATGTATGCCTTGGCCAAAAAATTTGAACCTTTTCTAACGAGGGAGAGGGTTTCTCTTATAGAAGAACAAAGGTCTAAGCTTCTCTTAGAAGCTTGAGCAAAAGGGCCAAGCTTCTTTTAGAAGCTAAAGCAAAAAGGGTCAAGCTTCTTAAGGAAGCTAGAGCAAAGCGGTCAAGCTTCCTCAAGAAGCTAAGAAAGGTTCAAGCTTCTCTTAGAAGCTTGGAGCAAAGGGTCAAGCTTCTTGGGGAAGCTAAAAAGGGTCAAGCTTCTTGGAGAAGCTAAAAAGGGTCAAAAGATTCAAGCTTCCTCAAGAAGCTAAAAAAAGGTTCAAAAGGTTCAAGCCTCCTCAAGAAGCTAAAACAAGGGTTCAAAAGGTTCAAACTTTCTCAAGAAGCTAAAACAAAGGTGTAAATCCTCCATACACCTACATAAAGCAGATGAATAGGGTCCGGCCAGCAAAAATGGCCGATTGACCAAAACAATGGCCGGCTAGCTAAAAACATTGCCGACCGGACAACACTTTTGGCCGGTAGCAATAAAACAGGGCTGGTGGCAACATGCCAAGGCTGGTGGGGTGTGAGGATAGCCAACAAGCCATTTCCTGCCCTCAAGTGCAAAGACCACAAGTCCTTGGTCCAACCAAGCACAAAACAAATAAATCGAGAGATCTTGAGGCAAGGCGCGCGACCGAGACCTCTGAGAACTCAAGACGAACACGAACATAGATGATCATCAAGTGTTCAAACGATGACGTCCAAGTCTTGAGGACGGTCAAAAATGGGGTGTTTATAGTTGCCCCTCTTTGACAGAACTCGAAAGTCATAACAATGACGGGAGTGAATGTCAAAGCCCAGAGACAACCCATTTTTGACAAGGCTGAAGACTTAGACAAAGCATACAATCTATAGATGAAGATATGCGCCCGAAGGCAGGGGCAAAATGCAAGAACAATGCACAAAGCCGAGCATAACTTATGATCATGCAAAGGAAGCTGTAATGAAGCATAACATGCAACAGTTTTAAGCAAGCAAAAACCAAACTACACCTCATACAGAAAGGACGTAAGAAGATTATGCAATCTTAGCGAGCATGTGCGGTAGATACACAAAAGTGAACGAATTGTGAGTATGTGCGATAGATACATAAAGTGAGCATAGTGTGATAGATACACAAAAGTGAACAAAGTGTGATTGATACATTTAAGCAAACATGTGATAGATACATGAAGCAAACGGAGTGTGATAGATACACGTAAGCAAACATGTGATAGATGCAAGAAGTAATGAAGCAAACAGGACGTGATAGATGCACTAAGCAAATGTGTGATAGATACACAAAGTGAAGCAAAGTATGATAGATACACATAGCAAATATGTGATAGATACACAGAAATGAACAAAGTGTGATGGATATACTAAGTGAACATGTGTGATAGATACACAAAAGTGAACAGAGTGTGATTGATACACAGAAGGTGAGCACATGGTGTAATACCCCGTATTTTGAGGTATTAATATTTAGTGAGTGGTATTGGTGGTTTATTAGAATAATTTAGTGGTGAGATTTTTATATAAGAATTTAATTTTAGATTATTTATTTGTATGTATCTCATCTCTTTTATATCTATCGTATTGTTATTTATTCTGATATAATAATAAATAAACTTTTCCTACAATTCCCCATCACGTGCAAAAAAAACTTTTCCTACTTTTCCTACAATTCCCCATCATTGCTTTGTGTACCTCTAGTGTAACGCACTTCACTATTTTCGGTATTCGAGCCATCTAGCATGCATCGTGTGAACTATTTGCATGATTCGGGACCATTGTGCATCATATTTCAGAGCTGGATCATGTGCATTCTATGCCATATTTCATCCTTTGCCATGCTTTGTTAGAGTTGCATGTTGTGCCTTAGGATCGGTTATTTGCATTCGTGCATGTTTGCATGTATTTTGGTTGTCTCATTTTCATCATATGGCCACTGATTTGAGTGTGACTGAGGTCCACTCATATTGGTTTAAATCCACCTTGCATTGTGTATGCCATTTGGTTCATGTTGTTGCATGTTTGACCATCACATTGTGTATGCTTTGATTATGCCTTTGTGTATGTCCATCTTCGTATGTGTGCATTGTGTATGCCATATAGCTCATGTGCATTGTGTATGCCATTTTAGTCCATAGCATTGCATATGCTAGGTTACATGTGTGCATATCATCCCTCGCATGCTAGCATGATTAGGTTGCATTGCATTTGAGGTTGCATGTTAGTCGCATTGTGTATGCCATCTCATTGCATTGTGTTTGGAGTAGGGTTAGTCCAAACACGGGAAACGAGGGGCGTTTCGTACTCAAAGTGGCAAAACGTGTCTCAATTTCCGGTCGCCGACACTCCGGATTACCCATGATGGAGTTTAGGCCTTGTTGTGTTTATATGTGCATTCATTTCATATTGAGTCGTGCAATTCGACTCCTCGGCCATCATGCATCGAGATGCGTGATTGATGGCTCGAGGGTCGAAGACCACACTCCTTTGAGTTCATAACATGACAAGGAGGGTGTTTGTGCATATATTGCTTTGAAAATGTTTTGCCATGCTCTGTCTGTCCTATGCTGCTGTCAAACAGGATTCTGCAGGAAAAGATGGTCGGTCGGCCATCTTCAGTGCCGGCCGGCTATCAATTTTTGGCCGAGAGCCTCACAACTGGTTGATGACCACTTTTCCATGGCCGGTGGCATCCCACAGTGTTCAGGGAGTGTTCCAGAACCAACCTTGGGACTTGTGCAATTTTCAGAGGCATAAAACAGTGTAAACAGAGGCAGCTTTTGGTATGGCGTCGGATTTTCGAGTGAAACCATCCGAGCACGCATGCATCTCTCTTTCTGAGGCTGTTTTTACTGCTTTCATAGCTTAGCTCATTTGTTAATTAGTTAAGTGGTTTTGTAATAGTTAATTAGCTTGATTAGTTAATTAATTTGTATTATTCTTTTGGTCCCTCCGTCGAGAGGGCGAACTTGTAAATAAGCGTGCGTGTGTGTGATGCATGTCTTCCAACCCCCACTTCTTTCTCCCTTTTACTTAACCACTTATGATGGTTAGTTTTAGGACATATTTGATTTAGCATTCCTTATGCTATGCATGTTTGCATCATTCATAATGTCTTGCATGCACCGGGCTCGGCACATCATACTAACTGCATTGTATTTCAATTCCAAGTTGAATACGTGTTAGTTATAGCATCTCACATGCCATTTTGCATGTGTTGCATTAGCCATCTTAACATGAACTAGGATCATGCATTGATTACTAACTAGTTTTTGTTTTGGCTCGGAGTACACTGTGAGTGTTTATGCTTTAGCATCCTTGCATGCGTGTGAGTGACTGCTATGATAGCATGCTTACCATGAGGCGATATGCTTATGTGATATAACTGCTTGAATGCCTGTGGATGAAGGTTGGGTTGCTAGAGTTGGAATAATTCGTCGAAACCCGTGTTTTAGCCTACTTGCGAGTAGCAAACTTCAATCCATTTTCAAAACAGGCGGATATGTGATGCTTTGTTCCAATTTGGGCAATCTAGTCTATACTTGTATGCTGTGTGCATCACATAGTAATTCGAGGCTAATAACCGGAATAAGAGCACATAATATTTTCAAAACTCGAGATCATGGTTAGTAGAGGCAAATCTTTGATCGGGCGAGCGGGGGTGCTCACGAAGTGACCTTCCCCAATCGTACTCAAGTTCCCGAGCCGAGGCAACTTTGGTGATGACGGACACGTGGCCTTAGGCATGAGTCAGGGTTTCCTAAATTCCCCCAAAACAAAATATTTATGTCGCGACTCTGTATCTGGCAAATCAGTCCATGTTTGGCACTTCTTTCAAAAAATCTATTTTCAAAAACGATTTGTCGAATTTGGACTCTTTGATGATTCATCGGTCTTGCATTGCACTCTGCAAGATTAGATACAGGACCGTGACATTGAATCCGAATTGTAGTGAGCCCAAGATGGACAAAATGGGATCCTCTCCCGGGACGTTCGGGGACGTCTATAGTGTGATTGATACACAAAAAGATGAACACAAAGTGTGATAGATGCACTATGTGAACAGAGTGTGATTGATACACTAAAGCAAATGAAGTGTGATGGATACACTAAAGTAAATGAAGTGTGATGGATACACTACAGTAAATGAAGTGTGATTGATATACTAAGCGAATGAAGTGAATGAAGTGTGATGGATACACTATAGCAATGATCTTAAACGGAACTTCTTTGAATGAACCGTACATACAATATCGCGCATGAATGAGGAAGAAATTTGATAGGTACAATGCAATAAACAAACAAAACGGTGCTTTAGAAAGCACCTCACGGGGTGAGTGGCGATAAATCGCCCTACTCTGACGGGGATCTCCCTTCGTGCTCTTCAAACACTTACCTTCAACTTACAGTTCAGAGGTTCCGAAATGCCGACAAGGATTCTTCATGCAGAACACTTGGATGCCACTTTCTTCCTGATCATATTCACAACTTTCCCTATTCTCCAATGGGGTGACAGACTAGGTTGGTTTAGTATCCAGAATTGAGGTGCATACACGCTATCTCAACCTATGGGGCTTCCATACAGATTTCAAGCGGAGGACAGGCCTCTGGGTATTTAAACCAGACTTTAGTCTCGGAAATCCCGAACCTTTGCGTTCTAGGCAACAACCCTTTGAACTCTAGTTTCCACCGTCGCAATTGGTCTCCTAGAAACTCATTGCAAACATAGCCAAGACGCCTCTGGCAGGGATTGATACTCAGGGAGCATTTCTAATCGCCATTCTGGCTTGAAGCAAACTTGATCTTGAGCTTGAGGTAGAGGCACACTCATACTTCGAAGCAATGACAAGGCTTGACGAGGTGCATACAGAATGCAATCTCGGAACCTACTGAAGTTGGAACAAACTCAGATGCCCGACATTTTCCTCTTTTCTTTTGCTTTGCAGTTTGGAACCCATATAGCTTTAGATAGGTCCTAGTTTTACTGTTCCCACATGACCCGGGTTGAACTTTGCAGTTTTTGAAAGAACAAAATCTTGTTTTGCACAAATGTGGAGAACGGCACGGCACTCTGAGCACAAAATGATTTTTTTGAAATAAGAAATGAGAATAAGTTCTCAACTGGGTATTGAGCCTATGACTGAACACAGCACACCACGACTCAACAACAAAGAGAAAGACAAGGTAAGACAACCTAAACACGTCTATAGACACCTGAAACAACTCAAAACAAGAATCGAGACAAACAAAACGACTGACACGACACATAGACGTGTTCCAATGGCAAGAGACCTCTCAGTGCATGAGGAGCCAGTTTCTTCGGGTATTATTCCCCACCCTTTCTTATTTGTGATTCTCACATCACTCGGCCCTCAAGCTCGGTTTTTCTCTCAAAACCATTTCCTTGCTTTTCCTCTCAGCGCACATCTCTCTATTCTTCAATCTCTCATTTTTCATCTCTCCCCAGGGTGGTTGATGGATAAGCAGGAAGTTGTGGGCTCTTGCCCCTGGTATCCTACCAGATTCTTATTCTTGTTCACAACAGTGAGTTTCTCCAACAGAGGGGCTGTGCTACAACTGGGTGTGTAGCAAATCTGTGGCTGACATCGGTTGACGATGCTCTGCTGAGGAGTTTGCACGTGATCAGATCTGTCTAGATGAAGGAGTGGAATATCTTGATCCATTCCAGTTCGTGCTTCGCCCTTGGCTTGATACCTCATTGCTTAGAGGATGTTGAGAGCTTTCAGCCCTTTGTTGTTAGCTTCAGTTGTGCCCTTTTCTGACAAGTATGTTGACAACGAGGAAAAGACAGAACACCTGACTCAATTGTGCCCTTAGTTCATTATTTTGACCATTTTTTTATTTTTGCTTTTTGTTAAAACAATTTTGACCAAAATGAGAGTCAGATTAACATGCTCATTCAAATTTCTGAATCAAAATCATGCTAGTTAGATTGTGAGCACTAAAAATTTTCCATTTTGGGTCCAAGAAATGGTCCAGTTTTGAAAAAAATGGAATACTTTTTGAGAGAATTAGTCAACCTCAGTAAAAATTCTCAAAAACTATTTTTGCAAATGGCCACTGCTCAACGAGCACGGAACCTACTCTTGAGATGCACAACCTCAGATCCATAACAATGGAAAATTGCCCCTTGTCTGAATGGTACTGCATGGCAACTGAAAGTTGTCCTTAGTCTGAATAGTACCGCAACACTGCATGGCAACGGAAAGTTGCCCCTAGTCTGAATAGCACCACAGCACTGAATGGCAATGGGAAGTTGCCCCTTGTTTGAATAGTGCTGCAGCATACGGCAACCAGTCCTCACTGTGACAAATACAACCAAATTCTCAGATACAGAGAAGATAAAGATGACTAGAACTATTGCATAGACATAGTCGAATTTGAAGTGTTTTACGACTGAACTTCAAAATGAAGTTGCCTACGTATCCCAAAGATGGGAATCAAGCCTTACGTAGTTCGGGGAAAGGTATACTCAGGTATTAACCTCTCCTTTTGGGCTCTAACTTTTGTCAAGGCCGCCCTTCTGGTTTTTCAACCTTGCGAGCTATTTCTTTTCTATTTTCTTTTTCTTTTCTTTTTTTTTCATCTCTTTTTTTCTTTTTCTTTTTCATTTCTTTGCATTTTTTTCTTTTCTTTTCTCTTTTCTTTTTTCTCTTGCTCTAACTTTTGCCTGGGTCGCCGTTTCCGGTTTTCGGCCCAGCGAGCCTCTCAAAGGTAAAAGTGTAGCTTTGTCCATGTCAAATGGTTTTGAGATCCTGAAGTCATCTGAATCTAGGAGAATGGCTGCTGTTCGCTGACGATGTATGTAGACACACCATTTTTGACCGTCCTCAAGACTTGGATGTCACCGCTCGAACACTCGATGATTATCCATGTTTGTGTTTGTTTGGAGTTCCCGGAGTTCTCGGCTCGCGCGCCTTGCCTCAGGACCTCCGAACTTGACTGTTTTGTGTTTGGTTTCACACCAAACACTTGTGTTTTGCCCTAGAGGGGCAGGGAATGCCTTCTGAGGCATCCCCACATACCACCGGCTGTGGCTAGAGGCCACCGGCTGGCTGGTGTTTCCACCGGCACTATGTTGTGCCGGTCGGCACTCCTTTTGGCAAAATTACTATTTTGCCCTGCCGACCACTTTACAGCTGCTTTATGAGATATTTTTAGACAGCTGTTTGGCTCTTGTTTCCCCTCCATACACGTGTATGGAGGGATGAGCCCTTAGTTGCTTAGCTTGTAAGTCTTACAAGTTCTATAAGAGGAAGGCTCTTCTTCTTGGCATGGGGTTGGAATTCTTGAGAGGTTTCAGCCATTTTAGAGAGAGACCAAGCTCTGGTTTTAGGTTAGATCATATATCTATCTTATCTCTCTCCTTTCTTGCTTATTTAGTACACTAGGTGCTTTAGTTCACACTTTTGCACACAAGCACCTAGTGTTTCACCTTTCTTTGGTTCTTGAGGGTCCAGAGGTTTGTTTTGAAGCTTTGGAGCTGGTTTGGTACTCAAGGAAGCCAACACATCATCTTTGTTGAAGAGGCTTCAAGGGTAAGACACTATACCCTCTTTTTACCCCATTCTTGCAATCTATTTTTGCTTGCTTTAAAACAGTTTTTGAGCTTAGTGTTTGGCACAAAAAAGTTCTGATTTTTAAGCCTCTTTATTGTTCATTAAGAGTGTTTTGTGGTTTGAGCAAGTTTGACCACCCTTAGGCCTTGAAAAGGTCACTTTTTGTGCTATTTTGTGAGAGATCCGAGATTTTGGTGATAGGATCTCTTCACCACTGAAATCTTGAGGGATTTCAGTGGTGAAGAGCATGCCTTGAAGTCTCAAGAAGGGGAGGGTCACCCCCTCTCCTTGGTGTCCTTGAAAAGGGAAAATTTTGCTTCCTTATGGAGCTTCATGCTTGAGTGTGTGTTGAGCATGTTTGACTTATTTTTCATGCTTATATTGCCATGTTATAACATGATTTCAAGTTGGTTTAGGTCCCTTATGCATGCTTAGCATAGTTGCCTTGTAATGCCTCTTATTGCCTTAATATGCCTAGGTTGTATGCCTTCATTTCTAGCATGTTTTAGGCCTAGATCCATGAAGCTTGTATGCTCATTTTGCCATGATATAGCTCTGTCCATAGCCATTTGGGTCGGCCTCATCATGCATTACATAGCTCCTTTGCATTTGGCTTGTTGGCCTTGAGAGCATGTGAGTGTAGCATGCTTTGCTTGCATTGTTTTTGATGGTTTGGAACCATCTAGCATGCTATTTCAGTCCCTTAGAGGTGCTTGTATGTTTACATTGCATGCTTCTTTGTGACTTCTTAAGCTTGTGTTAAATGCTCCATGTTTAGGCCTTATCGCATGCCTTTGGATTCAAGCTTCTTAGATGCCATCTAAGTGGTCCTTTGGGCCTATTTTGACATGCTAAAAATCTGTTTTGAGTTGTTAAGTGCATGCCATAATTGCCTTGCATAGGTATGGTTCAATGCCCCATTGGCTTGCATTAAGCCTAAGACCATTTGCATGCTTTGTTTGGCATGCTTCATTGCATGATTTAGCATCATGTTTTTGCATGAATTTCAGAGCCTTTAATGCATGTTAGTTGTCCATGTTTGGCCTCTTTAAGTGTGCTTGAATGTTGCTTGTTTATGCCTTGGGTTTGGTACCTTAACATGTGCATGTGTGTGTGTGTGTTTAGTCCTCAATTGTAGGCATTTTGGCTATTGATTTTAGGCCTTTTTGAGTTGCCTAATTCATGTCTAAGTCTATCATTTCATTGGTTTGCATGCTTGCCTTATATGCTTGTTTGTATGCTTGCATAAGTGCATTGCATAGTCCATGTTGCATGCCTAGTTAACATGCTTAGGGCTTCATCACATTGACATGCATGCCAAGTCTCTTGAAGTGAGTTTGATAGAGGTTTGGCACCCTTTTGTGCCTATGTGATTTGCATGCATTTGAAATCAAATTTGCACTCTTGGTTCTTAGGGCCATCATGCATGGAAATGCGTGATTGGTGGTCCGAGAACCAAGGCACACCTTCCTTTGAGTCACCAACATGATAAGGAGTGTGTTTGGTCCATACATGCTTTGAATTACATTGCCATGCAAGTTGTTGCCTTCTGCTGCTGTGAGTTGCAGGTTTTACAGGAATTTTGTGCCGACCGGCACTGTTTAGTGCCGACCGGCAGTAAGTTGGCAGCCGATAGCTTCATCCAGTGCCGGTGGACCTATCCTTTAGCCGGTGGTGTTCTACCCCAGCTGGTGATACTCCCCAGTGCCCTGAGAGGCACTCTTGGGACTTTGACAATTTTCTGAGGAGGAGAGCAGAGGAAACAGAGGCACACTTGCATGACAGTGCAATTCCGAGCCAGTCCCGAGCGAGTGCTGCATTTTGCCCTCATCCCGAGGCGATTTACTGTTTAATTAGTTTAATTATGTTATTTAATTAATTTAGTTAATTTGTAATAATTAATTAGCTTGCGTAGTTAATTAATTTGTATTATTCTTTTGGTCCCTCCGAGCGAGGGCAAATTGTAATAAGTGTGTGTGAGTGGGTGTATGTCTTCCAATCCCCATTTCTTTCTCCCTTTTATTTACCCGCTTTCGATGGTAGATTAGGGCATACTTATTTTAGCGTACCTTATGCAATGCATGCGTGCATCCATGCATTTGTTTACATGCACCGGGCTCGGTACATCATACAAAATGCACAGCAATTTTCCACTCCAATTGAATACGTGCTACTCGCGCATCTCACATGCCATCTTTAGGGTTAGCCGAGCCTACTCTAGATTGCATCTATGCCTGTGTTGCATTAGCCACTTAACATGAACTAGGTCATGCATGTTTGCTAACCGGGTTGTTGTTTTGGCACGGAGTACGATGTAAGTTTTTATTGCTTTAGCATATCACATGCGTGTGAATGTTGCCATGACAGTATGCTTACCATGCGGCTAAGTGCTTATGTGCGATAAACTGCTTGAATGCCTGTGGGTGAAGGTTGGATCGCCTGAGTTGGAACAACTCATTAAAATCCGTATTTTAGCCTACTTGCGAGTAGCAAAATCTAACACGTTTTTCGAGACAAAACGGATATGCAATGTTTATTTCCAAATTAGGCGATCTAGTCTATACTTGTTTGTCATACAAGATAACATAGTAATTCTAGGCTAATAATTGGAATAAGAGCATGTAATGGTTTCAAAAACGGATATCACGGTTAGTAGAGGCCGGTCTTCGGACCGGCGAAAAGGGTGCTCATAGTCGACCTTCCCGATCGTACTAAGCTCCCGAGCCAAGACCACTTTGGTGATGACGGACATGTGGCCTTCGGCACCGAGTCAGGGTTTCCTAAATTTCCCATTTTAAAAAATATTTAGGTGGCGACTCTGTAATCTGGCAAAGCAGTCCATGTTTGGCACTACTTTTCAAAATCTATTTTTTCTTCAAAACGATTTGCCGGATTTGGACTCTTTGGTTCAGATTTAGAACCAACACAAATCGAGTCCGAATCAGAAGAGATCCTCGCGACGCTACGCTTCGTGACTCACTGGGGTTTTAGAGAGCTTGACTCGAACTCGTGATATCCTGTTTTGACTACACTTATGTGTTTCTTTGCATTGCATGTGCATTGGTGCGCCTAGGACACCGTGTTGGCCATCTGCTATTCCTGAGCGGTTTGCCAGAGGCTTGTCTTGTCAAGGCATGTCCGTAAGGTCGACGGTTCTGGCTCGCCAAGATGGGAACACAAACCCCGGTTTTTACCGGGGCACCCTTTTTAACCATTCGACCTAGTGCATATTCGGAATCCATAATAACCATTCCAAACTAGGACAGGTTGCTTACCCGATTATAGGTTGTTTGAAACCGCTGCGTGCGTAGTAAAACCCTAGCTCCTGACAAAATAGGACAAGGAAACCCTACCCCAACACAGGGGTGTATTGGCTCTCTTTTACATGCTATGTGCTTTTAGAGTGTATCTCTACAGGGAATGCGCATATCAGTTTGCAAAATTTGGGTGTCAACCGAGGGCACCAATGTCGATGTTGTTGTGAATCGCTTATATCTGCGGTGTCGATTCAGATTTGGGCAGTGACTTGAGGAACAAGTGTTGATAGTAGAGTGCGCTTGTTCGACTACACCGTGTTTGATCTGTTTGAAATGAAATCGCTTGTTTTCCATTTCAGTTCAGAGATTCAGAGAGTTGAGTCAGAATAGCTAGTGTCTTCTCCTTGCTGAGGCAGGACTGAACATGATGCAGAACTCAGAAGAGATTGTGGTCATGACGGCCGGGCTGAGTCAAGGAACCACCCCACAAGATGAAGCTACTGTTGACATGCCGCATCCACCTAGGTCGCCTGCCGCGCATCCAATTTGGACTCCTCACCTATATCAGGCTCGTGAGCCTACTACTTTTGAACTAATGGGAATGATAGGTGATCTTCAAAGGTCCGTAGCGGATCTCGCCTATGGGATGTCTGTTTCGCCGCCAGCTGCATCATATGCCGGAGGCTTTGTACCCCAGGAGCCCCCACTATTGGGACGAATTGTGATCGAACTCAGCCAACCGGAGATGGCCTCCAACTGTGGCAACGACGCAGCAAACCAAGTTCTAGACCAGGCTGAGGCCGGAGACAAAGGTAAGATGAAAGCAGACGCCGACCCTATCGAACAACTGCTGTGGGCAGTAGAGGCTTTGAAAGCCGGGGGAATGAACAAGCAACAGATATCTGCGGCTACGACAAAAGCTGTGGAGGATGCTTTCCCTACTCCGCCTGAGGGCAGTTCCAGTCAATCAGAGAACCGGGATAGGCCCCGTCATGCCAAAAGGTTCTTCCCACTCCCAGCCTTGTATCCGGAAAGAATCAGAAATCCAAAGCCGCACCCGCTGACCCGTTCGCTCGTGCATCTAGTAAAAATGCTCAGGTTCCAAAGTACCTGCCCCGAGGGCGCAGGGTCTTCCATTCTCTCTACATGCCTTTGTCTAGGGCACTTCTGATTTTGGCCAAAAAGGGGCATCTTACACCCCTCGATCCTAGGCCGCTCCCCAAACCTCTTCCAGCAGGCCATGATGCCACTCAGTACTGTGCGTACCATCAGCAGACTGGCCATGCCACTGATAATTGCTTCCGCCTCCGTCATGAGGTAAAGGATTTGATTGATAACAGGGTCATCCTCCCGCCTACCTCGGCCAAATCAGTCACTACAGAGTTCTTGGATTGTGAGGACACAGATACCGAGGACACAGATACCGAGGACACCGATACTGCGAGTATGTAATTGGGATTCAACCGCCTGCGGGCAGTGTCTGGTACATTTTTTTGGGATATGGCGTTTGGCGCGCATTTTTGAGCATCTGCGAATGCTAATCTTGTAAATCCTGGCTTGGGTGCCGAGTCAGTCTTTTGTTTTGTTTTAAGTCTGTCTCTGTCTTGAGTCAGTTCTTTTTGCTTAAAGGTCTGTCTTATTGTAATGAGTCAGTCTCTCTTTTGTACAGAATACTAGGTGACTTCGGGGTTGTTGCCTCGAGCACCATTTTGTTTTTGTAATTAATTCTTTTTTGCTTTCTTTTTGGGTCTGCCTCTGCTGTGGAGCCAGTTTACATCTGGGGAACCAGAATGAAACAGCCGCGGCTATCGTGTTCCCGTACTATTTGTGTTGGGCTAGTTGTGCCAGAAATTCTGAATGAGATAGCAGTATTTGACTGGGAACCCTGCCTTTTCTGTGCCTTGAAGTCATTGTTTTGACCTAAGTTTTTCAAAACCTTTTTGAACACTGCGGTGATAAAAATAAAGGGGAAGTAATTCCTCGGGTTTTGCAAAATTTTGATCAATCTGAGAGAAAGAAAGGCATGTTAAGCTTTTAATGAATGAAATCATGCTTCTTAGCGGTAGTCTTGAGAAGGACCACGCTTGATCCAGGTTCCACACTATCTTCAACACGAGCGATTTGTCGCTTCCTTAAAAACTTTCAAAAACAAAATATTTTGCGCAAGTCTCGCAAAGACCTGTGTGGAACCGCTCTTGAGATTGTGCAGCCCAGGATCGCTCCCAGTCTCAAGTTTCGATTCATCTGTTGCAAACCGGATCCGTTCGAAATGATCAGTGCCATGAAACGCCTGTGTGGCCCATTTTTGAGGCAGCCCTCGAGCAAGAGGCATCGACATCAGATCAAGAAGATCAGATCCCACCAAGCAAAGCTCGAGAAGCAACCGTGATGGACTTTTCCTGCAAATCAATACAACAGTCGCTCTCTTGGATACGGAGAGGCTTCAATTTCAAAACCATTTGGCATGGACTTGCTACACTTTTACCCTTCGAGAGGCTCGCTGGGCTGAAAACCTGGAAGGGCGGCCCAGGCAAAAGTTAGAGCAAAATACAAGAGAAAGCAAAAGAAAAAGAAAAATAAAAAATATATATACAAAAGAGAAAAGAAAATGCAAAAAAAAAAAAGAGAAAAAAAGAAGAAGAAGAAGAAAAACATGGCTCGCAAGGTCGAAGACCTGCAACAGGCACCTTGGCAAAAATTAGAGCCTAAACAGTGAAGGTTAAAATACCCGAGTGTACCTTAACCGGAACTACGTAAGGCTTGATTTCCATGTTTGGGATACGTAGACAACTTCATCTTGAAGTCCAAATTTCAACGCTTCCATAGCGTCTCAGGCCATGTCATGGTTTTGATCACATTTGCCTTCTCCGAATCCGATATCTTGATTGCAGCAACCCGGAATTACGTGACCAACTTCATCTTGAAGCCAAACCGCTAACACCTTCCAGGTGACTGTGTCCATATATTGATTCAAGCCATCTTCGACTTCTCCGCGTCCGAGGGTCCGATCGTCATCGACAAAGACTGGCTTACAACATGCCGCGGCATCATCCAAACAAGGGGCAACTTTCCGTTGCCATCCATTGCCATAAGTTGCCCTGAGTTACCGTTCAAACCAGGGGCAACTTTCCGTTGCCTTCCCCCCCTTTTAAGCCAGGGGCAATTTTCCATTGCCTCCGATCCGATGTTGCATATCTCAAGGGTAAGTTCCGCGCTTGTTGAGCGTTGACTGTGTGCAAAAATAGTTTTTGAAAATTTTCACTGAGGTTGACTTATTTTCTTGAAAACTACTTCATTTTCAAAATTGGACCATGTTTGGACCCAAAAAGGAGAATTTTCAGTGCTCACAGCCTGATTCGCATGATTTTCAAATCAAAAATCGAATAAGTGTGTTAATCCAACTCTCATTTTGGTCAAAACTGTTTTAGAAAGAAAACAAAAATGGTCGAAATGACGAACTAAGGGCACGATTGAGTCGGGTCCTCTGTCTTCCCCCCGTTAATATGCTTTCCAACAGGGCGCTCTATCCACCAGAAGGAATAGCCGTGAGCTAACAGCGTTGGGTGTGAACCCGCGACTTCCTATTCATCTCATCATTCACCCCGGGAGGGATGCAAAATGAGAGAATAAAGAATAGAGAGGAGTAAGTTGAGAGAAAAGTGAGAAAAGGGTTTTTGAGAGAAAAACCGAGCCTGAGGGCCGAGCGATGCGAGTATCACAAATCAGAAAGGGTGGAAGGTATACCCGGAGGAACTGGCTCCTCGAAATTTGAGGTCTCTTCTTTTAAACACGTCCGTGTATCGTGTCTTTTGATTTGTCGGTCTCAATTTTGGCTTTGAGTCTTTTCCAAGCATGTCTCGTTAGGTCAGGTCGTGCGCCTTTTGTTTCTTTGTTTGAGTCTGTCTCGCCGTGTTCTGCGTTAGGCTCGATACCCTGGTTGAGAACCCATCATTTTCCAAAAAGTAATCGCTTGTGCTCAGAATGCTTTGCCATTCTCTACATCCGTGCAAAGCAAGAGAAGGAAAGGGAAAATTTGGGACTTCCGAGTGTGTTTCAACCGCAAATGTCGGTTTGTGATCCGTCTTGTCAGATTGGGGCTATTTGTTCAGGGTTTGCTGTGTGCAGAATGAACCAAATGCTGTGTTATGGGCTGTATGGAAATCAATCCCCAGTAGATTAGTCCCTAGCAGAGTATGGGTTGTGAACCCAGTTTTGAGCAGTGGTTTGTATGAGCTGTTTTGCTATTTAGTTGGTTGGTTATCCGATTATTACAGTGCAAGTGTTCAATTGTCAGACAACAGATCAATATCGTTTACATTTGAGGTGTAATATGATGCAATGCAGTGCGAAGTATGAAATATGCAGAGATAGACAAATGTAACATTCTTTTCTTAGACCAAGAGTTTGTTTCATTTCATACCATCTTTTCCAAATACAGCGTTTGAGAAAAGCAAAAACCTGCTTGCGGCAGTACATAGTACTCTATGTACCAAAAAAGAGAAAAGTACAAGAAAAGAAAATGAAAGAAAAACAGCAAAAGTCTGGGTCATCATCATCATCAATGGCCTCGCGCCGGGAGATCCGTCCTCGCCTCTTCCCTGGCGAAGCAGAGCATCGTCGAAGTGTCATTTGTCGGGCAGAGCCCGAGCCGCCGCCTCCTTCTCGAGGCCTCGCCTCCGACTTCGCCATCCTCGCAATCGGAGCCCGTGAGCTGCTCCCCACATGGCCGCGCCCCCCTCTGGTACGGGGGAATATCCTGCCATCCCGAGTAGAAATGGGAGGTCCAGATGGAGCGCCGCCACCTACGGAAGGACTCGGGAATGGAGGCTGAAAAGTACAAAAGCAAATGCATCAGTATACATAAAGCAATTTATCAATACAGAGAGTACAGTGTGTGAATGGCGTGAGTAGTTTATCAGATCAGAATGCAATGTATGAGTACCGTGTGTGAATGCCGTGAGCAGTTTATCAGATCAGAATGCAATGTATGAGTACAGTGTGTGAATGCCGTGAGCAGTTTATCAGTGCAGAATGCAGTGGATAAATACTGATGTGCCAAATCGTGAGCGATTTATCGAGATGTTGTGTTATGCATCAGATTATGCAAAGCAGTTTGTATATAGTTTGGAACTATGTCGGAGAAAACATACCGGAAGGCCATAGAAGGCTAGGAACTCGAAGGTCATTCGGCAAGAAGATCCCGCCATGGAGGCATTCAGCTCCAATGACTGCCGGGTGTACTCAGAGGAAGCCTGCAAAAGTATTAGATGCATCAATATTCTGTGGAATATCAAATGAACTGAACTGAAATAAAATGACTGTACAGAAATGCAGTAATACATACCGGAGGTAAGTCGGGGATACCAACAAACTCATGACCAGCCGGGGGAGGAGCAAAGGGGATCTGATAGGTCGCCCCATCCGACCCTCGGAAAGATAGTAAAGTAGGCAAAGCGGGCCAGCCCGTCCCTCGTCCCCTCTGCACTCCCCTCCTGCCACGAGGTCGAGATCTCTGAGACGGTCCCGCTCCTGCTCCCACCTCTGCCCTAGCCGCCGGCGCCGCGGGTCTCTCTGGCTCAGCTCGGCGACCACCACTCAGCGGCCGCATGATGAAGGTCCGGACGTACTCTGAGTAATCGCCCTCGCCCCTGAAGCCGGCTGCCTCCCAGCCGATGGTGTAGTCCGCCATCTGCTCAGCGGTGAAACGCTCGGTGTCCCTCATATGCTCAGGAGGATGCTCCGGGACTATCTGCTCAGGTAACCCTGAGGTCTGACGCAAGAAGCGCTCGCCTAGGTACCAAGCCCGACAGACCGGGCCCTCCAGCAAAATCCGGTAACGCGAGGTCTCGATCGCGCCGGCAAACCGATCCCGAACTATCGTGGCGAGAGGGCCCATGGTCGCCAGTGATCTGAAATTGAAATATGGTTCGCCCTTACTGATATTGCAAATATACAGTGGAAAAGTGAAATTTAAATGAACTGCAAGTAAAACATACCTCGGCAGGGGTGATGGTGTCAAAGTAGCGACGGAAGAAGCTGAAAGTCTCCCGGGGCCGCCGTGTGCACCTCCCGTCATAGCGGCGTGAAAAGGGGACGACCAGAGGAGTCTCCGTCTCCGGTACTGGCTCTAGCCAGGGAAAGTAGGCATAGACCCACAACTGCAAAACGGATGTCAGAACATTTATCGAGCGAGAATCTGAGAGTAAAGCGAAATAGCGAGCCGTGTGTTGTGCGGTGTATTGAGCGAGTGTACGGTGTGAGCGATTATGCGGTCGATTAAAAGAGTATGTGTGTGCCGCGTGCACAGTATACAGCAAGTGTAAAGCAGCCTACAGTGTGTGCAGTGTGTAGAATACAGAAAGTATAGAGCAGAAATGTAAAGCAGAGGAGAAGACGTACCTCCCAAGCTCGCCAGTAACCCCCAAGCAACTGTCCGCTGCCGCGGGAAACTGAGCTCATGTAGCCGTAGAGAGTGGCCAGAGCTGCGCCACCCCAGTCGTAGCGTAAGATGTCCCGGACGTCCACCAGTGCGCTGAGTAGGCAGAGAGGCACGGTGTTCGCCCGGTCGGCGAATAGGGTGGTCCCCAGCAAAAACATCAGGAAGCCGCGTGCATACTGCTCCACGGCCACCTCGGTCATCGGAGCCGCGTCGACGAGAAGAGGCTGCACTCGAATCGCCTCGAACCAGAATAGCGGACAAAGCCTGGACGTGCCAAAGGCGGAGCCGCGCCAAGTAAATGGATCTGAGCGGCAGTCCACTCGTCCATATCAGTGTCAAAGGGGATCGGATCACCCCCAACCCCGATGCCAGTGAGCACCGAGAAGTCATAAGGGGTCATCGTCATGTCCCCAGTCGCCGATAGGTGGAATGAATCGGTGGTGTTCCACCATCTCTCTGCCAAGGCCGCGAGAGAGGCTGCGAGGCGATAAGTCGAGTCGACCCTGCGAAAAGAGCCGAAGCCCGCCTCGTCCACGATGTGTCGGACTGCCTCCGGAAGCTCCAGATACCAATCTCGAGCCAAAACGTTCCCATACCCGCGGATGGTATGGGAATCTCCCTGTTTACAAACAGATGGTTGCAAAGCAAAATGAAATACACAGTTCTGAGGAAACATGTTAAAGTCAATACAAATCTAGCATGCGTGCACATTTTTTTTTTCAAACAGAAACTGGGTGCCGGTATGCCTACAGTAAACTACAATATGTGATGTATCAGTGTGTTTGTGAGGAACAACATACAGATATGGTGCACGTGTGCATTTTGAATTCAAGCGGAATGCTCGGTCACGATGCCTCTGTCTGATGAAATCTGACATATAATACATCAGCGTGTAGTGGTTCAATCATCGACAAATCTACGTTTTTCACATTTTTCATTCACAGATAACGGGTCACAAGCAGTTTACAAGGAAATACAAAGATGTAATACATCAACACAATTCGAGTGGTTCAATCCAGTACAAATCTAGCATGTGTGCAGGTTTTCAGATTCAAACAAGTACCGGATATCGGTGAGCTTGTAGTGAAATGCGGTGTGCCGTGTTTGAGGTGATTCAGGCTAGTGCAGTGTGTGTGCATGTATCTCGGTCCTAAGCAGATATCAGTTGTGAAGTTGTCTACGATCAACTACAGTACAGTGTATTAAAGCTAAGCAATTAAACGTTGTAATCAGCTATGGCAGTTGACAGTTTACAATTCTACATTGCAGAAAGTAAAGCAGACAAGAATGTTACCTCGGAAGTGCCGAATGAGAGGTGCGAGGTCGGCTCGCGTAGCAGAAGCTCCGGGTCCAGAGCCCTGTCAAAACCGCGAAAGTGGCGGAGTCCGTCTGGCGGAAGCACGTGAATGGCCGGGCGGTAGGTCGCCGGGTCAAATGGTCGCTCGCTCAGCGGGAGGAGCTCCACCCCGGGATCCATCTCATGATCCGGGGGAGTCCCGACACGTGGAACGTCGTCTGCCATGGTAGTGGTAGCGAGAAAATAGCCGGAAAAGGAAAACCGGGTCGGAATATGAAAGGTCAACCGAAAAAGTCAACCCCGAGAGGGCCGGAAATGGCCGGGAAGGTCGGAAGATGAAAGGACACGAGAATGTAGACAAAATCAAGGGGAACAAGTCCCGAAAAGGCGGAAACGGCAAAAAGTGCACCGAAACGAAGTTTTGTTCGGTTGAAAATGTCCGAAACGCGAAGAATATCGCGAATCCGACGAGAAAACGGGCCTAAAACGTGAAGAAATCGATGAGAAATCAAGAAAACAAAACTCTAGAGAGAAAGAGTGAAGATTTTGGCGGTGTAGAAGTGGGAAAAATAGGGTTTAAAACCCTATTTTATAAAGCCCGCAGCGAAATGGCAAAACTGCCCCCGATCAGCCATTTTTGGCCGGTCGGCACTATTTTGTGCCGGTCGGCACATTATTGTGCCGATGGAGAAGTTTAGGCAGCTGGTGGCAGCCGGTAGCCTTCCCACCCAGCCGGTGGTGTTCCCAAGGCCTTGTTTAGGTAAATTGAGGAGTTTTGGGTCTTCATAGCTCAAGAAAGTGCAAGAAAGTGCATCTTCGATGCTCAACCGGCCTCCGTTTTGACCTCGGACTGTGTCTACCGTGCGTAACACTCAAATTCAAGCAAAGGTTGTATCCTTTTGTATCCTTTTGTTGTTTACAGAGATTCAAAAGTTGCCCCGTGTGCGTTGCATGCATCCATCACATTGTCCGGCGCATTGTAGCGCGCCATCTTGCACGTCCCTTGCGACTTGCACCGCTTTGCATTGTCGTGTGGCATGCGTGTCATACTCCATCATCTTGCATGTCATTTTGATACCTCACGTGCATCATCTTGCATTTCATTTTGATCCACGTGAGGTGTACTACCTCACGTGCATCATCTTACATTTCATTTTGATCCACGTGAGGTGTACTACCTCACGTGCATCATCTTGCATTTCATTTTGATCCACGTGCGGTGTACTACCTCACGTGCATCATATTGCATCTCATTTTGATTCACGTGAGGTGTACTACCTTACGTGCCTCATTTTGCATTTCATTGCATCTCGAGGTACGTGTGCCTTGTTTTGCATTCCATTTTCCATCAAATGAGGTATGCGTGCCTCATGAGCATTTCATTTTACAAACAAGGTCCGGCGGGACCAAAAACACGCAAGGTCCGACGGGACCAAAAACACACGCGGTCTGGTGAGACCTTAAACCCGCTTGACTGCATTGTCACGTGCTTTATTACAAGCACCATCATGCATTTATGCTTTGTATCGTTGCCCCGTCCGGTCTGGCGAGACCTTAAACATGTACGGTCTAGGAGACCTTAAATCCTTCGAAAGTGCAAAACCTTTGGCGCATGCATTGTCAGGTATCATCATTTCAACAGCCGCGCATTGCCGCGCATTTTGAAACCACGCCCCGGGGTCCAGGAGACCTTAAATCTTCGGGAGGTGTGAGACCTTCGGTGTGTTAAGTTGCCCCTCATTGCATTTGGCATGCATTTCATCGCGCCGTTTAGCGCACCCTCATTGCACTCCATTTTCCATCTTTTGAGACACGCACGTCTCATTCGCCCCATTTGCATCCGTGTGTGTGTCTCGTTTGCATCGCATGCGCTTAAAAGTGTTGTGTAAACAGTTGCCCCCCCGGTCTGGCGAGACCTTAAACACGTACGGTCTAGGAGACCTTAAATCCCGCACGGTCTAGGAGCCCTTAAACCCTCACTACATTTGCATCCCGGTCTAGGAGACCTTAAATCCTCTGAAGATGCAATTCCTTCGGTGTTTGTCGTGCCCGAACGACTTTCGGTGGTCTGGTAAAGCCACATGCGTGTTCTTGGTGAGTTCCTAGGAGACCAGTGGGGACGGTGAAAACTAGAGTTCGAACGGCTTATGCCTAGAACGCAAAGGTTCGAGATTTCCGAGACTAAAGTTTGGTTTAAATACCCAGGGGGTGTACCCTCGGCTTGAAATCTGTATGGAAGCCCCATAGGTTGAGGCGGCGTGTTTACGCCTCAGTGCAGATCTTGAACCAACTCGTATACCGCCCCGTTGGGAGAATAGGGAAAATTGTAATCGCAGCCATTGCATCATACTGCATATCATGCATCATTAATACTGTATATGTCATGCATTCAAAAAATTTTCAAAAAAATTCAAAAAAAAAACACATGCATTTCATGCATCATTGTGAATATTGCATGTGTCATGCATTTCAAAAAAAAAATCCAAAACATGCATATGTCATGCATCGTCATTGTAGTATAGTGCATATGTCATGCATCCTTTATAAATATCCATTCCATTGCATATTGTACATATTGCATTGTAGTTGCATGCATTTCACTGCATCATCTTCCATCCATGGCTTGCGCCTTTCCTTGTTGAGCTTGGTCTGGTATGTGCCTATACTTCTCATGTTAAAGCATGGTTCTGCTCGTGTATCGCGCCTACTCCACGTTGGTATGTTGGTTTGAGGTTGCGGCACCCTTTTCTGTGTTAGACATGGCTTGTATGTGTGCATGCCCTTCCTAAGTGAGATACGGTTTGGCCCGCGTGCCATACCCATTGTATCCATTTCCATTACATTGTAGTATAATTGTTGCATCCGGCATTAGGATCACTATTCTCTCCCCAGCGGGTCGTTTCCCCCCTTATGTCATTCCACCCAATACTTGTTCTTGTGTCTGTCTACATTACTCATAGTTACGTAATGCGCCTTGAGGGCTTCGACACCTTTTCTATGGTAGACGGACTTGTTACTTCCATTAATCTACTTGACATTTGTGTGGTTTCGAACCGCTTCGGTTTGAATCATGATTCAATTGCTTTGCATGTAGTTTGCATAGTTTCGATTGCATTGCATTATCATTTGCATTATTCATACATCATTTTGTATATATTGCATATCATTTTGCATTTCGCATTGCCATGCATATGGCTAACAATATTGTACCTGTTAAGTTTACTTTCTTTGCAGGCACGATATTGTATGAACGGCTCATTTGAGGCCGGCGCAACCGGAAGAGCCGCACAGGTATTGTATCCTCCGTGTGAGACGTTTTAAGAATTGCATAATTCTCTTACATCCTTTCTGCATTGTAGTGTAGATTGGCGTACGCTAGCTTATAACTGTCGCATGTGTGCTTCATTACAGCTTTCTTTGCATGATCATAAGTTATGCTCGGCTTCTTGCATCGTCTTGCATTTTGCCCCTGCCTTCGGGCGCATACCTTGTTTGTCTTGCATGTTTGTCCAAGTCTTCGGCCTTGTCAAAAATGGGTCGTCTGGACTTTGACATCCACCCCGGTCATTGTTATGACTTTCGAGTTCTGTCAAAGAGGGGCAACTGTAGACACCCCATTTTTGACCGTCCTCAAGACTTGGATGTCACCGCTCGAACACTCGGTGATTATCCATGTTTGTGTTTGTTTGGAGTTCCCGGAGTTCTCGGCTCGCGCGCCTTACCTCAGGACCTCCGAACTTGACTGTTTTGTGTTTGGTTCTACACCAAACACTTGTGTTTTGCCCTAGAGGGGCAGGGAATGCCTTCTGAGGCATCCCCACATACCACCGGCTGTGGCTAGAGGCCACCGGCTGGCTGGTGTTTCCACCGGCACTATATTGTGCCGGTCGGCACTCCTTTTGGCAAAATTACCATTTTGCCCTGCCAACCACTTTACAGCTGCTTTATGAGATATTTTTAGACAGCTGTTTGGCTCTTGTTTCCCCTCCATACACGTGTATGAAGGGATGAGCCCTTAGTTGCTTAGCTTGTAAGTCTTACAAGTTCTATAAGAGGAAGGCTCTTCTTCTTGGCATGGGGTTGGAATTCTTGAGAGGTTTCAGCCATTTTAGAGAGAGACCAAGCTCTGGTTTTAGGTTAGATCATATATCTATCTTATCTCTCTCCTTTCTTGCTTATTTAGTAAACTAGGTGCTTTAGTTCACACTTTTGCACACAAGCACCTAGCGTTTCACCTTCCTTTGGTTCTTGAGGGTCCAGAGGTTTGTTTTGAAGCTTTGGAGCTGGTTTGGCACTCAAGGAAGCCAACACATCATCTTTGTTGAAGAGGCTTCAAGGGTAAGACACTATACCCTCTTTTTACCCCATTCTTGCAATCTATTTTTGCTTGCTTTAAAACAGTTTTTGAGCTTAGTGTTTGGCACAAAAAAGTTCTGATTTTTAAGCCTCTTTATTGTTCATTAAGAGTGTTTTGTGGTTTGAGCAAGTTTGACCACCCTTAGGCCTTGAAAAGGTCACTTTTTGTGCTATTTTGTGAGAGATCCGAGATTTTGGTGATAGGATCTCTTCACCACTGATATCTTGAGGGATTTCAGTGGTGAAGAGCATGCCTTGAAGTCTCAAGAAGGGGAGGGTCACCCCCTCTCCTTGGTGTCCTTGAAAAGGGCAAATTTTGCTTCCTCATGGAGCTTCATGCTTGAGTGTGTGTTGAGCATGTTTGACTTATTTTTCATGCTTATATTGCCATGTTATAACAGGATTTCAAGTTGGTTTAGGTTCCTTATGCATGCTTAGCATAGTTGCCTTGTAATGCCTCTTATTGCCTTAATATGCCTAGGTTGTGTGCCTTCATTTCTAGCATGTTTTAGGCCTAGATCCATGAAGCTTGTATGCTCATTTTGCCATGATATAGCTCTGTCCATAGCCATTTGGGTCGGCCTCATCATGCATTACATAGCTCCTTTGCATTTGGCTTGTTGGCCTTGAGAGCATGTGAGTGTAGCATGCTTTGCTTGCATTGTTTTTGATGGTTTGGAACCATCTAGCATGCTATTTCAGTCCCTTAGAGGTGCTTGTATGTTTACATTGCATGCTTCTTTGTGACTTCTTAAGCTTGTGTTAAATGCTCCATGTTTAGGCCTTATCGCATGCCTTTGGATTCAAGCTTCTTAGATGCCATCTAAGTGGTCCTTTGGGCCTATTTTGACATGCTAAAAATCTGTTTTGAGTTGTTAAGTGCATGCCATAATTGCCTTGCATAGGTATGGTTCAATGCCTCATTGGCTTGCATTAAGCCTAAGACCATTTGCATGCTTTGTTTGGCATGCTTCATTGCATGATTTAGCATCATGTTTTTGCATGAATTTCAGAGCCTTTAATGCATGTTAGTTGTCCATGTTTGGCCTCTTTAAGTGTGCTTGAATGTTGCTTGTTTATGCCTTGGGTTTGGTACCTTAACATGTGCATGTGTGTGTGTGTGTTTAGTCCCCAATTGTAGGCATTTTGGCTGATTTTAGGCCTTTTTGAGTTTCCTAATTCATGTCTAAGTCTATCATTTCATTGGTTTGCATGCTTGCCTTATATGCTTGTTTGTATGCTTGCATAAGTGCATTGCATAGTCCATGTTGCATGCCTAGTTAACATGCTTAGGGCTTCATCACATTGACATGCATGCCAAGTCTCTTGAAGTGAGTTTGATAGAGGTTTGGCACCCTTTTGTGCCTATGTGATTTGCATGCATTTGAAATCAAATTTGCACTCTTGGTTCTTAGGGCCATCATGCATGGAAATGCGTGATTGGTGGTCCGAGAACCAAGGCACACCTTCCTTTGAGTCACCAACATGATAAGGAGTGTGTTTGGTCCATACATGCTTTGAATTACATTGCCATGCAAGTTGTTGCCTTCTGCTACTGTGAGTTGCAGGTTTTACAGGAATTTTGTGCCGACCGGCACTGTTTAGTGCCGACCGGCAGTAAGTTGGCAGCCGATAGCTTCATCCAGTGCCGGTGGACCTATCCTTTAGCCGGTGGTGTTCTACCCCAGCCGGTGATACTCCCCTGGTGCCCAGAGGCACTCTGGGACTTTGACAATTTTTCCGAGGAGGAGAGCGAGGAAACAGAGGCACCCTTGCATGACAAGGCGATTCGAGCGATCCGGCGAAGTCTGCATTTTGCCCTCATCCCGAGGCGATTTACTGTTTAATTAGTTTAATTATGTTATTTAATTAATTTAGTTAATTTGTAATAATTAATTAGCTTGCGTAGTTAATTAATTTGTATTATTCTTTTGGTCCCTCCGAGCGAGGGCAAATTGTAATAAGTGTGTGTGAGTGGGTGTATGTCTTCCAATCCCTATTTCTTTCTCCCTTTTATTTACCCGCTTTCGATGGTAGATTAGGGCATACTTATTTTAGCATACCTTATGCAATGCATGCGTGCATCTATGCATTTGTTTACATGCACTGGGCTCGGTACATCATACAAAATGCACAGCAATTTTCCACTCCAATTGAATACGTGCTACTCGCGCATCTCACATGCCATCTTTAGGGTTAGCCGAGCCTACTCTAGATTGCATCTATGCCTGTGTTGCATTAGCCACTTAACATGAACTAGGTCATGCATGTTTGCTAACCGGGTTGTTGTTTTGGCACGGAGTACGATGTAAGTTTTTATTGCTTTAGCATATCACATGCGTGTGAATGTTGCCATGACAGTATGCTTACCATGCGGCTAAGTGCTTATGTGCGATAAACTGCTTGAATGCCTGTGGGTGAAGGTTGGATCGCCTGAGTTGGAACAACTCATTAAAATCCGTATTTTAGCCTACTTGCGAGTAGCAAAATCTAACACGTTTTTCGAGACAAAACGGATATGCAATGTTTATTTCCAAATTAGGCGATCTAGTCTATACTTGTTTGCTGCGCGCATAACATAGTAATTCTAGGCTAATAATTGGAATAAGAGCATGTAATGTTTTCAAAAACGGATATCACGGTTAGTAGAGGCCGGTCTTCGGACCGGGCAAAAGGGGGTGCTCATAGCTGACCTTCCCCGATCGTACCCAAGCTCCCGAGCCAAGACCACTTTGGTGATGACGGACATGTGGCCTTTGGCACCGAGTTAGGGTTTCCTAAATTTCCCATTTTAAAAAATATTTAGGTGGCGACTCTGTAATCTGGCAAAGCAGTCCATGTTTGGCACTACTTTTCAAAATCTGTTTTTTCTTCAAAACGATTTGCCGGATTTGGACTCTTTGGTTCAGATTTAGAACCAACACAAATCGAGTCCGAACTGTAGCCGAGGTCCCCCCTCGCGGACATGCTACAATGTAGAAGTCTATCCAATGGGGGCTGAATTGCCCCTAGTGTTGTGGATAAGAACTCAGTTGTTCTTCAACCATACTTTCTTCTTTCTTCCCTTCTGGGATTTGGCATTCTTGCCAGTCTTCATTGATTTGCAGAATGATCCATCTTCGGCTCTTCAAGCACATCTGACATTTTTCTGCCCCTAGTTCCAGGGGTGCTTCTGATCTAACTTTGCAAGCTTCTTTTGTCGATGGCTGATCTTCTTGATCTGACTTCCCTGCCCCTAGTTCGAGGGTTGCTTCGAATCTGGCCACACAGGCCTCACATTGTAGTTGACCGTTGAACATTCTGAATTCAAGTTCAAGGTTTGAAAGTGAAGGGTCGAGTCTCGGGGCTGAGAGCGATCCTAAGCTGTACAATCTCAAGAGCGATTCTACACAGGTCTTCGCAGGACTGTGCAAAATAATTTTTTTTGAAATCTTTTAAGAAAGCGACTAGTCACTCGCGTTGAAGATAGTGTGGAACCAATCTGGATCAAGCCGGGATCCTTCTCAGGACTCACGTTAACAAACATGATCTCATTCATTAAGGGCTTAGCATGCCTTTCTTCCTCTCACTTGATCAATTTTTTGCAAATCCCGAGGAATTCCTTCCTCTTTGTTTTCAACACATTGTTCAAAAAGTTTTGAAAAACTTAGGTCAATACAATGACTTAAAGGCACAAAAGAGCAGGTGAAATGCACTGTCGTTTCATTCAAAGTTCTAGCACAACAGGTGCAAGGCAGAAGCAAACACAAGAGTATGAAAATCATCTTTGTTTATTCAAATCATGGCATTATGGCTCCAAGGCGTAAATGACTCGAAGAAAACGAAAAGACAAACACAAAACAAGCAAGTGATGTCCGAGGTAACACCCCCGAAATCACCTGACTCTAACAAAACAGGACGGACTCGATACAACAAGACAGACCCAACTGACTCAGTATGAAAAGACTGACTCTATACAACGGGACAAACTCTAAATGACGTAAGCAAAACTGACTCAATACCCGAGTCAGAAAGTACAGAAACCAGCATTCACAAATGCTCAAAACATTGCGTACCATACGCCACATCTGGAGTAAATTGAGTGCCGCCCGCAGGTGGTTTAACCCCTGATCACATATTCGTACCATCTCGTAAGTTCACTGATCCAGTGGCGATAGACTTTGCTGAGCTAGTGAGGCGATGACCTTATTGTCAAACAGATCTTGTACATCATGACAAAGACGAAAGCAACTGTCAGTGTCATGACCGGTTTGTTGATGGTAGGCACATTATTTAGTCTGATCATGCTTTGGAGGGATAGGATCGGGTAGAGGCTGTTGTTCCAACGGTTTCAGATATCCTTTCCGGAGTAAGACCTTTAGAGCCTTTGACAAAGGCATATAAAGTGGGGTAAAAACCCTCTTAACTCAAGATGGATATTTGGTTTTTTGTGAGCTCCTTCCGGACGCACCGGTGAATGGGGCAGCTGTTCTTGATGCGGCGGTGGTGACCATACCCACTTCAAAAGATCTTGCAGTTGCATCACCACTGGTGGTTGCATTCGAACTACGGGAAAACGCCCTCCGGGGCGGCTCCTTCTCGTGGTCAATGAGGCCCTACTTCATAGCGTCCTCGATCTGTACCCCCATCTCATGCAAATCTGAAAAGGTGGGGAAGGGGAGAACAATCATCTTTTGTATGAGTTTGGGCTGGAGATTGCGCACAATCATCCGAATCTGATCTTTGTCAGTGGGCCTAGTGGTTATCATTGAGGCCTTGGCCCTCCATCGGGTTACGAACTCAGAAAAGCTCTCCTTAAGCTCCTGCCTAGTCGTCTCGAGATCACGGGTTGTAATCTCGATTTGTGTATTATAGGAGTACTGAGCGACAAAAGCCTCGGCCATCTCACCCCAATTCCTCTTAACATCGTCTTCCAATTTTGCATACCAGATGGCCGCTACACCCGACAAGGTCCAGCCGAATAAAGAAAGCTTTTGTACTCTAGTGAGACCCATTGGCCTTAGTATGTCTGAAAACAACCGTAGATGCACCATGGTATCCCCGGATCCATCAAAGCAATCGATATGTGGCATCTTAAATCGGTCTGGCAGCGTCACGGCTGAGTCGGTGTATCCATCTTTGATATCTGGGATGGACTTGACGCCCTGAGATTTCTTGAACATCTTTTCAAGCTTGCTCACTTTTAATGTCGTAGGGTCCACCTCAAACTCGAAGGGAGAATCCAGTAAGTTGGTAGGTGTTTTGGATAGCTGGGTAAGATTGGGGGCGGAGTCGGCCCTGTTGGAATGTCCGTACCTTCCTGGAAATTTGGTGTTTCTCCGGGTATCGGAACCCTTGGTGGGGGAGGAGCTTGGTGTGAAGCGGATGCTCCAGTTTGCTGCTGCAGCCTGGCAATTAACTCTGCCTGTTGGGCCATGACCTCAACCTGCTGTTTGGCAAATTCTGCTTGACCAGCAGCGTCCTGCTGCATAGTTTTCATACTTTCTTGGAGCTGACGCATCACCTCCTCCATACCTGCCATAGAGTGTTGGTTTATCTGGAAAATGGGTATATCTATCCCAACAGTAGAAACTGAGACCTCAGCCTGACTGTTCACTAGTGGGCTGGATAAAAGCCGCTGATCTGGGGACTGTTGAATTGGTGATCTGTGCTTAACTGGCCTTTGTTTTGCCTTGCCTCAACAAAGGGAAACACTGGGTACTCTCGAACTGAATCTCTGACCTGACAAAGTCTATCAGCACAAATCTAATGAACCCAGGGGATATTGGAGCCTTCTGAAGCTATGGTTCCAGGACTGCCTAGCAAAAGAGAAAACAGAAAGCACCTCAGTCCAATTTCACTAGAATAGATATGAACAAAGCTGAATGAGTGTGCTCTATACTGAAGTCTGCCCAAAACTCTGCATGTAGACTGATACCCTTAGGTAAAACTGATTCCTAAATACTGATGCCCGCAGGCCTGATACCCAGACTTGCAAACCGTTACATGCATTCCTGTAGGGACACACCCTAAAAGCACATAGCAAGCAAGTGAGAGCCAAAACACCCCTATGTTGGGGTAGGGTTTCCCTGTCTTATTTTGTCAGGAGCTAGGGTTTCACTATGCACACAGCGGTTTCAAACAACCTACAATCGGGTAAGCAACCTATCCTAGCTTGGAATGGTCACTATGGATTCCGAATATGCACTAGGTCGAATGGCCAAAAAAAAGGGTGCCCTGGTAAAAACCGAGGTTTGTGTTCCCATTGTGGCAGAGCCTGTAACCGGTCAGCCTTATGGCACGCTTCACAAAGCGAGCCTCCGACAAACCATTCAGGAATAGCAGACGGCAAACATGGTGTCCTAAGCGCACCAATGCACATGCAATGCAAAGAAACACATAAGTGTAAACAAAATAAGATATCATGAGTTCGAGTCAAGTTCTCTAACTCCCCAGCGAAGTCGCCAGAAACTGTAGACGTCCCCGAACGTCCCGGGAGGGAATTCCGTTTTGTTCACTTGGGCTCACTACAGTTCGGACTCAAATGTCACGGTTCTTAATCTGATCTCGCAAAGTGCAATGCAAGACTGATAAATCACCAAAGAGTCCAAGTCTGGCAAATCGTTTTTGAAAAACTGATTTTTAAGAAAGAAATGCCAAACATGGACTGCTTTGCCAAATACAGAGTCGCCACCTAAATATTTTATTTTGGCAGAATGTGGGAAACCCTGACTTGTGCCTAAGGCCACATGTCCGTCATCACCAAAGTTGCCTCGGCTCGGGAACTTGGGTACGATTAGGGAAGGTCACTTCGTGAGCACCCCCGCTCGCCCGATCAAAGATCGGCCTCTACTAACCATGATATCGAGTTTTGAAAACATTATGCGTTCTTATTCTGGTTATTATCCTAGATTTACTATGTGTTGCGCACAACATACAAGTATAGACTGGGTCGCCTGAATTGGAACAAAACATCATTGATTGATCAAGAGGCGAGGGATGCACACACAATGCAATGCAACCTAGGCAAGCAAGCAAGCATGCAAATAACTCAAGTGTGCAACAAATCTAATGCAACATGAGCATGTTATCATGTAATATGCAATAGGCATACAACCTAAACATGTGGACATGTATAGCATGCAACAATGTGCAAAATGAAACAAGCATGCAACAACATGGTGAGATGGACTTACACTAACATGGGTGGCTCTCAAGCATGCCAAAATCAGTGGCCAAACATAATGGAAATGAAGCCACAAAACACATGCAAACATACACAAATGAAAAGGCTCCAAGCCAAGGACACAAGATACAACTCTCTGAGAGCATGGCAAGGATGAAAATAAGGAACACAATGGCATACAATGACGCTTGTTCTAGCACTGAAATGGCATATGAAATGACTCCAAAACATGCAACAACTCATGTAATACATGTTGATAGGTTCAAGCACCAAAGACTAGTGAAGTGCATTACGCTACAGGTATGCAAAGCGATCCTCAAATGATGAAACCAACCCCAAAGAGTCCCTATGAAGACCAAAATCAGTGGCAAAATGTGTTGGGATGATGGCTCAGAATGCATTCAAATGAAGCTCATGCAATGGCTTGCAAACATGGCATAAATGCACAACTCTAAAGAGCACTTTAAGCATGGGAAATGTGGAAGTATGGCACAAGTGTGAGCTCTGAAATAACATTCCCAATGATGCCAATACATGCAAATACTTCAAGTTAGGCATGCAAGAATGCTCAAAACTCAATGCTAGTCGAAGCTATTACACAACAAGTGTGCATGGCAAGCATTTTTTGACCATGAGGCCTCAAAATAGAGCTAAGGAAGCCCAAAACATGAACAAAATCAGTTTGAAGCATGGCCAAAATATGCTAGAATGGAGGGCCAAAACAACATGCAATGCAAGCTAGTGAACCACGATTTACACTACAAACATATGAAGCACATGAGAAGTCACCAAATTAGTCAAAAATAGAATCATGGCATGTCAAAATATGACCAAAAATCCACTGAAACTCAGTCAACACATGTTAGAATGAAGTGCTACTTTGATAGGCCATGCAAGGGGTTGTTCTACACATGCAAGATGGACATTCAATATGACAAAACGACCACTAGAAAGAGGTTATGAAGGCCCTAAAACTCATTGAAAAGGGCCTGAAATGAGGCTAGGAAGCATGCAAGTAAAGGCTCCTTTGAAAGGCCATGAAGAGGGTTACTCTACACATGTAAGAGGGACACCTAATATGGCAAAAACAACTCTGGACAAAGCTCATGCAAGTCCTAAAACTCATCAAAAAAGGCCTGAAACACGGCTTGGAAACATGAAAATAGGGGCTCATTTGTAAGGCCAAGAAAGCTAGTAAACATGACAAGGGGTGAGAGGGTCACCTCTCTCTGATTTTGATGCTCAAAACAACATTCTTACCACCAAAATTTTCAGTGGTAGGAAGGCCAAGAAAAGACTATCTTGAATGCCTTATGGCATGGCACAAAACAAGGCCAAAACAAGCATGCAAGGGGGTAGACGACCCCCAACACCAAAATAACCTTAAACAAACATGAAAGGGACCTCAAAATAAGACTTTTTTCAGTTTACACTGAAGCTAAAAAATGCTTGCAAATATAGCTAAGATATGAAGCAAAATAAGGACCAAAAGGGGGATAAGAGTGTTACCCTTGTAGCCAAGAAAGACAGCAGCTTCTGGACCAAGAAAGTGGCTCTTCAACCTCTGAAAATAAGCTCCAAGGTGCTTAGATGGATGATGGAGAGGTTAGGCCATGAGGTGTAGTGCAATGGGTCCAAGAACAAGGGATTTTTGGGACTAAAATAGAGAGATGTATAGACATAGGTGTATGTATGCCTTGGCCAAAAAATTTGAACCTTTTCTAATGAGGGAGAGGGTTTCTCTTATAGAAGAACAAAGGTCCAAGCTTCTCTTAGAAGCTTGAGCAAAAGGGCCAAGCTTCTCTTAGAAGCTAAAGCAAAAAGGGTCAAGCTTCTTGAGGAAGCTAGAGCAAAGGGGTCAAGCTTCCTCAAGAAGCTAAGAAAGGTTCAAGCTTCTCTTAGAAGCTTGGAGTAAAGGGTCAAGCTTCTTGGTGTAGACACCCTATTTTTGACCGTCATCAAGACTTGGACGTCACCGTTTGAACACTCGGTGATTATCCATGTTTGTGTTTGTTTGGAGTTCCCGGAGTTCTCGGCTACGCGCCTTGCCTCAGGATCTCCGAACTCGATTGTTTTGTGTCTGGTTTTGCACCAAACACTTGTGTTTTACCTTGGAGGGGCAGGGAATGCCTTGTAAGGCATCCCCACACACCACCGGCAGTGGCTAGAGGCCACCGGCTGGTTTTTGTTGCCACTGGCAATGTGTGTTGCCGGTCGGCACTCTTTGTTGCCGGTCGGCAGTCAATTTTGTCAAAATGACATTTTTGGCCGGCCGACTACTGTTCAGCTGCTTTTGGAGATATTTTGAAACAGCTGGCTGGCATTTGCTTCCCCTCCATACACGTGTATGGAGGGATGCCCCTCTTGTTAGCTTACATTGTAAGTTTACAAGATTGGCTCCTCTATAAGAGGAGCCCTTCTCTCCCTTGCTCAAGGGTTAGAAAAATTAGAGCTTTTTGCTTAGAAAATACAGAGGAAGCTCTGGTTTTAGGGTTAGGGTTCAATACATATCCTATCTCTATATTACTCTTGTGTGTGTTTTAGTCCATACTATTGCACACAAGCACCTAGTGCTTCACCTTCCTTGGCTCTTAATGAGGTTCTAAGGGCTTATTCTTGCTGTTCTTGGTTGGATTGGAGCTCAAGGAGGCCACAAAACCACCATTTGTGAAGAGGTCTACAAGGGTAACCACTTTACTCCCTTTTTATCCCTTTCTTGCATCTTATTTTTGCCTATCTTAGAGCTATTTTTGTGCTTAGTGTTTAATACAAAAAAGTTCTTTTTTTAAGCCCTCTTGATAGTTTATTAAGAGTGTTTTGTGTTTTGGGGAAGTTTGACCCCTCTTAGGCCTTGTAAGGCCCTTGTTTTGTGCCATTTTGTGCAAGTTTTGAGACTTTGGTGTTTGGGCCTCTTCACCACTAAAATCTTGAGGGATTTCAGTGGTGGGGGTGGTGCCTTGAAGTCTCCAAAAGGGGAGGGCCACCCCCTCTCCTTGTTGTCCTTGAAAGGGACCATTTTTGGTCTCTTAAGGGAGCTTATGTTTGAGAGTGTGTTGAGCATGCCATGACTGTTTTCCCTACTTATATTGCCATAATATAACATGGTTTTAAGTTGGTTTTGGTACTCCATGCATGCTTAGCATAGTTGCCATGCAATGCCTCATTGATCCCTTAACATGTCTTAGGTTGTGTGCCTTTGTTTTAACATGTTTTAAGCTTAGATTTGTGAAGCTTGTGTGCTTATTTTGCCATGTTTTAGGTCTGTCCATAGGTGTTTGGGTTGATCTTGGCATGCTTAGTATAGCTCCTTTGTATTTGAGCTTGTATGCTTCAAGTATGAAAATGTGTAGCATGTGTTGCTTGCATCATTTTGGTGGTTTGGAACTGCCTAACATGTTATTTCAGTCCCTTTGACATGCTCATATGCTTGCCTCGGATGCCTCTTTGTTGCCTTAAAAGCATGTGTTGTATGCCCTATGTTTTGACCATTGTGCATGCCTTTAGATTCAAACCATTTAGATGCCATCTAGTTGGCCTTTTGGGCTTAGTTTTATGCGTTAAAACTCTGTTTTGGTCGCCTAAGTCTTGTCATGTGTGATTGTACTAAGTGTAGTCCATTACCTCTTTGGTGAGCCTTGAATGCTTGGGTCCATTGTTGCATGTTTAGCTTGCTTTGTTGCTTGGTTTGGCACCATGTTTTACATGATTTTCAGAGTTTATGATGCATGCTAATTGTCCATACTTAGCCTCTTTAAAGTGTGCTTAAGAGTTGCCTTGTTTATGCTTAAGGTGTTGGACCATGATTGCATGCATGTGTGTGTGCATTTTGGCCTTCATTTCCTCGGTTTTGGCCACTGATTTTAGGCCTAGTTAGGGTTGCCTAGATCATGCTTAAGTCCATCTTTTCATTGGTTTGCCTTGCCTCATGACTCGGAAGTTTGCTTGCATAGGTTGCATGCCTAGTGTGTATTGTTTGTTCACATGCTCATGTTGCATCCCTAGCTAACATGATTAGGTTGCAATGCATCTTGCATGCATGCCTTGTCCCTTGATTTGGTGATGGGGATTGGGCTCTTTGATTGTTTGACTTGCATTTCATTTGACATGAAAAGTGCATACATTGGTTCTTTGGGTCATCATGCATGAAAATGCACGATTGGTGGCCCGAGAATCGAGGCACATACCCCTTTGAGTCGCAAACATGATAGGGGGCATGATTGGTGCATACATTGTTTGAATTGTATTACCATGCAAGTTTTGCCCTCTGCTGCTATGAGTTGCAGGTTCTGTAGGCATTCTTTGCCGACCGGCAACATTTTGTGCCGGCTGGCAGAAAGTCATCAGCCGATGGGTTCATTTTGTGCCGATGGCCACATCCTAGTGCCGGTGGTCATTCTACTTAGCCAGTGATACTCCCCAGTGTCCTGAGAGGCATTCCTGAGACTTTAGCAGTTTTCAGAGGAGCAAAGCAGGGAAAACAGAGGCAGACTATGCATGGCAGTGCGATTCCGAGCAAATCCCAAGCATGCGCTGCATCTGATCCGCTTCCCAAGGGTTTACTGTTTTAATTAGATTAATTAATTTGTTAATTTAATTGATTTGTAATATTTAATTAGCTTGCATAGTTAATTAATTTGTATATTCTTTTGGTCCCTCCGAGCAAGGGCGAATCTGTAATAAGCGTGTGTGAGTGGCGTGTATGTCTTCCAACCCCCATTTCTTTCTTCCCTTTTATTTACGCGCTTGCGATGGTAGATTAGGGCACGTTTATTTTAACATACCTTATGCAATGCATGCGTGCATCCATACATTTGTCTTACATGCACCGGGCTCGGTACATCATACAAACCGCATTGTATCTTCAAATCTAACTTGAATACGTGCACCGAATGATTGCATTTCACATGCCATTTTAGGGTTAGCCGAGCCTATCCTAATTACATTCTGTATGCGATGCATTAGTCACTCTAACATGAACTAGGGCATGCATTTTTGCTAACTAGTTTATTGTTTTGGCACGGAGTACGATGTAAGTATTTACGCTTTAGCATCTCACATGTGTGTGAATGTTAACATGATAGCATGATTACCATGAGGCTAAATGCTTATGTGAGATAAACTGTTTGAATGCCTGTGGGTGGAGGTTGGATTGCTTGAGTTGGAAAAACTCGTTGAAATCCGTGTTTTAGCCTACTTGCGAGTAGCAAATTCCAAAGTGTTTTTCAAAACAAACGGATATGCAATGCTTATTTACAAATTAGGCAATCTAGTCTATACTTGTTTGCTGTGCGCATAACATAGTAATTCTAGGCTAATAATTGGAACAAGAACACATAACGTTTTCAAAATCGGATATCATGGTTAGTAGAGGCCGGTCTTCGGACCAGGCGAAAGGGGGTGCTCATAGCTGACCTTCCCCGATCGTACCCAAGCTCCCGAGCTAAGACAACTTTGGTGATGACGGACATGTGGCCTTCGGTACCGAGTCAGGGTTTCCTAAATTTCCCATTTTAAAAAATATTTAGGTGGCGACTCTGTATCTGGCAAAGCAGTCCATGTTTGGCACTTCTTTTCAAAAATTTGTTTCTCAAAACGATTTGCCGGATTTGGACTCTTTGGTTCAGATTTAGAACCGTGACAAATTGAGTCCGAACTGTAACCCGTGAGTTCCCTCGCGGGCGTGTTACAGTTTCTGGTGACTCTGCTGGGGAGTTTAGAGAGCTTGACTCGAACTCGTGATATCCTGTTTTGATTCCATTTTATGTGTTTCTTTGCATTGCATGTGCATTGGTGCGCCTAGGACACCGTGTTGGCCATCTGCTATTCCTGAGCGGTTTGTTGGAGGCTTGTTTTATCAAGGCACGACCATAAGGCTGACCGGTTGCGGGCTCTGCCAGTATGGGAACACAAACCCTGGTTTTACCGGGGCACCCTTTTTTTTGACCATTCGACCTAGTGCATATCGAAATCCATAGTGACTATTCCAAACTAGGGCAGGTTGCTTACCCGATATAGGTTGTTTGAAACCACTGTGTGCGTAGTGAAACCCTAGCTCCTGACAAAATAGGATAGGGAAACCCTACCCCAACATAGGGGTGTATTGGCTCTCATTTATCTGCTATGTGCTTTTAGAATGTATCTCTGCAGGGAACGCATATATCAGTTTGCAAAGTTTGAGCGTCAGGCCCGAGGGCACTAGTATCAGTGTTGTTGAGAATCAGTTAAGTCTGCGGGTATCAATTTAGTTTTGAACAGTGATTCTGGGGAACAGTGATCAGTAGTAGAGTGCAGTTGTTCGGCTACACCCGTGCTTGATCTGTTTGGGGCTGAAATACTGCTTGTTTTCCGTTTCAGTTCAGAGATTCAGAGAGTCGATCCAGAACAGCTAGTGTCTTCTCCTTGCTGAGGCAGGACGTAGCATGACGCAGAATTCAGAAGAGATTGTGGTCATGACGGCCGCGTTGGGTCAAGGAATCACCCCGCAAGGTGAGGCTAATATTGATCTGCCGCATCCACCCAGGTCGCCTGCCGCACACCCAGTTTGGACCCCTCAACTATATCAGGCTCGCGAGCCTACTACATTTGAACTAATGGTAATGATAGGTGATCTTCAAAGATCCGTGGCGGATCTCGCCTATGGAATGTCTGTTTCACCACCAGCCGCACCATATGCTGGAGACTTTATACCCCAGGAGCCCCCGCTATTGGGGCGGATAGTAATTGAACTCAGCCAACCGGAGATGACCTCCAGCTATGGCAACGAAGCATCAACCCAAATTCTAGATCAGGCTGAGGCCAGAGACAAAGGTAAGATGAAGGCAGATGCCGACCCTATCGAACAACTACTGTGGGCAGTAGGGGCTTTAAAAGCCGGGGGGATGATCAAGCAACAGATATCTGCAGTTGTATCGAAAGCTATGGAGGATGCTTTACCCACTCCGCTTGAGGGTAGTTCCAGTCAATCAGAGAATTGGGATAGGCCCCGTCATGCCAAAACAGTTCTTCCCGCTCCCAACCTTGCGTCCGGAAAGAATCAGAAATCCAAGGCCGCACCCGCCGATCCGTTCGCTAGTGCATCTAGCAAGAGTGCTCAGGCTCCAAAGTACCTGCCCCGAGGGCGCAGGGTCTTCCATGCTCTCTACATGCCATTGTCCAAGGCACTTCAGATCCTTGCCGAGAGGGGACACCTTAAACCCTTGGAGCCTCGGCCTCTCCCGACGAATCTCCCTGCTACTCATGACCCTGCTCAGTACTGTGCGTACCACCAGCAGACAGGCCATGCTACCGACAATTGTTTTCGCCTCCGTCATGAGGTGCAAGATTTGATCGACAACGAGGTTATCCTCCCCTCCACCTCAGCAAAGTCCGTCACCACCCAGTTGTTGGATTTTGAGGACACAGATACTGCGAGTATGTAATCAGAAGGTGAACCGCCCGCGGGCCATGCCTGGTGCATTTTTGCATGTGGCGTTTGGCACGCATTTTTGAGCATCTGTCAATGTTAATTTTGTAAATTCTGACTTGGGTGTCTAGTCAGTCTTTTGTTTTGAGTCTGTCTCTCTGCGTTGGGCCAATCTTTTTGCTTACAGGGTCTATCTTGTTGTAATGAGTCAGTCCCTCTTGTATAAGTATACCAGGTGATTCCGGGGTTGTTGCCTCAAACACCGTTTTGTAATTATCCTTTTGTTTTTCCTTTTGAGTCTGTCTCGGCTGAAGAGCCAGTCACAATCAGGGAATCTGAATGGAACAGCCACGGCTATCACATTTCCGCACTCGTTGTTGTTTCAGTTGGTTGTGCCAAAGGATGTGAATGGAATGACAGTACATACCACATACTCTCTTGTGCCTTAAACATCATTGTAATGACCTAAGCTTTTCATAAAATCCCTTTTCGAACACTGCGGTGATAAAAACGAAGAGGGAGGAATTCCTTGGGTTTTGTAAAATTTTGATCATTTTGAGGGAAAGAAGGGCATGCTAAGCTTTTAATGAATGAAATCATGCTTGTCGGCGTGAGTACTGAGAAGGATCCTGGTTTGGTCCAGACTGGTTCCACACTATCTTCTGCGCGAGCGGTTTGTCGCTTTCTTAAAAACTTTCAAAAACAAAATGTTTCGCGCAGTCTTGTGAAGACTTGTGTGGAATCGCTCTTGAGATTGTGCAGCCCAGGATCGCTCTCAGCCTCAAGATTCAACCTATTTGTTTCAAACCTGGAATCCGTTCAAAACATCCGGTGCCATGAAACGCCTGTGTGGCCCATTTTGAGGCGGCCCTCGAGCAAGAGGCACTAAAGCCAGATCAAGGAGATCATATCCCACCAGGCAAGGCTCATGAAGTAGCTGTGATGGACTTTTCTGCAAATCAACACAACGGTCATTCTCCTGGACACAGAAAGGCTTCAATCTCAAAACCATTTGGCATGGGCTTGCTACACTTTTACCCTTTGAGAGGCTCGCTGGGCCGAAAACCCGAAAGGGCGATCCAGGCAAAAGTTAGAGCAAAGAAAAGAAAACAAAAAAGAAAAATACGAAAAGAAGCGAAAAAAAAGAAAAAAAAGAAAAAAAAAAGAACAAAGAAAAGCAAAAGAAAAGAAATAAAAGAAATGAAAATGCAAAAGAAAAGAATAAAGGAAAAGAAGAAGAAAAACATAGCTCGCAAGGTCGAAAACCGACATTGGGCACCTTGGCAAAAGTTAGAGCCTAAACAGTGAAGGTTAAAATACCCGAGTGTACCTTAACCGGAACTACGTGAGGCTTGATTCCCATGTTTGGGATACGTAGGCAACTTCATCCTGAAGTCCAGCCCCCAACGCTTCCATAGCGTCTCAGTCCATGTCCTGGTTTTGATCACTTTTGCCTCCTCCGAATCCAATGTCTCGATTGCAGCAACCTGGAACTACGTGACCAACTTCCTCTTGAAGTCCAACCACCAATGCCTTCCAGGTGACTATGTCCATATATTGATTCAAACCGTCTTCGTCTCCTCCGCGTCCGAGGGTCCGATCGTCATCAACGAGGACTGGCTTACAGCATGCCGCGGCATCATCCAAACAAGGGGCAACTTTCCGTTGCCATGCATTGCCATAGGTTGCCCTGAGTTGCCGTCCAAACCAGGGGCAACTTTCTGTTGCCGTATTCCCCCCCTTTTTAAGCCAGGGGCAATTTTCCATTGCCTCCGATCCGAGGTTGCATATCTCGAGGGTAAGTTCCGCGCTCGTTGAGCGTTGATTGTTTGCAAAAATAGTTTTTGAAAATTTTTACTAAGGTTGACTTATTTTCTCGAAAACTGTTTCATTTTCCAAAATCAGACCATGTTTGGACCCCAAAAAGGAAAATTTTCAGTGCTCACAGCCTGATTTGCATGATTTTCAAATCAAACATCGAACAAGTATGTTAATCCAACTCTCATTTTGGTCAAAACTGTTTTAGGAAGAAAACAAAAAATGGTCAAAGTGACGAACTAGGGGCACAATTGAGTCAAGTCTTCTGTCTTTCCCCCGTCAACATACTCACCGGAAAGGCACTCTATCCACTGGGAGAAATAGCCGTGAGCTAACAGTGCTAGGCGTGAACCTGCGACTTCCTATTCATCCATTAACCACCCTGGGGAGGGATAAAAAATGAGAGAATAAAGAATAGAGAGGTGTAAATAGAGAGAGAAGTGAGAAAAGGGTTTTGAGAGAAAAACCGAGCCTGAGGGCCGAGTGATGTGAGTATCACAAATCAGAAAAGGTGGAAATAATACCCGGAGGAATTGGCTCCTCGAGATTTGAGGTCTTTTTGTAAACATGTCCGTGTGTCGTGTCTTTTGATTTGTCGGTCTCAATTTTGGCTTTGAGTCTTTTCCGAGTGTGTCTCGTTGTCTTAGGTCGTGTGCCTTTTATTTCTTTGTTTGAGTCCCTCCGCTGTGTTCTGTGGTAGGCTCGATACCCCGGTTGAAAACCCTTCTTTATTTCAAAAAAATCGTTTGTGCTCAGAATGCTGTGCCATTCTCTACATTCGTGCGAAGCAAGAGAAGGAAAGGGAAAACTTGGGACATCAGAGTGCATTTCAACTGCAACCGTGTCAATTTTTGTGGTCCGTCTTGTCAGATTGGGACTGCTTGTTTAGGGTTTGCTATGTGCGGAATGAACCGAGTGCTGTGTTATGGGCTGTATGCAGATCAATCCCCGATGAGGGTATGGAAGTATATTCGGTTTAGCGATGATTTGTATGAGTTGTTTGCTGTTAGTTGGTTGGTTATCCGATTATCATAGTGCAAGTGCTCAATTTTCAGACAACAGATTAATATCATTTACATTTGAGGTGTAATATGATGCAATACAGTGCAAGGTATGAAATATACACAAATGTAAACACTTTTTCAGACAAAAATTTGTTTCATTTCATATCATCTTTTCAAGTACATAGTTTCGAAGGAAACAAAATCTGCCTGCGGCAATACAAAGTGCCCTAACTACTAACCAAAAGGGAAAAATGCAAAAAGGAAGAAAAACAGTAAAAATCTGTATCAAATGTCAAAAATGGCTCCAGGGCTGTCAATCTGTCCTGATCCTCTTCCTGGACGAAGGTCCAGGAGCGTCATCAACAGGGGCACCACCAGGGGCATCGCCGTCTGAGCTCGAGTCCGAGCCATCACCGGTCTCCTCCGCCTCTGTCTCTACCTCAGACTCGTCATCCGGAACTGGAGCCCGCGAGCTGCTCCCGACATGAGTGCGCCCCTCTCTGGTGCGGGGATATACTCTGCCATCCCGTGTAGAAATGGGAGGTCCAGCTAGAGCGCCACCCACCGGAGGAATCTGGAAGGGAGGCTGAAAAAGCATGAAAGGCGAATACATCGAGAATCGTGAGCGGTTTATCGGTCTGAGAATCACGGTGTGTATGTGAATCTGAGTCGTGAATCGCTGGAGTCGATGCAATCGGTCTCGATGTCATGCAGCGCTCGTGAGAGATGTTGTGTTGTGCATCAGATTATGTAAAGCAGTTTGTGTATAGCGGAATGCTGTAAAAGGGCTAGGAGGTCGAATGTCCCCTGTAGCATCCCCATCATGGAGGCATTCATCTCCAATGACTGCCGGGTATACTCAGAAGACGCCTACAAAAGTATCAGATACATCAATATTCTGTGGAATATCAAATAAACTGAAATGAAATGGCTGTACAAAAATGTAGTAATACATACCAGAGGCAAGTCGGGGATACCGACAAACTCGTGATCAGCCGGCGGAGGGGCGAAGCGGATCTGATAGGTCGCCCCACCCTGCCCTCGGAAAGTCAATAAAGCGGGCAGAGCAGGCCAACCGGTCCCCCGCCCCCGCTGAACTCCACCCACGCGAGCCTCGGACTCGGCCTCCCCTCCGCCCGCTCCCACTCCAGCCGCTGGCGCCGCTGGTCTCTCTCTCTCCGCTCGATGGCCGCCGCTCAGAGGTTGCATAATAAAGGTCCGGATGTACTCCGAGTAATCGCCCTCGCCTCTGAAATCGTCTGCCTCCCATCCAATGGTGTAGTCCGCCATCAGCTCGGCAGTGAACCTCTCAGTATCCCGCATGTGCTCAGGAGGGTGTACCGGGACTATCTGCTCCGGTAAGCCTAGGGTCTGGCGCAAGAAACGCTCGCCTAGGTACCAAGCCCGACAGACCGGGCCCTCCAGCAGAATCCGGTAACGCGAGGTCTCATCGGCACCGGCAAACCGATCCCGCATCATCGCTGGCAGTGGAGCCCATGGCCGCCAGGTGATCTGAAATTGAAATACAGTTTGTTATCTACTGTTATTGAAATATGCAGTGGAAAGGCGAAGCTTAAATGAACTGCAAGTAAAACATACCTCGGCGGGGGTGATAGTGTCAAAGTAGCGGCGGAAGAAGCTGAATGTCTCTCGCGGCCTCCGGGTGCATCTCCCGTCAAAGCGACGCGAAAAAGGGACAACCAGAGGGGTCTTTGCATCGGATACGGGAGCAAGCCTAGGGAAGTAGGCATAAACCCACAACTGCAAGATAAATACCAATGCATTTATCAAATAAAGCAGAATACAGAATAAAGGCAGAAATAGCAGAGTCGTTTGTTGTGCAATGTATTGTGCATAGTGTATGATGCAGAGCAAAGCGGTCGATTAAGCGTATGTATGTGCCGTGTAAATGCGATTATGACAAGTGTAAAGCGGACTACGATGTGTGTAGAGTGTGTAGAGAAAATAAAGAACAAAATGAAAGGCGAAAAAAAATGTACCTCCCAAGCACGCCAAGAACCCCGAAACAGTCACGCCGCGGGAAGCCGAGCTCATATATCCATAAAGGGTGGCTAGAGCGGCGCCACCCCAGTCGAAATGTAATATGTCCCTCACATCCACCAGTGCGTTGAGTAGGCAGAGAGGCACTGTGTTCGCCCGGTCGGCGAAGATGGTCGTCCCAAATAGGAACATGAGGAAGCCGCGTGCGTATCTCTCCACGGCCTCTGGGGTCATCGGGGCTGCATCGACAAGGAGGGGCTGGACCCTGAACTGCACCTCGAACCAGGAGTATCGAACAAAGCCGGGACGCGCAAGAGGCGGTGCCGCGCCGAGCAAGTAGACCTGAGCCGCGGTCCACTCGTCCATGTCAATGTCAAAAGGGATCGGATCACCCCCTACCCCGATGCCTGTGAGCATCGAGAAATCGTAAGGGGTCATCGTCATGTCCCCAGTCGCAGACAAGTGAAATGAATCGGTGGTGTCCCACTACCTCTCCACCAGAGCGGCGATGAGAGGTCTGCATGTAGTAAGCCTGGAGAGTCCTCTGTAGAATGCGCCAAAGCCAGCCTGGTCCACAATATGGCGAACTGCGTCGGGAAGCTCGGCGTACCACTCACGAGCGACAGTATTCCCATACCCGCGGATGGTATGGGAGTCTCCCTGTTTTCAAACAAATAGTTGCGAAGCAATATAAAATGTACAGTTTTGAAGAAACAGTGGTTCAGTGTAAATGTGGCATGCGTGCATATTTTCAGATCCAAACAGATACCGAGTGCCGGTGTGCTTACAGTGAACTACAACGTATGATGCGTCAGCGTGTTTGAGTAGATCAGTGCAATATTGCATGCGTGCATATTTTCAGATCCAAATAGATACCGAGTGCCGGTGTGCTTACAGTGAACTACAACGTATGATGTGTCAGCGTGTTTGTGTAGATCAGCGCAATATTGCATATGTGCATATTTTCAGATTCAAATAGATACCGGGTGCCGGTGTGTTTACAGTGAACTACAACGTGTGATGCGTCAGCGTGTTTGTGTGGCTCAGTGCAAATGTGGCATGCGTGCATATTTTTAGATTCAGACAGGTATTGGGTGTCTGTGTTTGAGTGGTTTATAGCTAGTGCAGTGTGTGTGCATGCGTCAGTCTTAAACAGATAATCAGTTGCAAATGCGTTTGTAATCGATTACAATATACAGTGTATCAGTGTATCGGCACTAAGCAGTTAAAGACTGTAATCAATTATGGCAATTGACAGTTTAAAGCATCTTACATTGCAGAAAGTAAAGCAGAGAAAGAAGGTTACCTCGGAAGCGCCGGAGGATAGGTGGGAGGCAGGCTCACTTAGCAGGAGCTCGGGATCCAACACCATGTCGAAACTCCTGAACTGGCGCAGTCCGTCGGGTGGCAGAACATGAATCGCCGGCCGGTAGGTCGCCGGGTCGAATGGGCGCTCGCTCAACGGGAAGAGCTCAACCCCGGGATCCATCTCGTGATCCGAGGGAGTCCCACCGCGTGGAATGTCGTCTGCCATGTCGAGAACGATGAGAAAATGGTCAAGGAATGAAAATCGGGTCAGAATACGAAGAGTCAACCGAAAAGTCAACTCCCGGGGAGGGTGGAAAATGGCCGGAAAGGTCGGGATGTGAAAAGGGCACGGAAATAAAGAGCGAATCGAGGGGAACAAGTCCCAAAAAGGTGGAAATAGCAAAAGGAGCGTCGAAACGAAGTTTCAATCGGTCTAAAATGTTCGAAATGCGATAAACTTCGCGAATCGAACGATGAAAAGGGCGCGAGAACGCAAAGAAACGGTGAAAAGAGGAGAGAAAAAGGCTCTAGAGAGAGAGGGGGATGATTTTCGGCGAAGGAGAAGTGAGGAAATAGGGTTTAGAAACCCTATTTTAAAAGACCCGAGGTGAAAAGTCGAATCTGCCCCGATCCAGGAACTTTTTGCCGGTCGACAACATTTTGTGCCGGTCGGTAGAATATTGTGCCGATATAATTATTTTGTAGCCGGTGGACAGCCGGTGGCTTCCCCTTCCGGCTGGTGGTGTTCCCACAACCTTGTTTAGGCCATATGAGTGGTTTTTGGTCATCATAGCTCGAGAAAGTGCAAGAAAGTGTATCTCCGACGCTCAACCGGCTTCCGTTTTGACCTCGGACCGTGTCTTCTGTGCGTGGCACTTAAATTCATGCAATGTTGTATCCTTTTGTATCCTTTTGCCTTTTACAAGATTCAAAAGTTGCCCCGCGTGCGTTGCATGCATTCATCATGTTGTCTGGTGCGTTCCGTCGCGCCGTCATGCACATCCCTTATGCATTGTCATGCATTTTATTGCAAGCATTGTCATGTGTTGTCATGCACCTCAATACATATGTCGCCTCGCACATCATTTGTGTTGTCGTTCATCTCCTTGTTTTGCATTATCATGCATTTCAAAAAAAAAAAAAACGGACGTTGTCGCCCACTCGAGTTCATTTGCATTGGTTTATATTTCGTGTGGCATGCGTGTCACACTTGCATTGTTTTACATTTCGTGTGGCATGCGTGTCACACTTGCATTGTTTTACATTTCGTGTGGCATGCGTGTCACACTTGCATTGTTTTACATTTCGTGTGGCATGCTTGTCACACTTGCATCATTTTACATCTCCGTGAGGCATGCGTACCTCACTTGCATCATTTTGCATCCTTTGAGGCACGTGTACCTCATTGGCTTCATTTTTGCATCCTTTGAGGCATGCGTACCTCACTTGCATCATTTTGCATCCTTTGAGGCACGTGTACCTCATTGGCTTCATTTTGCATCCTTTGAGGCACGCATACCTCATTGGCAGCATTTTGCATCCTTTGAGGCACGTGTACCTCATTGGCAGCATTTTTCACCCTTTGAGGCACGCGTACCTCATTGGCAGCATTTTGCACCCGTTGAGGCACGCGTACCTCATTGGCAGCATTTTGCATCCTTTGAGGCACGCGTACCTCACTGGCATCATTCTACATCTCTGTGAGGCATGCGTACCTCACTTGCATCATTTTGCATCCTTTGAGCACGCGTACCTCATTGGCATCATTTTACATTCCGTGTGGCATGTGTGTCACACTTACATCATTTTGCATTCTTATGAGCCATGCGTGTCTCATTTGTTTCATTTGTTTCATTTGCATCATTTGCATCATTTTCCATTCCGTGTGGCATGCGTGTCACACTTGCATCGTTTAACATTTCCATCGGCACGTGTGCCACATTCCCATCGGCACGTGTGCCTCGTTTTCATTGGCACGTGTGCCCCATTCCCATAGGCACGTGTGCCTCATTTGCATCGGCACGCGTGCCTCCTCATTCTCATTGGCACGTGTGCCTCATTTTCATTAGCACGTGTGCCTCATTTGCATCGGCACGTGTGCCGCCTCATTTGCGTCGGCACGCGTGCCTCCTCATTCTCATTGGCACGTGTGCCCCATTCCCATAGGCACGCGTGCCTCATTTGCGTCGGCACGCGTGCCTCCTCATTCTCATTGGCACGTGTGCCTCATTTTCATCGGCACATGTGCCTTATTTGCATTGGCACGTGTGCCCCATTCCCATCGGCACATGTGCCTCGTTTTCATTGGCACGTGTGCCCTATTCCCATAGGCACGTGTGCCTCATTTGCGTCGGCACGCGTGCCTCCTCATTCTTATTGGCACGTGTGCCTCATTTTCATCGGCACGTGTGCCTCATTTGCATTGGCACGTGTGCCCCATTCCCATTAGCACGTGTGCCCCATTCGCATTGGCACGTGTGCCCCATTCTCATTGGCACGTGTGCCCCATTCCCATAGGCACGTGTGCCTCATTTGCTTCGGCACGCGTGCCTCCTCATTCTCATTGGCACGTGTGCCTCATTTTCATCGGCACGTGTGCCTCATTGGCATTAGCACGTGTGCCCCATTCCCATTGACACGTGTGCCCTATTTGCATTGGCACGTGTGCCCCATTCCCATTGGCACATGTGTCCCATTCCCATTGGTACGTGTGCCCCATTCCCATCGGCACGTGTGCCTCGTTTTCATTAGCACGTGTGCCTCATTTGCATCGGCACGTGTGCCTCCTCATTTGCGTCAGCACGTGTGCCTCCTCATTCTCATTGGCACGTGTGCCTCATTCTCATTGGCAACATTTTGTGCCGGCCGGCAGAAAGTCATCAGCTGATGGGTTCATTTTGTGCCGATGGCCACATCCTAGTGCCGGTGGTGATTCTACTTAGCCGGTGATACTCCCCAGTGTCCTGAGAGGCATTCCTGAGACTTTGGCAGTTTTTAGAGGAGCAAAGCAGGGAAAACAGAGGCAGACTATGCATGGCAGTGCGATTCTGAGCAAATCCCGAGCATGCGCTGCATCTGATCCGCTTCCCGAGGGCTTTACTGTTTTAATTAGATTAATTAATTTGTTAATTTAATTGATTGGTAATATTTAATTAGCTTGCGTAGTTAATTAATTTGTATATTCTTTTGGTCCCTCCGAGCAAGGGCGAATCTATAATAAGCGTGTGTGAGTGGCGTGTATGTCTTCCAACCCCCACTTCTTTCTTCCCTTTTATTTACCCGCTTACGATGGTAGATTAGGGCACGTTTATTTTAACATACCTTATGCAATGCATGCGTGCATCCATACATTTGTCTTACATGCACCGGGCTCGGTACATCATACAAACCGCATTGTATCTTCAAATCTAACTTGAATACATGCACCGAATGATTGCATTTCACATGCCATTTTAGGGTTAGCCGCGCCTATCCTAATCACATTCTGTATGCGATGCATTAGTCACTCTAATATGAACTAGGGCATGCATTTTTGCTAACTCGTTTATTGTTTTGGCATGGAGTACGATGTAAGTATTTACGCTTTAGCATCTCGCATGCATATGAATGTTAACATGACAGCATGATTACCATGAGGGTAAATGCTTATGTGAGATAAACTGTTTGAATGCCTGTGGGTGGAGGTTGGATTGCTTGAGTTGGAAAAACTCATTGAAATCCGTGTTTTAGCCTACTTGCGAGTAGCAAATTCCAAAGTGTTTTTCAAAACAAACGGATATGCAATGCTTATTTACAAATTAGGCAATCTAGTCTATACTTGTTTGCTGTGTGCATAACATAGTAATTCTAGGCTAATAATTGGAACAAGAACACATAACGTTTTCAAAATCGGATATCCTGGTTAGTAGAGGCCGGTCTTCGGACCGGACGAAAGGGGTGCTCATAGTTGACCTTCCCCGATCGTACCCAAGCTCCCGAGCCAAGACAACTTTGGTGATGACGGACACGTGGCCTTCGGCACCGAGTCAAGGTTTCCTAAATTTCCCATTTTAAAAAATATTTAGGTGGCGACTCTGTATCTGGCAAAGCAGTCCATGTTTGGCACTTCTTTTCAAAAATCTGTCTCTCAAAACGATTTGCCGGATTTGGACTCTTTGGTTCAGATTTAGAACCGTGACAAATTGAGTCCGAACTGTAACCTGTGAGTTCCCTCGCGGGCGTGTTACACTTGGGGAAGCTAAAAGGGGTCAAGCTTGTTGGAGAAGCTAAAAAGGGTCACAAGGTTCAAGCTTCCTCAAGAAGCTAAAAAAAGGTTCAAGCTTCCTCAAGAAGCTAAAAAAGGGTTCAAAAGGTTCAAGCTTCCTTAAGAAGCTAAAACAAGGGTTCAAAAGGTTCAAGCTTCCTCAAGAAGCTGAAACAAAGGTGTAAATCCTCCATACACCTGCATAAAGCAGATGAATAGGGTCCGGCCAGCAAAAATGGCCGGCCGGCTAAAAACATTGCCGACCGGCCAACACTTTTGGCTGGTAGCAATAAAACAGGGCCGGTGGCAACATGCCAAGGCCAGTGGGGTGTGGGGATAGCCAACAAGCCATTTCCCACCCTCAGGTGCAAAGACCACAAGTCCTTGGTCCAACCAAGCACAAAACAAATAAGTTGAGAGATCTTGAGGCAAGGCGTGCGACCGAGACCTCCGAGAACTCAAGACGAAGACGAACATAGATGATCATCGAGTGGTCAAAGGATGACGTCCAAGTCTTGAGGACGGTCAAAAATGGGGTGTCTACACACCCCTGGGTTCATTAAAAGTTTAAGTGGGTCTGAAAGTAATAGGCTGGGTATCCACCTCGAAGTGGATCTTGATGGTGCCCAAATGGAAGGTGGGTTGGTTGGGTCGGCCTAAAGAACTGAGGGGCTAGTTCAACTTGGTAAGTCTAATTTCTAAGACCCAATTACTTTTCCAGAGGGGCTAGGTCAGTGTGTTAACAACAACACAGTAGGTCCAAAGAGTTTTCCAGCCCATAAAACAACAGGATCCGTCTGTCCAGCAAGGAAGGAAAAAATGAAAGGAAAAGCACTACCAATTTCAACAAAACAATTTCAGAAGCAGCAAATGAAAGGGAAATTCAGTGTCACTAAGTGGTTGGGGGCATCTTCATTGAATTTGAGGAAAGCAGCAGTGTTCAGGTCAGCGGTAGTGGCCATCTCATTATCAATGGCAAGTGAAAATAGTAGAGGAAGAAGATTATTGTTGGAGGCGGAAGCTTCAATTCAAATAGGCAAAGCCCTTGGTCTTGATTGTGAAGGCAAAGAAGAGGAGGTGCTTAGTAAATTGCATGATCTTAAAGCTCAAGACAAACAAAGAGCAAGGCCTAGAGAAGGGGATGCGAGTTAGATTAAAACAATCGGCTAGGTAGAGGGTTTTCTTATGCTTATGAAAATACAATCCTGAAATGTGAGAGGAATTGAAGGCTTGAAAAGAGGAGACAAATAAAGGAAAGTCTTGCAGAGACAAAAGTGGATATTGTGCTATTACAAGAAACCAAGAAGGCCGTAGTTGATTCTACCTTGGTTAGGTCTATGTGGCCTGGGGATCAATTTGATTTCATCGCAGTAGATACGATTGGTCAAGCTGGAGGGCTGCTATGTATTTGGAACCCTGAGGTGTTTTTCTTGAAGGATTGCTGCAGTACCCAGAATTTCATCCTTTTATCAGGTACATTATTTTCCATTTTTGATTGTGTTATTATCAACATTTATGGCTCTAATGTGGTGGCTAAAAGAAAAGAGACTTGGGATGTGCTAGTGAGGTTGATATCCAATTTCTTGGGGCCATGGTGTATGAGGGGTGACTTCAATGAAATAAAGAATATTTCAGAAAGAATAGGGTGTTCGAGAAGGGATCGAAGGATGAGGGACTTTAATAATATGATTGAACAACTCGAGTTGATAGACATACCTATGTTAGGGAGGAAGTTTACTCCGTGCAATTCTCAAGTAAGGGAGAAATGGAGCTGAATTGATCGATTTCTACTTAATTATGAGTGGGTGCAGCATTTTTCCTTCAAATTATGGGGGCTTCCTAGATTTTTGTCTGATCATTGTCCTATCATTCTGATGGAGGATGATAGGAATTGCGGCCCTAAGCCTTTTAGGTTCCTCAATGCCTGGCTTTTTCATTCCAAATTTTTATCTTGTGTTCAACAAAGTTGGTCGGAATCTGTTGTGGATGGATGGGCAGGGTTTTAATGTCTTATGAAGTTTAAAACACTGAAACAAGCACTCAAACAGTGGAATGTTGCGGTGTTTGGTAAGATTGAATCAAAATTGAAAAGTGTAGAATATGAGGCTCATGCTCTTGATTTGTTAGCTAAGGAACGACCATTACTTGATACAGAACTATATAGAAGAAAGAAAGTGCAGGGTGAAGTGTGGAGGTTACGTAAAATGTTGGAGTGGATTTGGTTACAAAAATCTCGAATGAATTGGGCATCTAAAGGGGATAAAAATACAAGGTTCTTTCATATTATGGCATGTAGCAGAAATAGTAGGAACTCTTTGTGTTCAATTGCTGTAAATGGTTCAATGCTAGAGGAGCCTTTGGCAAATAGGGGGGCCATTAAGAATCATTTTATGAGGCTTTTTTCAGAAAATTGGAAAGTCCGCACTAAATTGTCTGGCCCTTTCAAGAACATAGGGGGAGCTCAAGTTATGGCACAATTGGAGGCAGAGTTTACAGAGGAGGAGATTAAAACTGTTATCAAGTGTTGTGATGGTAGTAAGGCACTTGGCCCTAATGGGTTTAATATGTCATTTTTCAAAAAGTGTTGAAAAATTATGAGGGTTGATGTGCTACAATTTATGAAAGATTTTCATCAGAATGCAAGGCTTGTTTGTGGGCTAAATAGCTCGTTTATAGCTCTAATTCCCAAAGTTTTAAGCCCTTCTTGTTTGAATGAATACAGGCCTATTAGCTTGATTGGCTCCTTGTATAAAATTGTAGCTAAAGTGCTAGCGAATAGAATGAAGCAGGTAATGCCCAAGATTATTGGTGAAGCTCAGTCAACTTTTTTAGGGGGAAAGAATATACTAGATGTCATATTGATAGCCAATGAAATAGTGGATGGTTGGAAAAGATCTAATAGAAAAGGCTTGGTGCTTAAATTGGATTTTGAAATGGCCTATGACTCTATTAATTGGGATTTTTTATTCGACATGTTATCAAAGTTTGGATTTGGAAACCGTTGGTTACGATGGATGAAAGCTTGTGTTTCCTCTGCTTAGATCTCCGTTTTGGTGAATGGGTCACCAACATCTGAGTTTTGTCCACAAAGAGGCCTGAGGCAAGGAGACCCATTGTCACCATTCTTATTCAACATTGTGGCAAAAGGTCTTAATATTTTGCTAAGTAGAGCTAGAGAGTTGGGTCTAATTTAAGGGGCTCTAGTGGGTTAAGAATCACGCACTTGCAATTTGTGGATGATACGATTTTGTTCTGTAATGCGGATAAAGCGGAGGTGGGCAACATTAAAAGAATTCTAAGATGCTTTGAGATTGTATCAGGTTTGAGAATTAATTATCACAAGAGTGTCATCTGTGGGGTTGGGGTAGATGAGGGTTTGATGTAGGAGTTTGCTTCTTCCTTAAATTGTCGTCACCATAAATTGCCTTTAAAATACTTGGGGGCTTCCTTTGGGGGCTAATCCCAGCAGGGGGAGTACTTGGAAACCTGTTCTTGATAAGTTCAAACAAAAATTGTCCACATGGAAGAGAAGGTTGTTATCTTTTGCTGGGCGCTTAACTCTTATTAAATCGGTAATGTCTAATCTGCCCATCTACTATCTCTCACTGTTTAGAATCCCTGCTGGAGTGGCAAAGGAAATTGAGAGAATGCAATCTGCAATTTGTTTGGGGTGGATCCAATCTCATAAGGAAAATACATATGGTCCGGTGGGTGGTAGTTTCTAAGAATAAGAAATTAGATAGGTTAGGGTTGAGGAGGATTAAAAGTTTCAATCAATGTCTCTTACTGAAATGGTGGTGGAGATTTGGTGTAGAGAATAAATCCCTTTGGAAGGAAGTGATTTGCTCCAAGTATGTGTCATTGGATGGAAGATGGACACCATAGTTAATAGGCAGAGAATCCAAGATCTAGTCGGATATTATTCAAGCTGTACTGTCCAATCCAGAGCTGCATCATTTTTATATCACTAATTTTCAGATTGTTCTGGGGGATGGGAGGAGAGTTTGATTTTGGAGAGACAAGTGGGTGAGTAATGTATGCCTAATGGAGGAATTCCCAAGGCCCTTTTCCTTATCTAATGATAAAAATGGTGTGGTATGGGTGTTCTTTGAAAAAAGAGAAGCGAATGATGGCTGGAACATGGACTTTAGAAGACCTCTGCTGGTCTGGGAGGAGGAAGAAGCTAACAGACTTTTTCATTTGTTGAACTCTACACCAATTCTGTGCAATACCAGATCTGATGAGCTCAAGTGTGGTGCAGACCCATCTACTATTTTTTCTGTTTCGTCAGTATATCTTTGGAGTGAATCACATATGGGACCTATATTACTAATGGCTGCTTCAATTTGGAATAATTTCGCTCCTCCAAAAGTGCAATTTTTTTGGTGGATGGCTTGGCTAGGTAAGATTAAAACTTCGAGTTTCCTCCATAGAATTGGAATTCTAACAGGGAATGTAAATCTTGATTGTGTTTTCTGTTATAATGAGATTGAAACTATGGAATATATTCTATTGTACTATCATTTTGTTTGGTTGCTTTGGTCCAACATTGTTCGATGGTGGGGTATGCAGTGGGTGCTACCAGGTTCAGTGAATGGACTGTTGAATTGGTGGGCTAGTTGTAGAATGAAGAAGCTAGAAAAGAAATTTTGGATGGTTCTTTCTCTGGCTATCCTTTGGTCTACATAGAAGTATCGAAATGATTGTATCTTAATGATTGCATCTTTAATGGTTCTCAACCAAACTTGGAAGACCTGTGTGAAATAGTGAAGGTTTGTGTAGCTATGTGGCTCAAAGCCTCACCAACTCAGGTGGAGTTTTCTATTAATGACCTAGTCTTTAACTTGCCACAGGTGAAGTTCTGTATTAGAAATGGAGGGTGAGTGATCTGGAGCAAATTTGGTGACATATTTACTAAAGAAGTGTTTGTTTTGAATGGTTGGTTGTTGGTATGATTGGTGTTCATGGTAGTTCAGATCTGGCAAGGTCTCATGTTGTTTGCTGATGAGTTTGATGTTTGGCTTTTGAATACACTGTTGTCTAGTTTGGTTTTTTGACCCACTGGTTTCCTATTATTACTATTTGAATGCCTTGGCTTCATGCTATTCTGCTGGTATTTGATGTTTGTGTTTGTGTTTCCTGTTGGTTTTTGTGCATACATTGTAGTTCTGCTTCTGGTTTTATGGCAGCAGTGAGTTTTGGCTGAGGTTACAGAGCTATTGACTGCAGAGTTATTTCTAAATAAAAACTGTGTATTATGCTACTGCTGTAATCTGCCTTTAATGTCTAGCCGTGGCTAGCCCATAATATTGCGGGTGTTACTTGCTGAAGTGTCCAAGATGCTTGTAACTACCTTGTGGAGCCTGATCAGTATGCTATCAGTAGTGATGGCTTGGTCTCTTGTTTTGTGTATTTGTTTTGGTGTTTGTGTTTTGTGTAGGATCACCAGTGTTTTCTTGTGCAATAGTAGGTTGACCTAATAGGTTGTGTTGCACTGATGCTCGTTGGATGGAATGTGCTCTATTGCTTCAGTTGGCTGATGATGATCTGTCTGGGCATGTTGGATCTGATCTGCTGTAGTGTAGAATGCTGAAAAATGAGTAATTTGTGCTGAACTGCTGTAGTGATGTAGTGTTGTTGTGCTGAACTAATGGTGAAAAGGAGTATTTCTGTGCTACTTCTGGAGCAGTTTGTTCTAATGGTTGCTACCTTGGATTTGTTTGTCTTGGCCTTTGAAAGCAGGAGTGCTGCTGTTCTGTTCTGCTGTCCTATGGTTCTGCTCTGGCTACCTTGGGTGTTAATTTTTTAGTGTTGCTAGGAGAGTGCAATAGTTTTGGGTTCACTGCTGGTGTCTGTTTTCTAGCTATCTTGGGTGTTTATTTCTTTAGTGTTGCTAAGAGAGTGCAACGGTTTTGGGCTACAAATTGATGTAGTTTTGGGTTACAAATTGGCAGATTTGTTCTATTTTTAGTTTTTGTTTCTTTGTTTTGGATTGGTTTCTCGCCAATCTGTGGGTTTAGTGCTAGCAGATGATTGTGCTTCCTCGTTGGTGCCAACCTAGTTGGGAATGTGGAGTGTTAGCTATGATGCTTTTTGCACTTCCCTCCTTTATTGATGTTTTTTGTTGCATGTTTTTGCTCATCTCATCAACAAAGTTTCCTTTTCTTTGCTGATCAAAAAAAAAAAAAAAAAAGAAACTTTCCCTTCTTGCCACCCCCTCTGCAACTCTGCCATCATCTCCCAAAATCTACAACCCCCTATCTTTTTTTTTTTTTTTTTTCCTTCTCCTCAACAACCCTTCCCCCACCGACAACTCCCACCTGTAATCCTTTCTCTTATCTTTTCCTCATCCTCCTCCTTCCTTCTCTTTTTACTATACACAAATATATATTATAGTGGCGCGAATGAAGGTAACAAAAGTAAATGGTTTAAAAACAAAGAATTAAGCAGCTAGTATATAATGATTCAATAGAACTAGCAAATTACTATGCACAACTATTTTAGCTACTATTTTAGGTATTTTGCTGGAAGAATTTTCCTTTAATTTGGCTACATATTTTAGCTAAATTGATAATTTAATTTAACTATTTTGATGTAGAGTCCTAAGCAATGCAATTGGCTCATGAACTTGGAATTCCAGCCGAGTGGAGGTGGCAAGTTGGGCATAAATCATGTTTCTACTTTCTATACCATTCTCTATTTTATTTTTCTATTCTTACATTTTGGTGGTGCGATAATATGAGACAAGCATAAAATACAAGATAAAAGAGGGAGTGGGAAGGATAATCTATGCCCCATAAGTTGGCCCTAATAGGTTTTATCTTTAACTTGAATCTTAGTTGTGATCTAAATTCAACGTGCATTCTCCATGAAATTAGCACTAAAGCCTAATCATTTAATAATGCTGTCAACTTGCAGTTGTTCATTTTCTCGATGGGAGCAGTGGTCGCTTGATCGGCTGGAATCTCGTCTCTTGTCCCATTTGGCCCGATGCCGTGGTTCAGGGCTTTGAGGTGGTACAGAATTTATTGGCTGAGCAATTTTAGAAGCTGTCTTGTTGGCCATGTTTCCAGCTTTAACCCGCAAAGCATCATCTTTCACTTTGCAGTATTCTTCAACTTTCTTCATCAACGACCAGACTGTCTTGGGGGGTCTTCTAGTCAAAGAACTGCGGAGAGCACTATCAGGATGCAAACCCATTTTGAAGGCGGTGATGGCCATGGAGTCGTTGCAAGCGTCATCAACAAGATTAAAGCACTCCCAATAGCGCGCCGAATATGCTCTTAGTGTTTCTCCTGGCTGGATCTGCATTGCCCAGAGAAAGTCGGCTTGTTTCGGCTGGACTTCATTGGTGATGAATCTGGCCTTGAAAGATTTATGTAATTGGTGAAAGCTTTTGATCGAAGCCGGCTCCAGTTTATAATACCACCTGACAGCCAATGGTCCCAAACTACTAGGAAATATTCGGCACATAAGGGCCTCATCGTCTGCATGCAATGTCATGGCTTGCTTGTAGTGACAGATGTGATCGGTGGGGTCTGATTTTCCATCATAGAGAGTGAACGATGGAGCTTTGAACTTTTTGGGCAGAACTGCCCTGGTGATCCGTCATACAAAGGGATCATGCTGGTCTTCTTCATCTGAGTTGTTTCTTCTGCGCTTATGCCTTATACGTGGACTCTTTTCAGAGGAACTGGAAGTTTCAAATCGTCCCTTCTTCTTGGGCTCCGGGGATAATAAGTCGGAGTCGCTATCAGTGTCTTGTTGTCGTGCTCAAGATCGTCAACCACCTGCCCTCACAAGTCATTCTGAATCTTGGCGTACAGCTTGTTTGGACTTCGCCACTTCCAAGGCCAAATCCTGACGGAGACGTTCATTCTCAGCGATCATGTTCTCCAACCTCTGTTCGTTTTACTTTGCTTGTTCCATGATCGCTTGTATTGCCTCATGCTCTGAAGTTGAGGGTGAGGCGAAGTTCAAAGCGCGTCATGCGGGGATAGTCTCCAGTCCAAGCATGTTTGTTGGAGTGAGATCGTCTCTCTGCGTGGTTTCATCAGTGACTATCGGAGGGTCTTCCATTACACCCGCCATGGATGTGTTTGAGTATTCCTACAGACGACGCCAATTGTGGAGAAGTGGTTTGGAAATACTCTTCTGATCCTGGGAGACACTCGTGATCGTCAGATAGACACCTGAAAAGAAATGAACACTTCGGTCGGGGGTGCCAGAATTAGCACTCCGAAAGACAACTCAGTCTCTACTCTCTCTGGGTTACTTTTGTTTTAAGTTAAGCATACTAGTTCTCACATACCTTTCTCTGACTGAAGATCCCATATTTATAGTATTCTCTTTGGGCCTTAAGGCCAGGCCCATCCATGATCCTTTACATGTACTTCTACTCGCCTTTGCTTTACTGGCTGGAGTGCCGATTACTTCTATTCGGCTCTTCGGTTGACTAGGATAAAAGCTGAATAGAAGTTACGTTCCGGACCGGACGGGTCTATTCGTCCCTATTGATCCAGAAATATTCGGCTCCCACAAAAATATTTTCCCAAAGACTTAGACAATTACCCAAAGCTCTTATTTAACCTCTTAATATAGATACACTATAGACACACCATTGAAGCTTGAGTTTGAAGCTTTTTTGCTAAGATTTTGAACACAATTTTAGTTACTTGATAGTGTTTAGATTGGAGTTTGTGAACCAAGAAACTCTTTCACTTCTCCAGAGGTTGATTCTTCAACTCTTTCCATTTCCTTTTCTTTTACTCTTCTTGTTCTTCATTTCCATACTATGTTTCAGAGTATTTTTGGGTTAAACATGTGATTTGAACCATGTTAAACGTGGAAGGGTTAGCCACACTTTCATAGGCTTGTTCTCTTGTGTTGCTCTCTTGTTGTTCTTCATGTTTTTACTTCTTTTCCTTCATTTGTAGTACTATTTTAGTTAGATTTTGATTAAATATGAATTGTATATATGTGTTTAAAACTTATATAGATGGTTTGATTCTTGTCTCATGTCTCTCTTCTTTGAAGATATTGCAAAGCTCTCTTCTAGTTTCTTCTTTGTAGCATGAAAACAGATGTTTTATCCATGTTCCATGAGTAGGAAGATGAGCTTGCAATTATCTCTCCATAGCTTTCATTTCTTGCTTTTACTTAGTTTAGTTTTGCTTTTGCTTCAAAGCTACATGAGAGCTCTTTCATCAAAACCATTACAGACTCTCTTCTTGTCCTTTGAAGCATGGAAATGGAGGTTTTAATCCATCTTCCATGAGTAAGAAGAAGAGTCTCTTTGGTTTTCTTAATGATGAAACCTCTTATGTATGAGCTTTGCCTCCAAGAATGGCTCCTTCTAAACTCATTCTCTCTAAGCTTGAGTATTCACTTACTCTTGTTTTCCATGAGATTCAGTGGGTTTCAGCCATATCTTTGATTATATCTTTCATAATTAGTTTTAGTTAGCTTTGAAATCATTAATCACCATCTCGTTGCTTTACTAATCATCATTTAAATGCTCTTGGGATGTTTGATGATTTGTGAAGAAAACGTACTCTCCCCTTGAGAATATATATTTTTTTCAGGAGAGAGAAGGAATGATGAACATCTTTTGGAAACCCCTTGTTTTGCTCTGTTTCAATTCTACCGTAGTAGGTGTTTCCTGAGCCATAATGGTTGGCTGCCATCACTTTGGACAGCCAACCAATTCTCAATGCCTGCCGGCCACCCTTCTTTGTACGGCTGTGGTGCTTTTTCAGTGAAACAGTGTAGATCTTAAGCCCCAAAACAGAGTCATTTTTAGACTGTGAGCAGAGTAGCTTTTAGCAGTGAGCAGTGAGGGTTTCCAGAAGATGTTCTCACCCGTCTCCACATGATTCACCACCTCTCCTTTGATTTCTTTACTTTAGCTACTTCAATTTGTATATTGTAATAATTAGTAGCTTCGATTAATTTGTGTCTGTAACTAAGTAGATCATGAAAATACTTAGTTCATTTGCTTGTTTTGTAATAGCATCTTTTGTTCGGGTTTGTAATAGTTAGTTAATTAGGGTATTCAGACTCTTTTGAAAAGAGAACAAATTTGTAACACTTGATGTATGTCTCCCAACACCCATTTATTTCTCCCATTTATTTACTTGTTTATTATAGTTGTATAGCATCATGTTTTCTCTCTCATTGCCATGATTTGCATCCATCTTTGCATGCATTAAGATTTGGCTCATCATACTATCATTGGCATTTTTACTTACTTGAATACATGTGCTACCGCATGCCTTGAATTGATTCATATGTCATGTTAAGTAGCCAAACCCGATAGTCACATTTTTGTATGTGTTGCATTAGCCACTTGCATCTTAGGAGCATGCATTTTTTTAACTATATTATTTTCTTTGGCTTGCCTCGGAGTACTAGGTGACCAAGTTTTGGCTTTAGCATATACATGTGTATTTGTGTTGCCATATCGAGCATAATACCATGAGGCTCTCTACTTATTTGAAATAAACTATTTGAATGCCTGTGGATATAGGTTATTTTACTTGCATTGGGGATGATTTTGATCAAATGTATGTGCGAGCTCATTTCTTTCATTTTGAGTTGTGTGCACCCAAATTTTTTTAAAAAATCACATAAAATCAAGTCATTTTCAAAGCAAGTGAAGCAGTCTATACTTGTGTGCCCTACATAGTAAGTTGGCATAATAATCAGAACATGAGCACATAATGTCCATAAAATTCACATTATGATTAGTAGAGGCCAATCTTTGATCGGGTGAGTGGGGGTGCTCAATTGATGACCTCTCCCTCTCAGGCCTAAGTTCCCGAGCCAAGACACTTTGGTTATGACGGACAAGTGACCTTTGGCACGAGTCACAGATTTCCTAAATTTTTCAAATATATTTAGGTGGTGACTCTGAAATCTGGCAATGCATTCCATTTTTGGCATCTCTAATGATTAAATAGATTTTCTAAGATTTGACAGATTTCGACTCTCATCTGTTTTTCTGTTTCATATTGCACTTGTGGAACTAGATTAAGAACCACAGGAGTCCAAACTATAGGGCTATCATAACCGAGGAGACTAAATCCCTCTGATGAGCACGAAAAACCAGCTATAATATAACATGTGAATCATCTCAAGACATGAGGTAGCATACAAAATCAAATAACAATCAATTAATTTCTTTTTTCATGGGTCAGCTCATCACCATGGCTGCCTTTGCCCTCTACCTGGTGATAAACGCCATAAAGCTCTCGTTGGGCTCTTGTCCGGTCGCCTCTAGTTCTTGGGTGGTTACCTCAATCTGGGTGTTGTAAGAATATTGAGGGATGAAATCCTCAGCTAATTTCTTCCAAACTTGCTTTACTGAGTCCTCCAGCTTGGTGTACCAGATAGTAGCCACTCCTGACAGAGTTCTTCCAAACAAGGAAAGCTTTTGAGCCCAAGATAGGCCCATGGGCCTCAGAATGTCTAAGAAGAGGCGAATATGAACCATAGGGTCACTGACCCATCAAATTTATCTGTGTGAAGCATTTTAAACCACTCAGGCAACCTCATAATTATTTCCGTAAGCCCATCCTCATTGTTTAGAGAAGAGTTGATCCCTTGTGATTTTTTGAACATTTTTTTCTAGCTTGGCTAGTTTTAGCATAGATGTGTCAAACTTATTCATTTCCAGGGGGAAGAGCCCTCCCATTGGTTGTGGAAGGGGAAAAAGTCCTCCCGACAATTGTGCGGAAACCCTAAGGTCTTCTAGTAAGTTGAGTACAGAAAGTTCCTCAGCTGGTGGAGGTGGATTTGGACTTGTCTGAGTCACCAGAGATGGTTGGGTAGTGGACGCCCCCGACGGGCGTTGCAATTCAACGAGAGCATTACCATGAGTGGCAACCATATTGGCAATAGCATCCAGGCTTCACTGAAGGGACAAAAACATGTCTGCTATATTCTCTGGAACTCGAGCCATCACTGATTCTGGTGAGTTAAGTGGGAATGATCTAGCTGGTGAAGGAATGGTACTTTGAACAGTCTACCAGTGCGAGTCTTACAAAACTTAGGTGATATTGGACCACTTTGAAGCTATAGTGCTACAACTACCTAGCAAAAACAAAAAAAACGAAACTCCCAATCAGAATTTCGGCAAGATTCTAGCTTAACTGATCATTATATAACATGTTGAAACACTAAATTCAACCCCTCAAAATGAAATTCCTAAACCACTGCTCAGAATTTTGAGAACCTTAGATCTCATACATTGCACATAGGATGAAAGAGAATAAACACCTCTATGGAGCATAGGCTTATCATTTCCTAACTTTGAATTGATCTAGGGTTTCACTATTCAAATAAGTGGCATCATACATCCTAGAATAGAATAGCATCATGTCCTAATTTTAGAAGTTAGTAGAGCTTACTATATGCACTGGGTCAGTCTTGGTCAAAAAGGGTACTGTAGCAAGACACCGATATACCCAATTTGGAAGATCAAGCGGTACGTGGTGATCCCAATTTCAAGACTTGGGCTCTCACTATATTAGAGCCCACGTCCATCTATCCGCCCAAAGCGAAATAGCTGTCTAGGATAACAGGTGACGACCATGGGACTTAGGCACACCAATGCATGCAATGCAATGAACATGTTATTGAAAATAAAAAACATATCATGGAGCTCGAGTCAAGGTTTCAAAATATCTTCAGCAGAGTCGCCAGAAATTGTCGCACCTCCTAGGGGGTACCCGTGAACGTTAAACAATTCAGACCCTCGATTTCTTTGATCTAGTCTCACGAGTGCAATGTGAAACATAAATAAGAGTCCAGATTTGGAAACTTTATAGAAAATCCATTTTATTACCATTTTTTTTTTTCTAGAAATTGACTACGTCATCAGATCTCATAGTCGCCACCTAATATTTTGAGAAAATTAGGAAACCTGTGACTCATGCCAAGGCCACTATTTGTCATAACCAAGGATGCTTGGCTTGGAACCTTAGGTATGAGGAGGGGAGGTCATTAATTGAGCACCCCTGCTTACCCAGTCCAAAGATCGACCTCTACTAAGCCATGATATGAATTTTATTTTCTTTATATGTTCATATTCTGTTATTTAATAAATACTAAAATTGCTATGTGAAACTAACAAATATAGACTGTGTCATTTGCTTTGGAACAATTTGATTTCATATATCTCAAAAAGTTTTTGAACAGTGCAATCATGACAATCAATTTTATTCCAAATTAAACAACACAACATTCATCCATTGGCATGCATAGAGTTATATCAAATAAGCAAATAGCTGCATGGTAGGATGCTAAACATAGTAAGAAAAACACATACAAGTAGGATGCTAAAGTACAAAAACTTACGCATTTACCGATGTCCCGCAAATAGGCAAACAAAGTTAGTAAACAAATGCATGATTCTATATACAAGACCCTAATGCAATTCACTCATGAAATAGAACTAAAGATCCAGCTTCTAATATATGACATGTGAATCATCTCAAGACATGAGGTAGTGCACAAAATCACATAATAATCAATTAAACTCACAGATGCAAATTTAGCCGAATCTTAAGGCATGAAATATGGATGCAAAGCATGGATATGATCACAAGTAAAATATACTACATATGTACAGAACATGAAAAGTAAATAAAAGAATGAGATAAGAAAAAGTGGGTGGGAAATTAAATATTACAAATCTGAATAAAGGGGGAAGAGGAATAAAAATATTACAACAAAATTAAATCCTCACAACTCTCTCTAACTAAAATAAAAAGGAAAACAGGAGCTTCAGGGGGGCCTTGGAGACTATCGGAAACTGTTCTACTCATCGTCGAGAGGCAGCTGGGTTCTATCCGGGAAAACACATTTGGCGAGAGCACTATTCATTCGGTGGTACTATTCACCATTGAAAGTACTATTCACCACAGCAATTACTATTTACCCTCATTGGTCATTCTTCTTCTTACCGAGCATTTTTCGTCCAGGACTATTTAGCAAAGGAGGTATTATTCTTCGTCAGGGTCACTATTCGTTGCCGAGGTTACTATTCACCATTGGAGGTTACTATTCACCACTAGTTACTTGGAAATGTTGAATTTTTTTATTATCAAACTTTCTTCTTTACAACCTTACGGTTATGGTGCATGCTTTGGAATCTCATCCAGATGTTTCAAATTTTAGCTTTAATGGAGTTGTGGATGGTGTATATTAGTGGATAAAAAGGTTGATTAAAACAAATTTGTATTTTTGAAAATCAACTCATCTCCCTTAAAATTTACTGAAAACAAATTCTCTCACTTCTTTTTCGTTTTCTTCCTTTCTTTTATTTTCTTCTTTTTTCTTTTGATCCTCCTTCAGCCTCAGCTTTTACTTGCCTTATATAGGAAAAAACTAGCTACAAACAAAAAAACAAGCATAAAATAATATAGTAATATAAATATCTAATATAGTATTATACATTGTGAAGAAGTGGTTTGGAAATACTCCTGGATCCTGAAGGACGCTCCTGATCCTCTGATTGTCACCTAAAAAAGGATTAACACTCCGTTCGCGGGTACCGGGATTAGCACTCCGACGGACAAATTAGTATTTATCTTCTCTCACTTGCTTGTGTCCTAAGTATCTTTTTTCTGTTCTCACCTACCTCTCTTTGGTTGATGTTCCTCTATTTATATTCACTTCTGGGCCCTTGGGTCGGGCCCACTCTTAATCCATTGCATGATTGCTCATTCGGCCCTTCTGTTGTATGCCAATTCCCACTCGGCTTCTTGTTCAACTAGTTCTATGGCTGATTTATCTATCCGGCTTTAGGATCACCTAGGGCGGAGCCGAATAGCATATATCCTAATTTTCCCCAAATTCATTTGGCTTACATATCAGATATATTCGACTCCCACAATTGCCCCCTAAACATCCTACTAATGCCAGTTAGTCAGCATGTTTGGTCTTGAACTTGGAGAGTCAAAAATACGGTAGCTTTCCTTATTCCAACACAAGTGTCAGAACGTTTACGCTTTTTAGGAATCATTATAATTTCCTACCCCTTCGTACGCTTCATTCATTTAATGTGATTTAAAACTATGTTGTCCCTTCGAATGTATGTTTTTTGAACACGCAAAGCTTCTTAGTTGCCTGCGAGTTTGCCTTCTTCATTTCACGACCTCTGCAACTTTTCCTCGTTCCTCACTGTCTTCCCTACTTCTTTCAAGTTCTCCTCTTCTCCGTTTTGACTCCCATTTCCTTGTTTTTTTTTTAGTTTAGTGTACTTCCTATACTGGCTAGGATGGCGAAACATCCGAAAGCCCTTCTTTCTACCGATCGAGTTTCTGGTTTTCGACACTATTTTTTCATTCTTGACGACATCCATCTATCACTCGTGGTAGAGAGCGTAATTGACATGGAGAGGACCGATGAGAGTACAATCATCTTTCCTCTCTTGCCAATTGCTGAGGGCGGAGTCTGTATCCCCCTTCGCCCGTTTTTGAACGCCATCCTTCATCACTAGGGTCTATTCCCTTCTCAGCCTAACGTAAACTTTTACCGAATCATAATGGGAATTGTAGAATTAAATTGATGCCTTAGGCTCAATCTTAGAATCCCTGCTATTCGACATTGCTATGCCTTGGCCAAGTCCTCTGATCGGCAGGGGCGTTACTTTCTTAGGGCTAAGGACACCAACCATCATTTGGTGACTATGCTTGCTAGCTTTGGCAAGCGTGTTTATGATGTCGTGGTCGTTGTTCGAGGCAACTGGGAATTTGGCGGGGGTGAAGATTGCCTAGATCCTGTGCCTAAACGAAAAGGTGAACCAGGTGGTCGCATAGTCCATGTGTATTTTTTATATATTTACCCAGCTTAGATTCTATGCACTTAACCATTTTATTTACGCAGGTAACGATTTGAAGAAAGTTCTAATCTCGGCTGATGACTCTGTACTTGCGCAAATCAAAACCATGCTCTAGTTCTTCAGCTGTCCAAACCTCCAAAAGGAAGGGAGGGCAGCCCATATACTTCTAAGATATGAGCCAACTTACGTTATGTTTTCAGCCGCAGATAACATTCTGATTCCAAGAGGCACACAACAGCTTACGGTGCTTATTTTCCCGAACTTCAAAAGTCTTAGGAAGATTGGTCTTGAAGCTTCAGATTTAGAGCCGGGGAATGAACAAATAGCTGAAGAAGTCGCTAAGCAGCCGAATCAGTCCACCTTGGACAGATTTGATAGTCTTGGGGAGGAGGTTGACGCAGCTCTAAATTTGGCTTTTGAGGAAGCCGGCCTTAATCCTCCATACAACCCTCCATCCACTTCAGGCCAAGTAGACGTCTCCTTTGAAGATATTTTTACCAACTTTGGGGACCTTCCCGGCGCATATCCTGAGAACATGACTAGCGAGTCACTCACGTAGATGGCCAGAAGGAAAAACGCCGAGAGGATGGCTGCCCGGAGGAAAGCCAAAGCCAACCGATCGGAACCTCCACCTGTTGTTGGGGCTGAGTCTTCTCCGCCTGCTCCTGTGGAAGAAATGACTCAGATTGATACAACCGAAACGGAGCCCATTGTCGATCAACAGGGCAATCAGGAGGCCAAGCATAGGGGAGAAAAACGTCATACTGAGCACGAAGCCGACTCCATAGAAAACCTAACCGATAAACGGCCGCGCATAGAGGAGTCAGACTTGGTTGTGCCATTTATTATACAACCAAGGTTAAAGAACGTGCTAATTGCTTCTGATGCATTGGCTGTGAAAGAGCCTACTGTGGCCTTAAGCATGGCCTCTTTAATTTCCCTGCCGGTTGACAGAGCAACCTTTCAAGCGGAGTTGGATTTGTTGTCAATAGCATTAGCTACTCAATCAGCCATATTGGTACATGACTTGAGCCTTGTCTGCAGCCTTGTGCCTAGATATATATATATATATATTTATTTAACTATAATTCCTTGTTTTGCAGGAAGGGGGCAAGATAGCTGAGATTGGTCACCGTCAACATGATGTTATCGACCAAATCGGCTTTCTTACAACCGAAGTTGAAAATGAAAAGAGCAAGGCCACAGAGGCCTCTCTCAGAGCTGAGTTCGAAGCGATGAGAGTGGCAGAAGAACAAGCGAGGGCCGACGCTAAGGCTGAAAAGGCCAAGAGTTCTGACCAACTCAGGTTGGCTACCGAAGAGAGGGCGAACGCGAACAATGACGCGCTTAAGTTAGCCAAGGAGGTGATTGCCAAACTGAAGGCTGATTTGGAAGCATCGAAGAAGGCAAAGGAAATAGCCGACTCTAAGATTTCCAAAGCATTCCAAGCTGGGAAGGACACCGCCTTGGAAAATTACGTGGAGGAAGTACCTAAGTTTGAGAATCGGGGCTTCAAACACTGCTGGCTCAAAGCCTTCGCTGCCGCTAATGTGACATTGGCAGAGCTAATTCCATACAAACAGGTGGACGTTTAGCCGCTAGAGTTTGACCCTGAAGATTTACTAGAGAGTAATTTTGATTTTTGTTAGGCATCTTGTGTGCATAGTTTCTGTAGATTTTTATTTACAGATTTTCATTTATTTATTTCAGTTAGAAGTTAAATGTAGGGTGATTTTCATGTGTAAAATGACTACTATTTCTACTCAATTTATTAATGAAAATTTCCTTTACCTATCTGTCTGTCTGTTACATGTGCTAGCTAATGGCTAAGTAGGATGTAAAATCATGAAATGAGTAAGTTAATTCGGTGATAAAATAACTGTGTATCTTTGCGATTTAGCCGAATATATTGATGAATCTGCCCTTGCCCTAGCTAATGAATGAACGAGACCGCCGAATATTGGTAGTTCATGGATTGGCTGGGGCACATCCACTTAGAAGCGCAAAGCTTTGAAATGTAGCCAAGTAGTTTAATGAATCTTCTGTTGCCCCAGCTAATGAATGAATGGGACCGCTGAATATCGGTAGTTCATGGATTGGCTGGGGCACATCCACTTAGCGGCGTAAAGCTTTGAAATGTAGCCGAGTAGGTTAATGAATCTGCCCTTCTCCCAGCTAATGAATGAATAGGACCACCGAATATTAGAAGTTCATGGATTGGCTAGGGCACATCACTTAGCGGTGCAAGCAAAGCTTTGAAATTTAGCCGAATAAATTGATGAATTTGCCTTTGCCCCAGTTAATAAATGAACAGGACCGCTGAATATCAGAAGTTCATGGATTGGCTAGGGCACATCACTTAGCAGCGCAAAGCTTTGAAATTTAGCCGAATAGATTCATGAATCTGCCCTTGCTCTAGCTAATGAATGAACGGGACCACCGAATATCGGCAGTTCATGGATTGGCTGAGGCATATCCACTTAGCAACGCAAAGCTTTGAAATTTAGCCGAATAGATTGAAGAATCTGCCCTTGCCCCAACAAATGAATGAATGGGACCGCCGAATATGTATAGTTCATGGATTGGCTGGGGCACATTGACTTAGCGGTGCAAAGCTTTGAAATGTAGCCAAGTAGATTAATGAATCTGCCCTTGCCCCAGCTAATGAATGAATGAGACCGCCGAATATCAGAAGTTCATGGATTGGCTAGGGCACATCACTTAACGGTGCAAAGCTTTGAAATTTAGCCGAATAGATTGATGAATCTGCCCTTGCCCCATCTAATGAATGAACAGGACCGCTGAATATCAGTAGTTCATGGATTGGCTAGGGCACATCCACTTAGCAGCGCAAGGCTTGGAAATTTAGCTAAATAGATTGATAAATCTGCCCTTGCCCCAGCTAATGAATGAACGGGACCGCTGAATATTGGTAGTTCATGGATTGGCTAGGGCACATCCACTTAGCGGCGCAAAGCTTTGAAATGTAGCCGAGTAGATTAATGAATCTTCCCTTGCCCCAGCTAATGAATGATGGGACCGCTGAATATCGAAAGTTCATGGATTGGCTAGGGCACATCACTTAGTGGCACAAAGCTTTGAAATTTAACCGAATAGATTGATGAATCTGCCCTTGCCCTTGCCCTAGCTAATGAATGAACGGGACCACCGAATATCGGCAGTTCATGGATTGGCTTAGGCACATCCACTTAGCAGCGCAAAGCTTTAAAAATTTGGTGTAGAGTATTAAAGAGATCGCCTTAGGAATGCTACACCAAAAATTAATAAATGGTGTGGGGTATGCACGCGCGTGGGTGCCATGTTTGCGTTCAAATCCAACAAATTGCGAGAGGGAAAAAAGCATTGTGTAAAACCAAGCTGGATGACTGTGGATGGCAAGAAGACTATTATTCAGCAGCAAAGAGAATGGTAGGACACTGGCAGAACTGGACGTAGAGATGAATCAAGGTGGCGAGCCTATACGCACAGGGAGTAAGATGTCAGGGGAGCATGAAAGGTGTCACTCCCCATGTCGTCAAAGTAGGTCACCCAGGAAAGAGAAGCAGCAACGAGGTAACTTCCCCCGTTCGAGAGAAGAAACCAGTGGGCTACTGCGCTCATTGAGTTTTTTGGTCTTCGTTGGGAACAAACCGATGACGGAAGTGGATTCGATTATCTGCGACCCAAAGGTGGCAGTCGAGTTCGCTTGACATATTTTTCCGCCATAAGTCCAATAGTCGATGGTCGGCCAAGCTGATTACGAAGTTGTTCGAGAGGGAGTCTATGGAGCAGTAAAGGTGTTATATACCTCATATAAAATCGGCATGCGTCTTCGTGCTGTGTGAAGAGAGATAGAGAAAAAGGACGGTCGCATTCGGAGCTTGGAAGCTCGCGCAGAGAGAGCCCAAAATGATCTAAAGAAAGCTAAAACCTCTGAAACTCAATCGGCGAGTCAAGTGGACCCGATTGTCACAGAATGAGTAAATCGAAAAATTTTGGATCACGAGATTGCCGACCGAGAAACGGCAAGCATGTTCGCAATAGACGCTGCGAAGACCAGGTCTTATGAACAAGGCTTCCATGACGGCCGAAAAATTGGAATAGGCAAGACGATGGAAAAACTAGCCGAGGAAGTCTATCAATGCGAAAATCGTGGATTTAAGCATGGATGGATCAAGGCACTGCAGGCTGCGGATGTTGATTCAGCGTCGCCTTTATATCAAAGTTATACTTTTCTGTTTGAGGCTTTCGATGCCGAGAAGACTGACGACGAAGATGGAGCCAAATAATGTTTATGTATATTACTTACATTGTTCCGTTTCTTTCTTCTTCTTCTTCTTATTCTTCTTCTTTTTTTTTACATTGTTCCGTTTTTATGTAAATCATGTATGCACAATCTATTTCATGAAACATTTTATTTTGAATGTCTGTATATTGTTTCAATCAATGTTTGTAGATTAAGTCATGACCATCTACTACTTTATGTCAATTGCATTTGCGCTTGTTAATCGCAATATCCACGAAGGGCGCTTCGAATTCGGAGGCTTATTCGGCCCAAACGAGTCATTCACGGATGGGGCTCCAAATTTGAAGGCTTTTATGTCAGCCAATCGTGATATCCGCGAAGGGCGCTTCGAATTCGGAGGCTTATTCGGCCCAAACGTGTCATTCACACATGGGGCTCCGAATTCGGAGGCTTTTTGTGTCGGCCAATCATGATATCCACGAAGGGCACTCTGAATTCGGAGGCTTATTGTGTTGGAAAATCGTGATATCTACAAAGGGCGCTCCGAATTCAGAGGCTTATTTGGCCTAAACGTGATGGGACTCCGAATTCAAAGGCTTTTCTTTTTTGTTGGCCAATCGTGATATCCACGAAGGGCGTTCCGAATTCGGAGGCTTATTCGGCCCAAATGTGTCATTCACGGATAGGGCTCCGAATTTAGAGGCTTTTCTTTTTTGTTGGCCAATTGTGATATCCACGAAGGGCGCTCCAAATTCGGAGGCTTATTTTTATAACATAACTCTCAAGACAAGAAAAAAAAGGCACTACATTGGAAAAATGAAAGATGTACATGGCGAAAATTCAAAACAAGCTATCATGAAATACAAGTTTGCTTAATGATAAAATTTGCACAAGTGTGTGGAATTCCAGGGACGCAGCAAACTTCTCCTGTCCATGTCTTTGAGCCGATATGCCCCTGTTCCTGCGATTGAGTCAATCTGATAAGGGTCATCCCAATTAGGACCTAACTTTCCGTCAGCGGGATTCCTAGCAGCGAGAAGCACTTTCTTGAGGATGAATTCTCCTGGGGTATAACGACGACACATTGATTATACGATTTAGCGAGCTGTTGTTGGTACCATGCCATGGAAGCAAGGGCACGGTCTCAGCGTTCTTCAATCAGAGTCAAGTCCAAGGCCAACATCATGTCATTTCAGCCCATGTCAAAAACCTTTGATTTCAAAGTTGCAAGGTCGATCTCTAGGGCGATGATTTCCTGGGTTCCGAAGCACAGAGCAAACGACGTTTCTCTAGTGGATCGCCTTCGAGTAGTACGATGAGCCCACAGCATGCTAGGCAGCTCTTTGACCCATCTACCTTTAACTTTCTCTAGCCTTTTCTTGATGCCATCCAGAATGACTTTGTTGGTGGCCTTTGCTTGACCGTTTCTTTATGGGTAAGCTGGCAAGGAAAAGCAGGGTCGGATACCATACGTGTTGCATAATTCTCGATACACGCCACAATCAAACTGGGTATCGTTGTCTAAGACAAGCGCCCTTGGTACGCCGAATCTCGTTATGATGTTTCTCCATACAAAACGCTTAACGTCGGCATCTCGAATATGTGTTAGTGCCTCTGCTTCGACCCATTTTGTGAAATAATCCATCGCGACAATTAAGAATCGCTTGTTCTCTGGAGCCCGTGGTAATGGTCCGATGATATCAAGCCCCCATTGAGCGAACGGGCAAGGACTAGTGATAGAGTTTAACTACTCGGCAGGCCGATGAGTTAAGGGGAAAAACTTCTAGCATTGTTCACATCTCTTGACATAACACTCGGCATCGGTTCGCATGGTCAGCCAATAGTACCCCTGCATTACGGCTCGATGGGCCAGAGAATGTCCACCCGAATGGGCACCACAGCTGCCTTCATGTATTTCAGACAAGAGTTCATCGACTTTATCCGGGTGAACACATTCTAAGTACGACCCAGAGAGAGATTTTTTGTAGAGCTTCCCCTACGGGTTCAAGTAGTATCGGAGGGCTTTGTTTCGCAGTTTGTGTGTCTCTTTCTTATCCACCGGGAGCTGCTTTGAAGATAGGAATGCAGCAATAGGGTCTATCCAACTTGGACGTGGTTCAATAACATTGATCTGAGCTGATTCTAAAAAGGCAATGCTCGACTCAGGGACGAACCCTACTTCAATTGTCTGCTTAATTTTTGAGTTGATGGTAGAGGCTAGGTAAGCCAGGGCGTCCGCATGCGTGTTCTGATCTCAGGTTATTTGATTCAATTCGTGGTGATCAAATTTCGCAAGCAAAGAATTGGTCGTTTTCATATAAGCTGCTATATGGTCATTTTTGGCTGCATATTTCCCTTTCAACTGGTTGATTACTAGCTTTGTGTCATAGAAAACAAGCAGACGCCGCGCACTGAGGTGAAGTGCATTCTGTAGGCTGGTTAACAATGCTTCGTATTCAGCCTTATTCTTTGATGCATCGAAGCCTAGTTTGATAACCTGTTCTATTATTGCCCCTTCGGAGGTCATGATTACTACGCCAGCCCCACTGCCACGTTGGTTCGATGACCCGTCACAATACATCTGCCAAATGTTTTCAACATACATTCTCCAGTTGGGCTTAGGTTGCACTTGATCAGACTTAACGTCAGCAAGGGATCCTATGAATTCGGCTACAAAGTCGGCGAGCACTTGCCCCTTAATGGAAGTTCTGGGTAGAAACTGGATATCATACTAGCCAAGTCCAAGAGCCCATTTCGAAATGCGCCTCGATGCATCCGCGCTGCGGAGCGCTGACCAGAGGAGATAGTCTGTTAGTACCCCAAAGGTATGCCCCTGAAAGTAATGCATCAGTTTTCTTGCGGCCATGAAGAGAGCAAGGATAAGCTTTTCCAATAGAAGGTAACATGTTTTGGTGTTGGCCATTGCTTTGCTCACATAGTAAACTGGTCGCTGCTCCCTAAGTTCTTCTCTTAACAATACGGCGCTGACCGCCCGGTCGGATACCGCCAGATACAAAATGAGCGGATCGCCTGCCGCAGGTGTTGCCAAGACTGGTGCTGATTGGAGATAAGACTTCAAGCTGTCCAAAGTGGCTTGGCACTCGGGGTCCATTCAAATGCTCTACCTTGCCGAAGTGTGTGAAAGAATTATTGGTAGTGATCTGTGGAATGGCTAATAAACCTGTTGAGCGCGACGACCGTTCCTATCAACTTCTGAACCTCTTTGACTGACCGAGGGGATCCAAGCTCTAGAATTGTCGTTATTTGTCTCGGGTTGGCTTCGAATCCACGGTGGTTAATGATGTAACCAAGGAAATTTCTGAATCTGATGCCGAATGCATACTTCGAGGCGTTCAATTTCATCTTGTACTTTCGAAGGATGCCGAATGTCTTTGCCAAATCGGCTAGATAGGCTTGCTTTTCCTTGGATTTGACCACCATATCGTCGATGTATACTTCCATGGTACAACCGAGTTGTTCCCTGAACATGGCAGTCACTAGTCTTTGGTAAGTTGCCCCCGCATTCTTCAGCCCAAAAGGCATGACCTTGTAGCAATAGGTTTCTTTTGGGGTAAGGAATACGATTTTTTCTTGGTCCTCTGGATGCATGGCGATTTGATGGTAGCCTCTGTAGGCATCCAAGAAGCTCATGCGTCGATGACGTGTCGTTACATCTATGAGTTGGTCTATTCTGGGCAAGGGAAAACAATCCTTGGGACAAACTTTGTTTAAGTCCGTGAAATCCACATAAACACGCCAAGAGCCATTCTTCTTCTTTACAACCACAATATTGGACAACCATGTGGGATAGGTTACCTCACGAATTGCCCCGGCATCAAGTAACCGATCAACTTCTTCAATAACGGCCGAAGTATGCTCCGCAGCTGACCGCCGACTTCTTTGAATAATTGGCTTACATTTCAGATCAACGTTTAAGCGATGCTGGGCCATAGATGGATCCACTCCTGGCATCTCATATAGTGACCATGCAAACACATTGATATTGCCGAGTAAGAAGGATACTAACTCTTGCCTTTCAACTTTATCCAAGGAAGCGCTGATCATGAAGATCTTGTTAGGATTCCCGTCAATTTCGACTTGATCCAAGGCTTCGGTTTCCTTTTCACTTGGGATTTTCCCAATGTCTTTGAGGCTCTCCCTATTCGGTACCTCAATTTAATGCACTTCCAGCTCCCTTGGTCTCTTTGCAATAAGAAGATAGCATGCCTGTGTCTATTTCTGAGAATCGCGAATTTGTTCGATACCGTACTTAATTGGAAAACGATGTAGTTGATGGTAGGTGCTTGGCACAACTTGCATTGTATGCAACCAAGTTCTTCCCATGATGAGATTATACGGCGAAGGAAGCTTGGCAACCAGAAATTCTACATCTACTGATCTGGTGCCCGCCTAAACTGGTAGTGCCATTTTGCCCAAAGGATACTCCGGGTTAGCAATGAAGCCGAATAATAGGTAATTAGCTGGAGACAGATCTAAGTCTGTGAAGCCAAGTTTGACAAAAGTTTTGTAATACATTATTTCCAAAGTACTGCCCAGGTCAATAAGAACACGCTCAATGGTGAATCTGTTTACGCGTAGCTCGATGACGAGGGGATCAATGTGGGGGTGAGTTACTCCAACTAAGTCACTATCATCGAAACTAATCCTTCCAGTTTCATAGGGCCGTTACGCTAGTGTGATTAGGCTATGGGGACTAGACTGCAACTGAATTGTATGCACCTCGGATGATGTCGGCAAGCTGTATATCATATGAATGACACTAAGAGGAGGTGAGTCCGACCGTAGAGCTACTGTATTTGATGGATTGTTCTTTCGGACATGTTGCATAAGACGGCCATCTTGCACCAACTCCTCCAGGTGATTCTTTAGTGCATAACAACTATCGGTGTCATGATCGTGGTCTTTGTGATACTCACACCATTTATCCCGTCTTCTTGCATCGGGAGGTCCTGTCATCTTGGGCGGCCACTTGAAGAATGGAAGGTATTGAACTTTCGATAGAATCTTACTGATCGGCTCTATTAACTCCGTGCATTTCTTGCCTAAGAGCCTGGTGCGCCTGCTCTCCACTTTGATACTGTTCATTAGCTCGATGTGAACATTGATAGTTTGATCGGCGTGAGTCACGCCTTTTGTCTCGTGTAGCTTGATTCCGCAGCTCAGGGCTTCTTGATGGCATGACGTTAATCGGCTAAAGAACTCCCGACGTGGCAGTCCTAATGGCTTTATGTCCGACTTTGACTCGTAGGGCATCGTCTTCCACTTTGCAATATTCTTCGACCTTCTTCATTAATGCCCAGACTGTTTTGGGGGGCCATCTGGTTAATGAACTGCGGAGGGGACTATTAGGATGTAATCCCATCTTAAAGGCGGTGATGGCCATGGAGTCATTGCAAGCATCATTTACCAAATTGAAGCATTCCCAGTAGCACACCGAATATTCATGAAAGGTTTCGCCTGTTTTAATTTGCATCGCCCAGAGGGAATTGGCTTGCTTTGGCTGGATCTCATTAGTGATGGAAGCTCTTAATCGACGCCGGCTCCAATTTATAATACCACCTGACAGCCAACAGTCCCAGACTGCTTGAAAATATTTGACACATGAGGGCTTCGTCGTCAGCATAAAGTGTCATTGCTTGCTTATAATGGCGAATGTGATCGGTAGGGTCCGATTTTTCGTCGTAGAGGGTGAATGACAGTGCTTTAAACTTTTTGGGTAGTACAATCCTTGCAATTCGTCGCACAAAGAGGTCATGCTTATCTTCCTCATCTGAGTCATCACTCCTTCCTCGTTTATGTCGTACATATGAACTTCCTTCAGATGAGCTGGATACATCAACTCGTCCTTTTTTTTGAGCTCTAGGGATGGTGAGTCAGAATCGCTGTCATTATTACATTTCCGAAGTCGACGTCGTTGACCATCCTTCTTTCCTGAAGGTCAACCCCGGTCTTGGCATACGACTTGTTGGGATTTCACCACCTCCAAGGCCAAATCCTAGCGCAGGCACTCGTTCTCAGCCATCATGTTCTCCAGCCGCTGTTCATTTTGCTTCGCTTGATCCATAATCGTCTACATTGTCTCATGCATTGAAGTTAAGGGTGAGGTCTGAGTTACTAAATCGAAGTTCAAGGCCCGTCATGCTGCGATATTCTCCGGTCCAAGCATGTCTCTTAGAGTGAAGTCGTCTCTTGGCGTAGTTTCGTCAACAACTATCGAAGGATCTTCTATGACACCCGCCATGGATGTGCATGAGTATTCTCACAGACGGCGCTAGTTATGAAGAAGTGGTTTGGAAATACTCCTGGATCCTAAAGGACATTCTTGATCCTCTGATTGTCACCTAAAAAAGGATTAACACTCCGGTCGGGGGTACCGGGATTAGCACTCCGACAGACAAGTTAGTATGTATCTTCTCTCACTTGCTTGTGTCCTAAGTTTCTTTTGTCTATTCACACCCACCTCTCTTTGGTTGATGTTCCTCTATTTATATTCGCTTCTGGGCCCTTGGGTCAAGCCCACTCTTAATCCATTACATGATTGCTCATTCGGCCATTCTGTCATATGCCAATTCCCACTCAGCTTCTTGTTCAACTGGTCCTATGGCCAATTTATCTATTCGACTTCAGGATCTCCTAGGACAGAGCCAAATAGCATATATCCTGGTTTTCCCCAAATTCATTTGGCTTACATATAAGATATAGTCGGCTCCCACATACATATATATATATATATGTTGAATTGAGATGACAAAACAAATCGGCTGGCGACCTGTATTATTATTTTTTATTTTTTAATTTATATAATAGATAATATAATATAAAATATCTAAACACTATAATGTGTGTGTATGTGTCTGTGTGTGTGTGTGTGTGTGTGCGTGTTTAGTTGGTTGGATGTCGATAGTCGAGAGGCTGACCGACATCAATTTTTTAATTATTTTATCTTATAATATATATAATGCATAAAATATTTAAGATGGATAAGATGTATAATTTATATTAATTTATATAAAAATATCCAAAATATACAAACACAAAAAATTATGTACAATTATAAAATATTATAAATTCACAATCCAATAAAATATATTTTACTAGTCTATAACAATTTGTCCAAAACGGGTGAAGGTTGGGATTAAAGCTTAAATCCGCTTTTTCTATAAAAAATTCACAAAATAGCATATTCCAATTTTATCATCGGGTGTTCAGAAGAAAGAGCTCAAGTCTTAGGGTCGATCAAAATGGGATGTCTACAAACCTGTTCAGACGTAACCAACATTCTAATTTTCAACTCGCAATCACCAATAAAACTAGAACGGTTATAAACAACATCAATATGTACAAAACTCATAACCATGGAGTATAAATGGGTCGAGTCATAACCCAGGCCGCTGTAAGAGTTGAACTCATGACCTCTCTCTTAGGACAAAGCCCTTGGGAGAGTCATGGTGGACAACTAAGCTAAGCCTAGTTGGTTGGGTTTTATTTATTTTTATTGAACACCTTAATTAATTTTTATTTTACCCTTCTCCACCCACTTGCTGTTGGGACTACCATTACCACTTGCAATAACTTTCCCTTCCTGCCGCTCCCTCTGCAACCCTTCCATCATCTCTCAAAATCTACAACCCCCTACCCTTTCTTTTTTCTTCTTCTTCTCCTCTGCAACCCTTCCCCTACCGATGACTCTCATCTACCATCTCTTCTCTTCTCTTTTCATCATCCTCCTTCTTTCCCCTGCTCCCCTTTTACTATACACAACTATTATAGTGGCAGAGGTGGGGGTCACAAAAGTAAATGGTGTAAAAATAAAGAACTAAGTGGCTAGTATATAGTGATTCAATAGAACTAGCTAGTTACTATGTACAACTATTTTAGATACTATTTTAACTATTTTGGTGGAAGGATTTTCCTTTAATTTGGCTACCTATTTTAGCTAAATTGATAATTTAATTTAACTAGTTTGATGTAGAGTCCTAAGCAATGCAATTGGCTCGTGAACTTGGAATTCTAGCCGAGTGGAGGTGGCAAGTTAGGCATAAATCATGTTTTTACTTTCTATACCATTCTCTATTTTATTTTTCTATTCTTACATTTTTGTGATGTGATAATATGAGACAAGTATAAGACACAAGATGAAAAAAGAAGTGGGAAGGATAATCTATGCTCCACAAGTTGGCCCTAATAAGTTTTATCTTTAACTTGAATCTTTGTTGTGATCTTAATTGAATGTGCATTCTCCAAGAAATAGCCACTAAAGTCTAATCAACAAGTTAATTAATTATTTAATAATGCGGTATTTTGAATGTTTAAAATGAGTTGACTTATTAAAAAAAAAAAACTTAATTTAGAAATTAATTGGAATAACCAATGTGAAAAGGACCTTGCATTCAAGGTTAAAACCAATGTCATTAGCATTTGTTTATTCCAAGCCAAATCGTGCAATTTTAGGCATAAGGGCTGTAAATGAATTGAATTGATTAGGAACAAGCTTAGCTCATTATTGTAGTGGCTCGGGTCTGGAGCCAACCTATTTTATTCTTTCGGGTTAGGGCACGTGGTTGTCTAAGTGCCTTTGGCCTTATTTGGGTGGTTTAGGTCCTTGGTGTACTTTAGGTTGGCTACTAGGCAGCAACCCAGTATTTCTTGTGTTAACTAGTCATGCCTGCGACCAGTTTGTTCGAGCTTGCAAGTAGGTCACCCCCGCGAGAGGCCGCGACCAAATCGAGTGTCAGGTATGTTGGCTGGGATGAGGGTGCATGGCCCGCGATGGTGGCATGCAACCTTCACAATCACGTCCACGATGTCTATGGTCGCCCCTGTAACCAGTCTTGTCTTCTTCATCACGACCATGGTATGGCCTACGCACCCGCAGTCTGTTTCTCTATATAAGGTGCCAAAAGGTGAAAATATCTTATTTTTTAGCTTTATTTTCTTCTCTCTCCCCTCCTTTCTACCGTATTTGGCCTTTTCAAACTTTTAAGCTTGGTTTTCATCTATTGTCACCCATGTTCTAGCCCAAGTTCCATAGACTAGGCGAGGGCTTTCATTTAATCTGAGCGTTTCGTCGTTTCGTTGCCTGTGATTTTCGAATTGTCTCCTCTTCGCTTCAAGAGGTAGGGATTCTTTTTGCTTCTCTTCAATTCCTCGTTTATAAATAGACATGTGGTAGATTTTATTGCATTAAAAGCATATTTTTTGTGTGATTTTCAAAAGCATGATTCTGGATTCAGGGTGAAGGTTTTATGGAGTCAGAATTATGTTTTGTGATTGTTTTGGCAAATTGAGAGATAGCTAAACTTGTTTATGTCGAGAGTAGGAAGAAACCCTAATTTATCATTATAGGTTTAGTTAATCATAAAGGGTTAAGGATGTGAAATAACCAAGTTATGTGTTAAAGAATTGGATTAGTGGTTTAGTAGTTAAAATGAGAATTAACTGGGCTTAGTAGTTGTTTTGATTACTTTTGTGTTGAGTTGGGTTGTAGTTGTTTTTTATAAATTGGATTTCTTTAAGGAACGAGGGGTTTTGGCTAAGGGTTGGAGATGTTGCGAAGTTGGCATAACGGATTTGATTTTGGAAATAAAATGATGGGTTTAAATCTTTTTTGAACTGAAATGAGAAATGGTTGATTTGAAAAGGTAGAATTAGTTATGGATTTATATGGTAAGAGTTGTGTATGTATTTATCTGTTTAGAGGTTTTGTCCTTGGTCATTAGTGGAGGAAGACATTGTTGATGTTGAATAGGTTATGTGCGTGTATTACACTTGTACGGTATTTATGTAGTTTAACATGTTGTGCTATTATTGTGATGTTGTTTGGGAGGTTCGTTTCTCTCCAATTAAACCGGTAAAATGTGGTACCTTGACAGAGGTTCCACTCCCTTCCGATTTGCGCCCAGTAAAGTGTGAATGGAGTTCTATTTCTCTCCTAGTGGGGTCGGTAAAGCATGACGCCTTGTGATAGGTTCCTCTTCCTTCCGGTTTGTGCCCGACAAAGTGTGATCTTGAGGTTGTTCCCCTCTAGGTGAGGCCGGTAAAGTGTTTCTTAAGGTTGTTCCTATTATGGATGTTTCTTGCCCTTGGGCCTATGGCCAGGGGAAGTATTGGATGTGTTATTGTATATGCCAATGTAGTGGGTTGTGTTATGAGTTTGGGTTATGGTATGTATATGAGAGTGTGTTTCCAAAACAAGTGTGGAGATGAAATTCTTTTATATCAACGTGGATGTTTAATGGATAAAGATGGTGTTGTGGAACATGTTTTTGGAACTAAACCGAATAATTGGAAAAAGAACAAGTGGTTTTACACCTTGTGGTGTTAAATGGATGTTTTTGGGAAGACTGTACTTACTAAGTATATTTTGATTATTGAACTGTCACATTATCTATATCTTATGTCTTGATGCATTCATGGTAATAGATATTTGTATGTCGTTATCGTTTAGGATTATATTGGGATCTCTATTGGCTTTGTGTTCATCTAATGTGTTGACAAACTTTTCATGTACATGGCTAGAGGGATTGTTTGGACTTGAAGTCTTTTATTTATTTATTGGCCACGGAGCCTTATATTTGTTGGCTGAATGCGATATATTGTATAAGGGTAGATCCCGTTCATTTGTTGTTATTCAATGTATGCCTAAGGGCATTGCATAAGATTTTGTTTATATATCATCATTACTTCGGAGAGAGAATGCCATTATTTATTTATTTGTCTGTGTGGCACGTGTATGATATCATTGAAATTAGTAATAATATAGAGAATTTGGTAATGGATTCGGGTAATAAAGTTAGGGCGTTACATGTTAAGGGCTCGAATATTAGGCTTGATTAGTAAACGAGCCGAGTTCGAACTTGAATAAGCTCGGCTCGTCAAGTTCAGCTCGTTTATCTTTATTTAAATTATATATAAATATATTATTTATATATTAAATAATATAAATAATATTTTAAAAAAATCGAGACAAGCCGAATCGAATCGAACCGAACTGAACTCAAATTTCATTAATATTAACTAAGGGTGTAAAGCTTGCTAGCAGCTCGGCCCGACTAAGGCCGTCTATGCCTGAGCCCTGCCCAGCACCCTGGGCCTAGGCCTGAGCCATGTGTTTTGGAGCCTAGCCCACCTGGCCCAGCCCATCGGCTTGCTCAAGCCCCTTGCCACCCAAGGCATAATGCCATTTTTTGCAGAAAAAAAAAAAATTTAGGGGAAAAAATAGGGAAATTTTTTTTAAAAAAAATAAAATTTATTCAAGCCCAGCCCGCCTAAGGCTTGAATACCCCTGGGCCTGGGCCTAATTTTTCTGGCCTGAAGGCTTGCCCGGTCCAACCCGATTTTTGGTGGGAGCCTGCGCAACCTAATATGGGTCAATCAAGCCTAGACCTGGCCAGGCCAAATTTACGTCCCTAATATTAACATATCGAGCCGAGCTCAAACCTAGTTACATATCGAGCTAAGCTCGAGCTCAATAAATGAGCTCGATAAGCAAACGATCCGAATTCAAACTTAGCAAAGCTCAACTCAACTCATTTGTAGCCCTAGGTATGAACATACCTTCAAGTATGATTCGGTGTGATTAAATTTACAATATAATCACATTTTGTGACAATTCCAATGACATCGACAAATCATAATTTGGAGTTTTGATTCAATGTGATCATTTTGTTTGGTTCTATTTTTTAAATTAAATTTTTTTTAAATTATGTTTTTATTTTTTTAAATTTTTTTAACTATTTTTTAATATTTTAAATAATTTTTGTTTTCACTCTTTAGATATATTTAATATAAATATAATTAAAAAGTATATTATTTGTGAAAAAAAGATCTTTAAAAAATTCAATGAACAACAAAAATATAAAAACAAATATAAAAATTCAGTACATTTTTGTATTATTGTTTATTTATTGATATTTTTTTAAGAAAATTACAAATATTTTACTTTTTAGGTACATTTAGGTTACGTGGGTCTTAAAAAAAATATTACTTAAAATATTAAAAAAATTCACCAAAAATACGGAAAAAAAAACTTAATTTTCAAACAATTAAATTCAACAAATTATCCTAACAAATATCAAATCCCATTGTAGGAAAATAACATCGTGCCATCACTAGAGATTGTTGTTGTGAACCCTTATGAGGAAACATATTAGGGCTATTTCGATAATTTAAATTGTTCATATTATAGAAATTCAATCCATGATCAAAATTATGCTTCTTTTAAAAAAAAAAAAAAGTAATATGATATTGTTATGTGATTATGAATGTTTGACTAATTTAATTTGTTGTCACAAAAAATTTACTCAACGAACCTATAATATAAACAATTTCAATTATCAAAATAGGCCCGATACTGAACCCTATGAGAGGTCACAAGAAGCATCCCTAAAATATATTCAGTTATGATATTAGTGGTCTTTAGTTATGAATTTAGTTAAACTAAAAGTTTAAAATCATTAAAAAAAACCTTTCCCGATTTAATTTACAATGACATAACATTTTAAGTGTCAATTTTTAATTTTTCACAAATTCATCTCTATAAATCACAACTCTCCTACTCCATCATTATAAGTGAATTTGAAGTCCAAATTGTGAGTCACCCGCATATTTCTAAACTAACATGTGACTTGAAATGGTTGTGGGGCCGCCAAAATATTAAATCAAAACAATTTATGAACTTAATTGTAGTCATTGTTTTTAAATATAAATTAAATCAGATTTGATTATGACTCAAATTACAAGTCAAATCAACTCATATTTATTTTTTATTTTATCATCCAATGACTGAAATCGAAAATACATATAGTATACACCTTCTTGAGAAGTGTGCACGTAGTAGTCCTTCCCATAAATGGCACTACGCATTACACATTTTGAGCGGGGCATTCTAAACTCATCTTTTTGACTTGCAAACAAACAAATATATGGAGTCTCATGGTTTGCAAACACATAAACTTGTGGTGTTGGTGTTGCTTCTTGTGGGAGTTGTGTTGTTTGCTTCTCAGACATGTAATGGAAGGGACATTGTTGTGACGCAGCGTCGTATATGCGAATCACAGCAAACACTTACGGGGTTTGGCGGAGAAGATGACTCCTCCTTAGAGGAATGTCGAGGAAGAAGAGTTCCTGCACCGTTTTACGACCCCGTATCTCATCATCACCAGACTCTTCCTCCCCCACCTCTGTAAATTTCTAGTCATCTTCAATATGGGTTTTTACCTTTATCTTCTATTTGATTAATTGAATGCTAGCTAATTCTATGTATGGTTTGTGTTTTTCATGATGATTGTTATTGCTCAAATCTCACTTGATCTTTGATTTTAAACCTTAAACTAGTTTGGTGTTTTGTTCATCTTTATTTTGTCATAAATTCTTCTTTCTTCACTGGATTATTATAATTAAATCGGCAGTTCATTACTATTAACTTTGTTTGGTACAATTTTTATTTATATTTTATGATGCAGACATGAGATTTTTTTTATTTTTTTTTTATCAATTCATTATCTACGTTTCTATAAAAATTGAAATTAAATCAAACTATTAAAATCATAGAATCAATTCGAACTAAAACCATTTAAACACGACTGGGTTTGCTTTAAAACTACATTTCCAAATAATTTGTTCACCAAAAAAATAAATAAATAAATAAATAAAATAAAATAAAATACAACATTTAAAAAAAAAAAAAAAAAAAAAGGAAATAAATTCAACGTGCCATAAATTATAAAAATAATAATAGTGTGCCTATCAAACAAGCTTCTTTCATAACATTTCGCCAGTTAAGCAAAAATATAACATCAAGCAAAGGAAAATTCTAAACCTATATAAAATTCATATAAAAAACTTGATAGAAATGATGTGACAATATTATTATTGTAAGTAAATATATCTTCAATAGTGTTTTATTTTGAAGTAAAAGGTTCACAATGAACCACATCATTATGTATGAGTTTTTTTGTTTGTATAGCATCACACTTAAGCGAATACTGTTCAACATTAATCTATTATGATTTTTCAAACAGAAACATACACATTATTCTATCATTAACTTAAACAAACATAAGATCTAGCAAATAAACATATATGATTTAAGTTATACTGTCCAATTCGGTTCAAATCCAGAATCTTAGACCTAAATCCAGAACCAATTCGTAGAGATTGGTTCCCCAATTTTTCAAACTGTGACCAAACCATGAATTAAAAAACCAAACCAAACCTACTAGATTGGTTCAGACTAGTTCGATTTGCAAATTTTTCGATTTACTTGCTTAGCCCTAATATGGAATAGATTTTTTTTTTAAATTATGTTTTCTAAAAAGAAAAAATAAAACGTTTACTGTAAAAATGGTTGAACCAACTGACAAAAATAAAAGACACAATGATAGAGAGATTAAATAATTTTGCCTATTTTTTGTTATCACATTTAAACTATTATTTTCTTAATTTAAATATAAAAATTAGAAAGTACAATTTTTCTAGTAGATTAGGCTACATGAATTATTAAAATTAGAGGGCTTAAATAAAAATAAAAAATAAAAAAATAATTCAAGGGTTATATCGTTAGAAGGCTTAAATTAAAAAATAAATAAATAATAGATGGGAGCTTAAATATAACAGTAATACTAGGGACCCAAACTTAAGTACTCAAAAATTACTCATCATTATCATCTTATGGTTCAGATTTATTTTATATATGAAACGTACACTATATAAATTTAATTTGCAGCACACAACTACCCACCTAAAAAAACCTTAATGGTTAAGTCTGGGCTACAGACTTATTTTAAATACACTGTTAAAAAATTTGAGGCAGGCATTAAAAACTAAAATCTATTTAAATTAAAGTTTTTTTTTGGTCAAGTATTTAAATTAAAGTTGGAGCGAATTCCACTAAAGGTCCCTATAGTTTCGAACTTGTGTCACTTTGGTCTTTGACATTTCAATTGGGACACATTTGACATTAAATTTTGAATCTTATTTTAAATAAGAACAATTGAATATACCATTGCTCAATTTCAATGGCAAAATCGTCAATTTGATAAAATATAAACTATTTTGACAAAAATAAATGTCAAAAAAATATTTTTAAATATTTTTAAAATTATTTATTCTCACCAAAGATAAATCTATGTAAAATTAATAAATCTTTTATACCTTTATTTTACCAAATTAATTTTTATTATGTGTTTGGATGATGATCATGTAATGGATGGCTATTTTTATTTTCATTAAATTAGTTTGTATTTTTTCAAAAGTCAAATATGACGACAACTTAGATATCATTATTAAATCAGTCCATAAAATCAAAAATCCAAAACTAAAAACATGCCATCTATTAAATATATATATTACATATTAAAACTCTAACAATCACATATTACATGATCATCATCTAAGCACATAATAAAAATTAATGTGGTAAAAAAATGAATAAATAAATGTGTAAAAGATATATCAATTTTACATAATTTTGTCTTAGGTAGGTAGAAATTGTGGAAGCCAAATAATATTACATGTAGGAAAGCCAAATTAATTTGAAGAAAATCAAGATATATATTATTCGGCTCCGTCTTAGGGGATCCTGAAGTCGATAACTAAATCGGCCATAAAATCAGTCGTACAAGAGGCCAAGTGAGAATAGGCACATGACTAAATGGCCGAGTGAGCAGTTATGCGTTGGATTAAAAGTAGGCCCGACTCCCGAGATCATGGATGAGTATAAATGAGAGGAGCATCAACCAAAGTAAGGTATGTGTGAACAAATTAAAGAAACTTAAGCTTCAAGCAAACGAGAGTATACTAACTTGTCTGTTTGAGTGCTAATTCCGGCACCTCCGATCGAAGTGTTAATCCTTTTTTTCAGGTGGCACTTAGAGGATCAGGGATGTCCTTCAGGATCTTAGAGTATTTCCAAACTACTTCTCTACAGAAATAATTTTTAAAAATTCAAAAATATTTTTCTAACATTTATTTTTATCAAATTAGTTTTTATTTTATCAAATCACTACAAAAAAATTAAGATTTTAGATACTAAAATTTTGGGACAAAATTATTTTTTAGAGAGCAAATATTTTTGTTGCAAAAAATGTCGTAATTATATTTTTAGCAACAAAATTGGACATTAGTGATAAATTATTATCATTTTTGAACCAAATTTTTTGTCTCAAAAAATAAACTATTTTGAGACCAAAATATTTTATCCCTAAAAGTCTATTTATTAGTGACAATTTCAATATTTTGTCGCTAAAAGCCTAGTTTTTGAATTTTCGGGACAACCTTTTAGTGACTATCCTCACGACGATAGAAATTGATCCCTAAATGTCTTTTGCAACAAAATTTTAACTTACAAAGACCAAAAAATTCGGTCTCTAAAACTCTTATATGTTATAGTAATTTGACGACTTTATCCTTAAAATTGAGTAATGATATATTCAATTATTCTTATTTCGAATAAAATTTAAAATTTAAAATTAAATGTGTCACAATTAAAAAGTTAAGAATTAAAGTGACACGAGACCTAAATTATAAAAAATGTTATTGTAATTGACCGTTAAAGTTAGAAGTTGAAGGTATACCCGAAGTTGCGCGATTTGGGTCGGAATAAACAAATGTTAATGGCATTGGTTTGAACATTGAGTGCAAGGCCATTTTCACATTGGTTAATCCAATTAAGTTCTAAATTAATGTAATTGTTATTTTAATAGGTCAACTCATTTTTAAAATTTAAAACACTACATTATTAAATAATTAATCAACTTGCTGATTAGGCTTCATTGTCTATTTCGTGGAGAATGCACATTCAATTTAGATCACAATTAAGATTATTCGAATTATAGACAAAACCTATTAGGGTCAACTTGTGCAGCATAGATTATCCCTCTTTCATCTTGTGTCTTATACTCATATTATCACATCACCAAAACGTATGACTAGAAAAATATAAAATAGAGTATGGAATAGACAGTAGAAACCTGATCTATGCCTAACTTGCCACCTCCACTCGGTTGGAATTCCAAGTCCACGTGCCAATTGTATTGTTTATGGCATTTACATCAAACTACTTAAATTAAATTATCAATTTATCTAAAATAATTAAGGGCGTACAGAAATTGAATTGGTCCAGTTTAAAGTTGGCTTATTTCTCCTATAAAAGAAGTATCATAAATGTAAGCGTGTCAGTAAGAATTAAAAAATCCTTACAGATTAAATTTAAGTTAATTATCAAGCGATTGCGTTGATAGTTCTTTGCCTCAATGAAGAGGACTTCAAAATTGCCAAGTATAGAGAAAAGAAAAATTAAGAGAAGAATGAGAGAAATGGAGAAAGATGATTGAGTGAACAATAGAGGTGATTGGGTGAACAATCAAACTAATCATTAATTTACCTCTACTTCTATGCTTCAAAAAGGAAGTGTATAAAATAAAGTGCAGAAAATTTACCTCTACTCCTATGCTTTGAAAATGAAGTGCATAAAATAAAATACAGAAAATTAAGTCCAGGAAATATAAATGACAAGAAAAATAAAAATCGTCTTTGATTTGAGTTCTGGATCCTTTACAATATGGCCATGAGTAGCTAATTATAAACAAACATTTGTAGGAAAAAACTATTTAATAACTACCATATTCTTCCATCTCCCACACTTCACACTCCATGATCTTTCATTTTATCTCCATGTCTCTGTAACTTTCTTTAACCTTCAATTCAAGTTTTATGTTCTCCACTTTGTCCTTTATCACCTTTCTACATGTGTTTAATACTTTATAACTTCTCATAACCTCCAAATGAATAAGCGAGTATCATATGTCCTGCAATTATATAAATAATAACTAATAAAAAATATTTATTTATGGTACCAACATTACCCCTCGCAACTCTTTCAGAATGAGAAACCTCGAATTCATGAAGAGTTGTACATCAATTTAGACCACATTTGACAATTAATTAATGTATTCGAAAGGAGACACGCATTCGAAGATTCTTTTATCATACAACATGATTAAATTTTTGTTAAAAAATAACCAAAACCCTACTCCGAAGGTGCTCGCAGCATATTTTAGAAGCTTTAAAAGCTTTGAAAGCATAACAGAGAGTTTATAAAGCTTCAAACATAATTAAAATAATTTCAAATGCTTTGAATTTTAATGTGTGTTTCGAAATTGGATTACTTTGCATGTGTTTAAAATGGTGAATTCTTAGCAAAAAATCACCAATTTGATTTAGTCACAATGCATGCCAATGTTATTTTTTCTTTGAGCCATTAGAAATAGTTGGTCCTTCTATGCTTTACTTTGAGACCTTCGATGCATCATGAGACTATGGAAATTTCAAGACCTTTGAAGCATGATTCGTCAGACCTTAACAATATATTTTCACTTCCGATTGCACTACTTCAAATTGCTTCGAAGTAACAAACAACATACACACTCTTCAAATTACACCATTTTAAAGTGTTTTACAAAGTTTTGCATTACCTTCTAACTAAATATATAGACCTTTGAAGTGCTTTTGAGGGAGCTTCGAGCCACCTTCGAACTAAATATATGGAACTTTGAAGTGCCTTTGAGTTTCAAATTACCTTCGAACCAAATTTATAGACCTTCGAAGTGCTTTTGAGGGAGCTTCGACCCACCTTTGAGTCAAATCTGTGCACCTTCGAAATGCTTTGACATAGTTCTAATATTATGTTCAACTTTGAGATTATAGCATATTCGAAACTTCTCTTGTTTCGTGGTATACTTTAAAATCAGCAAATAGCCAACCCTCGAAACACTTCTCGAGGCTTCAAAAGCGAGTAACCAACCTTCAAGACAATTATCAAAGCTTTAAAGGTGAGTAGCCAACCTTCAAATTAATTCCTAAAAGCTTCAAAGTCGAGTAACCAACCTTCGAGACAATTCTTGAAGCTTCAAAGGCGAGTAGTTAACTTTCAAAACAATTCTCAAAGCTTCGAAGGTGAGTAACCAACCTTTGAAATAATTCTCTAAGCTTCAAATGCGAGTAGCTAACTTTAAAAATAATTTCCTAAGCTTCGAAGGCATACAATCACATCCAACCATCGATTGTTTGAAACCCAAAACTGTTGTTGATTTAACAAACAGTCCTTTGAAGCTTTTGAAGTCTCAACAAAAAAGACTTTCGAAGTACATGTTTTGATTCATATCAAAAAATAATAATAATAATTGATAGAACTACTTTGAAGACATCGTGGAGCCATCTCCAATACATGCAAAGACCAAATTTTGGTATTACCTTAAAGGAAATTAACCAATGTCTCCCAAAGTCAAAACAAATTTTAGAATGGATTCACAAATGAAATGCAAAATTAAACCACTCCACAAAGTAAATTATGGTGTTATGTGATTGTCCATAAAGCTTGAAAATTTCAGAAATTGAAATAAAATAAAATAAAATGAAGTTAAATTGCCATTACTTCGAATAAATTGGCCATTCTTAGCTAAGTTCAACATTTCATACGGCTAAGTTGTTCTTTAGTGCATCAAACTCATCAAAACAGTACTTAAAAATTATTATTTTATTAGTCATTTCATCAAAATTAAATTTTGATATGAACCACAAATCCAAAAAGGATTTTGAACACCAAGAACCATAGTGCAAGATGGCCTTAAAAATTCAAACAACTTGACATTTTGAATAATTTCAAAAAATTTAGATTCATGAATATTAAATTGTTCATCATTCTTAGCCATGTTTGGCTTGACAACATGTTCTTCAGCCAAATAACTTTCACCATTTATTAACAAATGGGGTTGTTTTTCTATTTTATCCATTAATAGATTATGAAAATCCTCCATATGAGTTTCATTATTTCTTGGTCTAATGGGTAGTTCAATATTAGCCATTAATAGTTTATGAAAATCCTCCATATGAGTTTCATCAACTTTTGGCTTAATAGGCTGTTCCATTTTAGCCATAAATGGCTTACGAAAAGCTTTCATAGACATGTTATTTCCATGGTTTGACTCTTCAAAAATAGGTTTTTCAACCCTTCAAACTTTATATGGAACATCATTTTTAACCATGTTTGGCTCAACAACATGCTTTTTAGCCATGCTATTTTCATAAATTGACTCTTTAAAAATAAGTTTTTTGACCCCCTAAGCCATTGATGAAATCAATTCTTTTCTTTTGTTATTTTCAACACTGGAAGAATTTTGGAAAAAAATACCAATTCCAGCCATTAAAGCCTCGGTTAAAGACTTAGTGGTAAGAGTTGACAACTCATCATTTTATTGGCGAACTTCCATATCGAGTTCATGAATTTCCCCAATTAAATCATGTCTTTTTTCTTCTACCAAATAATATTATAATGGATGAAAGTTTGTTTTATCAAGAAAATGGATCTCTTCTTTAAGATACAAATTTTTTTGTTTACGCCAAAAGATTTCATCTAGGCTATTTCGAATGGACAAATCCAATTCATTTTTCATTTCTTACACTTGACATCCCACTGGGCGTGCCAAAAATTGTTGTCTTATTTTTCCTACGAAGGAAAATACCATAAATGCGAGCGTGCCAACAAGGATTGAAAAATCCTTACAAATTAAATTCAAACCAATTATCAAGTGATTGTTTTGACGGGTCTTTTGCCTCAATGAAGTGGACTTCAAAATTTCCAAGTGTAAAGAAAAGAAAAAATTAAAAGAAGAAGGAGGAAAACGGAGAAAGATAATTGAGTGAACAATCGGGGTGATTGGGTAAACAATCAAACTAACCATTAATTTACCTCTACTCTTATGCTTCGAAAAGGAAGTGCATAAAATAATGTCATGCCCCAAACTTGCCCCTAAAAGTTTGGGCATGACCTATTCAGAAACAGACTCTTAACCTGATATGTATAGCATATGGGGCCCTGAACGGAAGTATCTAGTATTATAAAGTAATGTAAATGTCACATCCATTGAGCTCTTTCTACTATGCCAGGATCACACACAGTGCATTATATAAACAACATACAAAAACATGTGTTAGGAGTTAGTTATGTACATATATTTATACAGACCCAGCCCAGGGGCGCATAACAAAAGAATTAAATACATGCCAACAGCAGGCTCACTTAGCATACAAGTCCAAAAGTTTAATAGAACTTCACAAAATGCCCCAACACATCAAAACGTTTGAACACCTTGGGATTGGCAAAAGAAGAGTGGACATCAGGTTAGGGCTGACCTCCAGGCTGGTTGCCTACAGACACAGACAAAATACAGAGTGAGCTAGGGCTCAGTGAATAATAGTACTTGAATTACACAATGACCAACTTGAAGTATAATGCATCTTGATACACACATAAATGTAAAGTAAGGGGTTCATTTGATGCTATGGTTATTTCCAGAGCGGCTTTAAGCCCAATCTTTTATACAGAGTGGCATTTAGCCTAAATTATCAGAGTGGCACATGGCCCAGAATATACAGAGCGGCGATAGCCCATAGTTATACAGAATGGCATTCGCCCAGAGTTATATCACAGATTGGCCAGAGGCCCCAATATCATTATAGCACACTAGTTCCAATGTCATTCAGTGTTTCAGATTCATATGAGAATTTCTCATTCTCTCAGTGGTCCACAAGTTATCATAATGGATGTATGATCAACGGAATGCCGAGAATAACACACATTACTATAGAACTACTACTCACAGTGTTGTGGCGGAGCGATGGTTCCTCCCAAAGCGTGTCCTACACACATATAAAGTCACAAGTTAATTCTTATTCTTTGTTAATTCGCTTCCGACACAGTTTACTTCGAACGAATTAACAATTATCGAAAAGGCTTCAAACACAGATTTCATTCATATCCGAGGGTCAAACACACAAAACAGAGCGAACGATTTTTCTCCACATGGCAACGTGCGTAAAATCCACATCGTAGCGGTTCCTTCCGTCGCGAGAAAGGCCCGCACGTGCTTTTTAAGCAGTGGCCAAGGCCGAAATTTTGCCATTTTCCCGCACATGCGGCCATGACCCCCGCACGTGTCGCGATCCTCCCTGTTTGCACAGTCCGAATTTCATCTCAAAATTCCAACTTGAAACATCTCAAGTGAAGTGCAAAATAGACAAGTTTAAGATAGAATTGAGCTCCAAAATCACATAAAACATGATCACAAACTTATTTAGGTCCTTATTCATTCGAATTTCATAATCATATTCAACACAATTCAATTCTTAACATCATATATTCATGGTCATGCAAGTTCAAATTGGAAGCAAAGAGTAAAGGGTCATTTCCCTCACATAACTCAATGAAACCAAAACAAATAAGTGATGGAATTATCATATTAACCATCCAACATGCTCACACACACAAGATCTCCTTTACAACTCTAAATCTTATAATCAACAAGAGATTTCTACTGAAATTCAAAAGATGGGTTGTAGAAGTTGGATTAATTTACCTTAAGCTCAAATCTCTCAAATTCACTTCAAATTTCTAACTTTCTTCCTTAGTGAACACTTCCTTTTCCTCTCTTCCTTCTCCTCTCTAACTCTCTTTCTTTCCTTTTTTTTTTTTTTTCCAGGATATTTTCTTTTTCCTTTGAGTAAAGCTCTCCATCACTTATTTAAAGGAAGACTTAGATATTGGCCTCAAAGGTGAATAAGACAAAAATCAGTCAATTTAATCATTCCAAATCAAATTTCTACAAAAATGTTCTTTGTGACTTAAAAATTATGCTAAGCTTAAATATGAAGTCAATTTAGAGTAATTAAGTCTCTAAGGCTCCCAATTTCTGATTCAAATATTTAATTGTGACAGATATTTTCTATATTAAACAGATAGGTATCCCAAAATCAAATGGTTCATCTAATTAAACTCAATTTTACATAAAATTTCATAATCAATGCACAGAGTGTGAGTCAGAAGATATACCAAAAATAGATATGAGGGTCGGGCTATTACAAATAAAGAGTGGAAAATTTACCTCTACTCCTATGCTTCGAAATGAAGTGCATAAAATAAAGTGCAAAAAATATAAATGACAAGAAAAACAGAAATCAATTGTCTTTGATTTAAGTTATGGATCCTTTACAACATATCCGTGAATGGCTATTTATAGGTAAACATTTGTAGGAAAAAACTACTTAATAACTACCATATTCTTCCATCTCTCACATTTCACACTCCATGATCTTCCACTTCATCTCCATGTCTTCATAACTTCCTTTAACTTCCAATTCATGTTTCATTTTCTCCACTGTCCTTCATCATCTTTCTACATGTGTTTAATACTTTATAACTTCTCATAACCTTCAAATAAGTAGGAGAGTGCCAGATGTCCTGCAATTATATAAATAATAACTAATAAAAATTATTTATTTATGGGGCCAACAAAAGTAAACCGAAAAAATTAGAACCATAACCGAACTGTTAAACTATGGAACCGGATCAAAACCGAACCATAAAATTAGTTTGGTTCGGTTCGATTTTACGGTTCTAAAATTTTTATATAAAATTAATATGATATAAATTTTATGTTAGTAAACAAATTGATGATAATTAATTGGGTTAGCTTGGTTAGAATTTATCAAGTTAATAATGAAGACTAGCCTTCAAATCTTATAAGAGACTTTTTATGTTTTAATTTTTACATATAAAAATATAAATAAATAAATACGCTATAGTCTGATTCAGTTCAAAACCGTAACCAAAGACTTTGAGCCAAGAACCAGATTGATTTGAACAGTTCCACATTTTCAGAACTAGAACCAAAACTGAAGTTGATAAAAATCAAACCCAACCAACAATTTAGACCGGACTAGATCAGTTTACTAATTTCATCGATTTTTTTTTTTTTTTTTTTTTTGTACACCCCTAAAAATAGCTAACCAATTTAAAGGAAAATTCTTTCAACAAAATAGTTAAAATACTAGCTAAAATAGTCATTTCTCAAAAATGAATTACCTACACTAAATTTATGCGAAAAACTGCAATGAAAAATGAAATTCAGTGAAAAAAAGGCTCTACATTTTGGGTTCAAAAGACAATTTATAGAAAATATGTAAAGACACTTTTGAAATTAATGCAATTAAGACATTATGTGTTTCAATCCAATTATTACACCATAAATGAACCGAACACACCGAACTGCATCAAAATCGACCGTTTCTAAGATTTCAATTTAGGTCAAAAGTAACAAGAAAGGAAATAAATTTTGAACAAACTCACATTCTAATCCTTACATTGTAATAAAAAAATTCTCCATTATTATCAACACAAAACACAGATAGATTCGAACCGATTTCTATTGAGTCACTATACACTAGCTACTTAATTCTTTATCCCTAAACCATTTACTTTTGTGACTCCTCTCTCGCCGTTAAAATAGTTGTGTATAGCAAAAGGGCAAGGAGAATAAGCGACAACTTTAATGCAAAATTAAAGTAAGGCTCAATTGCTGGTTGAGACGGGTCTAAGTGGGTTTGTATCCTTTTAAATGAAAATGTTACAATGCAAAAATAAATAAATAAATAAAAATTAAAAATAAATAAAAGCTAAAACCATTGAGTAGTAAATGAGAAATTGTCTTATAAAGTGGGCATCAATAAAAGAGGTTTTGGAAAGGTGAGAAGCCACCTATCCCACATTGGTTAATGTTGAAAACATTAATGACTATATAAATCCTAGGATTTCGCTAATAATTTGGGTCTCTTAGACATCCAAACTTTTTGAATGAAATGAGTCATAGATGTCTCAAAGATGAGGCTTGACCCTGCACTATGGACCAAGTCGGTTATGCAAAAATTGACACACGCGCATGTCGTCGCCACCCGCTTGGACCGGACTGAGTCTGTCGATCTTGGACTTGGACATGGGTTGGGTTGTGCTTAGGCTTAGGCTTGGGTTTGGATTAGGTTGTGACCCAACACCCGTATCCATTTTGTGACCCATCTGTTTAAATATTCAAACTGTGTCTGTACAAATTTATTTATATATAATGCATATAGGATTTTTGGACCCTTCTAACTCTAACCCTAATGGCTAGAGATTATAACATTTGATGGCCCTCATGATGGTATCTTTCAAGGCTCATGGCTTTCCCCCTAAAAGTATAAAAGGGTCCTTCCCCCTCTAGATTTAATAAATGGATTTTAATAGGTGTTTTTTGAGAGATGAAAAATGAAGATTTTTCACACCAAAAAATTCATAATTTTTTCCCTCCTCTTTTGCTAGTCTCCTTCCTCAGTTCTTGTTAGAGAAAGTACTTATAATTTTCAAGTTCGTCAAAGTTGCCCCAATGAGTGCTATTACAACAAACGTTCAACCATTATATCCTAGAAGACAAACGCCGGTAGACTTCCAGCACTACCAATGAGGCAGCGAATCTGTTTTAAGGACACTATGTGAAACATGAGTATCAATTTGTATCCCTTATCATTCGTTCTTTGTTTTTTAGAATCAATTTATTTCATGTTCAAATCTTATTTATCATTGTTGCTAATTTGTTCTTGTAATTTGTTTTATTTGGAATGCATCTTGTAATATCTTTTAATGTTGTAATTAAATTTCAAGTCTTGTATTTCTTTTTAGAATTAAGAACAAGATTGTTTTATCTTATCTATTTTATTTTATCTAATTTATTTTCAATTATTATGAAAAATACCAACAAGGAGAATGAAGGAGAATGATGAGGAGAATAAGATAATAGAAGGGATGGTAGACATGTGTCATTAATGGAGGAAAGGGTTGTAGAGGAGGGGAAGAAGAAGAAAAAAGCACGGAGGAGTTGTAGATTTGGAGAGAGGATGGCAGGATTACATAGGAGGATGACAAGAAGGGGTGACAGGAAGGGGAACTCATTCCAGATAGCGAGAGGTAAAATGACAATAAATTGGCGTGTTTAATAAAAAGAATAAAACTCAAATTTATGGTTGAAATGTTTAAAGAATTGGGTTGCCCAATCAAATTATTGAGTTACATTTAGAACTATCCAATAACTACCAACCAAGTAGAGATAACAAGTTGACTCGATGGGCAAATTGGGGATTAAGAAAAGGGTAAATTATGTAAATATTTTCTATAGTTTACATGATGTAATAGTTTGGTCCCTATTGATTTTGCTTCTTAATTTAACGAATGGTGTCATATTGGTCTAATAAATAACTACTGTTAAGTTTGGTGGACATAAATTCAAACAATGTGTCAATTTGATCCATGTAGTTTACTCGATGTATGAATTTGATCCCTGTCAAAATCGAGCAAATTAAAATAATAGGAACTAAATTGACACATCATATAAACTACAAAGACCAAATTGACACATCATTTAAATTTTCGTCCACCAAACCTAACGGTCGTTATTTATTGGACCAATATAATACAATCCATTAAATTAAGGAACAAAATAGAACAAATTAAAATATAGAGACCAAATTAATACATCATATAAATTGTACGAGCACGAAACAATCCCTCTCATATAATCTTGTTGATCAAGTTTGCACTCCTCCTAACGTCGTCTTATCACCTGAAAACACAAACGTGAGCTAGCCGGCGGGTATGTGCCAAAAATCCATCTGATGCCTAAGTCAGCAAGTTGACAAAACACACTAAAGCTCTGTGTATTAGAGAGTAAGATTTGCAATATCTGGGAATAAGTTTGTCAGGAGCTTTTTTAGATTTCACATGGCACAATTTTAGTAGGACTCTATCTCTCCTTAGCAGAGTTCTCTTAGGAATCACAGTCCTAAAGGATAATGCTTATCCTTAGAACACCCTTTCTCACTGCCAGCCAAGTGAGATGGCAACACTCTGCTCAGCTATCAATAACTAACCAAGCTACCTTTACTCCGTTCGATCTCTAGCCGAACCGTGCAGACCTTATTTGCCTAATAGTGCACCGCCGAGCTACAAATAGCTCAGCATTCTCCTCCTAGACAGTCAATCTAGTACCTCAGCCTCTCCATGGATTGTTCGTGGAAATCTAGTTCCAAGCCTTAACAGCCTATCATTGACAAGCATTTTAAAGGTTCAACCCAAGACCATGCTATCTAAGCTCTTATCTCGACCCATTGTGCTGCCCAATCCCCAATGTGGATCCCACCTAGCTTGGCCCAATTTATCTACACAAATTACCTTATCAATTGTCTCTTGATTTCATCTGTAAAGCATGATTGGGACTGCTTTCCTCTAGCTGAGCTAAGAATGCCCAAATCATCTAAGCTAGAAGAGTTACTCGGTCCTACAATTTGCTCGGTTCCAAGAAGTCTCTTCAATTTCCCAACACGTCCATCCATCAGACTGGCACGCCGAACACGTCTGATACATCTAGGACACGTGGCATGTTCCCATTGTGCTCGTATCCCAGCTACAGCCGTCAAACATTGGCCAAAAATTTAAACCGTCTGCGTCTCTTTTCATTTCACATATATACTGCCTATACACATACTCCACCCACTTTCACTGTTCAACTTCTTTGTCTTCAAACCCTAAACCCAGAGCTCTATCTTCGCTCACACCTCCATCTTTGCCTTGCGTCGAAGCATAATCTAACACCTGTGGGCACGCAGTTGTACGAAGAAGTATTTTTTTTGTCCAGGACTTTGATCAACCTTCACAATCAGTAAGTTCTCTATATCTCCACTAATATTCATGGTGTTCTTCATGGTTTGGATGCTTTAGCGTTGTAAACCCACCAAATAGGCTTCAAAACAATGTCTTAATACATTAATCCACCATAAAATGAACTTAAGAATAGAGTCTCTGTAACAACCCTTAAAATTCCATGTTTGAAGATGACCCTTCATGACTAGAATTAGAACTAGTTATAAATAGTGATTTCAATCCAAAATCATGTCATAATCGAACTAAAAACCTATTTGTGTATGTTTAAGTGATTACCACCGAGCTTGTAGCCCTTCATTTGAACATAATCGGGCTAAAACCTTGCCCTTAGTGAGAATCGGCCTAAGCCCTCGCCCATTTCCTTAGCCAAGCTAAAACCTTGCTCTGGTGTCGGGCCGAACCGTGACTACTAGCTCGTAACCGAGCTAAGCACCGCATGTACACACACTCCCGACCGAGCAAACTATCGAAAGATTAGTTTACACTGTTGGCTTAGCTCGGTCAACACTAGGGCATAACACCTTTTATTTGTCATTTTGCAAACTTGACTAGGTTAGCCAGGCACACCTTTACTTTACCACTTGGCAGTGCTGCTTAACCGAGCTTCCATATCAAAGGCGAGCAAAACCCTAGTGCCCTTTTAATTTAAGACCATGGGCAAGGATCGCTTCTTGGTGAGCTCACCCGGCGCCATAACCGAGTTCCGAAGGGATTACACTATTCCAGATGACGTGCAATCACTCTGGCCAAGCATGACACCATACCTTGGGGCAAACTTGATTTCTACCCCTTCACCGTGCTATCTATAATAGAGGGCAGACTCCGATTCCCCATTCAACCTCTTATATGCGAGTTCCTTAGACAGACCAGGCTTTGCCCACCCAACTATCTACAAACAGTTATAGAATAATAAACGACATCGCCGAGCTCAATCGTTGTCTCGACCTAAACCTTGGACTGGCCGAGATACTCCATCAATATTCGCTCGGTCAAAACGATGACGGCTGGGTGTATTACCTTAAAGTAAAAAGAGGCCAAGAGAAAATCATCAAAAGAACACCAGACAAAGACTTGCACAATGACGATTTTCTCTAGGTCTTTGGCAATTACGAAGAACGAGAGGCCCAGATACCAAGATACAATATTAACTAGAATAAAGGATCAGCTAGTAAAAATAGCTCAGTCCTTTCTCTTTTGCATTTTCAAAACTTCATGTCGTACTAACCCTCATTCTTTTCTACAGATCTAAACTTTCTTAAAGAGAACTACACTTATGCCGATCAAGACGATCTCCACGCCGTGCTATGATACCAGTAGAGAGATTGGACCGAGCTCTTGAGTTTTGAATTGACTTACTGATACAGCAGTAAGCGAAAAAGCAAGGTTACAGACTTTCTTCTAGAGTCTTCGCCTGAGCCAAACCCCAACCTTCTACAAATCAACCTCCTCCCTCTCACCAAGGAATAAGATATGGCAAAAAAGAGAGTCGTATGCGCTCTAAGCAACGAACAAGCTTCTGCCTCCACCGCCGAGGTCCAAATCGAGCAATAGCCAGCCAGTCAACCACGCGAGACCGTTGTTGCCCTTCCCACATCAAGGGTATCCACATCTCGGCCTAGTAAGAGGGCTCGCACTTTCTCCAACGAGCAACAGTGAGTAGTGGATGAAGAGGAGACTGAGTAGCCATAGGCCGGGTTGCCCGAAATTGAACAGTCCCTAAAGGGCCACCGCTCTGGCCATGCTAACCCTTCCTCCCCTCCGGCGTGGGCACCGGTCGTAACCTTTAAGGGCCACACTATCACCATAACTAACTCTGTGTGAGCTAAGAAAGACCACCAATTGGCCTTCAATTTGGCCAAGAGCCTTTGCCTATCGGCCGACATGTAACGACACGAGAAACTGACTGAGCTAAAAGCAATTCGATCAACCACCAAGTCTTTGGTTCTGTAAGCCTAGATTCTGTAATTCTTTTATTCAACTTTTTGCTCAGTTTACCTAATCGTCTCTTGTAACTTGCAGGTCGTGCAGAAAAACCACGTTGCCCATAAACATGTGCTTGAATTAAGGAAGACAGCTCGATTGACTATCACTGACAGTGAGGCCAAAGATACCGAGTTGAAGCTGCTTAAGGCTAGCCTGACCGAGCTGAATGTTGAAAAAGAAGCACTAGCCGAGTAGGTCTGCATGACCGAAGCTGACAAACAAAAGGCGTTGGTAGAGAAGAAGGACCGCTACCTGCGGGAGCTCACCAAGCTAAAGAGAGCCAAAAATGCTGAAATAAAGGCTCTTGAGAAGAAGATAGAGGATGTCGAGGACTGATGTTACGCCAAGGGCGAGCAAATCTATGTCCAACAATGCGAGGTAGCCAAGGATATCTTCTTCAATTGCAGTTGGAAGGCGGCGATAGAGTAGCTCGGCCAGGCACATGATTTTAAAGTTTTCTCAATCCTCCTCCTCACTTCATCCCAAGCTACATGACGGTGTATGCCAATGTTATTCAACAAAAAATTTTGGAGGAGAAAGGAAGCACAGTGCCGAACAATGCTTCATCGGCTAGCGCTAATACCTGTGGCCAGCAAGCATCGCCAGCTCGATAAGAAGTTCTCAACCAAACTCAGCCGAGCATTTCCATTACCGATCTCACACTTGAAGATACAGACAGTGCCAACGCTAAGGCCAAGCTGGACAGTCTCTTTTTGCGATCATGTTATCATTTTCCTTTCTTTTTTTTTTTGGCTTTTGTTGTGTGTCTTTTTCTTCATATTTTTGCAATGTAACCGGGCTAGCAGCCCCTCCTATTGTACTAAACTTCCACATCAATTAAAATTTTCTTACTATTTACACATCAGTTGTTTTTATATCCTGCCCATTTGTGCTTTGTATGCTATATCGAGCCTACCTAGCTCGATCCAAGAGTTGGTCAATCCCAACCTTCTTTGGCCGAGATAATCATCTCAATCATAGAGCTAAAAAAGTGTTAGTCAAATCTGTAAACCTACTTTGGTTGAGATATCCATCTTAGTGAAAGATTTCAAAGTGTTGGCCAAACCTGCCAACCTACTTTGGCCAAGATAACCATCACGGTCAAAGAGTTCAAAAAGTGTTGGTCAAACCTGCCAACCTACTTTGGCCGAGATAACCATCACGGTCAAAGAGTTCAAAAATTGTTGGTCAAACCTGCCAACCTTCTTTGGCCAAGATAACTATCTCGGTCAAAGAATTCAAAATAGTTGGTCAAACCTGCCAACCTTCTTTGGTCGGGATAACCATTCCAACCAAAGATTCCAAGAAGCAGTTGATCAAACCTACCAACCTACCTTGGCCGAAATAACCATCCTGGTTTAAAGGAATCAAAAAGATAGTCAAACCTGCCAACCTACTTTGGCCAAGATAACCATCTCGATCAAAGTTTTCAAGAAAGAGTTGGTCAAACCTGCCGATCAACTTTGCCCCAAGTTGTGCAAAGATTTTTTACATACAGATTGAAATAAGTACAAGTATTCAAAAATTTTCAAAAAAACTGTCTACTTGTTTTATTAAATACCAAACAAAAAGTTCAAAGATTACAATTGCTAAAAATAAAATAACTTAAGATTCACAGTATTCCATGCCCTTGAGATAGCTCGGTTGTTTACATCTTCTAAGTGATAAGCTCTTTTTCTTGCTAATCCCATTACTTTATACGGCCTCTCCCAATTGGGTCCTAATTTGTCATCACCAAGTACCACGGTGTTTCCTATTACTTTACGCAATATCCAATCTCCTATCTTGAATTGCCTTGGATGCACCGTCTTGTTGTACTTTCTAGATAGTTCTTATGGATATGAAGCAATGTGGATTAGTGCCCTTTTCTCTTCGTCCTTTAGCAAGGTCCAGTTCCAAGGTAATTGCTTCTCTATTCAAATCCAGGTCAAAATTTTTGCTTCTAATGGAAGGGAGGCCGACTTCCAGAGGGATCACTATTTCCATGTCGTAGGCCAAGGCAAAGGGCGTTTCTCCAGGTGACCGCCTTGGTGTAGTCCGGTAGGCCCACAACACATGGGGAAGTTCTTTCGGCCACTTTCATTTCGCTTTTTCTATCCTTTTCTTCAGACCACCTAAGATCACTTTGTTGAATGCTTCGGCCTAGTTGCTGGCTTGAGGGTACGCCAGCGTAGAGTTGTAGAACTCTATCTTGTGCTCTTTGCAAAAACCCTTGAAGATTCTTCCATCAAATTGGGTGATGTTGTCTGATATCAAGGCCATAGGAATTCCAAACCAGGTTATGATATTCTTCTAGACAAACTTCTTAACGTCTTTCTCTTTGAAAGATGCAAGTGCTTTTGCCTTCACCCATTTTGTGAAGTAGTCTGTCACCACGATGAAAAACTTTTTGTTTCGCTTCGGAACACAAGAGATATGTCCAACCCACGAAGAGTTACAAGCATTAATGGAGTCTCACCAAAATAAGGAGATTATGCCTCAACCCCGTTTTGGCCATGCACGGGCTCTTGAACAAATATGTGGGCTTACTTTATATGAGGCTCGATCATTGGCTCATGACGGGGAGTTGGATATACCTGGCTTGATTCATCGATTTTCCGGCATTGAAGATAGATGTGACCTTCTCTGGTGGGGTTATTGTCAACACACCCTCTGTTTATGTTTACTTGCACACTTCCTACTTGCCCTTAGTTGCAGGCCCATTTTCTCCAATAGCATTGATGCAGAGTGAGTCCAGTAGTATGATCATTGGCTTTGGTTGGTCAGAAGTCACAATATACTGACTGGGATCATACTCTTCCACGGGCGATGGCCCCTTCTCCACAATTTGGGTATCAGACAACCCTTTTTTCATTGAATTTCCCTTTTCTTCGACTACTGCCACCACAGGCATTGGTTGCGTTTTGGGTTTTATATCCATCATGCACAAGTCTGTGCTTTTAGGAATAACCATCTCAAGTTTAAGAAAATGAGATAGGGTAATATCTACGTTGGGGTTGAAGGTGGGTGGTAGTATATGGATAAGATGGATATTTCTAGGTAAGGGAACTTGGTTGTGGACGGGGAGTGGGTTAGTGGTCTCATTTGGCTTTGAGGATAGAGCTATGATCTCATTGTCGATGAGATCCTGGATCTCATGACGAAGGCGAAAGCAACGGTCAGTGGGATGACCATGCTGTTGGTAAAAGACGCAATATTGGATAGGGTCATGTTTGGCTAAGAGTGGGTCAGGGAGGGGTCAAGGCTCAAGGGGCTTAAGATGCCCTTTTTCTACTAGAAGTTTGAGAGCACATGTTAGACTCATGTGAAGAGGGGTGAAGGTTCTATATTGGTTTCAGGCCGAGCTGGTGGATTGTGAGGTTACACCGGCAAATGGATCAGCTATCTTGATTGTGGCTGTGACAGTATTGATCTCAATAGGCCTAGGAATATTGTTATTACTAGCATTGGTACCCGTAGTAAATGGCCTATTTGTCGGTTCGCTTGTTCCCTGGATAATTCCCTTCTTAAAATCACTCTCAATTTGAACTCCTAATTCATGCAAAGTAGCAAATGTAGATAGTGGTGCGACTATCATCCTTTGTAACATGTTCGGTTCAAGGTTCTAAACTACCAACCGAACATGTTCCCTCTCTGAAGGCCTATATGTCATTCGGGCTGCCTTTCCCTTCCACTAGGCAACAAAGTCGATGAAGGGTTCTTTAGGGTTCTGAGTAGTTGCTTCCAGTTCGCTAATCGTTACCTCTATTTGAGTATTGTAGGAATATTGATTAACAAATCCCTCCCAATTCTATTTGGTTGGATCCTTTAATTTGGCATACCAAGTAGCGGCCATGTCTGATAGAGTTCGTCTGAACAGAGATAATTTTTTAGCCTATGTCAAGCCCATTGGTTTCAAGATGTTCGAGAAAAGACGAATATGGGCGATTGGATCTCCATTCTTATCAAATCTATCGATGTGTGTCATTTTGAACTTCTCTAGAAACCTTACTGATGCCTCGGTGTAACCATCCTCGATATCTGGGATAGGGATGAAGCCTTGAGACTTTTCAAGCAGTTTCTTAAGCTTAAAGATTTTGATGATGACAGGGTTGATATCATTGAGGTCGAAAGGAAGAAGTCCTCCATGGGGCTGTACGAGAGGCCTAAAAGCTTGAGCTAACATTTCTTGAGGATCCGGGAGTTGAAGGTTTTCAGCTAGTGAAGGTGGATCAGGGTTCGGCTGGGTAGCCGGGACTGGATATACAGTAGATGCCGATGCCCTAGATGGGTGTCGCATATCAGCAATAATCTCATCCTGAGCAGCAATTCTTTGATTCAGTGTATCCATGGTTTTTTAAAAAGAGGCCATCATAGCAACAACCTCCTCTGGACTACTTTGTGCTATTATGGGTATGACAGAGTTTGCTATTGCTGAGCTCAGTGGGTGAGAATGGACAGGTGACTACTGAGTGCTCAGTGTTGGTGACAACTGTCTGGTTCTTCTCCTTCGAACAACTCGTAGCAGAGAGAGGAACAGTAACTAACCGCCAATTAGATCTCGGATTTTGCAAAGCCTACTAGAGCAAATCCACAAAACTTAGGGGATATCAGGCCTCTCTAAAGCTATGATTGTAAGACTATCTAGCAAAAAAAAAAAAGTAATAATTAAAAATTAGATAGCATCTCGGCCCAATTTGTAACAAATGATCACGAACGAAGAACTGTATTCCCTACTAAATTTTTCCCCACAAACTGATATCAGCTATACCACTGTTATGAAGCACCCCTGTACAGTTTCATTGCAAAGCACATGCCAGGTAAAAAGAGCCAAAACACCCCTATGAGGGGGTAGGGTTACCCCGTCCCAACTTTGGCATGAGCTAGGGTTTCACTACTTCAAGCAAGTAGTTTCACACAATCCTGCATATGGGTGAGCATCCTGTCCTATGTTTGGAACAGTCACTATGGCTTTACTATATGCACTAGACCAATTGGTCAAAAGGGAACATCAGCAAGATTACCTGATATACCACTCACACCTAACACCGAAAAGTGAAAGGAGGATCAAGCGGTATAGTGATAATCTAGATGCAAGGGTTGTGTTTCCAACATGTTGTAGCCCACGACCGACCTTCCTTTTAGCAAGCTTTTAATGCAAGCCGTCTAGGATTAGCAAATGGAAAACACAGTGACTTAAGAGCACCATGCAAATGCAATGCAAGGAACATATATATGTAAATAAAATGTCACTTCATAAAGTCTAAGTCAAGTTCTCTATCTTTCCCCAGCAGAGTCGCTAGAAATTGTAGCTGGTTTCTCGTGCTCCTTGGAGGGGTTTAGTCTCTTCGAATATGATAGCCGTACAGTTCGGACTCTCGTGGTTCAAAATCTGGTTTCACAAGTGCAATGTGGAATAGAAAAGCACAAATGAGAGTCTAAATCTAGCAAATCTTAGAAAATCCATTTATCATCAGAGATGCCAAAAATGGACTATATTGCCAAATTTCAAAGTTGCCACCTAAATATTTTTGGGAAATTTATGAAACCCGTGGGTCATGCCAAAGGCCACTTGTCCATCATAACCAAAGTGTCTTGGTTCAGGAACCTAGGTATGAAAGGAGAAGGTTGTGAATTGAGCACCCCACTCACCCGATCAAAGATCGGCCTCTACTGATCATGTTGTGATTTTTATGTACATTATAAGCTCATGTTCTGATTTATTATGCTAACTTACTATGTGAGGCACACCAATATAAACTATTTCACCCACTTTGGATTGCTTCAATTTCATGTTTGTTTGAAAGTTTTAAATATGTGTTACTTGAAAAAGCAAGCTCATATGTGCATTAATCAAAATCATTCCAACTTAAGTGAAATAGCCTCCATCCACAGGCATTCAAAGAGATATTTCAAATAAATACTTAGCCTTATGGTAATATGTTTGATATGGCTGCATAAACACACATGTAATATGCTAAAGGAAAAATGCTCACCTAGTACTCAATCGAGGCAAGCCAAAGAGAATAAAATAATTAGAAAAAGCATGATCCTAGATATGCAAGTGACTAATGCAACACATACAAAATACAACTACTAGGTTCGGTTTATTTAACATGTCATATGGATCAACTCAAAGTATGCAGTAACGTACGTATTCAAGTAGAAAATGACAACAATGTTAGAATGATGAACTGAACCTAATGCATGCAAAAATGAATATGAAGCATGGTAATGATATGAAATGAAAACATGATGCTACTACAGCAAGCATATAAATAAAATGGAGAAAGAAATGGAGGTTGGAAGACACACAAAATATTACAAGTTTACCCTCGCACAAGGGGGTCTGAATGAATGTCCTAATTAAACTAACTATTATAACACCAAAAGAATTAACTAAGTTAACTAGCTTTTACATGACAAATTTGAATGAAGCCAACTAATTAATTACACATACTAATATTAAAGCACTAATTTAATGGACTTGAACAGGAGGCAAGGAGCCGCATGCACACAATTGGGAACATCCTCTAGAAACCTCTCTTTCTGTTACCAGAATTTACTCTGTTTGCAGTCAGAAAACTATTCTATTTTGGCCTCAGATTTTGCTCTGTTCTGCTGTAAAAATGCCACTGCCAGTACAAAATAGGTTGCCAACTGGCCTTGAGAAGTGGTCGGCTGTACAGAATAGTGGCTGGCTAGCCACTATTTCTGGGGAATACCCTGCTGCAACAGAACTAAAACAGAGCAAAAACAATGTGTTTCCAAGACGAGTTTATCCTCTCTACCCTTTCTTATTATGAAGATGATCAAGAGAGAAGTAGATTCGATTCTCAAATCATCAATTATCGGAAATTTGTTGTGTGATGATCTTAGAACCAATGGAACAAAAGCTCAATAAATGAAACAAAAGAAAGACAATACCTCCTCTCCATCATAAAGTTACCTCAAGGAAGGAGGTAAGATGCAAAAAGTTCAATGTAACGTCCAATTGAACATAACCCAATTTTATTATCTTTTTACCACTTTTACTCCAATTTTATTAGCCCTTTTTACATTACCTTTCTATTCTCTTATCTTTTCTTCCTTTTTGTCCCAAAATGATGATTACGTCTGCTAAGTCCAAAAGCAGTAAAGAGTAGCAAGCATGACTTAACCCGAGAAATGAGCTTTTCAAACGCTTATGTATGGAGGAAATTACAAAGGAAGAATCAAACTCATTTACAAGCGATAATGAATTCGGAGTCATACCCAAAATGAGCGATAATGACTAGTCAAACCTAAAAGGGCGATAATAACTAGTCAAACCCAAAACAAGCGATAATGACTCCAAATCCAAACTCGATAATAAGCTATAAGAATACACTGGTGATAAGGAGAGATATCAAACAAGAGATTAGGCTTAGCATAAGAGAGATGTAATGCCCTGGTAATGAACCTCCGAGGAGATTAAAGCATTTAGCATGAGGGATCACTTTTTTATGCTTTAAGCAACAATCTTTCATTTGATACAACTCTTAATCAAAGAAACAAAGAAATAAGGGAGATTGAAAAGTGCTAATGAAATGTGGGTGATTACAATGGTGTGAATATGTATGAAAAGCTATTAAAAAATTGAAAGAAAAAACTATCAACTCAAATGGATTCAATGGTATATCCACGAGGACTTACAACAACACATCTATAGTATTCAAAGCATAATTTAACACAGCAAACAGCATAGAAACAGTACAAAAATAGTATTGAAAATTATGTTTTTGAGGTGGAAAAAATGAGCAAAAATGGAATAAAGCCGAAGGGTTTCAACCAACCAACAAGCCTAAGGAAGGATGGTTAACCCATCCTCTTTTTTGTGACTTAAAATTACATATTTTAGGCCTCAAAGCACTCTAAAAATAGTATGAAAAAGTAAAGAAAAGAGTGAGAAAAGATTATACAAAAGCTCAAATTATACTTATTAAAAGAGAGCAAAAGCTCCTTAGTTAACAAACCACAAGCCAAGCACTCTCAAGGAGCTAAAGTTAGATTCAAGAACATCAGCAAAAAAACTTCAAGTTTAAGCTTAGAAGGTGTATGTATAGTAAATGTGTATTGCAAGAGAGGAGGGTAGTATGTTGGACAAGTTTTTAGCTCTTGGAGAATTTTTCTAACCACAAACCATGAGGAGAGGGCTTGTATTTGTAGAAAAACATGTTCTCATGTCGGAAATATCTGTAATAAGACAGCTGGTGCAAGGCATAGGCATGGAGATACATGGCAGCTGTCAAAATATTTGTTAAGCTAAACATGGCTGACCGACCATGAAAAGGGCATTCGGCCAATAAAAAATGGTCTGCCGGCCACTTGTTGGCTAGCAGGTCTCTGAGTGGTTAGGCTAAAAAAAAAAAAAAAAGGTTTTGATCCAAAGAGGGTGCAGGGTTTAGGTTCTAAAGCTCAAAATTGAAGCCTTTTGCTGAAGAAATCGAAAGATTGTACAACGTAACATTATTTCATCATTCATTGTTCAACGTGAGGTGTCCAAGTCTTAAGGACGGTTAAAAGGGGGTGTCTACAGCACCTTAACATACAGGCCTAAAACTGTATTTTACTCCTAACCCATATGAGTTAAAATTGTGAAAAAAAAAAAAAAAAAAAAAGGGAGCAAAATTGTGAACTTTTATTATTCTAATAAAAAGAATGTTCATTACATCGCAAGATGCTATCCTTCTAAATAAATAAATAAAAGCCTAGGGAAAGAGGTTGAAATCAGTCAACTTACTTTGACTTGCTTCTAGCAACTCCTTCATCTTCTCTAAATATTGACTATCTTCATCATTCTTTGCCAAGGTGTTTTCAATGGAGGAAATTTCTTCTTTGAGACCTGAAATCCCAGCTTGCTGTGTTGACAATTTTTTTCTTCCTGAAGAAGTAATGACTCCACCTCTTCTCTCTGATTCCTTAAGTTCTCCAATTTTTCTTTCAATTGAGCTTCTTTTGAGTCAATGTTTGCAAGTTTCTCATGAATGGATTGAGTTTCTATGACTCTCTCATTTTCCATGGCTTCAATACTATATAGACGATGATTTGCATCTGCTAACAATTATTCTTGAGACTCTTTCTCAATAGAAGAAGACTGTGTATTATTGTAAACTCACACATTCTGGAACAAGGATTCAAGTAGACTTCTCAAAGGCGAGTGATCTAAAGCCTTGATCTTGTCCATTTCTTTAAGAACTTTTTCAGGTTCTCTTTCAATAGAATCGGAATGCTCAAAATGATATTTGGCAATCTTTTATGAAAGTCTACTCCATCGTAATGAAACATAGGCACGTTGACAATCATAGATAAGTGCCTCTTCTTTAAATGTTAAAACCACTGAAAAGGCAAGACGTTTTGGCACTACAAGAAGTTATGAAAACATTTTCCCAAGCACAGTAACATTCAAAGCTTTATCATGAACAATAGGTGTGTTTACTTTGTCAACATTTGAATTTTTTAGAACAAGTTGCAACTAGTTTTTCATGCTCCTCAGAAAGGTTTAGTGTCCTTGGGTACGATAGCCCTACAGTTCGGACCCCCATGGTTCTGAATCTGGTTTCACAAGTGCAATGTGAAACAAAAAAAAAAAAAAACAAATGAGAGTCCAAATCCGGAAAATCTTAGAAAATCCACTTAATCATCATAGATACCAAAAATGGACTGCATTTCCAAATTTCCAAGTTGCCACCTAAATATTTTTGAAAAATTTAGGAAATCCATGACTTGTGCCAAAGGCCACTTGTCTATCATAACCAAATTGTCTTAGCTCGGGAACTTAGGTATGAGAGGAGAAGGTCGTGAATTGAGCACCCCACTCATCCGATCAAAGATCGGCCTCTACTAATCATGATGTAAATTTTATATACATTATATACTCATGTTCTGATTATTAATATGCTAACTTACTATGTAAAGCAAAAACAAGTACAGACCACATCGCTTACTTTTGAATGCTTTGATTTCATGTTTGTTTGAAAAGAGTTTTGAATATGTGCTACTTGAATGAAAAGCGAGCTCATATGTACATTTATCAAAGTCGTTCGAACTGAAGTGAAATAGCTTTCATCCACAGGCATTCGTAGAGATGTTTCAAATAAGCAAGTAGCCTCATGGTAGTATGCATGACATGGCAACACAAGCACACCTATAATATACTAAACCAAAAATGCTCACCTAGTACTCCGAGGCAAGCCAAAGAAAAGAATATGATTAGAAAAATACATGGTCCTAATATGCAAAATCGCTAATGCAATGCATACACATACGCAACTACTTGCTTCGGCTATGAACATGTCATATACATCCACTCAAAGCATGCGGAAACACACATATTCAAGTAAGAATTAATCAATGATATCAAGTATGATAAACCGAACCCAGTGTATGGAAAAATGGATATAAAGCATGGCAATGATATGAAACGAAAATATAGTACTATATACAACCAAGGTGAGCATGTAAATAAAAGGAAGAAAGAAATGGGGGTTAGAAGACATCCATCAAGTGTTACATAATTGCTCTCCTTTCAAGAGAGTCTGAATACCCTAATTAACTAGCTATTACAAACACAATTGAATGAACTAATTAATTATTACAAATTCGAATGAAAGCGACTAAATTATTACAAATATGGACAACGAAAGGTTGGGGGTTGCGTGTGCATGGGAAAGAACATCCTCCGAAGACCCCTACTACTCACTGTTAGAAGCTACTCTGTTCACAGTCTAAAAATGACTCTGTTTTGGGCCTCAGGATCTGCTCTGTTTCACTAAAAAAGCACTACAGCCATAAACAAAAGGGGCCGGCTGTATAAAGTGATGGTCGGCCGGCCAGTAGTTCTAGGGAAGGATCTGCTGCAATCAGAATTGGAATAGAGCAAAACAGGGTGTTTCCAAAAGATGTTCATCCTTCCTTCTTCCTTCTTTTATGAAAAATTCTCAACGAGAGAGTAGATTCGCTTCACAAATTATCAAACATCCCAAGAGTATTTAAATGATGATTAGTGGAGCAATGGGAAGGTAATTAATGGATACAAAGCTAACTAAAACTAATTATGAAAGATACAATCAAAGATATAGCCAAAAACCCACTAAATCTCATGGAAAACAAGAGCAAGTGAATACTCAAGCTTAGAGAGAATAGGTTTAGAATGAGCCATTCTTGGGGACAAAGTTCATACACAAGAGGTTCCATCATTAAGAAAACAAAGGAGACGCTTCTTCCTACTCACGGAAGACGGATTGAAACCTTCATTTCCATGCTTCAAAGGAACTAAAAGAGAGTCTCTAATGGTCTTGATGAAAAAAGCACTCATGTAGTTTTAGAGGAAAAGCAAAACTAAACTAAGTAAAAGCACTACAACAAAAAGTGTCTTTAGAGACGAAAACTAATGACGAAAATAAATTTTGTCATGAAAGATGTACCTTTTAGTGAAGAAAATAATATTTCGTTTCTAAATGTACCATTTTTAGAGACAAAAATAAAATTTTGTTACTAATCTGCATACATAATAAAAAAATTAGGTGACTAAATTATTTTTCGTCATTATTTATATTTTTTTTTTGTCACTGAAGGTTTTCCCGCTAATTTTTCGGATGGTGCCAAAATTTTTAGACTTTTGGTGACGAAAAAATTAGTCACCAATTGTAAAATTATTAATGACGAATATATTTTCGTCACCAATAATTTTAAATATTTTAATATCATTTAGTGAGAAAACTATTTTCGTGGCCAATAATTTTATCTTTTGGTGAGGAAATAATTTTGTCACCAAATAAATGGTTTAGTTGCTGAAGGTTTTAGAGGGAAATGAATATATTGGCGCCTTAGATATAACGGTTCTTCTTCTCACACACAGATTTGACCACCAAACCTCACCCTAAATCACTTCACCTCAGCGCACACCACCAACGCTGCTCGCCACCACCACCCCCACCACCACTGCCCGCAAATCACCACCACCGCATTTTCATAGATATCACTACTACAAAAATGCTTAAAGATCACACTTAAGGAAATTAAAACATGACACTTTTAATGAAAGAGTGATTAAAAAAATCAAATTAATATTTCAATCACACCTAATTTAATTGAGTGTGATAGTATTTATTTTTTATGTCATTTTTTGACTAAATGTGATTATATCTTTTTTTTTTAATCACACTTTCTAATTAATGTATGATTATATATATTTTTCAAATTTTATTTTTATATCTAATATTCCCATTTTATATCACGCTTCTCTCCACTACTACAAAAATAATGAAAGATCACACTATGACAAATGAAAATATCTCACTTTTATTGAAAGTGTGATAAAAAAAAATTAAATTGATATTTTAATAACACTGGATTTGATTAAGTGTGATAATATTTATTTTTTATGTCACTTTTTAATTAAGTGTGATTATATATATATATATTTTTTAATCACACTTCTAATTAACATGTAATTAAAGATCACATAAGAAGAATTAAAAATATCTCACTTTTATTAGAAGTGTAATTAAAAAAAATTAAAATGATTTTTTAATCACACTTAATTTAATGAGTGAGATAATATATTTTTTTTAATTAGACATTTTAAATAAGTGTGATTATATATATTTATTTTACTACTCTCTCTCTCTCTCTCTCTCTCTCTCTCTCTCACACACACACACACACACGCACACACACACACACACAATCAATTTCCAAATTAAACCCTAACACACCCACCCCTTATATCTCACTGTATTCAACATTTGTCTCACACTCATCTCTTGCTCCTCCACTAAATCGCACTTATCTTTTGCTCTTCCACTATGCCGAATGCCATCGCCATTGCCATTGCTGTTACCTCTAGTAGCCTTGCCAATCTCTACACTCCTCTGTATCGAACGATTCAACCTCTTTGCAATCTCTCTCATTTCTCTCTCTGCACCATGATCACCACCTTCATCTCTCTCTTCCTGGTAAGCACTCTTTGCCTCTCTTTCTCTGTGTATTCTATGTGTTCCTATGCATATTGTATTTTTGTAGATAGTGCTGAAATTCGATTGTGATGTTTATGAAAATGAACAGATTTTTGTATTGATTTGTAATAGATATTTTATTGAACAGGTTATTGAAATGCGCAGGGAATTGTTACTGAAAAGAAAAAATTTCGGAAGAATACAGTACCCCATTTTCAAATTTTTTAATTTTTATTAGTGACGAAATAAAAAATGTCGCTATTAGTTTTCAAAAAACATGACAAATAAATTTGTCACTAATGATATAATACGAAACAAATAATTTCGTCACATTTGCTGAATATTTCGTCGCAAAATTGAAATATTGGTGACAAAATGTTTTTTGTCATTGAAGAATTTTCTTTTCTGCTCATTTTAGTGACGAAATTTTTTTTCACCTTAATCCATATCATTGGTGAGGAAAACTTTCGTCACTAAAATCTATTTGGTGACGAAATATTTCGTCGTGAAAAACAATTAAAATAAAATATTATTTAGTTTTGGCAACGAAATTGATGTTATAGAGAACGAAAAATTCAACATTCAGCGACGAAACATTTCGTCGCCAAAAATAAAAAATAGGCGACGAAACTGTTTTTCGCCACCAGGTACTTTCAGCGACAACGTATAGGCCACGAACGTGGTGACAAATTTTTTTTGTCGCAGATCACTTTAGTGACGAAAATTTGATGTTTGGAGACAAAATCAATCTGTCACCAAAGGCTTTTTTTTGTTGTAGTGAAGCAAGAAATGAAAGCTATGAGAGATGATTGCAAGCTCATTTTCCTACTCATGGAATATGGATGAAACATCCATTTCCATGCCACAAAAGAGGAACTAGAAGAGAGCTTTGCAATATCTTCCAAGAAGAGAGATATGAGACAAGAATCAAACTATCTATATAAGCTTCAAACACAAATATGCAGTTCATATTTAATCAAAATCTACCTAAAACAGTGCAAAAAATGAAAGAAAAAAAGCAAAAACATGAAGAACAACAAGAGAGTAACACTAGAGAACAAGCATGTACAAGGGTGGCTAACCCTTCTACCTTTAACAAGGTTTAAATCACATGTTTAGGCCTAAAAGCACTCTAAAAATCAGTCTTGCAATGAAAAACAAGAAGCTTAAAAGAAAATGAAATGGAAAGAGTTGATGCATCAACCCCTAGAGTAGAGGAAGAGTTTCTTGGTTCACAAACCACAAGCTAAACACTCTCAAGTATCTGAAATAGTGTTCAAAATCTCAGCAAAAAGCTTCAAAGTCAAGCTTTAATGGTGTATATCTAGTGTATCTATATCAAGACAGTAGGAAAGGTTTGGATATCTTTGAAAAAGGCTTGCTCACTCAGTTTCTCCACCCCAAACATTGAGGACATGTGTTGTATTTATAGAATTTCAGCATTTCACGTTGGAAATATCTGAAAGGGATAGTTGGCTTGGAGCTCGTGCATGGGAGCAACTGCAGCTGCAAAATATCTGTTCTCGACAAACATAGCCGGCCGGCCAAGAGAATAGCTGGCTGGCCCACATAATGTGGTCTGCTAGTCATTTTTGGTTTTGCTACTTTTTAAGTGGTTAGGCTAGAAAAATAGTGTTTGGTCTAAATGGAATGCAAGGTTTGGGTTTAAAGCTCAAAATTGAATTCTTTTGCTGAAGATTTGAACGATTTCACAGCGTAACATTTCATCATCGAGTGTTTAGAGTGAGGTGCCCAAGTCTTAAAGGCAGTCAAAATAGGGTGTCTACAGTTGTCCCTCTTTGATAGAGCTCGAAGTCATGAAATGACATGAGTGAATGTCAAAGCCTGAAGACGACCCATTTGACCAAGCCATAAGACTTGGGCAAACAAACAAAATGCAGATGCAGTTGGTTAAACTCAAGCATTGCCGACGTATCCTTTTTGTAAGGAATCAAACCAACATAGTTCAGGGACAGGATGCAATTGATACACAATGGAATATAGTAATCAAACCACAAGCGGTGCTTACCACACAAATATCATAAAGGAATGGGAATGCAAATCAAACTACGTTTAACACAGAAAATGTGTTAACACCCTCAAACCACAATTCTTATAGAATAGGTGCGTATACATGGAGAACTATGCCTTTCGCAGAGAGAGTACAAGTAATTAGGTGGTATGATATAAGTGAGGAATGATCTGCTGAGGAATGATAATGATCCTAAATGTTAAATGCAACAAGACAAAGTATGATGCAATGGATGAAGTAAATAAGTGGTGCAGGCTGAACCACGTCTTACCTAGAAAAGGCATGGACACAAACCAAACCACGTCTAACATAGAAAAGGTGCCAAAACCCTCAGGCCATAATTCTTGCAGAATAGGGGCGTACACATGCAGAGCTATGCTTTAACGCGGAAAAAGTGTAAGCATATGCCAAACCAAGCTTAACATAGAAAGGATGCAAGCAATAAAATGGTATGATGTAATGGATGTAATGGATAATGTAGTAGATGCATACGATAAACGCTATATGCAATGTGATGGAGGTAACAGAAAATAATAAATATGATGTAGTAGCTAGGAAGTGGTGCCTTAGAAAGCCCCTTACAGGGGCAATTGGTGATGACTCACCTCATGCTGCTAGGGATTTTGCTCTTCTTTTTTGTTTTTAAGGCTTCTTCCTTCATCTCATGCGAAAACCATGGGTACTACTTTTCTCCGTAGCCATGTTTGCAACATTCCCTATTCTTCAACAGGGTAACAAACTAGATTGGTTCAGTATCCAAAATTGAGGCGCATACAAGCTACCTTAACCTATGTAGCTGCCATACAGATTTCAAACTGAGGATGTTTTGAAATAATCTCCACACCTCTGCGTATTTAAACTAGACTTTAGTATCAAAAATTCCAAACCTTTGCGTTCTAGGCCTCGGGCACTCGAACTCTAGTTTCCACTGTCTCAATTGATCTCCTAGGAACTCACTACAAACACAGTCAAGTGGCTATACCGAACCGCCTGAAGTCGTTTGTGTTTGACAAACACCAAAGGAATTGTACCTTTAGAGGATTTAAGGTCTCCTAGACCCAATGAGTGCACAAGACAGTGCGATATAAGGTAAATGCACAAGATAGTGCGATGTAGGGTGAATGCACAAGATAATCCAATGTAGGTGCACAAAACAGTGCGAGGTGCACAAGATAGTGTGATGCAAGATGTATGGACTAAACAGTGCGATGCGTATGCAGAAGATTGTGCGATGTAAGATGTATGCACAAAACAGTGCGATACAGGTGAACAATTGAATGAACTAATTAATTATCACAAATTCGAATCGAAAGTGACTAAATTATTACAAATATGGATATCTATGTTACCAATCTAAAGGGCTTAAACGAAAGGTGGGGAGCTACATGCGCGCGGGCAAGAACATCCTCCGAAAATAGGCATTTGTCCTATAAAAGGTGCTGCGAATGGGACTAGTTGAGGAGGAACAAGTGTTGTTTCTTTTCCAACCACAGGAATTCCTTCCAACCCCCCTAGGTGTAAGCTCGAACACAAGATTAGTGAACACTCGAGTGTCAGGCATAGGTTCAAACACAGGATTTGAAGACACTTGAATCCCATATCCTTGTGTTAGCCTAGACCTACCAACATGTATGGTTTCGCTGGCAAGCAAAGGTATGCCCTGACTTATCAATGACCTAGGAGGAGCTTCATACCATGATTGAGGCATAGGTTATGCCCCCTCACGATTTTGATTATTAGTTTAACCACTAGTTTGCCTATTATTTTGTTCATTACTTTGCATAGGCTGTTTATCTTAAGTCAATATCTGTTGAAGTAAGTTTATACTTTCTTCAGCCTATCTTATGACATGTGGTTGATAGGAGTTCATTCGATCCGAAAAGGATGTTATCCATCTTTCCATTGTATGCATTAATTGTTGTCCCATAACATCAACTAATCCTCCTTGCGGATTCACTGGTTGCGTAGATGGAACAATTAAAGGTCTAGTTTCATGGCCTTGTCCGACATTTTGGACATGTGTTGCATACCCTAAAGTGTTGGTCTCTTCGAGTAATTGTATAGGATCACTTGAAGTAGGCACATCTATGGGATGTGATACTACATTATCCTCTGGGTTATGTGCTTTTATATATCCTTCTACACCTTATTCTAGGCCTTTATTTTCTCATTATCTCCTACATCAAACCATTATAATGGTCCCACTGAGCATGCCTGTAGACGTCCCTGAACGCATCCCGGGGAGGGTGCGACTTCCCTCCCGTTCTGGTTCGCTTACGGGTCTACTACAGTTCGAAAGACTCAAATGTCACGGTTCTTAATCTTGAACCAAAGAGTCCAAATCCGGCAAATCGTTTTGAAAACAGATTTTTTGAAAGAAGTGCCAAACATGGATCGCTGCTTTGCGACATCTGAGTCGCCACCTAAATATTTTATTTTTGGGAAATTTAGGAAACCCTGACTCGGTGCCAAAGGTCACGTGTCCGTCATCACCAAAGTTGCCTCGGCTCGGGAACTTGGGTATGGTTGGGGAAGGTCACCGTGAGCACTTCTCGCCGGTCAAAGACCGGCCTCTACTAACCATGATATCTATTTTTGAAAGTATTGTGTGTTCTTATTCCAGTTATTAGCCTAGATTTACTATGTGATGCGCACAACATACAAGTATAGACCGAGTCGCCTGAATTTGAACAAAACATTTCATGTTTGTCTGTTTGAAAATGCTACTCGCAGGTAGGCTAAGACGTGGATTTGCCACCCTCGGGTGGGCTTAGAAAACATGATTTTGCCACTATCTAGTGGGGTTAAAACAAACATTTGATGAATTGTCCCACTCCAAGTAACCCAACCTCCACCCATAGGCATTCAAGGCAGTTATATCACATAAGCACATAGCCTCATGGTAAGCATGCTATTCACGGCAGTCACTCACATGCATGCAAGGATGCTAAAGCATAAAACTCACCGAGTACTCCAAGCCAAAACAAAAACTATATTAGAAATCAAGCATGATCCTAAATATACAGGATTGCCTAATGCAACACATGCAAAGATGCAGACTATAGCAGACTTGGCAATCCTAAACATGGCATATGGAATGCTACATGTATCATGTATTCAACTTGGAATTGAAATACAAATGCAGTTATTATGATGCGCCGAGCTCGGTGCATGTAAAACAGATGAATGAATGCAAACATGCTATCATACTGTATGCTAATTGAAATATGCCCTAATCTAACCATCATAAGCAGGTAAATAAAAAGGAAGAAAGACGTGGGATTGGAAGACATACATCACACTCACCCACACTTATTACAATTTTACCTCATGCAGAGGGTCCGAATAAATATACAAATTCGAATGAATAAATAATACTGATTCCGAATAAATACAAAAATCCTAATTAATTTACAAATTAAACTAGGGAAGCTATAATCGCATGCAAGCCGTGGACCGCCTTGACTCGATGAATGATGTATGTTTAGTCGCTTTGCGCTGAAATCCACCGATGCCCCAATTAGCCACTGTTTTGCAATTGTTCTTGGAAAGTGCGCCAAGCCTCAGAAGACTGCTGATTCTTGATTTTGCTGCAACAGAGAGCAGGAAAGGGGCATAGCAATGTATTTTCACAAATGTATGCATGCCTCGATCCTCGTGCCATCAATCACGCATATCGATGCATGATGGCCGAGGAGTCGAATTGCACAACTCAATATGAAATGAATGCACATGAAAACACAACAAGACCTATCTCCATCATGGATAATCCGGAGTGTCGGTGACTGGGGAATTGAGACACGTTCCGTCACTCGGAGTACGAAACGTACCTCGTTTCCCGTGCCCGGGCTAACTCCTATCCCGAACACGATGCAATATGCATGATATGCATGAAATGCAACTAAGATACAACCTAACATGCGAAAGGCTATGAAATGGCATACACAATGCACGAGGAAACATGGCATACACAATGCGCTAACATACAACCTAGCATACACAATGCTATGGAATGAAATGGCATACACAATGCAATATGGGCTTACACCAACACAAGTGGACCTCGGCCACACTTACATAGGAGGCCATTAGACGAAAATGAGACAACTCGAAATACGTGCACGCGTGTACGCAAACCGAGGACCGAACCTACGGCACAGAATGCCACTCTAATGAGAGATGGCAAGACATGGAATATGATATGCAAACATACAAAATACAGAGGCAAAATGACATGCAAAACAGCCCCGAAACATGGTGAAATGAAACCCGATGCAAGGAACGAGTCCCGAAACATGGAATTAAGCACATGAAATGGCCTATAGCTATGCAATGCATGCATGATTCGTACATGAAGTGTGAAGACAGAAGCTAGGCAGCCCCAAAAAAAGAATTTTTACAGTTCAAAGCATGGCCAAACAGTAAGCACAAATAGGGCTAAAATAGCATACAAGAATGGCTCCGCAAGGGAGGCAATGAGGCAAGTGGTAGATGTACAGCCCAAACAGAAAAATACCCTTCTAAAACGCTAAAGAGGGACCAAAAATATGATGTTTTCCAGGAGATGAAAAGCCCCAAATCAGTATACAAACATGCTCAAAATGCAATGCAAGATTAAGGCCACAAGAAGGCTATAACACAAAGTATACAAAATATTCATCAAACAGCCAAAGACCCTTAAAGAAACATGACAAGGGGGTCAAAATATGTCCACTTTCAGCTCTGATCATGGCCAAAAAACAGAAGCAAGATAAGCTAACAAAACATGCAAAAGTAGGGACCAAAGAGGGATACGATGGCAAGTGATACATGGAGGTCCCAAACAGTGTTGAGCCCTTCTTCAATGTTGAAGAGGGGATCAAAATATGCCTTTGTACAGTTTATGTAATGCTCCAAAACAGATCACACATAGGCTAAAAATATCATGCAAAATAATGGCATTCAAGAGGATAATGAAGCAAGTGCCAAAAGGAAGATTCAAACTGCAATGAGCCCTTAATGAAACATGGAATATAGCTCAAAAAAATGACATTTTCAGTTTTGGTCAGAGCACAAAACAGCAAGAAAATAGGGCTAAGCAATGGTACAAAATAAGGCCAAAAAAAGAGGGGAAATGAACTTACCCTTGAAGACTACTCCTTGGCTGCCTTTTGGACTGAGAAGTGGTGCCTCCTAGCTGCTGGAAAGCTTCCCAAGCTGATGGAAATGGAGTAGTGGTGGTGGTGCTTGGTGGTGATGAAGAAATGAGGTGTAGGACTTAGGAATTTTAGAGTTTGAGAGAGAGAGATGGAGAGCTTCAATGCAAGAGGCTTGGGGGAAATTTTGTAACCGTAAAACCAGGTTTGAGCAGCTGGTTATATAGGCAAAATGGGTGGAAAAAAGGGGGGAAAAATGAAGGGAAAATGCACCAAGTTTTCCTCCAAAAATGCCAAACCTTCGGGCATGGGTGATGTGCAAAACAAAATTCACTTTTAGGACACACCTGGGGAGGGGGTTATGGCCAGCTAGTTATAAAGGGCAAAAAATTCATTTCACAAAATAGGTGGCCAGCCGGCTAGATTTTCTGACCGGCCAGCTACTTTCTGGGCAGAAAAGTGTGTTTCCGGAAAGAAAAGTGGCCGGTGGTTGATTGGGAAGTCCAATGGTGGCCATTCAAGTGTCCAAATTGAAGCCCCGGAAGTTAGCTTTCCAATGGAGCAAACCTTGCATCAAAATTCCTCCTGTGGAAAAAGTTATGCCAGTTTCCGTAAAGCCGCGCAGATTTCAGTCCAACCGGAGTGATGCCCTACTTCAATCAATCATATCTCCCCCGTCCGGAATTGAATTTAGGAGATTCTTGAGTGAAAAATGAAGCCCTGGGAGTAATATTTCCAATGGTGGTGGCCTCATATCTTAATTCCTCTTGTGCAAAGAGTTAGGCCCGTTTCGGTGAAGCCGCGCAGACTTTCTCCTTCCCGGATTCATGCTGAACCACTTTTGACCAAACAAAAAGTTGGTTGTCAGAACAATTGCTGGCCTCCCACCCTCCTACAAACTTCCTAATAATGAAAATAAGGCCTCCACCAAAAATGAGCCCAAACCAATGCGAAATGAAGGTTCGGGACCCCGAAAACTGATTGTTGGGCACCGGGAGTGGTGTTCGACCACGAAGTTGGTCTCTCGGACCCCAGTGTCCCTCAAAAGGGAGTAAATAAGATGCATACCAAAAACCGGAGCAAACGGAGGTAGTTAGGGGGTCCCGAACCGAGGCACACGGCCTGACGGCTCCGAAAATCGGAAACCGGGCTCCGAAATGGGAAAAATGGCCTGCGACCACAAAATGTAGCCCAAGGCCACTAAGAGATGGTCTACGGGACCTCTCCCTCCCCTCAGGAAAAGAAACAGAGAAAACCGAGTCTGGTTCGCAAACCGAGGCAAGGCACAGAAAAGTCCAGAGGTTCGGAGGCAAGGCTCATGGCCGAGACTCCGCAACCTCAGAACGAGCACAGTATACAACATCACCAAGCGCTCAATCGGTGACGTCTGAGTCTTAAGGTCGGTCAAAAATAGGGTGTCTACAGTTGCCCCTCGTTGACAGAACTCGAAAGTCATAAGAATGATGGGAGTGAATGTCAAAGCCCAGAGACGACCCATTTTTGACAAGGCCGAAGACTTAGACAAAGCAGACAAGATAGACAAAGATGTGCCCGCAGGCATGCCCGCAGGCAGGGGCAAAATGCAAATGATATGCGGGAAGATTTTGATAATTGGACTTATACGCTACGCGAAGCCGGTTTGATAATTGAACTTATACGCTACGCGAAGCCGGTTCGAAAATTGGACTTATACGCTACGCGAAGCCAGTTTGAAAATTGGACTTATATGCTACGCAAAGCCGGTTTGAAGATTGGACTTACACGCTACGTGAAGCCGGTTCGAAGATTGGACTTACACGCTGCGCGAAGCCGGTTTGAAGATTGGGGATTCATGCAATGCACTGCAATGTAGTGGCTAAAATGCAATGTGATAGCTAGGAAAAGGGAGGTACGTTACAGGGGCAATTGGCAATGACTTATCTCGGCAATGTCCTACCTTATGCTGATGTGAGAATCTTCTGCTTCTTCTTGGTTGAACCACAGGTACTACTTTTCTCCCTGACTATGGTCGCAGCTTTCCCTATTCTCCAATAGGGTGACAGACTAGGTTGATTCAGTATCCAGAATTGAGGCGCATACACATGCTATCTCAATCTATGGGGCTGCCATACAGATTTCAAGCCGAGGATATACCCCTGGGTATTTAAACCAGACTTTAGTCTCGAAATCGAACCTTGCGTTCTAGGCATAAGCCATTCAAACTCTAGTTTCCACCGTCTCGGTTGGTCTCCTAGGAACTCACCGCTAACACGTGTGTGGCTATACCAGGCCACTGGAAGTCGTTCGGGCACGACAAACACCAAAGGAATTGCACCTTTAGAGGATTTAAGGTCTCCTAGACCAGACAATGAAACAGATATGATGCAATGAATGTGATAGATATGATGCAATATATAATAGATCACGATGCAGAGGAGAGTATAATAGGCATAAAAAAATGGTGACATACAACTTGGACTAGGGACTTGAGAGGAGAGAAAGAAAAAACCAATCCAGGCGCATTCCATTCAAACTAAAATAAAGAGGCGATGCAACAGAGAGTATAATAGACGATAAATGTGTACTACTCCAACCACGACGACTTGTGAGAGAGAGAGAGAAAAAAAGAAACAAATCATCATTCCATGCAAAACCTAAGAATAAATTAACAATAAAAATCGTAAGGAGGAAAGGGACACTCAAAACATGCTGATAATCGTGAGAAGAGGTCCAAAATGGCGTCCAAAAGTAGTACAATGCAAACTCGATAAATTCCAAACACGCTGAAATCGTGTGAGGAAAAGAACACTCTCACCACGCTGAAATCGTGAGAAGAGGTCCAAAAACAACCGCCCAGGTGCGTACACAACGCAACCTAAAATAGATTCCAAACATGCTGAAATCGCGTAAGGAACAGGACACTCAAACCACGCTGAAATCGTGAGAGGAGGTCCAAAAACAACCGCCTAGGTGCATACACAACACAACCTGAGATAAAATCCAAACACGCTGAAATCGCGTAAGGAACGGGACACTCAAACAACGCTGAAATCGTGAAAAGAGGTCAAAACAACCGCCAGAGCGCATAATAACGCAATCGAGATAGATTCCAAACACGCCGAAATCAGAAGGAACAAGACACTCAAACCACGCCAAATCGTGAGAGGAGGTTCAAAACAACCGCCAGTGCATACACAACACAACCCGAGATAAAATCCAAACACGCCGAAATCGCAGAAGGAACAGACACTCTAACCACGCCAAATCGTGAGAAGAGGTCCAAAACAACCGCCAGTGCGTAATAACGCAACCTGAGATAGATTCCAAACACGCTGAAATCGTGTAAGGAACAGGACACTCAAACCACGCAGAAATCGTGAGAGGAGGTCTAAAAACAACTGCCCAGGTGCATACACAACACAACCTGAGATAGATTCCAAACACGCTGAAATCGCGTAAGGAACAGGACACTTAAACCACGCTGAAATCATGAGAGGAGGTCCAAAAACAACCGCCCAGGTGTATACACAACACAACCTGAGATAAAATCCAAACATGCTGAAATCCTGTGAGGAAGAACCAAACTCTAACCACGCTGAAATCGTGAGAAGAGGTCCAAAAATAGCCCACCCAACGCGTCTACAACGCAACCTGGGATAAATTCCAAACACGCTGAAATCGTGTGAGGAAAAGAACACTCTAACCACGCTGAAATCGTGAGAAGAGGTCCAAAAACAACCGCCCAGGTGCGTACACAACGCAACCTGAGATAGATTCCAAACACGCTGAAATCGCGTAAGGAACAAGACACTCAAACCACGCTAAAATCGTGAGAGGAGGTCCAAAAACAACTGCCCAGGTGCATACACAACACAACCTGAGATAAAATCCAAACACGCTGAAATCGCGTAAGGAACGGGACACTCAAACCACGCTGAAATCGTGAAAAGAGGTCAAAACAACCACCCAGGTGCGTACACAACGCAACTTGAGATAGATTCCAAACACGCTGAAATCACGTAAGGAACAGGACACTCAAACCACGCTGAAATCGTGAGAGGATGTCCAAAAACAACCGCCCAGGTGCATACACAACACAACCTGAGATAAAATCCAAACACGCCGAAATCACAGAAGGAACAGACACTCAAACCACGCCAAATCGTGAGAGGAGGTCCAAAACAACCGCCAGTGCATACACAACACGACACGAGATAAAATCCAAACACGCCGAAATCGTGAGGAAGAACTAAACTCTAACCACGCCAAATCGTGAGAAGAGGTCCAAAACAACCGCCAGTGCGCGCATACGCAACAAGAACTGAGATAGATTCCAAACACGCTGAAATCGCGTACGGAAAGAACCAAACTCTAACCATGCTGAAATCGTGAAAAGAGGTCAAACAACTCGGGAGCGTGTTCCACACAACCTAAGTTAAGTCCCGGGGGACAACGATCCTAAACGCTACTCAGCGTAAAAGGATAAACAATAAGAGATAACACAAGATGCAAATAAATGCAATAAGTGCGATGAAACACGTGTACAATGCAAGACTTGGCACACAGCTTACGACATAGCATTCCATTCATTTGGCACACAGCTCACAACACGACACTCTGTTCGTTAGGCGCGCAACTCACAACACAAAATTCAGTTCAATCTGGGCACACAACTCTTTTGGGGGACACAGTGCATTTCGGGCACACAGCTCATCTTGGGCACATAGCGTATCTTGGGCACGCAGCAGATCTCGGGCAGACAGCGCATTCTTCAGGCACACAGATCATTTGGGCACATAGTATATTTCCTGCACACAATTGCTTTTTCAAGACAAATTTAATTTTGAACATACAGGATGTAATGACAGAACTTGCAGAAGTTGAAACAATCTCAGATGCCCAACATTTTCCCTCTTTTCTTTTGCTTTGTAGCCTGGAACTTACACAGCTTCAGATAGGTCCTGGTTTTACTGTTCTCATATGACCTAGGTTGAACCCTGCGGTTTTATGAAAGAACAAATTCTATTTTGCACAAATGTGGAGAACGGCACGGCATGGCACTCGGAGCACAAAACGATTTTATTTTTGAAATTGAGAGATGAGTTTTCGATCAGGTATTGAGCCTACGACTGGACACAACAAAACGACTCAACACGGAAATAAAAGGCACACAACCTAGACACATCAAGTAACACTTGAAACGACTCAAAACAAGAATCGAGATAAAAAAGACACGACACTCAGACGTGCACAGGGAGCCTGTTTCACCGGGTAGTGTTTCCCACCCTTTCTCATTTGTGGTTCTCACATTACTCGGCCCTCAAGCTCGCTTTTTCAAAAGCCCTTTTCTCACTTTTTTCTCTCATCGCACATCTCTATTCTTCAATCTCTCATTTTTCAATCCCTCCCCGGTGGTTGATGGATAAACAAAGAAGTTGAAGGCTCCAGCACTCAGCTAGATTCTTCTTTCTTTCACAGCCTAGTGAATTCCTCCCACAGAGGGGTTGCGCTACAACTGGGTGTGCAGCAAATCTGCAGCTAGCATCGGTTGATGATGCTTTGCTGGGGAGTTTGGACGTGACAAGATCTACCCAGATGATGGAGTGGAATATCTTGCCTCATTCCAACAGGTTAAGACTTGGCTCGACACCTCGTTGCTTGGAGGATACGAGAGCTTTCATTTTGTCGTTAACTTCAATTGCGCCTTCTTGGCGTGTAGAGTGCCCTTCTTGGCGAGTAGGGTGCCCTTTCCGTGAGTATGTTGACAATGGGGAAAAGATGTAACACCGACTCAACTGCGTGCCCCTAGTTCATTATTTCGACCATTTTTTGTTTTTGCTTTCCACTAAAACAGTTTTGACCAAAATGAGAGTTAGATCAACATGCTTGTTCGATTTTTGATTTAAAATCATGCAAGTTAGGCTATGAGCACTGAAAATTTTCCTTTTTTTTGGGTCCATGAAAAGGGTCCAGTTTTGGAAAAGATAGAATGATTTTCGAGAAAATAGTCAACCTCAGTAAAAATTCTAAAAAGCTGTTTTTAATCGCCACCGCCAACGAGCATAGAACCCACTCGAGATGGACAACCTTAGATCCAAGGAAAATTGCCCTTGCTTGAAGAAAGTTGCACGGCAACGGAAAGTTGCCCTTGTTTGAACAAAGACCAAGGGCGCATTGAATGGCAACGGAAAGTTGCCCCTTGTTTGACTGGCGCCGCAGCACACTGAATGGCAAGAGAAAGTTGCCCCTTGTTTGGATAGCACCGCGGTGCATTGTAGTCAGTCCTTAGAGTGACGAACACAACCAAATCCTCAGATACAGAGAAGACAAAGATGACCAGAACCATCGCATGGACACAATCAAATTGAAGTGTTTTACGGCTGGACTTTAGAATGAAGTTGCCTACGTATCCCAAACATGGGAATCAAGCCTTACGTAGTTCGGGGTTAAGGTACACTCGGGTATTTAATCTCTCCTTTTTATGTTCTAACTCTTGCCAAGGCGCCTGTTGCAGGTTGTCAACCTTGCGAGCTTCGTTTTTCTTTTCTTTTCATTTTCATTTCTTTTCTTCTCTTTTTTTTTTTCCTTTTTTTTCTCTTTTTCTCTTTTTTTTTTCTTTTTGCATTTTTTGTATATATATATTTTTTGTCTTGCTCCAACTTTTGCCTGGGTCGCCCTTTCGGGTTTTCAGCCCAGCGAGCCTCTCAAAGGGTAAAAGTGTAGCTGGTCCATGCCAAATGGTTTTGAGATCCTGAAGTCATTTGAATCCCGAAAAATGACTGCTGTATTGATTCGCAGAAGGATCCATCTTCGGCTCTTTGAGCATATCGGACATTTTTTACCCTAGTTTGAGGGGTGCTTCTGATTTAGCTTCGCAAGCTTCTTCTGATGAGGTCTGATCTTCTTGATCTGACTTTGGTGCCTCTTGTTCGAGGGCTGCTTCAAATCTGGCCACACAGGCCTCACATCATAGTTGACCGTTGAACCTTCTGAATTCAAGTTCAAGGTTTAGAAGCAAAATGGGTTGAGTCTCGAGGCTGAGAGCGATCCTAGGCTGCACAATCTCAAGAGCGACTCCACACAGGTCTTCGCAGGACTGCGCAAAACATTTTGTTTTTGAAAATTTTTTAAAAAGCGACAAATCGTCGATCAAGATAGTGTGAAACCACCGATCAAGCTGTGGTCCTTCTCAAGACTTACTCCAACAAGCATGATTTCATTCATTAAGGGCTTAGCACGCCTCTTTCTCTCGGCTTGATCAAAGTTTTGCAAATCCCGAGGAATTCCTCCATCTTTGTTTTTACCGCGGTGTTCAAAAGGTTTCAAAAACTCAAAGCATTACAATGACTTCAAGGCACAAGAGAGCAGTGGAATGCATCGCCATTTCATTCAAATCCCGACAATTAGCACACGGAATAAATGTGAGAGCGTGAAAATCATCGCTATTTCATTCAAAATCATGGCATAATTGGCTCCTCGCGTAAATGACTCAAAACAAAATAAAAAGACAAGCGCAAAACAAAATGGTGACGCCCGAGGTAACACCCCCGGAATCACCCGACTCCTATACAACAGGACTGACTCGATACAACAAGACAGACCCAAAACAAAAGAGACTAACTCAAAACAAAAAGACAGACTCAAAACAAAACAACAAAATTGACCCAATACCCAATTCAGAAAACACAAAAACTGGTATTTGCACATTGCTCAGAACAGTGCGTGCCATCCACCATATTTGGAGTAAACTGAGCGCTGCCCGTAGGTGGTTCATCCCTCGATCACATCATATTATCCCCCACAAGTTCACTAATCAAGTGCCGATAGACTTTGCAGAGCTTGGCGGGAGGACAACCCCATTGTCAAACAGATCCTCAGACTTCATGGCGAAAGGCAGGAAGACCTTGTTTGTAGTATGGCCAGTTTGCTGATGGTATGCGCAGTACTGGGTAGCATCATGTGTAGCCAGAAGAGGGTTTGGGAGAGGCCGAGGCGCAAGGGGTTTGAGATGGCCTTGTCCAACAAGGATTTGGAAAGCTTTGGATAAAGGCATGTGGAGGGCATGGAAGACCCTCTGACCACGAGGTTGGTACTTCTGGGTTTGTGGATTTCTGCTGGGCGCACCAGCAAAGGGATTGGCAGGTGCTGGCCTGGTTTGCTGATCTCTTCTGAGTGGAGGATTATAGCTGAAAGAAACGTTTTTGATACAACGACCCTTCTCCCGGCTTGCCCCTTGATTCAAACTGCCCCCGACTTGAGTGGCGAAAATGCCGTCCACAGTTTTTGCAACAACTGCGAGCACTTGCTCTTTGTTCAGTCCCTCGGCTTTCAAAGCCTCAACAATACCAACGAAGATGCTCATGGGGATCCATGTCCGCCTTATCTTGTTCTTTCCACTCGCCTCCACTTTGCCAAGGGATTGGCATTCCTCAAATACGCCTGCTCCAAGATGGGGAACCTTTTGTCGTGAAACTCCTAGCATGTGCCGTGGTCGATGATGGAGCCAATGTCCCGCAGGCTAGATCTGCAGCTTCTTTGAAGGTCTTCGATCATTCTGCTTAGCTCAAGTAATGGGCTCACGGGTTTGAGATGATTGGGGTTTAGGTGCATCCATCATGCATAAGTTCATGCTTTCGAATGAACACCTCGAGCTTGGGTAGATGGGTCGGGGTGATGTATATCTTGGGGTTGAAGGTGGTTGGTAGTGTATGGATGAGGTTGAGGTGGGAGGTGACAAGTCAAGATTAACCCGAGGTCCTTTGGGTGGAGCTAGGGTCTCTTCTAATAATATCTTGAATCTTATGACGGAGGCAGATGCAACGGTTCGTATCATGATCGTGTTGCTGATGGTAGGCACATTATTTAGCTGGGTCGTATCTTGTTGGAAGAGGGTTTGGAAGGGGTTGGGGTTCTAGGAGTTCTAGGTGCCCCTCTTCTTGCAGCTTTTTCAAAGCTTGGGAGAGACTCATGTAAAGAGGATAGAATTTTCGGGCTTGGGGTCGAGTTGAAGTGGTTGGTTTTGGTCATTGAGGAAGTGGTGATAGTGTCTACTGAGCATTTCAAGAACTGCTACCATCAGTAGTAGCATTGGAACTGCGAGCAACATTCCTCTTCAAAGGCCCATTATCTTCTATAAAGATCCCTTGTCTGATTGCATCCTCAATTTGAACCCCCATTTCATGAAGGGCTGGAAAAGTAAACAGAGGTAGAACAACCATCTTTTGCAGCAATTCGCCATGCAGATTCCAAACAATCATCCTGATCTGATCTTTGTCGGAAGGCCTTGTAGTCATCATTGAGGCCTTTGCCCTCCATCTCGTCACGAACTCTGAGAAACCCTCCTTTGGTTCTTGGCGGGTGACTTCGAGATCACGAGTTGTGACCTCGATCTGTGTGTTATAGGAGTATTGATCAATAAAGGCCTCAAATTTCTTCCCGCCTGCTTCACGAGTTCTCCAATTTTGCATACCAGATTGCGGCTATCCCGGACAGGGTTCGGCCGAATAGTGATAGTTTCTGGGCTGTGGTCAAACCCATTGGTCTCAGGATATCAGAAAACAGTTTGAGGTGCACCGTTGGGTCTTCAGAGCCATCAAATTGATCGATATGCGGCATCTTGAATCGATCCGGTAATGTCACCACTGAGTCGGTATAACCATCCTCTATATCAGGAATAGAATGGGCCCCCTGAGACTTTTTGAACAACTTCTCAAGCTTGCTCACTTTCAATGCTGTGGGGTCCGTCTCGAACTCAAAGGGTGAACTTGGCAGGTTGATCGGTGCTTTGGATAGTTGGGGTAGAACCGGGGGCAGAGGTGGCCTTGTCGGAATGTCTGTATCTTCTTAGACATTAGCCGTCTCCCGAGCGTTGGAACTCGGGGGGGAGGAGCACAGTGAAGTAGATACCCCGCTTGTCGCTCTAGCTCGCAATTGTCTTCGCTGTTGGGCTATAATCTCGGCAAGCTTTTTGGCAAATTCCGCTGACGGCAGTCTGCCGCATGAGTTTCATACTTTCTTGAGTTGACGCATCATTTCTCCATCCTCGCCATATTGCCCTGGTCTAATCGAATACCGTATAATCGCCTCGACTAGCCTTTTTATCCCGCTTTGGTGAAGGAACACCGATTGCCCTCGAATCAATCTCGACCGACAAAGTCTATCAAGACAAGTCTAATGATCCTCGGGGATATTGGAGCCTTCGGCTATGGTTCCAAGACTACCTAGCAAAGAGAAAACATGCAAAGATCTCACTGATGTTTACCAAAACAGACACGGCCTAGCAGATGATCGTGTTTCATCTCTTGAATGCCCAAATTCGCCTCAAAATCAATCGATACGCAGATAATTGATTCCTAAAATACCAATACTGGTGCCCGCAGGCCCGATGCCCAAACTTGCAAACTGATACATGCATTCCTGTAGAGACGCACTCTAAAAGCGCATAACAGATAAGTGAGAGCCAAACACCCCTATGTTGGGGTAGGGTTTCCCTGTCCTATTTTGTCAGGAGCTAGGGTTTCACTACGCACGCAGCGGTTTCAAACAACCTATATCGGGTAAGCAACCTGTCCTAGTTTGGAATGGTCACTATGGATCCGAATATGCACTAGGTCGAATGGTCAAAAAGGGTGCCCCGGTAAAACCGGGGTTTGTGTTCCCATGCTGTCAGAGCCCACAGCCGATCAGCCTTATGGTCATGCCTTGACAAGACAAGCCTCCGGCAAATCGTTCGGGAATGGCATATGGCAAACACGGTGTCCTAGGCGCACCAATGCAAATGCAATGCAAAGAAACACACAAGTGTAGTCAAAACCAGATATCATGAGTTCGAGTCAAGTTCTCTAAATCCCCAGCAGAGTCGCCAGAAATTGTAGACGTCCCCGAATGCATCCCGGGGAGGGTGCGACTTCCTCCCCCGGGTTCTGGTTCGCTTGCGGGTCTACTACAGTTCGAAAGACTCAAATGTCACGGTTCTTAAACCAAAGAGTCCAAATCCGGCAAATCGTTTTGAAAACAGATTTTTTGAAAGAAGTGCCAAACATGGATTGCTTTGCCAGATACAGAGTCGCCACCTAAATATTTTATTTTTGAGAAATTTAGGAAACCCTGACTCGGTGCCAAAGGCCACGTGTCCGTCATCACCAAAGTTGCCTCGGCTCGGGAACTTGGGTACGATTGGGGAAGGTCACTTCGTGAGCACCCCCGCTCGCCAGATCAAAGACCGGCCTCTACTAACCATGATATCTATTTTTGAAAGCATTGTGTGTTCTTATTCCAGTTATTAGCCTAGATTTACTATGTGATGCGCACAGCATACAAGTATAGACTGAGTCGCCTGAATTGGAACAAAACATTTCATGTTTGTTTGTTTGAAAATGCTACCCGCAGGTAGGCTAAGACGTGGATTTTCCACCCTTGGGTGGGCTTAGAAAACATGATTTTGCCACTATCTAGTGGGCTTAAAACAAACATTTGATGAATTGTCCCACTCCAAGTAACCCAACCTCCACCCACAGGCATTCAAGGCAGTTATATCACATAAGCACATAGCCTCATGGTAAGCATGCTATTCATGGCAGTCACTCACATGCATGTAAGGATGCTAAAGCATAAAACTCACCGAGTACTCCAAGCCAAAACAAAAACTATATTAGAAATCATGCATGATCCTAAATATACAGGATTGCCTAATGCAACACATGCAAAGATGCAGACTATAGCAGGCTCGGCTATCCTAAACATGGCATATGGAATGCTACAGCTATCATGTATTCAACTTGGAATTGAAATACAAATGCAGTTATTATGATGCGCCGAGCCTGGTGCATGTAAAACAAATGAATGAATGCAAACATGCTATCATACTGTATGCTAATTGAAATATGCCCTAATCTAACCATCATAAGCAGGTAAATAAAAAGGAAGAAAGACGTGGGATTGGAAGACATACATCACACTCACCCACACTTATTACAATTTTACCCTCGCGCAGAGGGTCCGAATAAATATACAGTCCCGAATGAATAAATAATACAGTCCCGAATAAATACAAAAAAACCTAATTAATTTACAAATTAAACTAGGGAAGCTATAAATTGGCATGCAAGCCAGGGACTACCTTGACTCTGATGAATGATGTATGTTTAGGCTGCCTTGCGCGGAAATCCACTAGGATGCCCCAATTAGCCTCTGTTTTGCAATTGTTCTTGGAAAGCGCGCCAAGCCTCGGAAAACCGCTGATTCTTGATTTTGCTGCAACAGAGAGCAGGAAAGGGGCATAGCAATGTATTTTCACAAATGTATGCATGCCTCGATCCTCGTGCCACCAATCACGCATATCGATGCATGATGGCCGAGGAGTTGAATTGCACAACTCAATATGAAATGAATGCACATGAAAACACAACAAGACCTAACTCCATCATGGATAATCCGGAGTGTTGGTGACTGGGGAATTGAGACACGCTCACATTCGAGTACGGAACGATCTGCTTCACGTGCTGCTAACTCCTATCCCGAACACGATGCAATATGCATGATATGCATGAAATGCAACTAAGATACAACCTAACATGCGAAAGGCTATGAAATGGCATACACAATGCACGAGGAAACATGGCATACACAATGCGCTAACATACAACCTAGCATACACAATGCTATGGAATGAAATGGCATACACAATGCAATATGGGCTTACACCAACACAAGTGGACCTCGACCACACTTACATAGGTGGCCATTAGACAAAAATGAGACAACTCGAATAATCGCTGCACGCATAATCGAGGACCGAACCTACGGCACAGAATGCCACTCTAATGAGAGATGGCAAGACATGGAATATGATATGCAAACATACAAATTTCAGAGGCAAAATGACATGCAAAACAGCCCCGAAACATGGCGAAATGAAACCCGATGCAAGGAACGAGTCCCGAAACATGGAATTAAGCACATGAAATGGCCTATAGCTATGCAATGCATGCATGATTCGTACATGAAGTGTGAAGACAGAAGCTAGGGAGCCCCAAAAAAAAGAATTTTTACAGTTCAAAGCATGGCCAAACAGTAAGCACAAATAGGGCTAAAATAGCATACAAAAATGGCTCCGCAAGGGAGGCAATGAGGCAAGTGGTAGATGTACAGCCCAAACAGAAAAATACCCTTCTAAAACGCTAAAGAGGGACCAAAAATATGATGTTTTCCGGGAGATGAAAAGCCCCAAATCAGTATACAAACATGCTCAAAATGCAATGCAAGATTAAGGCCACAAGAAGGCTATAAAACAAAGTATACAAAATATTCATCAAATATCCAAAGACCCTTAATGAAACATGACAAGGGGGTCAAAATATGTCCACTTTCAGCTCTGATCATGGCCGAAAAACAGAAGCAAGATAAGCTAACAAAACATGCAAAAGTAGGGACCAAAGAGGGGTACAATGGAAAGTGATACATGGAGGTCCCAAATCGTGTTGAGCCCTTCTTCAATGTTGAAGAATGGGATCAAAATATGCCTTTTTACAGTTTATGTCATGCTCCAAAACAGATCACACATAGGCTAAAAATATCATGCAAAATAATGGCATTCAAGAGGATAATGAAGAAAGTGCCAAAAGGAAGATTCAAACTGCAATGAGCCCTTAATGAAACATGGAATATAGCTCAAAAAATGACATTTTCAGTTTTGGTCGGAGCTCAAAACAGCAAGAAAATAGGGCTAAGCAATGGTACAAAATAAGGCCAAAAAAAGAGGGGAAATGAACTTACCCTTGAAGACTACTCCTTGGCTGCCTTTTGGACTGAGAAGTGGTGCCTCCTAGCTGCTGGAAAGCTTCCCAAGCTGATGGAAATGGAGTAGTGGTGGTGGTGCTTGGTGGTGATGAAGAAATGAGGTGTAGGACTTAGGAATTTTGGAGTTTGAGAGAGAGAGATGGAGAGCTTCAATGCAAGAGGCTTGGGGGAAATTTTGTAACCCTAAAACCAGGTTTGAGAAGCTGGTTATATAGGCAAAATGGGTGGAAAAAAGGGGGGAAAAATGGAGGGAAAATGCACCAAGTTTTCCTCTAAAAATGCCAAACCTTCGGGCATGGGTGATGTGCAAAACAAAATTCACTTTTAGGACACACCTGGGGAGGGGGTTATAGCCGGCTAGTTATAAAGGGCAAAAAATTCATTTCACAAAATAGGTGGCCGGCCGGCTAGATTTTCTGGCCGGCCAGCTACTTTTTGGGCAGAAAAGTGTGTTTCCGGAAAGAAAAGTGGCCGGTGGGTGATTGGTAAGTCCAATGGTGGCCATTCAATTATCCAAATTGAAGCCCCGGAATTTATCTTTCCAATGGAGCAAACCTTGCATCAAAATTCCTCCTATGGAAAAAGTTATGCCAGTTTCCGTAAAGCCGCGCAGATTTCGGTCCAACCGGAGTGATGCCCTACTTGAATCAACCATATCTCCCCCGTCCGGAATTGAATTTAGGAGATTCTTGAGTGAAAAATGAAGCCCCGGGAGTAATATTTCCAATGGTGGTGGCCTCATATCTTAATTCCTCTTGTGAAAAGAGTTACGCCCGTTTCGGTGAAGCCGCGCATACTTTCTCCTTCCCGGATTCATGCTGAACCACTTTTGACCAAACAAAAAGTTGGTTGTCAGAACAATTGCTGGCCTCCCACCCTCCTACAAGCTTCCTAATAATGAACATAAGGCCTCCACCAAAAATGAGCCCAAATTGATGCGAAATGAAGGTTCGGGGGCTGAAACGCCCAGTTCGAGACCCCGAAAACTGACTGTTGGGCACCGGGAGTGGTGTTCGACCACGAAGTTGGTCTCTCGGACCCCAGTGTCCCTAAAAAGGGAGTAAATAAGATGCATTCCAAAAACCGGAGCAAACGGACGTAGTTAGGCGGTCCCGAACCGAGGCACACGGCCTGACGGCTCCGAAAACCGGGAACCGGGCTCCGAAATGGGAAAAATGGCCTGCGACGACAAAATGTAGCCCAAGGCCACTGAGAGATGGTTTATGGGACCTCTCCCTTCCCTCAGGAAAAGGAACAGAGAAAACCGAGTCTGGTTCGCAAACCGAGGCAAGGCACAGAAAAGTCCAGAAGTTCGAAGGCAAGGCTCACGGCCGAGACTCCGCAACCTCAGAACGAGCACAGTATACAACATCACCAAGCGCTCAATCGGTGACGTCTGAGTCTTAAGGTCGGTCAAAAATGGGGTGTCTACAGTGCCAAAAATATATGTTAGCTTTTTTGACTTTCAAAGGTTAGAAATGTAATTAGAGTGTGCCAACAAAGATCAATAAGTCCTTACAAAATCAATAAATGCCATCCAATAAATCAGACAATTGCTTTGAAGTTCTTTTAGCCTCAATGAAAAGAATTTTTACTGGTGGCTTGTTTTAGGAGAAAATTCAGAAGTATTAATCAAAAGTAAAAGAAGCAGGGAGTGAACAGTGTCAGAAATTGAATTTTTATTAAGTAAACAAATGTTTACAGTAGTACCTTCACACTTCCACAGCTTTGAAGTGAATTACAACAACGAATAGACTAATTTAGAACTGCTCCTATGAAATTGAAATTGCAGTGCGGGAAAGTAAAGAACTGGAATGATAAGAACTAGAATGAAAAATATAAAGTAAATAAACTGGTTTCTAGATCTGGTTCTAGGTCCCTTCGTTATCAGCTTTTCTCTCTATTTATAGGTCCTGGTAGTAACCGTCGAAGTGGCTGATAACTGTCACAGTGGATGATAACTGCCAAAGCAATATCTATGATCATGGCTCCAAGCAATTTTTCCTTCACAAGCCATCTCTTGCAGTTGGGCTTCCCTCCTAAATTTGAATTTAAATCTTCAAGAACCGTTTAGCCATGTCACCACACTCCTTTTATTTGTTCCAGTACTTCGCAGATCCATTGCCATTAATATGATTTGTCATGTATCCTCTGATGATTGGAGACATTTACTAATTTCTCAAATTACCCCTAATAGATTACGTGTTAAGCTATGATTGAATAATACAAAATATATGGCCAGCAAGTACTTTCATTCAACTTGATGCAAAGATTTCTTGTTTGTACCCCTTAGGCCAGGTCAATGAGGTCAGAATATCACATGGGTTCTTTTTCTTTTACAACAAATAAATAATGGTTGTTATATGAAGTGGGTATTCTATATACTGGCAGGTGCATCAGTTGAACAAAGCAAAGTAAATAAAATAATATGCGCACCTGACAATGTAGAATTGGATGGTTGCGATGCTCGAATTCGCCGATTATTGACTCCCTGCGGCTATACAGAATTTATGCTACAATAATCCCCAATTCATAGAGAAGTATAGCAGCGGAATTTTCTAATCCCAAATCATACATGGATTAGGAAACAAAACCATTTACTTGGTGGACTTGGATTGTAAATTCGATTGAATTCTAATTGACAAAGGCAAGATGGAATTAAGTAACCGACTATGGCCATATCTAGTATAATTCATGTACAAATTTTCATGCATTATTACTAAACAAAAGGTATGGTTGGGGTTACAAAAGAAATTATATTTCAAGGCTCGCTCACATTTCACAATAATGTGCACAGAAGCAGGTCTCGAGAGATATTTGTAAGCATGCAAAATTTTAGCCAATTATAAATTGTCACGTGTCATAAAGACCTAAAAAATATGACAATTATTGGTAAATAAAATACTACCTAGTGTCCAAAGGTTTTAATTCTATATACACGAATGGTCAAATCACAAGTTGTCACATATCAAAGTAATACAGTCTTCAAGATGACAACCTTTGGACCAATCAAAATAAGCCACAAGCTACATAGACTTGTAGGAAAAGGAAATAAATATTTCCTCCCATCAAATTGAACTACATGTCTTCAAGTAAATATTAATTTTTATCTCTTTAAATAAATAAAATAAAGAGATAATTATTAAACAAAGTCTATTTTCATTAAAACTCCTCTCCACCCATGCCTATAAATAGGGGTGACCTACAATCAAATTGGAGATACATACATACATATCCCACTAACGACTCTCACCTGCCATTCCTTCTCTTATCTTCTCCTCATCTGCCTTCTTCTTCCTCCTTTTACTAGGCACAACTATGTATTATAGTGGCGAGGATGAAGGTCACAAAAGTAAATGGCTTAAAAATAAAGAATTAAGCACCTAGTATATAGTGATTCAATAGAACTATCTAGTGAAGGGTTGCTGAGGAGGAGATGTGGGAGTCGTTGGTGGGGGAAGGGTTGCTGAGGAGAAGAAGAAGAAGAAGAAGAAGAAGAAAACAAAAAAGAAAGGATAGGGGGTTGTAGATTTTGGGAGACAATGGCAGAGTTGCAGAGGGGGTGGCAAGAAGGGGAAGTTATTGCAAGTGTTGAAGGTAGTCCCAACAAGAAGTGGGTGAGGAGGGGTAAAATAAAAATTAATTAAGATGTTTAATAAAAATAAATAAAACTCAACCAATTAGGCTTAGCCTAATTGGTTATTATAACTCTCGTAAGAGTTTAGTGTCAAGGGGAGGTAATAAGTTTAACTCTTTTTAAGGGAGAAATTGAATTAAGAGACAAGCATGCAAGGGTAGAGAGAACAACTCCTATTGGTATTAGTTTAATAATTAATAACTGACTTTCATCAATTAAAAAAAAAAAATTCAAAATTTATGGTTGAAATGTTTAAGAAGTGAGTTGCCTAACCAAATTTTTGAGACACATTTAAAATTACCCAACAACTCCCAACCAAGTGGAGATGACAAGTTGACTAGATGGATAAACTGAGGATTAAAAATATGTGCCTTCTCATATGGACTCTTGTTTGTTTACACGTGATCCAATTTGGATGTGCATTTTCCACGAAATATACACTAAAAGCTAATCAACAAGTTGCTAGCTAGCCAGTCCTTGAATAATGTGGTGTTATAAAATGCCTTATATTCTAATTTATGAATGGTTTTGGTTTGTCTTTAGTTGGAGAGAAGTCCAATCTAATATAATTGAATTTGTGAGGTTCATTATAAATTTTATTTTGATAATTTATATTATTTATTTTTTAAATTTCTACATATTCATTAAAAAATTCAATTCAATTCGATAATCGTAACTACTTAATTTTATTAGCTTTATCTATATATATATATAAAGGCAATTTATTGTGAAACTATGTTTATTGTTTATTTTTGAGTTAATTACCTAAAAATTTTATTTACAAATGTTATGGCAGTTCAATTTCTATCTATGATTTTTTGAACCAATAAGTAGTATTTAGTAAAACTGAGAATATTATTAGTTTTTCTCAATTTTTAAAAACTAAGAATATTATCAATTTTGCATAGTACTATTTCAGATAATTGTTTTACTAACTGATAAAAAATAGAGCATGAGATTAAACGTTTTTGTCATTTTACTTAGTAGTTTGATTTAACTATCCAATAAAACCAATAACATTATTAGTTTGAGAACATTATCAATTTTTTATTTTATTTTAAAAATGTATTTTTTTTTTTTTTTTTTGCACATCAATGTTCCATCATCATGCTCCTTTATAGATACAAAATTTTTAGTTTTGCACAAAAAAATAATTTAGCTTTCTCAATTAAAAAAAAAAAATTTATTATTATTATTTTTTTCAATTTGAAAGTTGATGTTTTAAAGTTTTGAAAATCAAAATAAATGTTAAATCATCATGTTCCTTTATAGATAATCATAAATGATGAATAATCATTGTTTAAAAGACAATTTTGACTATTAAAAATATAATGGACTTGAAGGTCCAAAAAATCTTAGTTAGGACTTAATGGAGTTGTTGACACCATAAATCTGTAATTTTTATTATTATTTATTATTTATATAATTGCAGGACATGTGACATCCTCCTACTCATTTGGAGGTTATGAGAAGTTATGAAGACATGAGGGGTTATGTGGCATTATGGGAATGAAGATGAAAGAGTGGATAGTTTTAGGTGGTTATTGGGTAGTTATTACTGAAATTTTTTTTCTACAAATATTTGTCTATAAATAGCCATTCATGACTACATTGTAAAGCCCCCAGAACTCAAACCAAAGATACTTGATTTCAATATTTCTTGTCATTTTCCTTATTTTAGGAGTAGTTTAACATAGATTTATATTTCGAAGCATTTATTTTCAGCACTTTCATTTCGAAGCATTTCATGCACTTCCTTTTCGAAGCATAGGAGTAGAGGTAAGTAATTATTATTTTGATTGTTCACTCAATCGTCTTTCTCCATCTCCCTTTCTTCTTTTAATTTTTTTTTCTCTACACTTTGGTAATTTTGAAGTCCTCTTTGTTGAGGCAAAAGAACCGTCAACACAATTGCTTGATAATTGGCTTGAATTTAATCTGTAAGGAATTTTTAATCCTTACTGGCACGCTCGCATTTATAATATTTTCCTTCGTAGGAAAAATAAGACAACATTTTTGGCACGCCCGGTGGGACTGCCAAGTGTAAGAAATGACAAACGATTTGGATTTCGCCTTTCGAACTTGTCAATATGAAATATATTGGCCTGAAAGAGAAATTTTGGATCTTCAAGAAGAGATCCATTTTCTTGATGAAATAAACTTTCATCCCTTACAATATTATTTGGTGGAAGAAAAAAGACACCATTTAATTGAAGAAATTCATCAACGTGATATGAAAATTCGCCAATGGAATGATGAGTTATTAACTCTCACTACCAAGTCTTTAACTGAGGCTTTAATGGCCGGAATTGGTGCATTTTTTCAAAAATTTTTCATGGTTAAAAATAGCAAAAGCAAAGAGTTGATTTCATCAATAGTTCGGGGGGTTCAAGAGTCCGTTTTTAAAGAGCCAAGTTATGAAATTAACACAACGAAAGAGCATGTTCTTGAGCCAAATTTGGCTAAAAATGATGTTCCATGTATGACTCGGGGGGTCCAAAAACCAAATTTTAGAGAGTCAAGTCATGAAAATAACATATTTATGGGTGATTTTCATAAGCCATTAATGGCTAACATGGAAAAACAACCCACTTTGCTAAATAATTATGAAAATCAATTCGGCGAAAGTCTTGTTTGTAAAACAAACATGGTCAAGAATAATGAACAAGCCACTGTTCATGAATTCGAAATTTTTGAAATTTTTCAAAATGTCAAAAAGTATGAATTTTCATGGTCACACTATACCATGACTTTTTGTGTTCAAAATCCTTTTTGGATTTGTGGTTTACATCAAAATATAATTCTAATGATGTGGCTAATAAAATTAACAAACTGTTCTTATGAGTTCGAAGCACTAAGAACAAGGGATGACCATTTAAAATGCATGAACTTGGCTAGAAAAAACCTATGCGTTTAAATAAGTGGTTGAGAATGGCTTATCTTTTCAAATTGACGGCCAGTTGTTTGTATGTACACAGTCAAAGCATCGAAGATACATTCGAAGAATCAAGAGTTGTTTCGAAGGTTGATTACTTCGCCTTCGAAACTGTATAAAGTTTTGCAGATACATTCGAAGCATCAAGAATTGTTTCGAAGGTTGATTATTTCACCTTTGAAACTATATAAAGCTTTGAAGATACATTCGAAGCATCAAGAGTTGTTTCGAAGGTTGATTACTTCACCTTCGAAATTGTATAAAGCTTTGAAGATACATTCGAAGTATCAAGAGTTGTTTCGAAGGTTGATTACTTCACCTTCGAAACTGTATAAAGCTTCGAAGAAACATTTGAAGCGTCAAGCCTAACCTTAAAACTTCATTGTAAGTATCATCATTCTATATCAATGCTTCCAACCTTCGAGGGGTGATGTTGTTCCTTCAAAACCGTGCCGCAAGACCTTCGAACGATGAATTTGGCTTTTTATAGCACCGTCGAAGCTTGTTATTGGTTATCTAGTCATAATTTCATACTCATTTAAAGCACCTTATTGGTGTTGTTATATCATTCGAAGTACTTTGTTGCCTAGATTAGTCATGTGCTTGATTCAGCCCTTCAAAAATTCAAATTAATATCATTTTTAAGGGCCGCGGGGGGTAATGTTGACACTATAAATTTGCAATTTTTATTATTATTTATTATTTATATAATTGCAGGACATGTGGCATTCTCCTACTCATTTGGAGGTTATAAGAAGTTATGAAGACATGGAGGGTTATGTGGCATTATCGGAATGAAGATGGAAGAGTGGATAGTTTTAGGTGGTTATTGGGTATTATTACTGGAAGTTTTTTCCTACAAATATTTGTCTATAAATAGCCATTCATGGCTACATTGTAAAGCCCCCAGAATTCAAATCAAAGACACTTGATTTCAATATTTCTTGTCATTTTTCTTATTTTAGGAGTAGTTTAACATAGATTTATATTTCGAAGCATTTACTTTCAGCACTTTCATTTCGAAGCATTTCATGCACTTCCTTTTCGAAGCATAGAAGTAGAGGTAAGTAATTATTATTTTGATTGTTCACTCAATCGTCTTTCTCCATCTCCCTTTTTTCATTTAATTTTTCTTTTCTCTACACTTTGGCAATTTTGAAATCCTTTTTGTTGAGGCAAAAGAACCGTCAACACAATTGCTTGATAATTGGCTTGAATTTAATCTGTAAGGAATTTTCAATCCTTACTGACACGTTCGCATTTATAATATTTTCTTTCATAAGAAAAATAAGCCAACAGGAGTATAAGTTTATAAATTAGGATTTGTGTGTAAATGCCCTTTTATTTTTTTAAACACAAATTTGATGAACACAAAAATGAAGGGCTTAATTTTTATTTATTTATTTTTTATATTTTTTTCTCTTGGGCTCCATTTATTTCAATGTAAAAATATTTTACTTATTTTTCATTGTTTGGTTAATCATAAAGTAAGTAAAATATTTTTTTATGAAAATAACTTTTGTTAAAAGCCCAAAAATAGCTTTCCTTTTATAATTCTTTTTTGAACACACTTTCCTTTTATAATTCGGTAAGTCGTTTTTGGCTTGCTCGACTCACAGCCACCGACATGGACCATCCCTTTGGGTGCTGAAACTAGAACTTTGCATGTGATCCTTCCTTAGTAAGATGCAGGTAATTTGAGTATTAAATGCCAAACACCAAAAAATAGAAAGAAAAATTATATTTTGTATAAAATTATTTTACATGTAAAATATTTTTTTGGTATAAAATGTTTCATTTCAAAACAAATAGAGCTTTAATGTCATTATATATATATATATTTTTTATAACTTTATTCTTATGCCATTAAAACTCCGGCCTATTTTGGGAAGTTAGTAATAATAAGCTTTTTGGTAAAAAGCTGCTTATAAACAGCTTATAAGCAGCTTTTTTGTGAGAGAGAGAGTTAGTAATAGTCTGAAAATCAGATTATTACCATGTTCCCAAAAGAGCCCTCCACCACCACGGACCTCGGGATTTTCTGCTCCAATGTACTCTTTACCACACGATATGACACAAATTTTAGGTTGCACGAATCTCAAGACATAATTGTACAACTAAGTTCTCGTTTGGGAACTTAACTATTATAGTGATTTTTTAACTATTTTATGAGATGAAAAAAATTACTTGTTTGGAATGATTTGTGATTTTTTTCATAGTTGAATAGATAGTTGTGAAAAAAAAAGTGATTGATTGATGTGTAGAATGTAACATTTTATTTCATTAGCTATTTTAATTTTTTTTTTTAGTCTTTATTAGTTATTTTAGCCTAAACCAAACATTCCAAACAAAGCCGAATGCATGAGATCAGACAACCGGAAAGATTTAGACAAAAAATTGTCATTCTTGAAAGGTTGGTGTCATTTTTCATATTAGTAATACTACATATTTATAATTTTATTTAAAAATATCAATATATAATCTAAATTTATTTTACGCACAGACCCCACAACACATCAACTAATTGGTAGCAACACATTCTTGTTAATAAAATTCTCAGCTTTTTCTCTTTGTATATAAATGGCACTATACACAGTTGGGCTATGCATATTCTAAACCACTCTTTAATCACAAACCAAACAAATGGAGGCTCGTTTGCATACAATCATGGTTGTGTTGGTTTTGGGAGTGGTGGTGCTTGCTTCTCAAACATGTCATGGGAGAAGCGACACTACAATGCGTATATATGAATCAAAGCTAGCAGTGATCAGCTTCAGGGGAAGTGGTAAAAGCACAACATCTCCCGCACCGCTTTTCGACCGCACAACTCATTTCGAAAGGTCACCTCCTCAACAAAATCATGGTCCTCCTCCACCTGCAATGTTTTGATCTTCTCTATACGGTTTTTATTTTTATTTTTATTTATTTTTTATTGTTATTGTCTAATTTTGTGATTGAATTCTATGTATTTAAAAAAACTGCATTGTATTCTAGATGAGTTCTAGTCTACTTGTTCTATGGTTTTTATAAATTCTTCATTCGTACCTTATTCATGTAGAAGAACAAAGTTTAGCCTTTTATGGGTGCTTATTGAAGTGAGTTTTGTTTATAGTTTTTCTGTTTTTAAAAGTGAAAATTTTGTTACAAAAATATTTGTGAATCAATTCATTTCATCGCTAGGATAATTGTTAAAAGATCATTCTAAAAAATAAAAAAATAAAAAATAAACAACAAAATTTTGAAAAGTACATGTTTTCATTAGTGTTGACAAAATTTAGCATCAATAAATGCGCATTTAAGAACAAAATAATTTGTTTTAAAATTTACAAAAAAATAATAATTTATCACTAAATATCTAATTTGATTGCTGAAAAATATGAAAATGACATTTTTGACCGTCCTAAAATTTTTTTTTATCTCTAAAATTTTATTTTGTTATAATGCCTTTAAAGTTCCATTATTGTATTACAAATCAATCTGTAAGAAAAGTTTGAAAACTTGCCCGCACTCCAATAACGCCTGAGTGTAGCATTTTGAAACCCGACTGCGATCATGATACAACCTACAAACCCACCACACTTGGCCCACAAATTGTCCAGTTTGGGCCGAGCTTTACCAATCTGTTGGTGAAATGTGCTTGGAGCCAATGAAATGCCACATATTCAATGAAACTCTGAAGATTTTAAATAGTATTTATTTACACCAGACACATTCTTAATTTGCACTCAACATAATTAGCAACAATGGGTCATTTTCACTTTTTATTTAAAAATAAATTACAAACAAGTGTACAAAATTTGTCATGTGGAAGGCGACGATGATGGCGGCCGTAGTAGTCATAACAATGACCAAATCTTAAAATCAGCAGGCAAGAAATATTATCCATTGAGCCATGACTTGATATTAATTATTGGATTATATTCATATGTTATTACAAAGGGGAGATTTTCCAATAACATTTCATGTTTATAATGACCTTAAAAAAAATAAAAAAAATTCTATGTCAACTTATCCTTGTCATTGTTGATGGGGTACGGCCAAGAAGGGCCTAGGAAGGCCCAACCCATGGTTGTTATAGGTTTTCCAAACAATTATTTGGTTAGTTATCATCAAAAAGCCTAGCAGAACAGGCCCAACACCAAACCCAATAGAGAACTCACAATACTCAAGCCCAGTGTCACGCCCCAAGAATTCTGTGACACAAGGAGCAGCATTTGAGGGATGCTGGAAGGTTCCGGAAGGCTTGAGAACGGGCTAGAGTATGCTGGAAGACTCTAGAACGTGGTGGAAGGGTCCCGAGTGGCCTAGAAGATTCTGGAACGTGGAAGAACCTTGAAGTGTCCAGCACAGTCTGGATGTGTCTGGAACAACCTAGATTATGCTAGGAGAAGCCTACCATGTACTACACTAGTGTGGAAAGATCTAGAATGTAGTAGATAGGGTAGTTGTCCTAGATGTTTCTATGGAATGTTCTAGAGGAGAGTTTGTAGCCCTTGGATCAAAATGATCCTAGCCGTCCATTAGGGAGGAGGAAGGCTATATAAGGGGGAAGGGTCTCATTTGTAGGATCACCAAAGAGTGGAGATCCAAGAGAGCACTTGTAAGTGTGAGTGTGAGAGCCTTGTAAAGCTTTGTACACAACTATACTTGTAAAGTTATCTTGTATAGTGAAGGCATTCTTCCACCTAAATCTTGTGTGTCTTAGTGTGGTTGAGTGGGTAAGGCTGACTTAGGTGCAACCAAGAGGGTTGGAGACATCTAAGGCCGCACGAAAGGCTTGCGAAGTCTAAGTTCGTGACAGTTGGTATCAGAGCAGGTTACGTGCCAAAGTAACCAAGGGAGGTGTACATGGCTACGTCGGGTGACGAAGGTGCTAACGTCCCTAAGGCGAAGAAGCTCTCAACGAAGGACTCGATGGCGGCATTGGAGGCACGACTCGAGGCAATGATGGAGCATGTGGAAGAGCGGTTCACTAGACTTGAGGAAGCTCTAGTTGGCCCTGGTAAGCCCACATCCCATGTTGAAAAGTTCTTCTCTCACTTTTCTAAGCTTACTGCCAGGGTGGACGAGTTGGTTGCTAGGGTGGAAGAGTTGGAGGAGAAGGTGGACTCCTTCGAAGAAAGGGTGAACTCGTCTCTCACTGAGGCAGTTGGAGACAGTTCCATCGAGCGGAAGGCCCTAGAAGCAAGGGTGGCTAGCCTAGAAGTGGAGCTAGAGTTGTGCAAGAAGGCCATCGTCGCTGGCAATGGAGGGAATGTGGCTCCAGCCAAGCGGAAGGTTCGTGCGCCAGAGCCTAAGTGCTATGATGGTGCAAGGGATGCCCGGGAGATTGACAACTTCATTTGGAGCATGGAGCGGTACTTTGAGAATGTCAACATCGCGGATGAAGACGAGAAGGTGCAAACCGCTACCATGTATCTGAAGGACACTGCTATGCTATGGTGGAGGAGGCGGTATGCCGACATGGAGAAGGGGTTGTGCAAGATAGAGACTTGGGCTGAGCTTAAGAAAGAGTTGAAGAAGCACTTCTACCCTGTCAATGTCGAGTTCCAGGCATACAGGAAGCTGCGCAAGCTAAAGCATGTGGGGTCATTGCGGGACTATGTGAAGGAGTATTCCGCGCTACTATTGGAGATCCCCGACATGGCGGACAAAGAGGCGATGTATGGCTTCCTGGATGGGTTGCAGCCTTGGGCAGCAAGAGAGTTGCAGAGTCAAGGAGTGAAAGACCTTGCAACTGCACTAGCAGAGGCGGAGAAGCTGGATGACTTCAAGACGCTAGGGAAACCCAAGGGCAAAGGTGGAAGACAGTCTCCACCAACCACCGATGACGAGCGCAGTGACGGAGAGTCCCCCAAGAGGCGGGAGCGGCGCAAGGATGGGCAACGCACCGGATCTCCGAAGAAGAGGCACGAAGGCAAAGGGCGGCTCGAGTGTTTCCTATGCAACGGACCACACTTGGTGAGGAACTGCCCAAAGAAGACGCTTAGTGCCATGAAGAAGAAAGCGGCGAAGGGCTCAGATAGTGAGAGTGCTTCAGAGAAGGAAGCCCAACTGGGGAGCATCCAACTTCTTGGGTCAGTGTCCAAGAAGAATGAGAAGATGCAGGAGCCCAGGAGCATCCAGAAGAAGGATGTGCTCTACGCGGAGGTGAAGGTTAACGGGATGACTTCACACGCGTTGGTGGATACAGGTGCTACACACAACTTTGTGAGCACTGAAGAGGCCAAGAGGCTGGGCTTGAAGATGAAGGAGGACAAGGGTTGGTCTAAGCCAGTGAATGCAGAGGCCAAGCCAATCCAAGGTCTGGTGAGGAGTGCTGACATGGCGATTGGAACTTGGACTGGGCAAGTGGAGTTGTCGGTCATTGAGATGGATGACCACCCCATGATCCTAGGGATGGATTTCATGAGGAAGAACAATGTGATGCCAGTCCCGCACACTGCAACCATGTTGTTGTTTGCAGGAGATCGACCATGCGAGGTGCCATTGGTGGCCAGGAGTCAACTACTCAAGGACAAGGAGAAGGCACTTGCGGCAATGCAGCAGGGTGAGCAGCATGGCCAGGGCAAGGGCGAAGTGGCAAGCACCAGCAGCAGCAGCGGATACAGATCATATCGAGACGTAGTGGCTCGGTATGCTTCTGCGTGACGAGGGCGTCACGGGATTGGGTGGGGGAGAGTGTCACGTCCCAAGAATTCTGTGACACAAGGAGCAGCATTTGAGGGATGCTGGAAGGTTCCGGATGGCTTGAGAACGGGCTGGAGTATGCTGGAAGACTCTAGAATGTGGTGGAAGGGTCCCGAGTGGCCTAGAAGATTCTGGAACGTGGAAGAACCTTGAAGTGTCCAGCAGAGTCTGGATGTGTCTGGAGCATCCTAGATTATGCTAGGAGAAGCCTACCATGTACTACACTAGTATAGAGAATTCTAGAATGTAGTAGATAGGGTAGTTGTCCTAGATAGTTCTAGTGGAATGTTCTAGATGTGAGTTCGTAACCCTTGGATCAAAATGATCCTAGCCGGCCATTAGGGAGGAGGATGGCAATATAAGGGGGAAGGGTCTCATTTGTAGGATCACCAAAGAGTGGAGATCCAAGAGAGCACTTGTAAGTGTGAGTGTGAGAGCCTTGTAAAGCTTTGTACACAACTATACTTGTAAAGTTATCTTGTATAGTGAAGGTATTCTTCCACCTAAATCTTGTGTGTCTTAGTGTGGTTGAGTGGGTAAGGCTAACGTAGGTGCAACCAAGAGGGTTGGAGACATCTAAGGCCGCACGGAAGGCTTGCGAAGTCTAAGTCCGTGACACCAGGCACGAGCTAAACATGTGTCAAGCAAAAACCTAGCCATGTGGCTGATAAGGATTCTACAAAGATGTTGAACCCACGCGGCAAATATTAAATGCGACTGTTAAGGAATTAAACGCAATAAAGATCTCTCACTCTAAAGAATGGTGAAATGGCCATGGCCAATGGCAAGCAGGTGGCAGACTTATGGCCAATGGGATAACATGAATAGACAAGGAAATGATTAATAAGAGATATAAGGGAGTTTCTGAGGAAAGTTTTGGTAACAAGTAATTTACTCCTTCTCTCTCTCTCTCTCCCCATTCCTCTTCTCTTAATTTTCCTAACTTCTTACCATCACCATATCTACGTTTAACTTGGTCGTCAGAGGGTTTGGAGGAAGGAACCATCCTCATTTTGGAACCTTCCTACTAGACTTGTTGCAGGTGCAACTAGGAAGACGAAGGACAGTCAATCCATGGAGTGCTTGGATTAGTCCAACCCATCTCTTGTCGACAAAACTGCATTATCAATTGTCAAGTGGTGACATTTCATTTTTGAGGTCAAATAAGGAAAATAGTATGTGTATTATACGTATCTATTACGGGGTGTTTTTAAAAAAAAATATATATATATTTTTTGATGATAAATGTTAGGCAAATTTCACTTTAACCTCCTGTGGTTTGGGCTATGTGCAATTTATCCTCCTAACGTTTGGAAATAACCATATAACCCCCACATGGTTTGTGGACCAAAATACAAGCTAACTTCCGTTAAAAGAACGTGTAAATTGACCTTTATGCCTCTCTCTTCTTCTTCCTCTCTTTTTTGAATTAAACCTGCAAATACACACACACACACACACATACCTATTTTCTTTCTTCTTCCTTCTAGGCTACCAACTTTAATGAATTTCAATCCAACTTGTACAAGAAATCCAAGTGGTACACACATCTCCACACCAAAAAAACCAGTCACTTATTTTCACCACTCATCAACAGTAAGTGCATATTTATATATAATATGTATATATATATAATTTGTAAATGCATATATATTATCCAATCATTCAATATTATACAAATCAATTTAAAATCCAAATACTAAATTTCTCAAATCATTCACAGTAAGCTAAGGTCTATCACTATTTCTAAAGAAAAATAAAAGAAAATAAAATAAAAAGGTTTGTTGTTAGGCATCAAATTATATTGGCACGATTTTCCTATCCATTAATTGAAATTGACTATGTGATAACTTAGAATGTGAATATATACATATTTATCCTAGAAGACTCTCTGTTCCTTCCATCACCAGTCAACAATCCAAACCTCATTCATATATGCGTAGATAATGTAAATATATGCACAAAACTTGAGTTCCCTTCTAAAGATAGATCCCACTAGTCTTTGGATATTAATTTTTAGCTTCAATAAATTTTGACAGATGAAAACTGTAGACACTCTATTTTTGACCGCCCTCAAGACTTGGGCGCCTCATGGTGAACGCTCAATGATGAATTGCTATGTTGTATAATCTTTCAATTTCTTCAGCAAAAGGCTTCGGTTTTCCAGCTTTAGAGGCCAAACCTTGCACCTTCTTTGAACCAAAACCTATTTTTTTCTAGCTTGACCACTCAGAGGCCTGTTGGCCAAAAGGTGGCCGCCAAACCAATTTTTATTGGCCAGTTGTCCCTCTCCATGGCCGGCCGGCCACGTCCAGCGGTCAGTATATATTTTACTGCTAGTTGTCCCCCCATGTGCATGCCTTGCACCAGCTGGCTCAATACAGATATTTCCGACAGAGGAACTTGTTTTTCTATAAATAGGTGACCACCCCTCATGGTTTTAGGTTAGAAAAATTTGCCAACAGACAAAAACTTGCCAAACACTCTCCCTCTCTATCTTGCAATATACATACACTATACATACACTTCCTAAACCAAAATTTTGAGGCTTCTTGCTGAGATTATTGAGCCAAAATTTCAGCTCTTGAGGGCGATCATTTTATGGTTTGTTAACCAAAAAGTATCATCTCTTTAAGAGGTATAGCTTTTGCCATCTTTTTTTCTTATTTACATTACTATTTTCTTCTATTTTATACACTGTTTTGGACTGAATTTAAGTGCTGAGACTTGTGATTAAAAAGCTATCAAAGGTGGAGGGGTTAACCACAATTTCTTAAACCTTATCCCATAGCTTAAATGCTTGTTTTTCCCACTTGTTTCTTTGCTTTTAGCTACTAATTTTTAAAGTTTTCAGAGGCTAAACTATGTGATTTAAAGGTCCAAAAAGTGGAGGATTAGTCACGCTTCCTTAGGCATGCTTACTAGTTTTATTCTCTTTCATTTTTTGCTTACTTTTGCTAGCTTTTCAAACTAATTTTCAGCACTGTTTTGTACTATTTAGGGGCTATTTAGTGTGTGTATTTAGTTTATGCTTTGAATACTATACTTGTATTGTTGTAAGCCCTCATAGATTTGGTTGTTTAGGCCATAGACACCAATCTATTTGAGTTGATAGTTTTTTTTTTTATACATAATTTCCATGTAAATATTCATATTTGTCATGATCACCTCTGCACTCTCCCTCATTTATTTGCTTTTTTTGATTAATAGTTGTCTCAAACATGAGGTTGTTGCTTAAGGCATGCAAAAGAGACTTTTCATACTTAATGGTTTAATCTGTTTGGAGGTTCGTTACCAAGGCATTACATCTCTCTAATGTTAAGTACAACTTCTTGTCTGGCACTTCTCTTTATCGCTTTTTGCACTTAGTGGATGTAATTATCACTTTTGGACAAAATGAAGAAAATATAAGAAAATTTCATGGTATTGTAAAAAAGGGTAATAAAATTGAGTTGGGTTCAGTCAGACATTATATTGAACCTATTGCATCTCGAATCATTACATACTTTTAGTAATGTTCAATGATTCAAGAAGCAATGTCTACCCCTTTCCTTGAGGTAACTCTATGATAGGGAAGAGATGTTGTTGGTCTTTTATTTCCATTTATTGAGCTTTTGTCCTATCGGTTCATAAATCATCTTGCAACAAACTTGTGACGATTGATGATTTCTGAATCGAATCTACTCCTCCCTTGATCAGCTTCCAGATAGGGAGAGATAGAAAGCATAAACATCTCTTGGAAACACTCTATTTTGCTCTGTTCCAATTCTGTGGCAGCAAGGTTGAACCCAAAAATAGTGGCTGGCTGGCCATCTCTTGTTGTATAGGTAGTGGTACTTTTCTTGCAGAATAGAGTAAAAGCTGAGGCAAAAATAGAATAATTTTCTGACTGCAAAACCGAACAAAATTGGGCAGCAAACAAAGGGGTTTCCAAGAGGATTTTCTCATTTGTATGCACGTGGCTTCTCGCCTCTCGTCCCATTAATTTAGTGCTTTAAAATTAATATGTTGTAATTAAGTAGTTAGCTTAATTCAAATTTGTAACAACTAGTTAATTTAGCTTATTCATTCATTCCGTGTTGTAATATTTAGCAAAGTGGGATAGTCATTCGGACATTCCCGTATGAGGGCAAACTTGTAATATTGTGTATGTCTTCCAACCTCCAATTCTTTTTCCTTTTTATTTACTTTCTTATGATGGTTGTATCATATTTTGGTTTCATATCATTACCATGTGTAAATATCCATTTTTGTATGCATCGGGTTCCGTTCATCACTCTAACTTTATTGTCATTTCCTAATTACTTGAATACATGCACTGTTGCATGCTTTGAGTTGAGCCATGTGCCATGTTAAAACCGAACCTAGAAGTTGCATCTTGTATGTGGCATGCATTTTTCTAACTATTTCTTTTATTTTGACTTGCATTGGTTGAGTACTAGGTGAACATTTTTGCTTTAGTGTTTCCATATCAAGCATATTACTATGAGGTTAAGTGCTTATTTGATATACCTTTTGAATGCTTGTGGATGAAGGCTAGTTAGTTTGAATTGGGATGATTTGATTCATGCATATATGGGCTGACTTTTTCAAGTAGAACATATTCAAAACTCTTTTCAAAGAAAACATGAAATAAAAGCATTTCAAAGTGGGTGACTTAGTCTATACTTGTGTGTCTTATATAGTAAGTTAGCATAATTAATCAGAACAAGAGTATATACTGTACATAAAAATTACATCATGATTAGTAGAGGCCGATCTTTGATTGGGTAAGTGGGGTGCTCAATTGATGACCTTCCCCTTTTATACCTAAGTTCTCGAGCCGAGACACTTTGGTGATGACGGACAAGTGGCCTTTGGCACGAGTCACAGGTTTCCTAAAGTTTTCAAAATATTTAGGTGGTGACTCTAAAATTTGGTAATGCAGTCCATTTTTGGAATTTTTGATTGTAAATCGATTTTTCAAAGATTTGTCGGATTTGGACTCTCATTTGTGTTTTTCTGTTTCATATTTCACTTTTAAAACTAGATTCAAAACCACGGAAGCCCGAATTCTAGGGCTATCGTATCCAAGGAGACTAATCCCTCCGAGGAGCACGAAAAAGCAAGCTACAATTTCTAGCGACTCTAAGGGGGAAATTATAGCACTTGACTTGGACTTCATGATGCGAAATTTTATTTACAGATATATGTTCTTTGCATGGCATGTGCATTGGTTCTCTTAAGTCATTATGTTTTCCATATGTTATTCCTGGACGGCTTACTGGAGGGTTGCCTAAGAAGTTTGCCAAAAGGCTGGCCGATCATGGGCTCTGCCATGTTGGAAACACAACCCTCGGATCTAGATTACTGTCATACCGCTTGATCCTCCTTTCACTTCTTGGTGTTAGGTGTGAGAGGTATATTAGGTAGTCTTGCTGAGGTATCCCTTTTGACTAATCGGCCTAGCTGCATATAGTAAAGCCATAGTGATTGTTCCAACTTAGGGCTGGATGCTAACCCGTTTGCAAGATTTTGTGAAGCTAATTGCTTGAAGTAGTAAAAACCCTAGATCATGTCAAATCAAGTATAGGGTAACCCTACCCTTTCATAGGGATGTTTTGGCTCTCTTTATTTGGTATGTTCTTTACAGTGAAATTGTAGAGGAATGCTTCGTATTAGTGGTACAGTTGGTATCTATTTTGGGGTAGAATTCAGTGGAGAGTACAGTCCTACAGCTTTGATCATGTCTGTTCTGATGAAATCTTAGCTGAGGTGCTGTCCGATTTCTGATTTTGTTATTCTTTCTTTATTTCTTTTGCTAGGTAGTCTAAAACCATAGCTTCAGAAAGTTCTGATATCCCCCAAGTACTCTGGACCTGTGTCAGAAGACTTTATAAGGTTGGAGATCTTTTTCGGGAATAAGTAATGTTTGCCTCACTGTCACCAGTTGCATGGCGAAGAAGGGTCAGACAAAGTTGACCAGTTCAGTTCTTTCAACAATCAACCCTCAACTCACGTACATTCGGTTCACCTCAAGTACAACCATCTACACCCAGAATGGCTCAGTATCCACCATCTAATTTGGAAGAACTACTACTCTGTCTACAGCAGTCAGTTGACTCACTCTAACACGACATGACTCGTCAAGCTGAGGTCACAAACAGGTTGCAACTACAGCAACAATAGCTAACTGCGGCTTTTGTATCGCACACACCTAATGTGACTATCTCCACCCCTGGTATTATGGCCAATGCTACTACAGCTCAGGATCCACAAGCCGAGGGTGTTCTGGCTTTTCCCGTCTAGGCAGATCCCATTCCAGCACAAACATCTAGAGCCCCAGTTTACCAAGCTAAGGCACCATTTGAATTTGAGGTGGACGCAACCATGCTCAAAGTCAGTAAGTTGGAAAAACTATTCAAAAAGGCATAGGGGGTTAAGTCCATTCCAAATATAGAGGACGGATACACCGAATCTGCAGTTACTCTATCGAAGCGGCTCAAAGTGCTGCATAGTTGACCGCTTTGATGGCACTGGGGACCCAATGGTACATCTATGACTGTTTTCTGATATCCTACGACAAATGGGTTTGACTAGGCTGTACACGTTATCACTTTTCGGCCAAACTATGTTGGGCATAGCTGTTATCTGGTATGCTAACTTGGAAGATTTTGTGAAGCATAATTGGGAAGAATTGGTCGAGTCCTTCATTGCCCAATACTTTTACAACACGCAGATCAAGGTCACAACTCGTGATCTTGAAGTAACGCATCAGGAGCCAAATGCAGGTTTCTCTGAGTTTGTAACTAGGTGGAGGTCCAAGACACCTATGATGACCACTCAACCCTCGGAGAAAGATCAAATAAGAATAGTTGTCTAGAACCTTCATGGCAAGTTGCTGTAGAAAATGATTGTTCTCCCCTTATTCATATTTAAGGAACTTCATGAAATGGGGGTTCAGATCGAAGAAACAATGAAGTAGGAGATCATCATTGATGACAAGGAGCCGGCTAAGAGGCCTTTTGTTCGTAGTTCCAATGCTGCTAGGGGTAGCACAGCTACGAGGTTGTCAGAAGTGAGTGTTGTCACCACAACCAAAACTGCTGACCCCTTTGCCAATATGGGCCCACAAACTTCTAACCCAACCTCCGGGTAAAACTTTAAACCAATTCTACATGACGCTATCTTGAACCATGTAGGTGTTAATCGAAAAGAGGCATTTGAAACCCCTAAAACCTCAAACACTTCCAGACCTCCTCCTGCCCAAGCCCAATCCCGATCCCACCAAATACTGTGCTTTCCATCAACAACAAATCCAGGAAACAGACTGGTGCTTTCGCCTACATCATGAGATTCAAGATCTCATCAACAACAAAGTCATAGCTCCACCACAAAAGCCCAATGTGACCACCAACCCACTCCCTGTCCACAACCAAGTTTCTCGACCTAGAAATATCCACCTCATCCATACACTACCATCCACCTTCGACCCAAGCGTCTATATCACCCCCTCTCAACTACCAAAGCCAGTATTGTTCATCCCTCCTAGCATAGACTTGAGCATGATGAACACATCCAACCCACAACTTGAGCCTTACAAATTTGTGGTGACAACGTCAGAAGAAGAAGAGGTTTTGACCTCGGAGGGAGGTGTCGGTTTGTTGCTGGGAATTCCTAGGGAATCATCTAACCCAAGCCACTACATTGTACCTATTACTTAAAGCAGGCCTGAGGTAGTGTTGCCGACCTTAGTGGACATTAATGTGGTCAGGGAAGACGACCCAAGCTAAGGGTTAGATCATCTTACGGATCAAGAAGAAGATTTGGAGAACCCACAATTCTTCGAGGAATAGGACCAAGGCAATGTACAAATTGGTTGGTTTGATCTGAGCCTGTTGATTGACAACATGGGTTAGCTAAGTAACGAATCAGACAAAGAAGAAGAAACCGGAGTTAAATCGAACGAAAAGCAAGTCGGGCTACTGTGGTAGCTGAGAAAGTTGAAGGGAGAGAGAAAGTGATAGAGAGCAGTAGTATGGGAAAACAAACCCAAGATTTGGGTGTTGTAGTAACTACAAATGCTGAATGGGAAGTTGTGCTAGGGCAGTTTGAATAAGAAATGATCAAAGATAGCTAGAAGACCGTAACATCTTGTCGCCCCGAGGGGGATACTTGTACTGTAAGAGTGATCCAAGTTAAGCCGGACAATTGTTTGTCAGTGGTTGATGGTGAGTGATGGAAAGATAGAGATTTGCATCTTGCCCACATAGACGAGGACTAGAGAGACCATATCCCGGACAGTATTTGGTATGTAGAGGAAATAGACCATCTCACAAGGAGTGTACTGTATTTCAAACCTCCAAATTTGGATCAGGATGAACCCTCAAGAAAAGACCAGGAGGTTGAGAAGGAAAAAGAGAAGAAGCTAGAAGAGGAGTTGGTCCTGAAGCAACTCAAAATGATCCAAGCTGACATATCCATTTGGGGCCTTCTAATGGCTTCGCGAGTACACCAACAAGCAGTATTGTCGGCGATGGATAAGGCTAAATTGTCCATTGATACTACGTCAGATCAGCTTGTTGGCATGACCTTCCCAAGTAGCACCAAGCCTATGTTCACCTTCTCCAATAAAAGAGTTGCCGCCAGAAGGATCGACTCACAACAAGCAACTATACATATTTGTCAAGTGCAAAGGAAAGTGGGTGCCATTGGTTTTAGTGGACACTGGCTCTGTGATCAATGGTTGTCCTTCTCACGCTGCCTATGCAATAGGCCTGAAATTGGTAGATTTCGTCCCCACAGCCTAGGTGATCTTGGCATATGACAGCATGAGTAGAGAAGTTATGGAGACGGGGAAAGTACAGGTCCAAGCGGGCCTTTCTAAGCATGAGGTTGTGTTCTATATAGTTGATATCCCGACTACCTTCAACCTACTTCTAGGGAGGCCTTGGTTGCGTTACATAAAGGTTGTGTCCTTCACCTTCCATCAAATGCTGAAATACCCTCATGAGGGATGGGTGGCCACCATTTTTTGGAATTCATCTATTCATCCACTACTGGAGGTAATTACGCCTTTGCTGGAAATTAATCACAGTGATGAGGATGTATTTCTTTTGAGATTTACGCTGGCAAAAGCTTAGGTTGTACTTGCCATCTTAGCTGAGGACGAAGGCATGCATGTCAGTGTTCAGTCCATTTACTTCATGAACAAGTTGTGGCATATTCCAGGAATAGGGCTTGGAAGGAGCGGTAGGAAAGGTGTTACGGTGCCAGTTGAGGTGCCACATAATCCACATGCCTTCGAGTTGGGCTATATATGTGTCCACCAAAAAGGACTGGAGAAGGAAAGAAGAAGAAATGAGAGAAAGAGCCAAGGCCAAAAGAGCCGAGAAGCATTATGAGCTAGTTCATAAGCCAATTTGGGGAACATTGAATGGGCACTTTGTCAGAGAAGGAGAGGATTTCCCCCTTTGTGGCTTTCCTGAGCCTTGGGTGGATTCCTTAACGAAAAGGCATTTCCCAGGATTTGAAATCATCTTTGACCACTAGCTTTATGACAGTGATAAAGAGAGGGCTGATCCAACCGTCAACATCAGCCAGAGCAAAGAGGATGATTTAGACAACAGTGAGGCTAAAGTAGGGGTAGCACTGGCCAATCTCTTGACAGATCCTAAGTCCAATAAAGAGAACTTGGGGGATACCTTTACTGTCTCTATGATCGGAGAAGAACCGGTTGTGGATTCCACCAGTTGCATTCTAGACGCGTCGAAGGTGCCACGCCTCACTTGGCAATTGGAGAAGGGCTTTATTTCTTGTTTTGAATCAGATGATGAGCCGAAATCTGATTCCACCAAGTCTGTTGAGTCAGAATCAGATTCGAGTCTGTCTAAGGAGTCTGAGTCTGGCACTTCTAGGGGTGGCAACCCGCATGCCAAGGTCCTGTCTAGGTCCTCATTTTTATTTTCTTTTGAGTATGTTGCAATCGAAGAGCCAGGATTTCTGAATGAGAATGCTGTAGATTTCGTTTACTTCTTTGTGTCGTTAATTTATTGCATTGACCAAGATTTTCAAAATTTTAATGAAAATGAATAAGAAGAAATTTCTCAGGCTTTGAAAAACTTCATTGACCGATAGGAGGAGAGGCGTGCTAAGCCCTGCATAGATGAAATCATTGCAATTAATGTGGGTACTAAGGAAGATCCACGCTTAGTCCAGATCGAATCCACGTTGTCTTTGGAGGAATGCAAGCGTTTAATAGCTTTATTAAAATATTTCAAAGATGTTTTCATGTGGTCCTACGAAGACATGCCTGGAATCGATCCTGAGATTATACAACACCAGATCCCTTTTGACCACAAGACCTGGCTTGTCAGGCAGAAACTTTGTAGGATCCATCTAGATTAGGCATTGAAGATTAAAGAGGAAGTCACCCAACAGATTGACGCTGGGTTTTCTTAGTGTCTGAATATCCGACTTGGTTGGCCAATATCATTCTATTCCGAAGAAGGATGGCAGAATCAGAGTTTGTGTCAACTTTCAGGACTTGAATAGAGCTAGTCCGAAAGACGACTTTCCACTGCCACACATTAACGAGTTGGCAGATTTCACTACCGACCATGCGCTGCTATCGTTCATTGATGGGTTTTCTTGGTATAATCAGATTTTTATGGCGCCTAAGGACAGAGAAAAGATTGCATTCACCACGTCATGGGGTACCTGCTACTACAGAGTTATGCCATTTGGGTTAAAGAAAGCTGGGGCTACATATCAGAGAGCTGCAACCACAATCTTGCATGACATGATCCATAAGGAAGTTCAGGTGTACGTAGACTTTATGATTGTAAAATCCAAATAGCGAGAAGGCCACTAGACCGCACTAGAAAAATTCTTCGAATGGATCAGGGAGTACAGACTAAGGTGAAACCCACAAAAGTGCACTTTTGAGGTGACTACAGGGAAAATACTAAGATTTCTGATTACGCAGAGGGGAATTGAAGTAGATCTATCCAAGATCAAGGCCATCTTAGAAATGCCACCACCAAGGACTGAAAAGGAGGTGCATGACTTTCTAGGCAAAGTGCAATTCATAAGACGGTTTATCTCAAAATTAACCTTGACTTGTGAACCACTGTTTGGTCTCTTAAAAAAGGGGAAGAAGTTCCAATGGGATGATCGATGTCATTTTATTTTCGAACAGGTCAAGCAGTACCTTCAGAATCTACCTATATTGTTATCGCCAGAACTGGGGAAGCCGTTTATCAGAAGCTAAGGTAGAGAAGGCCATCTACTATCTGAGCAAGAACATGCTGGATTACGAGACCTGCTACATTCTTCTTGAGAAAGCTTGCTTAGGTTTGGTTTGGGCAACTAGGAGGTTGAGACATTACTTGTTAGCTCACTCTATAATTCTGGTTTCAAGATTAGATCCCATCAAATTTCACTTTGAGAAACTAGCGGATGCTAGCTCGTTGGTTGCTTCTTCTCTTTGAATTTGACCTCAAGTACATCACTCGCAAGTCCGTCAAAGGGAGAGCAGTAGCGAAATTTCTAGTAGACCACCCCGTGGAAGAAGATGAAGCAGTAGAGTACCTATTCTTGGATGAGGAGATTCTGCAGGTAGAAGAGCAACATGGACAATGTACTTTGACAGAACAGTTAATCAGTACGGTTATGGGATAGGCATGTTGCTTACAGCACTTGATGATTCCCATATACCCCTAGCTTTCAAACTCCGTTTCAAAGTATCCAACAATGAAGCCGAATAAAAGGCGTGTATTGCCGGATTGAAAGTTGCCCTAGAATTAGGGGCAATAAGGTTGGATGTCATTGGAGACTTAAACCTGGTTGTTTCTCAAGCCAATGGAGATTGGAAGGTCAAGGAAGAGAAAATGAAGGTTTGTCATCAAACCCTGGACATTCTAATTCCAAGGTTTGAAAAACTGACATTTATACATCTGCTAAGAGAGAACAACCGGATTGCTGATATGCTGGCAACTCTATCCTCCATGGTAGATATACTGCTTGGGATTAAGATGCATCCCATCATCATTGAACAAAAGTATACGCCTGCTTATGAGATTAAAGTTGCAATAGATGAGTTTCAAAGACAAAAGCCCCTGGTATTACGACATTTGGAACTTTCTGGAGAAGGATGAGTATCCACTATGGGCAAATGCCAAAGATAAATGGGGAATATGGTGTCTGGCCATCCAGTTCATCATCTACGGGAATAACTTGTACAAGAGAGGCCATCTAGGAATGCACAATCTCTGCATTGAATAAGAGGAATTGAAGCGTCTCATGGAGGCCATTCATGGGGGAGAGTGTGGAACACACATAAATGGCACGATGGTGTCTAGGCAGGGCTGTTATTGGTCAACTATGGAGGAGGATTGTATTAATTTTGTTCAGCAATACCACAAATGTCAAATTCATGCTAATCGCATAAATATCCCATAGTCAAAGCTATACAACATGATTTCAATATGGCCTTTCTTAGTCCGGGGAATTGATGTTATCAGGGCAGTCTCACCAAAGGGCTCAAATGGACATGAATTCGTCTGGGTGGCGATCGACTATTTTACCAAGTGGGTGGAAGCGTAGTCTTACTCAGTGTTGAAAGCATCACACATGGCCAAGTTCATCAGAAACAACATCATCTGCAGGTATAGGGTACCAAATGAGATCATCTTGGACAATGGCTCGCACTTCAAGAAAGAGATGGTAGATCTGCTTGAGAAATATAACATGGCTTCTCACAAGTCATCAATGTACAGACCACAGACTAATAGAGCGATTGAGGCTGCAAACAAAAATGTCAAGAAAATCCTGTGAAAGATGGTTGAAACCTATAAAGACTGGCCAGATAAAAACTGCCTTTTGCACTCTGGGGATATAGAACGTCAATTCGAACATCTACGGGAGCTACCCCTTACTCCCTACTATAAAGGATAGAAAATGTTTTGCTGATTGAGATTGAAGTACCGTCGCCGAGAATCATGGCTGAGTGTCAGATAATAGAGGAAGATTGGCAGCATAATAGATTCGAAGAACTAATGTTGTTTGACGAGAGGAGTTTAAAGGCATTGTATCACATCCAAGGATATCAACGCAGAATTGCGAGGGCCTTCAACAAGAAAGTTAAATCCAGAAACCTCAAAGAAAGAAATATCGTGCTCAAAGACAACCGAGCCCCTATCCATGACCCTAGGGACAAGTTTAGACCCAATTGGACTGGTCCTTACATCATCAAGTCTATCTGGTCAAGAGGAGCGATTATCCTTATGGATTTAGATAGCTTGTAGTTCTCGCAGTTGATCAACATGGACAAGTTCAAGAAATTCCATCCTTGAGAGGCTTGCTAGAATGAAAACTCGAAAGGGCGACCTAAGCAAAAGTTAGAGCATGAAAAATTAAAAATAAAGAAAAATAGAGGTTACAAGGTTGAAAACCTAAAAGGGCGACTTTGGAAAAAGTTAGAACACAAAAGGAGAGAGTTAATACATGAGTGAACCCTAACCGAACTACGTAAGGCCTGATTCCCATTTTTGGGATACGTAGGCAACTTCATCTTGAAGTTCGACCATAACCATCTCCAACTCAACTATCTTGCCAATTTGTTCGATCGGTCCATCTTTTTCCATTGTCTGTTAACTTGGTTGTGTTACATTTATTTGGTAGAAGGGCTAGTTGTAAGATAGAACGGTAATGGTGAATGCAATTGTGTGCAGTTATGATCTTTTGATTCGGGGTTGTACATCTTAAAGATTGATTCCAAGTGTGTCAGGTAGTGACCGTTTCTGAAAATTGTTTTGAAAAGTTTTAACGAAGTTGATTTTCTCAAAATTTTACCTTTTACAACACAAACCATTATTTGGACCAAAAAGGAAAATTTTCAGTATTGTAGACACCCTATTTTGACCAACCTCAATACTTAGACGTCATCGTTTGTGCACTCGATGATTGTGCTTGTTTGTGCTTGTTTTGAGCGCCCGAAGTTCTCGGCGGAATGCCTTGTCTTTGAGCCTCTAAACCCTTTTTGTTTTCTGCTTGTTTTGGGGCTGAACCTTGGTGCCTCTTGCCTGGAAGGGGGAGGGGCCTTGTCAGCCACTTTTTGGCCTTGTTGGCCACTTTTTGTTTATGTCGATTAGTTGAACTGGCCAGTCGGTTAATTAAGGTGGCCAGTCGGCTACCTAAAGTGGCCGACGGCCATTTGTTCCCTTTTTCAGATATTTATTTTCCAGTTGTGCCAGTTATTGATCACTAAAAGCCATCTCCATACACGTGTATGGAGGGATGAATACAAGCCTTCAGCTTGATTTTCTATATACAGGGGGGTCTCTCACCATTTGAAGAGAATGGATAATTTTGAGCAAATTTTCTCCCTCTCTCTCTAGAGTTCTCTCTCTCTCTCTCTCTCTCTCTCTCTTTCTCTCCCTCTCCTCTTGTTTTGTGCTTGATAGTTGATTTTCTTTACACTTTTGCACAAAGACCCTTAACCAAACATCCTCATCTTGGAGTTGAGGTTCTTTGAGGCTTAGTTTGAGCTCGTAAGGGTGGGTTTAGCTCAGAATTGTGGCTGTTTTATACTGAGCTTCAAGAGGTATATTACTTACCTTGTAGGTTTTATTTTAATCACTTGTTTAGCCATCTTTTTATACTATTTTTGGCCTAGTTTTTTACTACAAAAAACTCTGATTTTTGAATCTTAATATGGTAGTTTGAGGTCATTTTGTGCTAAGGGGTTGTCTACCCTTTTTGTTGCTTATTTGTGTGAGCCTTTACACCATCTTTGATCATATTAAAATCAAACTTTTTGGGCCTTTAAACCACTAAAATTCAGAGTTATTTCAGTGGTAAAAAGCATGTTTTGAAGTCCAAAAATGGAGAGGGTAGCCTCCCATCCTTGTGTCTCACTTGCATGCCTAGTTAGCATCCTATGGTAGCATGTTTTTGTGGTTTAACTTAGCTTAATTCAAGCATGTTTTAGCTACTGTTTTGACTTGTTTTAGCTCTATTTTGAGCTGTGTTGGTCATATGAGCCTTGTTTTGCATAGTTGTAGTGCAAATAGCTTCACTAGCATGGCATTCTAGCCCTTCAAACTTGATTTGTTTGAGATGGTTGCATGTTGTAGTGTCTTTTAACATGTAATTTCAGTGTTTATAGCTCTGTCACATGCTCATTTGTTTCACTCTTTCATTGCTTTTGAGAGTTGTGTCTTGATTCTTGTTTGCAAGCTAACATGTGAGCATGTTTTTCTAGCCTTCTGTGTCTTAATCTCAGCAAGTTTTAGCCATTGTTTTGGCATATTTTCACTCTGTTCTGAGCTGGTTAGGTCAGTTGAGGCTTGTATTGCATGGCTATAGTGTAATGGTCATCACTAGCTTAATGAGTTAGGCTTTTAAACATGACTTGCATGAGTTGCTTGTGTGATTTAGTGTCATTTTGCATGCCATTTCAACACTGAAATCTTTGCAATCTCCCTCTATTCTTCACTCTTTCATTTGTTTTGAAAGTGACTTTGAACCCTTCGTTGGCTTGAGTGTGAAATTGAGACATTTATGCTTAATGGTTTTAATCCTCTTTTGATGGTTTCTACTAACCAATGGCATGAGGACTCTTTCATGCTCAAGGCACATGTGGTTTAAGCCTACTTTCAATTAGAGGACACTTACTTTTGGACTAATCAATTAAAGAATGGATTAGTAATCTAAAATGAGTAAACAAAATGAACAAAGTAAAAGAGGCAAGATTAAGCATGTTTTGTTGCATTGCATGTGTTTGGATCGGACGTTAATCCAAACACAAGGAAAATGGGACATTTCATACTCAAAGTGATGAAACGTGCCACTTTTCTTAGTTGTCGTCACCCTTGATCATGCATGATAGGGTGGTGGTTGTATTGGCCTTGTTTGTGCATTCATTAACCTTGTACAAGCTTGGTCCTCTAGCCATCATGCATTGAAAATGCTTGGTTGATGGCTTGAGAGCCAAGGGGTTACCCTCCTTTGAGTTTGCCTAATTATAAGGAGGGTAGTAGTACATACATTTCTTGAAAATGCATTGCTTTGCCTCTATTTGCTCTCTGTTGTAGGAAAAGGAGAAGTCTAGAAAAGAAGGTGGCCAACCGGCCACTTGAAGTAGCCGACCGACCACTTAATGTAGCTGACCGGCTAGTTAAGGTGGCCGACATCCCCTTTTTGTAGCCGACCGGCCACCAGTAAATTTTTGCAAAAATGTGTTCTTGTGTTGGAGCAGAGGCAATCTGGGAGTTGGTACAATTTTCAGTGATCAAACGAGTGCAAACAGAGGCATTAGATGGCAAGGCAATGGCATTTTCGGGTGGTGTAACCAAGCATGTATGCATCCCTTGCCCCAAGGCCATTTAATTACTTTTGTTAGCTTAGAATAAGTTAGCTAATTCATTCATACATGTGTTGTAATTAATTATCTTAATTCGTTTTGTAATATTTCAATTAGCTTAGCATAGCTAGTTATTTATTTGTGTTGTAATAATTAGTTAACTAGAATAGTTAATTAATTTCATTTTGTATTAATTAGCTTAGCTTAGTGTAGCTTAGCATATTCATTCGGACCCTCCTTCAAGAGGGCATAATGTTGTAATAAGTGTGCGTGAGTGTGTGCATGTCTTCCAACCCTACGTCTTTCTCCCTTTTATTTAATCGCTTTCGATGGTTAGATTAGGGACATTTTCAATTAGCATACCTTATGCTCGCATGCTTGCATTCATTCATTTGTCTTGCATGCACCGAGGCTCGAAGCATCATGCAAACTGCATTGTCAATTTCAATAATTATTTGAGTACGTGTTTCAAAGCATGTTATCAAATTGAATCAAATCATATGCCATATTAGTAGCTGAGCCTATTAATCGTATTATTGCATGTGTTGCATTAGGTATTTTGTATATTTAGGATCATGCATTCTTTCTAACTAGTTTTTGTTTTGGCTTGGGGTACTTAGTAAGTTTTTACGCTTTAGCATGCTTGCATGAGTGTGATTGCCATATTACCATGTTTAGCATGTTTACCATGAGGCTATGTGCTTAAATGCTAAACTGCATGAATGCTTGTGGATGAAGGCTTTGTTGCTTGAATTGGAATGATTCAACGAATGTATGTTTTAAGCCCACTTTGCGAAGCGGCAAATCATGTTTTAAGCCCATCATGTTTGATAGCAAATCTGCATTTTAGTCCACTTGAGGGTGGCAAAGTCAAACCATTTTTAAAAACAAACATGAGTTGACTTCGTTCCAATTCTTGCGATTTTAGTCTATGCTTGCTTGTGTACGTCATATAGTAAAGTTAGCTAATAATTAGAATAAGAACACATGAGGTTTATAAAAACAACATATCATGTTAGTAGAGGCCGATCCTTTGATCGGGCGAGCGTGGGTGCTCATTTCAGGACCTTCCCTTCTTGTACCCAAGTTCCTGAGCCGAGGCAACTTTGGTGATGACGGACACGTGGCCTTTGGCACAAGTTAGGGTTTCCTAAATTTTCCAAAAACAAAATATTTAGGTGGCGACTCTGTAATCTGGAAAAACAATCCAATTTTGGCATTATTTGATTTAAAATTGATTTTCCAAAATGATTTGCCAGAGTAGACTCTTTGGTATTTATCAGTTTCACATGCACTTTGTGAGATTAGATTCAGAACCGTGACAGGAGTCCGAACTATAGGACCAATTCTAGCTCTCTAAAAGGGGGTGCGAAAAAGTCAAGCTACAGTTTTTGGCAACTCTGTTGGGGATTTAGAGAACTTGACTCGAACTCATGATATGCTGTTTTATTTACACTTATGTGTTTCTTTGCATTTACATTTGCATTGGTGCGTTTAAGTCACAATGTTTGCCATCTATATTCCTAAATGGTTTGCTGGAGGCTCGCTTGGAAAAGCTTGCCATAAGGCTGACCGGTTGTGGGCTCTGTCATGATGGGAACACAAACCTTGGATCTGGATTACCGTTATAACGTTTGTTCCTCCTTTCACTTCTTGGTGTTAGGAGCGAGAGGTATATTAGGTGGTCTTGGTGAGGCACCCTTTTTGACCAATCGACCTAGTTGCATATTGGAAGTCTTAAAGACTGTTCCAAACTAGGACAGGTTGCTCACCCGAATGTAGGTTTGTTTGAAACCACTTGCTTGCGTAGCCAACCCCAAGTTCCTGACGAAATTAGGACAGGGTAACCCTACCCCATCATAGGGGTGTTTTTGCTGACACTTGCTTGATATGTGCTTTTAGAGTGTAACTCTGCAGGAACGTATGTATCAGTTACAAGTCTAGGTATCAGTTTCAGAGTATCAATTTTCAGGCAGAAATTTGGGGCAGAGATCAGTGTTTGAGTATAGATTGTCCAGCTTATGATTTCAACTGTGTGTTGTCTCTGCCTAAGCCGAGGTGCTGTGCATTTTTTTATTTTTGCTTCTTTTACTTTATTTTCTTTTTGCAAGGTAGTATTTCACAATTGCTTCCGATGAGGCAGTTACCCCCCGAGCACTCTAGACTCAAGTCAGGAGGATTTATCGATCTGAGGATCTTATTGGAGGACAATCAGTGTTTGCTTCGCTACCCCCCGGTTACGAGACAGAGGATAGTTAGGCATAGATCATCGGTTCAGCAGTCGCTAATTCAATGGTCACTATCTACGTCACCTGTGCTCAGTCGAGCCCAGTTTTCTACTTCCACCTCAGAAAGAGAGTATACACTGGATCTGACAGATCAGCACCCCGTAGACAATATGGAGGATATGATGCCCCAACTTTAACAAACCATCGAGGCCATGCAGCTGGACGCTGCTCGTCAAGCGGAAGTTACCGCTCGCCAAATGGAGATTACAGCCTAGCAGGCTGAATTGATTGCAAGGCTTCAACAGTAACAACAACCGCAACAGGCAATAGCTTCTGCATCCTATCCACCTTCTGCAGATATTCTAGTACCCAAAGCTCCTGCTCTCACAACCAATGTCTAGGAAAATGCGGACATCCTAGTGGATCCGATTCCACCTCAGACTTCCAAAGCATCAGTTTACCTAACGGAGGCACCGTTTGAGTTTGAGGTCAACCCTACTGCTCTAAAAGTAAGCAAGCTTGAAAAGCATTTCAAACAAGCTCAAGGTGTTAATTTGATCCCAGATATAGAGGATGGCTATACCAATGTAGCGGTGACCTTGCCAGATAGGTTTAAAATGCCACACATAGACCGCTTCGACAGTTTGGGTGATCCCATGGTCCACTTGCAGCTATTTTCAGATATTCTGCGGTCGATGGGCCTGACTAGACTGCAGAAGTTATCCCTATTCGGTCAGACCTTGTCGGGTATCGCGACTATTTGGTCTGCTAAGTTGGAAGATTTTGTGAAGAGGAGCTGGGAAGAGATGGCTGAGGCCTTTGTCGCCTAATATTTCTATAACACTCAAATCGAGGTCACAACTCGTGATCTCGAGGCAACTCGTCAAGAGCTAAAGGAGGACTTCTCCGATTTCGTCACTCGGTGGAGGGCCAAGGCCTCTATGATGACCACCCGGCCAGCTGAAAAGGACAAGATAAGAATGGTCGTTCGTAATCTGTACCCAAGGCTGCTAGCTACATTTGCTGACCTTCATGAGATAGGGGTGCAGATAGAGGATGCGATGAAACAGGGTCTGATAGACCATGAAAAGGAGCAGCCCAAGAGGGCTTTTACACGCAGTTCAAATGAGGCTATGAGTAGTAATACAGTTGCAAGGACTTCTGATGTTGGTATAGTCACTACCACACCGAAAATAGCCACCCCCCTTTACCAGTACATCTGGAACCACCTCACAACCTGCAAAGTACCAACCCTGAGGCTAGAGGGTTTTCACCCCACTCTACATGTCTCTATCCACGACCTTGAGGGTCCTGATCAAAAAAGGTTATCTAAAACCCCTGGAGCCATGACCATTGCCTAATCCCCTCCCTTCTACAGATAACCCGGCCAAGTATTGCGCCATCCATCTGCAGCATGGTGATAATACCGACCTATGCTTTAGAATTCGTCATCAGATTTAGGATCTCATTAACAACAAAGTGATAGCACCTCCTGAAAAGCCTAACGTCACTACAAATCCTCTCCTACCACACAACCAACCCCCTTCACCCCGGCAAATAAATCTTATCCAAACACTGGTCGTCCCATATGACCCCAGTATATACATCACCCCCTCTCATCTACCCAAGTCGGCGTTGTTCATCCCAAAAAGCACAAACTTGTGCATGATAAGCGCATCCATATCCCAACCCGAACCTGTGGTAGTGGCTGTGGTAGAAGAAGGTATGCCTAAAGGCTTCGTGAGCTTAATTGAAGAGGAGTACAACCCCTGCCATTACATTGTGCCAATTAGCTAGGCCAAACCAGGGGTGGAATTACCGACGGGGATGGAGCTTAATGTAGTCCAGGAGGATGGGCCAAGCCAGGGACTAGATGACTTAGTTAAGCTTGAGAAGGACATCAGTAATTTGTAGTTCTTCGGTGAATAGGATCTAGGAAATGTATAGATTGGTCGGTTTGATATGAACGGATCAACGGATAATACGGGGTGGCTCAGTGATGAACCAGATGTTGATAAGGGGTCTCAACCAAAGCAGGGACAGTTGGAAACGGGAATTTTTACAACGGCTGGAACGGTCGACGACAAGGGGAAGTTGCCGGAGAGCACCGGTACTAAGAATTTTGCTCAAGAATTGGGTAGTACTTGTACAGTCGATACAAAATAGGAGCCTACGCTAAAGCGGTTTGAGCATGAAAGAACTGAGAATGATCAGAAGTCTAGAAAAGCCAAAGGCCTTGCGGGGACTGACTGTGCTGTGCATACGGGAATACCGACAGCGGAACTAGACATGTGCTTGTCGGTTACTAGAAGAATGTGGTGGAAAGATGATGATTTACATCTTGCCCACAAAGATGAGGATTGGGGACAAAATTTGCCAAATGATACATGGTATGCTGAGGAAGTCGATCACATGACGAGGAGTGGGCGGTACTTTAAGCCCCCATACCTAGATCAACCAGAAGTATTAGGGAAGGATAAGGAGGCAGATAAACAGAAAGGTAAACTGCTAGAAGAAGAAGCTATACTGAAGCAGCTGAAGAAGATTCAGGTAGATATATCCATTTGGGGATTGCTCATGGCTTCATGGGTGCACAGACAAGCCGTCCTATTAACAATGGATAAGGCAAAGCTCTCAATCGACACAACCCTTGAGCAGTTAGTGGGACTGGTCTTCCCGGGAGGGGCCTCACCGACTTTGACTTTCACAGATAAAGAATTGTCGCCTTAGGGCTCTAAGCATAACAAGCCACTCTACATCTCTGTTGAATGTATAGAGAAGTGGATACCAGTCGTCTTGGTTGATACCGGGTCTGCTATTGATGCGTGTCCGTTGCGCACGACCTATGCTATCAGTCTGAAACCTGCAGACTTTGTACTAACAGCCCAGGTGATTCGGGCTTATGACAATACAAGTTAGGAAGTGATGGGGACAGTTCGGATCAAAACCCAGGTTGGCCTGGCACAACAAAACATTGAGTTCCACGTCCTGGATGTTTTGGCCACTTTAAATTTACTCCTTGGACGGCTGTGGCTGCACCAAGTAAGAGCTGTCTCTTCTACTCTGCATCAGATGCTAAAGTACCCCCATGGAAGGGGGGTAGCTATTGTTTTTGGGAATTCTTCCATACATCCGCCGTCGGAGGTTACTACACCGGTCTTGGAAATTGTACACGGTGAGCATGATGTCTTTTTGTCTGGATTCACCTTTGCCGAGGCCCAGGTAGTGCAAGATGTTCTGGCTGCTGATGAGGGGTTGTATGTTAGTGCTCAATCCATCTACCTCATGAATAAGCTGCAACATATACCTGGAATGGGATTGGAGAGGAGCGGTCGAAAGGGCGTTGCTGTGTTGGCCAAAGTGCCACATTACCCTCATATCTTTGGTCTAGGTTATATGCCTACCAAAGAGGATTGGGTAAGGAAGGGAAAGGAAATGGAAGGAAGAGCCAAGGCAAAGCAAAGTGGAAGGCCCTACGAGCTTGTACATAGACCCATTCAAGGAACCCTGAATGGCTGCTTTGTCCAGGAGGGGGAAGATTTCCCATTTTATGGCTTTCCTGAGCCATGGCTGAACCCTGAGAAGCGGCGTTTGCCCAGCTTCGGGATCTTCTTTGACCTACAGTTGCAAGGGGATGAAGTTGCAAAAGAGCAGACTGACCTACTAGCTGAGGCTAAACAGTGTATAGAGGATGAATCCGATGGCATAGAACTTGAGATAGGAGCAGCGCTGTCTTGTCTCCTCTTGGATCCTGAGATCAAACCAGAGAGCTTGGGGGATGACTTCACTATTTCCATGATTGGGGATCAATCAACTGTGGACCTTTCTATTGGTATTCTAGATGCATCTATCGCACCATTCCTCATTTGGCAGTTCGAGGAAGGCTTTTTGTCCAGTAGTTTTGAATCAGGTAGTGAATTGGAATCTAATTCCACAGAGACTGTGGAGTCAGAATCAGATTCTAGTTCTTCTGAGACAAAGTCCGGTATTCCTGGGGTTGATAACCCAGATGCCGTTGTTTTGTCCAGGCCGTCTTTTTCCTTTTCTTTTGAGTCGGTTGTAACCGAGGAATTAGACGAATTGAAATTTGTGAATGAGAATGGTACCACTGCTGTTTCTGAGTATTTTTCTGTGCCACTTGTGTATTGCATTGATCATGACTTTCAAAATTTTGATAAAAACGACGAGGAAGGAATTCCTTTGGTTTTAAAACATTTGATTGATCGAGAGGAGGAGAGGTTTGTAAAACCCCTAGCTGATGAAATCATTTCAATTAATGTGGGTACTGAGAAGGATCTACGTCTGGTCCAGATTGGGTCAACATTGTCTTCGGAGGAACGCAAGCGCTTAGTCACTTTATTAAAAGATTTCAAAGATGTTTTTGCATGGTCCTACGAAGACATGCCTAGAATCGATCCTGAGATTGTACAGCACTGGATCCCTATTGAGGCTCGACCCGTCAAGAAGAAGCTTCAGAGAATACGACCGCATTGGACTCTGAAAATCATGGAGAGGTCACCAAGCAGATAGATGCAGGGTTTTTACGAGTATCTAAGTATCCTACTCGGTTGGCCAACATCATTCCGGTGCCGAAAAAAGATGGCAGAATTCGAGTATCTGTGGATTTCAGAGATCTAAACAAAGCTCGTTCGAAGGACGACTTTCCTCTACTGCACATCGACGAATTGGTGGACTTCACCGCAGGCCATGCGTTGCTTTCCTTTATGGATGGGTTTTCCGGGTACAACTAGATCTTGATGGCACGCGAGGATAGGAAGAAGATTGCCTTCACCACGCTGTGGGGAACCTACCACTACAGGGTGATGCCGTTCGGTCTGAAAAATGCTGGGGCTAATCTTATCAACGGGCTGCAACCATGATCTTGCATGATATGATCCAGAAAGAGGTTGAGGTATATGTGGACGACATGATTGTCAAGTCCAAGGAAAGAGAGGGCCACTACACTGCCTTGAAGAAATATTTCCAACGGATCAAAGAATATCAGTTGCGACTGAATCCACAGAAGTGCACTTTTGGTGTCGCAGCAAGAAAAATGTTGGGGTTCTTGATTACACAAAGGGGCATCGAAGTCGATCCTTCCAAAATCAAGGCCATTCTAGAAATGCCACCACCAAGGACTGAAAAGGAGGTGCGCGGCTTTCTGGGTAAAGTGCAATTCATAAGACGGTTTATTGCAATATTAACCTTGACTTGTGAACCACTATTTGGTCTCCTGAAGAAAGGAAAGAAATTCCAATGGGATGACCGATGCCAGGTAGCTTTTAAGCAAATCAAACAGTACCTTCAGAACCCGCCGTGTTGTCACCGCTAGAGCTGGGGAAGCCGTTGATTTTGTATCTATCAGTAACCGACACGACAATGGGCTGCATGCTTGCGTAGGAATCTGAGGATAAAGTTGAGAATGCTATCTATTACCTGAGCATGAAGATACTGGAATATGAGACTCGTTACACTCCGCTTGAGAAGGCTTGCTTGGCCTTAGTATGGGCTACCAGGAAGTTGAGGCACTACCTGTCAGCTCACTCCGTAATTCTAGTTTCGAGATTAGATCCCATCAAATATCTCTTCCAGAAACCAGTGCTTATGAGTAGGCTAGCCTGTTGGCTACTTCTTCTCTCCGAATTTGATTTGAAGTATATGACTCGCAAGTCTATGAAAGGGAGAGCAGTAGTGGAATTCCTAGCCGATCACCCAGTGGAGGGAGACGAAGTAGTAGAGCATTTGTTCCCAGAAGAGGGCATTTTGCAGGTTGAAGAAGAGATTTGGACCATGTACTTTGACGGAGCATCTAACTAGAACGGGTATGGGATAGGGTTGTTGCTAATATCACTCGACAATTCCCACATACCTTTAGCTTTTAAACTTCGGTTCAAGGTATCAAACAATGAAGCAGAATAGAGGCATGTATCACTGGCTTGGAAGCCGCCCTGGAACTAGGGGCAAAACGATTGAACGTCATTAGGGACTCGAACCTAGTTGTGTCTCAAGCAAAATGAGACTGGAGGGTTAAGGAAGAAAGAATGAAAATCCATCACCAAACCCTAGACCTTCTGATTCCTAAGTTTGAGAAGCTAACCTTCACGCATGTGTTCAGAGAGAGCAACAGGTTCGCAGATGCTTTATCAACTCTATCTTCCATGATAGACATCCCTTTCCGGATGTGTCTGATCATTATTAAACAAAGATATGTGCCGGCCTACGAGTTGATTGCTGCGAGAGATGAAGTACAAGATCAGAACCCCTAGTATCATGACATCTGGAACTTCTTAGAAAAGGAGGCTTATCCACTAGGCGCAAATGCCAAAGATAAAAGGGTGATACAGTGAATGGCTACTCAGTTTATCATCTGTGGGGATAAATTGTACAAACGAGGCCATCTGGGAATGCACAAGGTGTGTGTTGATGCAGAAGAGTCAAAGCGCCTAATGGAGGCCATTCAATGAGGAGAATGTGGTTCGCACATGAGTGGATTGATGCTAGCTCGAAAGATTCTCAAGTAGGGCTACTACTGGTCAACCATGGAGGAGGATTGTGTTGGTTTTGTTCGACGATGCCATAAATGCCAAATTCATGCAAATTGCATGAATATCCCGCCATCGAAGCTGTACAACATGACTTCACCATGGCCATTTTCAGTCTGGGAAATTGATGTTATTGGGGCAATTACTCCTAAGGGGTCAAACGGCATGAGTATATCTTGGTGGTCATAGACTACTTTACAAAGTGGGCCGAGGCCTAATCCTATGCAGTGTTGAAAACGTCACACGTAGCCAAGTTCATTAGGAATAATATCATCTGTTGTTATGTGGTCCCGAATGAGATCATCTCAGATAATGGTTCCCACTTTAAGAAAGAAGTGATCGACATGCTGGAGAAGTACAACGTGGCTTTTCATAAGTCATCCACATATCGGCCGCAAACCAACGGAGTTGTTGAGGCCGCTAACAAGAATGTCAAACATATTTCACAGAAGATGGTGGAAACCTATAGGGATTGGACAGACAAGCAGCCATTTGCTCATTGGGACTATAGGACATCAGTTCGGACATTTACTGGGGCAACTCCATATTCTTTGGTTTATCGGATGGAGGTTGTTCTGCTGATTGAAATTGAGGTACCGTCGCTGCGGGTTATGGCTGAGTGCCAGATAGTAGAAGCGGATTGGCAGCAGAGCAGGTTTGAGGAACTAATGTTGTTCGAAGAGAGGAGGCTGAAAGCACTGTACCATGTCCAAGGTTATCAACAAAGAATCACCAGGGCTTTCAATGAGAAAGTTAAATCCAGGAATCTTAAAGAAGGGGATTTGGTTCTCAAAGACAACCGAGCTCCCATCCATGACCCTAGGGGCAAGTTCAGACCCATTTGGACTGGCCCTTACATCATCAAGTCTATCTGGTCGGGTAGAGCTGTCATTCTTATGGACCTAAATGGCCTTGAATTCTCCCAACCGATCAACATGGACAAGTTGAAGAAATATTACCCTTAAGTGGCTCATTAGGCTGAAAACCCGAAAGCGCGACCTAGGCAAAAGTTAGAGCACAAAAAAGAAAAACTGAGCTCGCAAGGTTGAAAACTCAAAAAGGGCGGCCTTGGCAAAAGTTAGAGCACAAAAGGAGAGTGTTAATACCTGAGTGAACCTGAACCGAACTACGTAAGGCTTGGTTCCCATCTTCGGGATACGTAGGCAACTTCATTCTGAAGTCCATCCATAAACACTTCTAAATCAACTGTGTCCATGAGATGGTTCTAGTCATCTTTGTCTTTTCCACATCCAAGAGTTCGGTTGTGATCTCCATTACGAGAGTTGGTTACAGTTCAGTATAGTGCAGTGCTATTCAGACAAGGGGCAACTTTCTATTTGCTGGATTTGGGTTTGTACTTCTTAAGGATAGATTTCGGGTGTGTCCAGTTGTGATCCTCTTCGAAAATGGTTTTGAAAAGTTTTAATAAAAGTTAATTTTGTTCAAATTAATCTTTTTACAACTTAGACCATTTCTGGACCAAAAGGAAAATCTTCAGTACCCATAACCTTCAATTTCATTGATTTCAATACAGAGTTCTCCTAGTCTTGATACAAATCGAAGTTGCTTTTTATTACATTCAAAAGAAAAACTTGAAAGTACAGATTAAAGTAATAAACTTGGGGCATTGATGAGTCAGGTGTTCCTGTGTCCTTTCCTAGAGCTTGTGGAAGCTTCAGATGCTATAGTAGGCTCGGTTTGCGCCTCATCTTCAAGCCAATCTATGCATTCGCCAGAAAGGGTGCAACTGAAATTGGGAGCGGGAGCCAAAAGTTCTCTTTCCCTTCATTTAGTGGAATATCGATCAAACGAGTGCAAACAGAGGCATCCGATGGCAAGGCAATGGCATTTTCAGGTGGAGCAACCAAGCATGCATGCATCCCTCGCCCCGGGGCCATTTAATTGCTTTTGTTAGCTTAGAATAAGTTAGCTAATTCATTCATACATGTGTTGTAATTAATTAGCTTAACTTGTTTTGTAATATTTTAATTAGCTTAGCATAGCCAGTTATTCAATTCTGTTGTAATAATTAATTAACTAGAATAGTTAATTAGTTTCATTTTGTAATAATTAGCTTAGCTTAGTGTAGCTTAGCTTATTCATTCGGACCCTCCTTCAAGAGAGCATAATGTTGTAATAAGTGTGCGTGAGTGTGTGCATGTCTTCCAACCCCACGCCTTTCTCCCTTTTATTTAATCACTTTCGATGGTTAGATTAGGGACATTTTCAATTAGCATACCTTGTGCTCGCATGCTTGCATTCATTCATTTGTCTTGCATGCACCGAGGCTCGACGCATCATTCAAACAACATTGTCAATTTCAATACTTATTTGAATATGTGTTTCAAAGCATGTTATCAAATTGAATCAAATCATATGCCATATTAGTAGCCGAGCCTATTAATCACATTATTGCATGTGTTGCATTACGCATTTTGTATATTTAGGATCATGCATTCTTTCTAACTAGTTTTTGTTTTGGCTTGGAGTACTCGGTAAGTTTTTACGCTTTAGCATGCTTGCATGAGTGTGATTGATATATTACCATGTTTAGCATGTTTGCTATGAGGCTATGTGCTTAAATGCTAAACTGCATAAATGCCTGTGGATGAAGGATTTGTTGCTTGAATTGGAATGATTCAATGAATGTATGTTTTAAGCCCACTTTGTGAAGTGACAAATCATGTTTTAAGCCCACCATGTTTGATGGCAAATCTGCATTTTAGCCCACTTGAGGGTGGCAAATTCAAACCATTTTCGAAAACAAATATGAGTTGACTTCATTCCAATTCTTGCGATTTTAGTCTATACTTGCTTGTGTGCGTCACATAGTAAAGTTAGCTAATAACCGGAATAAGAACACATGAGGTTTATAAAAATAACATATTATGTTAGTAGAGGCCGATCCTTTGATTGGGCAAGCGGGGGTGCTCATTTCAGGACCTTCCCCTCTCGTACCCAAGTTCCCGAGCCGAGGCAACTTTGGGGATGACGGACACGTGGCCTTTGGCACGAGTCAGGGTTTCCTAAATTTTCCAAAAACAAAATATTTAGGTGGCGACTCTATAATCTGGAAAAACAGTCCAATTTTGGCATTATTTGATTTAAAATCGATTTTCCAAAATGCTTTGCCGGATTGGACTCTTTGGTGTTTATCAGTTTCACATTACAGTTTGTGAGATTAGATTCAGAACCGTGACAAGAGTCCGAACTGTGGGACCAATTCGAGCTCTCCAAAAGGGGGCGCGAGAAAGTCAAGCTACAAGTACTCATAACTTTAAGTACATGATTTCAACACAAGTACATTCTCAAACTCTCAGGTTAAATCAAAGTTGCTTTTACATTATAAAAGTTGAAAAGAAAAGTCAAGGCAATAAACTAGAGGAACAGATAAGTCAGGTGATTGTTCTCTGCCTCCTGCCTACACTCTCAGAAGTCTCTGCAACCAAGGATGGTCCAACCTGTGCCTCGTTCTAGAGCCAAGCTAAGCACTCACCAGAAAGGGCGTAACTGAAGCTAGTAGTAGGGACCATAAACTCTCTCGTTCTCCAAGCAACGAGGTATTAAGCCAGCTGTAAAGCACAAACTGGAAATGGAGCAGGGTATTTTACCCCCTCATCTGGACAGGTTTGATCGTATCCAAACTGGCATCTGAATCGGAATGGGAAGTAGAATACACAGTGGATGAGGTCGATCAACTATAGACCTGGTTGGTGAGACATGTTATAGCTCATCTCAATCAAGTTCAACCAGGGGCAATGCTAAGCAATGTCAGTTGCAAATCTACTGCACATCCAATCATACCACAGTCCCTCTGAGAGAAAATCCCCTAGTCATGGACGAAAGAAATTGGATCTGGCCGAATACTCAGGGCTGGGGTCCACCACTTTCAGCTTATCCATCAACCATACCTGGGAAAGGATAAAAATAAGAGAGATTAAAGAATAGAGATGTGTATGTTGAGAGGAAAAAGCAAGGAAAATGGTTTCAAATGAAAATAGAGAGTGAGTGCCAAGTGATGTGAGAAATTATAAATAAGGAATGGTGGAAAATAGTACCTGAAGAAGCAGTGGACTCCCCACAAATCGAGAAGTTTCCCATCAATGGAAGGCATCCAAACCCATCAAAGTCTCGGCCAATGTCAAGCCTATGTAGCTCTTACCCTCATTGAGGCATCGGGCCACTTCGATCAACGTAATGCTAGCTCCACTACAACCAGGGGCAAGTAGGAAATGTGCAAGTAAACATAAGCAGAGGTATGTTGACGATAACCTCACCTGAGAAGGTCACCTCTATCTCCAATGCTGAAAAACTGATGAATTAAGTTGAGTATATGTCATGATCCAAGGACCGAGCCTCATGTAAAGTAAGCCCACACATCCGTTCAAGAGCCCGTGCATGGCTAAAATGAGGTTAAGGCATAATCTTCTCATCGCACTGGGACTCCATTAATGCTTGAAACTCTTTGAGAGGAGGACAAATTTCTTGTGCTCCAAAGCGAAACACATGAGTAACCAGGTTCCAACATCAGACTGCAGCATGAAGGAATGGAAAACAAAGTGAAGTACGGCTCAACCGAAAAAACACGTTTATGTCGAAACTGCGAAAATTTACCATTTTCATGCCATCCAAAGTGACCATCCAATCCTTGAGCCTCTCAGCAAGAAATATCTTATTTCCAAAGAAAACAACAAAAAAGATGGTATTCTGTTGAAAAAGGACCAAGAGAAGATCTTTATAGAGGATAAGGTTGTGTGAGTGGTTGATAGTTGTTGCCAACTATTAAGCCACATGCCTTGGCCGGCCGACCACCTTTCCTAGTGGCTGATAGGTTGTTTTTACTTTGTTTTTTCTTTATTGAGTTATATTTTGTATTTTGGTCAGTTGAAGGCTCAATATCTGGTTACGAACATCATTCAAATACAAGCATTTTTCAATTTTCAATTCAGTTCCAATTTTATGCTATATGGTGCCATTCTCGAGATGTAAAACGAAACTCCTCCTTTTATAAAACTGTAGGGTTCAACCCTGATCATAGTTTTTACAAAAGAGAAAGTACAAGTGTTTCAAAACAAAAATTACAGCCCTATCTGAAGCTATAAAAAGTGCTAACCTACCAAAACAAAAGAAAAGAGCAAAAGAAAACAAAAATCAGGTATCAATCAAATTCAGGCTTGAGAGGCCCTCTTCGTCCTCTTTCGTAGAGGGGACTTAGGGATATTGTTACCATCAGCGCCGCTATCATCAGAAGGGTGGGACTCAGAGCCAGAGCTAGTGTCATCCTCCCTGTTCCCTGACTCAGAGCCAGAGCTGGTGTCATCCCCCTTGCTCCCTGACTCCGAGCCAACATCATCATCCTCACCCCAAGACTCAGAGCGCTTGCTCACTGTCTCCCTGGTGCCACTAGTCTTGGCATCATCCTCACTCAAAATCGGCTCTGAGGAGGAGTAAGTCTCTAGCACCTGGGGGTCTCTACTCTGACTCCGGGCACCCCTACCTCTGCCCTAACCTCGAAATCTCGCCCATGCCATGTCCAAGAGCTTGTTTGCCTCTCCTCCCCGCAGTCGGAGGAAGTGCTGCTGGGGCCGCTGGTGCTGTTGGTGCCGTCGGTGATAATTTCTTATCCTAAATACATTTTGGGACTATATATAATTGCTTAATCAAGTGATAATTTCAACCCAAAATAGTGCCAAAACAGAGTCCAAAACAACCCAACACAGTAGCAGTTTAAGTAGCAATTCAAACAGTCCAGCCCAATTGGCACTGGACATCCGGGTGGACATCCGACTGGATGACCGGCCAATAGTTTTTGGCCCAGTTTTGATCCAGTTCAAATTTGCTTCTCATCAGCTATCAACCCAGCAGTATCCTCGACAACCGTGGAAGTCATCCTTGATGACCGGGACCCTACTGAACATTAGGGGAGACATTCGGGCGGACGTCCCTTAAGAATAAAATTTTATTTTGGACATCGGGTGGACGACTACTCTACACAGCAATGGCTCTTTTTCAAAAGTAGTTGTTATCAATCAGTCCATCTCTCAACTATTGAATATCTGAAGGTCTAATCATGTACGGGGAATACAAATTTGGGTAGAATAGATCTTACTCAATCTTCTCCACATACGCAACAGTCAACGTTCGATGATCTTCCCTTATTAAATAGCGGAGCTTCTACTGAACAAATTAGAACCAAAAAAAGAAGAAGCAAGAACTCAAGCAAGAAAAACTTTCTCTGATCAATCATCATTCTCATCTTTCTCTATTATCTGAAGTGTTCTTCATCTGGGTTTTATTTTCCCTTCAGAAATTTAAGTGAGCTTTAGCCTTAAGCATATATACCTGTGAGAGCTTTTACTGATATAAACTCAGAGCTTTAATATCTGTACTATTTCTTGAGAGAGTTTCATTACAAGCTTTCAGTGAAAGCAAAACCTATTATTCAAATATTGTAAGAGTGTAGTACACTCAGATTTCTTGACTCTTTGAGTGTGACTGAGAATTAGCTAAAGAGGACAAAGTTTTAGACTTGGTATAGTCTCTGTAAAATTTGTGGAGGATTGCTCCATTTGTGAAGAGGTTGCTAGCACCCAGTGAAGATAGAAAGATAGTGGAAAATCTCAAGTGAAGCTTGAGGAGTGGATGTAGGCTCTGTTGAAGCTGAACAACTATAAATCTATTTGTTTTTTCTTCCTTAATCTCTTTACTTAATTGTTATATCTATTTTCTATGATTTCATACCTCACTGTTAAATTTCTTCATTCAGCATTGTCATGAACCGATATTCATCTACTACTTGGAATTAATTATCTGTTGTGCAAATTGTAATTTTTATTGGGGTATTATTATTTTTAATTGTATAAACCTAATTCACACCCTCTTAGGTTGTCTTTTGGGTAACAATTGACATTAGAGGTTAGACTCCTGCTTTAGATTTAACTATCTGAGAGTTTCGGTCCAAGGCAACCTTAGCTAGCACTAGCACTAGCACTACTGAAGGACAAGCCACCAATAGGCCACATTTGTTTGATGGAAACAACTATAGCCATTAGAAAGATAAGACGACCCTATACGTTCAAGGCACTGATTATGCCTTGTGAATTATTGTCACCAAATGTCCAAAAATCCCTACCAAATTAGTAGACAACATCAATGTACCTAAAATTGAAGATGAATGTGATGAGAGGGATCACAAATTATTGAAAACTATGCCATGTTTAGTAGAAATCTCATAAAGCACTTCAAGAAAAACAATCATGGAGGAAGAAGACCTTTCTAGAAAGAGGACAACAAAGATAATAAGAAAGAACCTATTATTTGCTATGAGTGCAAAAACCCTAGACATATGAAGATGGATTGTCTATAATTAAAAAAATCATGGGAAAAACTACAAAAGGAACAAGAAGGCCATGGTAGCAGCTTAGGAAGAAAGTGAAGATGAAAGCTCAAGTGATGAAGTTGAAAATGAAGTAGCCAACTTGTGTCTTATGGCTCTGGAAGGGGAAGACTCTAATCAAGATGAGGTAACTACTCTTTATGAAGAACATGAGAGTGCATTCCTTGAATTACAAGATGAATTTAGAGAAGTTTATACTAAAAATAATGTATTAAAGAAATCTATTGCATCTTTATTTAGTAATATAGAAGAATTAAAGAAAGAGAAAATTGTTTTGAAAAATGATTTTGACACCATATCTAATGAGAAAATTACTTTGAAAAACAATGTTGATGATTTGACAAAAACACTTGGAAATTTTGTAAAAGGTAGAGATAATCTCAACATGCTTCTTGGAAATCAAAGATGTATTTTCGATAAGGCGGGCATTGGATATGACTCTATTAAGAAACATAAGAATCTCAATACAGTTTTTGAAAAGGCACCTCTCATGACACACCCTAATATTATTTGTCATTATTGTAGAAAGAAAAGTCATTATATATCTTCTTGTCCATTCAAAAAGAATATGAACATGGAAATTAAAAAGATTAGGATTGTTAAGGGAACTAACAAAACTAACCAAGAAGGACCCAAGAAATTATGGGTATCAAAATCCAACATTTGATTGTCATTTTGTAGGTTTCCCTTAAGTCCAAAGCTAAAGAAGGGAAGTGGTACCTTGATAGTGGATGTTCTAGACACATGACCGGAGATAAATCATTCTTTACTACACTATCATCCAAAGATGGAGGATTTGTCACTTTCAGAGACAATAAGAAAGGAAAAATAATTGGTATTGGTAGCATCGGTATCTTTCCTAACCCTTCCGTTGAAAATGTTTTACTTGTTGATGGACTTAAGCATAATCTACTTAGTATTAGTCAATTATGTGATAAGGGTAATCGTGCTATTTTTTATTTACATTGCACAATTGATCACAATGCTCTATTTGTTGGTAATCTCCATGATAATGTTTATGTTTTTCATCTCAATGATCTCTATATTAGTGATGTTAAATGTTTATATATGCTAACAGTGATAATAGTTGGTTATGGTATAGAAGACTTGGTCATGCTAATATGGATTTAATTGTTAAACTTTTGAGAAAGGATTTGGTCATTGGACTTCCAAAAATTAAATTTGAAAAAGATCGACTTTGTGGTGCTTGTCAACAAGGAAAACAAACCAAAATATCTTTTAAATCAAAATCTTATATTTCCACAACTAGACCTTTACAATTATTTCATATGGATTTTTTTGGTCCCTCAAGGACATCCACTCTTGGTGGTAAACATTATTGTCTTCTTGTTGTTGATGATTATTCAAGATTTACATGAGTTATGTTTTTAGCACACAAAGATGAAACATTTTCTTCCTTCACAAAACTCTATCATAGAATTCAAAATAAAAAAGGTTTTCTTATTACTAATATTCGAACTGACCCTGGTAGAGAACTTGAAAATGAAAATTTTGAATTGTTTTGTGATGAGCATGGTATTAGACATAATTTTTCAGCACCTAGAACCCCTCAACACAATGGTGTAGTAGAAAGGAAGAATAGAACTTTAGAAGAAATGAGTAGAATAATACTTTGCGAAAATAATCTTCCTAAATATTTTTGGGCCGAGGCCATTCATACTGCATGCTATATTTAAAATCATGCATTTTGATTAGACCTATTCTCAAAAAGACTCATTGTGAAGTTTGGCATGATAGAAAGCCCAACATTAGTCAGTTACATGTTTTTGGCTGTAAATGTTATGTGCATAATATTGGTAAGGACAACTTAGGTAAATTGGATTCAAATTTGATAAAGCAATTTTTCTTGGCTATTCTTTAACTAGCAAAGATTGTTGTGTTTTTAATAAAAGAACTCTTGTTGTTGAAGAATCTATACATGTGGCATTAGGTGAAACTAACATTTCTTCTCAAAAGCGAGTTGCTAGTGATGATATAGATTTGGAACCAAATGTGGAGGATTCAAGTATCTACAAATAAGAGGACCAACCGTGTGAGTTGAACAAAGAGGTTGAATAACCTATTCTCCCACCTCAAGAAGAAGGAGGAAACAACAACAATTTGCCAAGAGAATGCAAGTTTGTTCACAATCACCCTAAGGATATAATCCTAGGTGATCCCACCAAAGGTGTTGCCACTTGCTCTTCATTTAGAGATGTGGTAACTTAGCTTTTCTTTCACAGATTGAGCCAAAGAATTTTCAAGAAGTCAAATTTGATGAACATTGGATGATAGCTATGCATGAAGAGCTCAATCAATTTGAGAGAAACAAAGTTTGGAATCTAGTGCCAAGGCCTAAAGATCATTCCATTATTGGCACAAAATGGATATCTTTAGAAACAAGCTTGATGAATCTGGCACAATTATAAGAAATAAGGTTAGACTAGTTGCACAAGAATACAATCAAGAAGAAGTTATGGCTCCTTGCACTAAGAAGCCTCGAGCTAGAGAGGAAGGTCAGTCTTCACACCCCACATGTGAATATCCAACTACTGACTTCCTCACCCCAATTCGAGAGCAAGCATTTAGCACCATGTCATCTCGTTCCATAATTACAGGCCACTGCATTAGTCTTGCCCCACAGTGTGACGCTCCCTTAATGACTAAACTTGAAGCAATGGGCTGGCAAAATTTGATAAATTTGCTGAAAAAGGTATATCCTCATCTCCTCGCCTTATTTTATGTACACCTTCAATCTTCTGCTATCAACGATGACGTTTACACCAGTAACTCCTATGTGAAAGACACTTTTATTGAGTTTAATGTTAACACTTTGGCCACTGTTCTCAATGTTGACACTAGTCCTCATCAAATCTATTTCCAAATTGAAGCACAAATGGCTCAAATAGTATATAGCTGAAGTTTATACAACCATTTGTGTTAGCAAAACCACCAGGTCCAACTTTCAAGCCAAACACCTTAAACCCCATCTCCGCATTGTCTGCCGCTTTTTATTAGAAAATGTCACTCTAAAAGCCGATCACTACGGTGTTGTTTCTACTTTTAATGCCTATCTACTTTATTGTTTTGAGATTGGGTACCCTCTTGATTTATGCTACATCATCATGAGGGAAATGGACCTTGTTTCTATATCGTGTGACAAATCATTAGCTTTTGGCCCTTTGTTAACAAAGCGCTTCAAACACTTAAAAGTAAAATTTAACAAAGAGCTAGAAATACCTATTGCCTCCAATATTAGTGAATACACCATCACCCGTGCTGGAAGAGGTGATGTTCTACTAGCAAGTATGGCTGCTTATGACATTCCTATGGAGTCTCCTCAAGATCATCCTCTAGTTTCCATGCCACCACCCCACCAACCGCCTCCTACTTATTGGACGGATTTTTTAACTTTGGAACAAGACCGCTACAACCAATGCCTCGCCTGGGAACAACGAATGATTTAGCAATTTGGCGCCCTCAACACTGGTGTTGATCATATTGAGGCCCACGTCGATGCCATCTATCACTATTACTTCCCTCCTCCTCCTCTTCCTAACTCTGCATAGTGATTTGTATTTTTTTTTTTGATAATGTCACTGGGGGAGAAATTGTGAAGATGTTTTGTTTCAAACTGATGAAGAAAAACTTGTTTGTTTTTATAATGATAATGTTTGTTTTGGAAAACTGTTATGTTAGAACATCTATGGTTTGATATGTTAGTCTTATATCATACCTCTGATTAAATCATTTTTATTGCTAATGTGCTAACTTTTGTATCTAGTATGAGTAATCATTCAGGGGCAGCATGACTTGAGGGGGAGCTTTTCTTACTCCCAAACAAATCAAAACATCATGGTGTGCCATCATAAAAAAAGATGAGATAGTTGGACTTATTTATTTTGATGATTTATTTGATTTTGTTTTTGATTTATTTGGAAGAGAAGAATAGATTGAAAACATATTTTTTATTCGATTAGTTCTTTTCCACCTAATTTCTTATCCTAAATACATTTTTGGAGTATATATAATTACTTAATCAAGTGATAATTTCAGCCCAAAACAGAGCCAAAACAGAGTCCAAAACAACCCAGCATAGCAGCAGTTCAAGTAGCAGTTCAAATAGTTCAGCAAGCCTAATAGGCACTGGACATCTAAGTGGACATTCGGCCGGACGACTGGCCAATGGTTTTTGGCCCAGTTTATCTAATTCAAATTTGCTTCTCGCTGGCTATCAACCCAACAGTATCCTCGACAATCGTAGAAGTCATCCTTGACGACCGGGACCCTACCAGACATCCAGGTGGACATCCGAGCGGACGTCCTTCAAGAATGAAATTTTATTTTGGACATCGGGTGGACAACCACTCTGCACAGCAATGACTCTTTTTCAAAAGTAGTTGTTATCAATCAGACCATCTTTTAACTACTGAATATCTGAAGATCTAATCATGTATGGGGAATACAAATTTCAGTAGAATAGATCTTACTCAAGCTTCTCCACACACGCAACAGTCAACGTTCGATGATCTTCCCTTATTAAATAGCAAAGCTTTTACTGAACAAATTAGAACCAAAAAAAAGAAAAAAAGAACTTAAGCAAGAAAAACTTTCTCTAATTAATCATCACTCTTATTTTTCTCTATTGTTTGAAGTGTTCTTCATCTGGGTTTCATTTTTCCTTCAGAAATTTAAGTAAGCTTTAGCCTTAAGCATATATACCTGTGAGAGCTTTTACTAATATAAACTTAGAGCTTTAATATCTGTAATATTTCTTAAGAGAGTTTCATTACAAGCTTTCAATGAAAGAAAAACCTATTATTCAAATATTGTAAGAGTGTATTGTACACTCAGATTTCTTGACTTTTTGAGTGTGATTGAGAATCAGCTAAAGAGGACAAAGTTTTAGACTTGGTATAGTCTTTGTAAAATTTGTGGAGAATTGCTCCATTTGTGAAGAGGTTGCTAGCACCCAGAGAAGCTAGAAGATAGTGGAAAATCTCAAGTGAAGCTTGAGGAGTGGATGTAGGCTCTGTTGAAGCTGAACCACTGTAAATATGTTTGTCTTTTCTTCCTTAATCTCTTTACTTAACTGTTATATCTATTTTCTGTGATTTCATACCTCACTGTTAAATTTCTTTATTAAGCATTGTCATGAACATATATTCATCTACTACTTGGAATTAATTATCTATTGTGCAAATTGTAATTTTTATTGGGGTATTATTATCTTTAATTGTATAAACCTAATTCACCACCTCTTAGTTTGTCTTTTGGGTAACACGTAAATTGGCTCGCATCCCTTTCTCTCGGTTAAAACTTTTCCGCTATCCATATGAAATACATTGAGATACGTCTGTTGGTTACACCATCCTTATTTCCCGATTAAAACCTTCCCTCTCTCTATGTGAAATACAATGAGATATACCTGTTGGTTACACCACCTTTCTAGTTGCCTAGTTAAAACCTTCCCTCTTCCTGTATGAAATACAGCGAGATATGCCTATTAGTTACATCACCTTTCTTGTTACCTGGTTAAAGCCTTTCCTCTCTTCGTATGAAATACGTTGAGATACGTCTATTGGTTACACCATTCTTGTTCTCCTTGGTTAAAACCTTCCCTCTCCCTGTATGAAATATGGTCAGATATGCCTGTTGGTTACACCATCTTTCTTGTCACTTTCATTAAAACCTTCCCTCTCTCTATAGAGTGATATGTCTGTTGGTTACACCATCGTTGTTATCCTTTAGTTAAAACCTTCCCTCTCTCTGTACGAAATACAGAGAGATACGCCCGTTGGTTATACTACCATTCTGTCCTTTCGCATGAAACGCGTTAGGATGTTGCTTTGCCTGGTTAAAACCTTCCCTCGCTCCGTATGAAATACGGTGAGATACGCCTGTTGGTTGCACTGTTTTTCCTCCTTTAACGTGATACGTAGGCAACTTTCGAGTTCAACCAAATTGCATTTGCATTTTGATTGTTTGCCCAGCCTTACGACCTTGTCAAATAGGTTGTCTTCGGATTTTGACATTTACTCACGTCATTTGATGACTTCGAGTTCTATTAAAGAAAGGCAACTGTAGACACCCCATTTTTGACCGCCCTTATGACTTGGGCGCCTCATCATGAATGCTTAATAATGAATTGTTATGCTATACAATCGTTCAATTTCTTCAGCAAAAGGCTTCAATTTTCCAACTTCAAAGCCCAAAACTTGCACCTTCTTTGAACCAAAAGCTTTTTTTTTTTGAGCCTGACCACTCAGAGTCTCGCGGGCCAAAATGTTGCCGACAGGCCAATTTTTATTAGCCTACCATCCCTCTCCATGGCCGGCCGGCCATGTCAAATGGCCAGCAGATATTTTGCTGCCAGCTATCCCTCAATATGCATACCTTGCACCAACTGGCTCAATACAGATATTTCCGATAGAGGAACCTGTTTTTCTATAAATAGGTGACCACCCCACATGGTTTTAGGTTAGAAAAATTTGTCAAGAGACAAAAACTTGCCAAACACTCTCCCTGTGATACCCCTATTCTGTAGTATGCTAATTAATCATTAATTTGAGTATGATTATGTGATTAATATGATTTTGTGTGCCATTATGTGAATATATGTGGTTTTGAATTTCTAACTGTTCACCGTAGGAATATCTGTTTGACTATTTCCTTTGGAAATTAAATTGAAGGCCTTATCGGCCACAGAATCCAAAATTGATTGCGCCAATGTGATTGGCATAATTTTTAGAGCCTACGGTGAAGTTTAATTGAAAAATTGATTCGGATCAGATTAAATCGATTAAATTAACGAGTTAGTGCCCAATTGTTATTATTATTATAATGATTTTAGTGGGGTTTGTGGTGTAAAGGGCATAACACCTCCATTCCTTCCCTTAGTTGCATTTGACTAATCTGAGACTCAAAATTAGAGGCAAGGTCGACTATAGAGAGAGGGAGGGAGAGAATTGGGTGATTTTGGCTCAAGGTGTGGGGAATTTGAAGATTAAACCCAAGATTTTGTTCTAGCTTGGGAGATTGAGCCTCTAGGTAGGTAATTGACCTTGAATTCATAAGTTTGAATTTGTAATTTTGTAAGTTCAAGGCATGTTTGTGATCAAGAGCATGATTTGAGTTGGTCTTGTTGAATTGGAAGACTATATATATACATGCATGTATATAATTGCCTTGAATTTGCATGTTTGGGCTTGAAACACATGATTCATGTAGAGTTTGGTTAAAGCTCATGTTATAATCATCTTTTGTACCAACTAAGTTGAGAATGAGAGTAATAAATCACATGCATGTACAAATTGTGAAGATAGGAGCTTTGAATGCATGAATGTATATGATGGAATGGAGTTTAGTGTCAATTTGAGACATGCATTTGTTTAATTCTTGAAATTGAGCACTATGATGATGTGTTTTGGTGTTTATACCATGTTAGTACAAGTATGTGTGGAATTGGAGCTATAAAATGCATGAAATGTTGGTTGAGAGTCGAATTAGAGCTCAAGAACTCAATTTGGGGAACCCAGAATTTTGATTTCCGCTCAAGCGGGGTAATGGCCGCTCGAGCGGGAAATGCGTGCTCCCAGTACTTTTTACAGACTTGGTGTCCACTCGAGCAGGGTATGTCACGCTCAAGCAGGGGAGCTTTGTAGACAAGCCTTCCGCTAGAGCGCTCTATTTCACGCTTGAGCGTAGTTTTCATGCAACCAGTACTTTTGCAGGCCTTAAGGGTCTGCTCGAGCGGGGAAGTCCACGTTCGAGCGGGGACCCTGTTTTCTAAAATTTTGAAAATGCATTCTATGTTCTGTTTTTCGTTCCCTTTCACTTCTAAACACTCTAAGGCATACATTAAGCATTGTAATTGAATTAAAGAGATAAGAATGAAGCTTAAAGAAGAGAATGTGAATTTTGAACGGATTGAATTGTTAGTGACCCTTTTATGTTCATGGCATGTGTAGGGTCGAGTTCCAGGGCTAACCAATCAACCGATCACTGTGAGTAATATCTGACATATGTTATTGTCCAATTGCTACTTCTATGTAAGTTTTGTAAAGTTCATTAATTTGAATGGTGGACACAGTTTGATATGAAAGTTTGAAAGGCCTATGTGTCGGTTTGATATGAAAGTTTGAAAGGCCTATGTGCCGGTTTGATATAAAAGTTTGAAAGGCCTATGTACCAATTTGATCTCAAAGTTTGAAAGGCCTATAAGCCAGTTTGATCTGGAAGTTTGAAAGGCCTAAGAGCCAGTCTGATATAAGGGCCTAAGAGCCAGTCTGATATAAGGGCCTAAGAGCCAGTCTTTTATAAAGGCCTAAGAGCTAGTCTGATATACAGGCCTGAGAGCCAGTCTGATATGAAAGTTGAAAAGGGCAAAGGCCAGTGGACATGAATGAATTGGGCCCCAGGCCGTCTGTTGTATAATGTTTCAATGCATTTCCCTTACTTGATATTATTCGCTGGGCTTTCGCTCACGCTCATTCATGTGTTTGTAGGTGAGCAAAGAGAGGTCTAGACCCAGCCCCAGTAAAGCCTAAGTGGATCAACATAGGTTTTGGAAAGTCAGCCCTCGTGTCTCACGCACGAGACCCATCTTCGCCCTTTTGTTATGTATTTATATTTTGTCATGTTGGCGAAGTTTTGTATATGTCTGTATATAGTTCCATGGGTTGACTTAGTTTTGGATGATCCTGTCTGAACAGAATTTTATAGCACTGTATTTCAGTTATGAGTTATTAATATATATATGTATGGTCTGTTTTGATGTGCCATGTAAGCACAGCTCTATGGACAAAATTTTGAATTTCTTCCATTTGGCCCCCATTAACTCTGTTAAAATACGTTTGGTTTGGTTTAAGGCCATAAGTAATCTCATGATTACTGGCCGATTATGTCCTTAACCTACGGGGGCGGGTTCGGGTCATGACACTCCCTCTCTATCTTGGAATATATATACACTATACATATATTTTCTAAACCAAAATTTTGAGGCTTTTTGCTGAGATTATTGAGCCCAAATTTCAGCTCTTGAAGGTGATCACTTTGTGGTTTGTGAACCAAAGAGTATCCTCTCTTCAAGAGGTATAACTTTTGCCATGTTTTTTCTTTTTTTACACTACTCTTTTCTTTTCTTTTATACACTGTTTTGGACTAAATTTAAGTGCTGAAACTAGTGATTAAAAAGCTACCAAATGTGGATGAAATAACCACCCTTTCTTGAACCTTATCCCATAGCTTATATCCTTGTTTTTCCCACTTGTTTCTTTGCTTTAGAAACTAATTTTCAGAGTTTTCAAAGGCTAAAATATGTGATTTAAAGGTCCAAAAAGTGGAGGGATTAGCCACCCTTCCTTAGGCTTGCTTACTAGTTTTATTCTCTTTCTATTTTTGCTTACTTTTCCTAGCTTTTCAAACTAATTTTCAGCATTGTTTTGTGCTATTTAGGGGCTGTTTAGTGTGTTTATTTAGTTTATGCTTTGAATACTATGCTTGTATTGTTGTAAGTCCTTATAGATTTGGTTGTTTAGGCCATAGACACCAATCTATTTGAGTTGATAGTTTATATATATATATATATATATTTTAATACATAATTTTCATGTAAATATTCATATTTGTCATGATCACCTCGCCACTCTCCCTCTTTTCTTTGCTTTCTTTGATTAAGAGTTGTCTCAAACACCAAGTTGTTGCATAAGGCAAGAGAAAGAGACTTTCAATGCTTAATGGTTTAATCTCTTCGGAGGTTCATTACCAAGGCATTATATCTCTCTCATGTTAAGCACAACTTCTTGTTTGACACTTCTCTTTATCGCTTTTGGCACTTGGTGGATATAACTATCACTTTTGGACAAAATGAAGAAATGATAAGAAAATGGCATGGTAATGTATAAAAGGGTAATAAAATTGAGTTGGGTTCAATCGGACGTTATATCGAACCTATTGTGTCTCGAATCATTACATACTCTTAGTGATGTTCAATGATTCAAGAAGCAATGTCCATCTCTTTCCTTGAGGTAAGTCCATGATAGGGAAGTGGTGTTGTCGGCCTTTCATTTCCATTTATTGAGCTTTTGTCCAATCGGTTCATAGATCATTACACAACAAACTTGCGATGATTGATGATTTGTGAATTAAATCTACTCCTCCCTTGATCATCTTCATGATAGAGAGAGGCTGAAAGGATAAACATCTCCTGGAAATACTTTGTTTTGCTCTGTTTGAATTTTGTGGCAGCAAGGCAGAACCCAAAAATAGTGGCTAACCGGCCACCTTTCTGTTCGGCCGACCACTTTCCAAGGCCGACCGATCACCTCCTGTTGTATAGGTTGTGGTATTTTTCTTGCATAATAGAGTAGAAGTTGAGGCAAAAATAGAATAATTTTCTAACTGCAAAACAGAATAGAATCGGGCAGCAAACAGAGAGGTTTCCGAGAGGATGTTCTCATTTATGTGCCATGGCTCTTCGCCTCCCATCCCATTAATTTAGTGTTTTAAAATTAATATGTTGTAATTAAGTAGTTATCTTAATTCGGATTTGTAATAATTAGTTAATTTAGCTTATTCATTTATTCGGTGTTTTAATTTTAGCAATGTAGGATAGTCATTTGGACCCTCCCGTATGAGGGCAAACTTGTAATATTGTGCATGTCTTCCAACCCCCATTTCTTTCTCCTTTTTATTTACTTGTTTATGATGGTTGTATCATATTTTGGTTCCATATCATTACCATGTGTAAATATCTATTTTTGCATGCATCGGGTTCGGTTCATCACTCTAACTTTATTGTCATTTCCTACTTACTTGCATATGTATGCTATCGCATGCTTTGAGTTGAGCCATGTGTCATGTCAAAACCGAACCTAGTAGTTGCATCTTGTATGTGTTGCATTAGTCACTTGCATATTAGAGCATGCATTTTTCTAAGTATTTCTTCTATTTTGGCTTGCCTCGGTTGAGTACTACGTGAGCATTTTTGCTTTAGCAAATTGCATGTATGTTTGTGTTACCATATCAAGCATATTACCATGGAGCTAAGTGGTTATTTGATATACCTCTTGAATGCCTATGGATAAAGGCTAGTTCGCTTGAATTGGATTGATTTGATTAATGCATATATGAGTTGACTTTTTGAAGTAGCATATATTCAAAACTCTTTTCAAACAAAGCATGAAATCAAAGCATTCCAAAGTGGATGACTTAATCTATACTTGTGTTCCTCACATGGTAAGTTAGCATAATTAATCAAAACAAGAGCATATATTGTATATAAAAATCACATCATGATTAGTAGAGGCCGATCTTTGATCGAGTAAGTGCGGTGCTCAATTCATGACCTTCCCCTCTCATATCTAAGTTCCTGAGCTGAGACACTTTGGTGATGACGGACAAGTAGGCTTTGGCATGAGTCACGAGTTTCCTAAATTTTCCAAAAATATTTAGGTAGCGACTTTGAAATTTGGCAATGCAGTCTATTTTTCTGACTGTAAATCGATTTTCTAAAGATTTGCTAGATTTGACTCTCATTTGTATTTTTTTTTGGTTTCACATTGCACTCGTAAAATTAGATTCAGAACCACGGGAATCCGAACTGTAGGGCTATCGTATCCAAGGAAACCAACCCCTCTGAGGGGCACGAAAAAGCAAGGTACACAAACTTAGCATTTTTCTTCCAAGATTTTTTGTTTTTCTTATTAACTTGAAGTGGCCATAGAGTTGTAGAGAGGGATGTGAATAGAAGGGAAACAACGTATATGGTGGCACGGAGAGGGAAGATTGGTGAGGGGAGAGGAAGTTGGTGTGGTATAGTGGGTTGGAGTTAAGGAATAGAAAGAGACATAGTAGAGAGAGAAGGAGAAAGAAGCATGGCATGCCTTTGCAAATTTAAAGATGTCCAAGGGGTATTTTGGACTTAAAATGTAGCTTACTCTCTTCATGGGCATTTGAACTCCACAGCCAGTTTACTTGGATGGAAAAGTGAATGGTGCACTTTGGTCCACAAACCACGTGATGGTTATGTGGTCATTTTCAAATGTTGGGGGAGTAAACCGCACATGACCCAAACCACAAGGGGTTAAAATAAAGTTTGTCCTAAAAGTTATATAGTTTTTTTTGATAAAAATTATGATAATTTGTGATTTAGAACTGAAATTATGCATTTTGTGATAGTATTATGTACTTTTGTGGTGATGTTACACATTTTTTTACTGAAACATTTTCTAATCAGAAAATGTGTAACAAACTACAGAGTTGAAAAGTATAATTAATCCTATAAAATATAATATCTGTAAGATAATCTATCTATTAAAGTGAGTCATAGAAATCTTGAGTAGTGCATTTTAAGTGATAGGCATTGTGGTCAATGCATGTTTTAAGCAACGGACTTCCAATTCACATTGCGGATGAAAGTGATGTCCAAGTCCATGGGACACATCGCAGACCCTACTTTGATGATTTGTTTTATTCATTTTGTTTGGGGCATTATACGTAGATCATCCACTAAAAATATTAGATTAATATGATAATCGTAATCATATGATTTCATAATGTTAATCTTTAAAAAAAGTACTCTATTGTCTCAAAATTATATTAATTATCCATTTGATATATATATTTTTTCACGAGTGATATACACACAAAAACTTATAAACAAATGGATCAATTTATCAAAGTGCACCCATAATAAATCTCACAAATTCGAATAGCACATATAGTCCAATTCGTATCAGTCAAAATAGAGCTACCCATAAGGGCCAAGGTGAAAATTTAAAATCGAAGCCTTTCATTGATTAAATATATATATGTATTTGTTCAAAATGTTACCTTGAACATGTATAATGTAAATTTAAAATTAGTGTAATGTGATGCGAGTCATACTTAAATGAATGTGATACATAAATTTCTTTTTTTGAGCTAGTTTTTAAGAATATATAGTATTATTGTATACATAATCATAATAAATAAATAAAATTGTCAATAAAATGATAAGTACTTATAAATTTATTATTTATAATAGTTGTAAGCATGCAAAATTTCAACTAATTGTAAATTTCCACGTGTTATAAAGACCTAAAAAACATGGCAATTGTTGGTAAATAAAATATTACCATGTGTCAAAAGGTTTAATTCTATATACATGAATGGTCAAATTACAAGTTGCCACATGTCAAAGTGATGCAGCCTTCAAGACGACAAACTTTAGACCAATTAAAATAATCCACCCGGTACATGGACTTGTAGGAAAAGGCAATAACTATTTCCTTCAGTCAAATTGAACTACTTCTCTTCAAGATAAATATTAATTTTTACCTCTTTAAATAATAAAACAAAGAGATAATTTTTAAACAAAATCCATTTTCATCAAGACTCCTCTCCACCCATGCCTATAAATAGGGGTGACATATAACCAAATTAAAGATACATACATACATACATACATACATACATACATACATACATATACATCTACATACATCAAGCAAGAGGGAGCTCCACATATCAAAGCTTCTAAGGTCTCGAAGAACTTCATTGTTCAAGTCTCATCATCATCTTCTTCTATTAAATTGGAGAAGTTTTTGCTGTTTGATTCGGGATGAAGCTGTTAAGCCAGTGAGTTAATTTGTTTCTTTTCCATCTTCTTTGCTCTGTTTGAAGAGGATTTGACTGTTTGATTTGGGAGTACGCTGTCAAGCACTCGGGTCAACCTTTTGGGAAAAAGAATCATATGATTAGTTTCTTTGATTAGAAATTTATTAGAGATTGTACTTGCTTTATTCAAAATCAACAAGTTTAATCTTCGTTACTATGATTTTCTGTGTTTATTTTTAACACGAAATTTGTGTGTACAAATTTTGACACGCCCAGTGGGACTTCTCTACCTTTTATCTCTTCTTTTCGTTTAATCAATCAAAGGAAAAAAATCACAATAGTTTCTAAGAACACTTCAAAGGCTCTTCAAACCAAGGTTGAAGGCTTTAACCTACAACTACTGCTAAGGCTGGTTCGAACTCAAGCACCTAGAGTAGTGGCCTGATGACATGGAGCAAGACAAACGCTATGACTGAAACACTTGTGCAAGCTTTGCTTCTACCTAAATCAACTCATGTTTTTTTGTTCTGATGCATCGAAAGCATCACCAACCTCTTGAATCTCCACGGGGGAAGCAAAGATGCTGCTAAGGAAGATGTTGCTAAAATTCTCAAAAAGACTTTGTTACATCCTTCTATGTCTTAAGAGGTAGTTTCAAGTGCTAAGTCTCATAAGGATCTAAAGGAAGAAGGTGATTCAGGCAGTACTGATTCTATATCATCTCTAAACACTCCTTAATCAAAGCTCAATTTCCCTAATATTTTTACAGGTTCTCTCAACTCTACCATTATGCTTCTTATGATAACAAATGCTCTTACTCTAGAAGAATAGGTTACTATGTTAACAAAAACTATTAAAAGCTTGTGCAAATCTGTGTAAGATCGTGACGTCCAAATTGCATCATTAATGAAAAAAATAATATCAGAGAATCAAGCCAAGCTATTGCCAATCTACCAAAGCCTCCAGATGTTGCTGAAAGTTCTGATAAGCAGTAAAAGACACAAAAGAACTTGCAAATCACAGCTGATGGTTCAATTCCGGTTGATCAACTGAAGGACTTCATTTTAGGTACAATAAAGGGTAAGTATGAAGAAACATCAAATCTTCTCTCACTTGTGCAAAGCCCTATACTCGAAGGATCGATCAGCTAAAAATGCCTACTGGTTACCAACCACCAAAGTTCCCACAGTTTGATGGTAAAAGAAATCCAAAGCAATATGTTGCTCACTTTGTGGAAACATGTAACAATGTTAGAACTGACAGAGATCTTCTCATCAAATAGTTCGCTCGAACACTCAAAAGCAATGCTTTTGATTGGTATTTCCATCTTGAGCCTAGTACGATTGACAATTCAGAACAACCGGAACAAGAGTTTTTGAATCAATTCTACAGTACTCGATGTACTATTAATATGATTGAGCTTACTAGCTCCTATCAATGGAAAGATGGACCTGTGATAGATTTTATTAACATATGGAGGAACTTGAGTCTTAACAACAAAGATAGGCTATGTGAAACTTTTGCAATTGAAATGTGTATTCAAGGTATGCATTGGGGTCTAAGTTACATTCTTCATAAAATCAAGCCTAAGACCTTGAAGAGTTGGCTACTCATGCACATGACAAGGAACTCAATATTGTAACAAATGGAAGTCAAAAACTACCTATTGTAGAGGCTCTCAAAGAAGGAAACAAATATTACAACTGTAAAAGGGTGCAAATTTTCATCTAAAACTAACAAGAATTAATTAATGGCTAAGATTGTTACACTAGTCAAGATCTCCACTAAGTCCAAGAAAAATGAAACCGAAAAGGTTGATTCTAACCAAGAAAAAGGAAGAAAGTGCCTCACGTTGAAAGATATGTAAGAAAAACAATATCTATTTCCTGATTCTGTGGTTCCATGATTACTTGATGACTTGCTAAAATTGAAGTTACTTGAGTTTCTAGAGATGAAACGACATGAAGATGTTGAAAAGGTTCAGGATCCAAACTACTACAGGTATCACTGATTGGTCAGTCATCCAACTGAATGATGCTTCATCTTGAAAGAAAGGATTGTGGATTTAGTTAGTCGAGGAAAAATATTGCTAAAAGAAGAGAAAGAAGTAGCTGCATCTAATCAAACTGTTGTGGTTTTCAATCCTATGGTTCGCAATAAAGAAAATCAGAGGATAGTGATTCAATTGGGTTCGTTTGATCCTATTGAAAACTTATACCTACAAATGGAAGATGAAGGATGGACTCTCGTCATTCGTAAGAAGAAAGCAAAACCAATGATATGCTACTGTCCCATTGAGCAACCAAAGAACATTCCTGTAAGAGCTAACATAAGAAACCTACCGAGGCAAAGAAAGATAAAAAAAAGGTGGCTTTTGTTCCACCTAATTAGTCATTTGGCCAAAAACTACACATTCCTATTACTTTATAGGAATTTTTACTAAATTCAATACATTATGATAGTTGTTATTCTCCTCATGTAGCTTCACGAAATGTTGCAAGCTCTGAAGATTCTTCCGAGTTTGAAGATGAATCTGGTCCTACGGCTAAGCACACATCAACCAAATCTAGTTCTCAAACTTGTTCTAACAATTATATTGCTTGTATGGCAACAATTAAATTTTCAGACAAGGATTTGCTACTTGGTTCAACACCATATAATAACTCGCTCTTTGTCACAGGGTATACTAGTGAACAAAAACTCAATAGGATACTCTTGGATGGTAGTTTCGTTGTCAACATTTACCTCTCCAAATAATGAAGGAACTAGGTATCACTATTGATGAACTTTTCCATAGCTGTCTAATGATCCAAGGTTTTAATCAAGGGGAAAAAAGAGCAATTGGAGTGCTTTTGTAACAACCCCAACCTGTGATTAACTATTAAACCATGACTAAGGATGCCTAATAAATAATTAAGAGAGAATCCAATATTAATTGCATGTGCATGGTGTTATATGGCTTATATCTGTTTGTCGTAGAATTATGTATCTACATGACTGTTTCATTTCGCAAATTAAAGGCCTTATCGGCATCCGATCACGAAATTGACTCGGTATAAGTGTTATTTAGAATTTTTAGAATTTTATGGTAAGTTTTATTAGAATTTGATTCGGAACCAAATAATTAGAATAAAATAATGCCCATTGGTTTAGCGGTGAGCCTAGTTTAATTAAGCCTACTAACCAAGCCTATTTAAGTCTTATACACACATTACACTCTTTTGGTTGATCATCTTTTGAGGAGAAAAATGTGTCTGTGTGTGATAGAGAGAGAGAGAGAGAGAGAGAGAGAGAGAGAGAGAAGAAATTGGGATCAAAGCTAGAGAAGGGAGATTAGCAAGGAATTTTGGAGGAATAGCTTGGAGACTTTGAGAATTGGTCAGTTAGAGCCCAATTGAACACTTAAGGTAAGAATCCAAACCTTTATGTTTGTACTTGAGTTGGTTAATGCATAAATTTAAGAGAATTGAGCTAAGAGATGCAAGAAATAAGCTAAAGAAGTAGAATTGAGACCATATCAAGCATGCATGTACATATCATGGTATTTTGAAGTTGTTTACCCAAATATTTTCCCATGCATGACCTTACCTTGGCTATGTTTTGAGGATTTAACATGTTTTTGTACCAAACATCTCAATTGATCATGTTTTAGAAAGTTGAAGCTCTTTTCATTACACGCTAGTCATGTTCTTTAAGTTTCAAGATGGATTTTGGACAATTGATTTACTTTTGGGCCTTGATTTTGCGAAATGATCCTTAATTCTTGATGTTTTACAAGTTCAGACATGATTATTTGTTAGGTGAATAAGTTTAGACATGTTTTCTCAAGTTTTGAGCCCAAAGGATGTGTTTTAAAGCTTTGAAATTGAGTTTTGCATCTTGAACATCAATTTGGAAATTCCAGAATTCTGCATCATCGCTCGAACAATAGAACATGTGCTCAAGCGACCACTCTTTGTTTTGCACTTTTGCTCGAGCGACCAAAAGTTGGCTCAAGCGTAAAATTCATGCTCCTAGTACTTTTGTAGACACGAGCCTCCGCTCGAGTGAGAAAACCTACGCTCGAGCGACCGTGCCTATTTTTGAACCTTGGTTTGAGCAACCAGAAGTTGCGCTCAAGCATAAAATGAGAGCTCTCAAAAGTTTTACAGAATTTTGCAGTTTGCTCAAGTGACCAAAGTTGCGCTCGAGCGAAGACCCTATTTTTAGAAATTTGACTAAGTGCTACAACACATATTTTGGCATCCTCATTGCATCCTAGGCATTCATAAGCCTTAATTAAGACATAATAATAAGGATAAAGAGTAGAAACACAACAAGATAGAAAAGAAACAAGTTAAGTGTTTTCATAATGTGCGTTTCAATGTGCATTCGCTATGTTTTTGTATAGGTCACGTACCTTAGCTGCTTGGTTGTTTGATTTGTCTAATCTACTATTGGAGCCATCTGTGAGTAATAACTCTACAAAGTTATGTTTAACTTTAATTTTTTTTGATGTTATGAAATGATCAGTTTTCTGAAATGCCATGTTTGTATGAATGAATGATTGTCTAAGTTTTTGAAATATATTTGTGGCATCCTTAGAATTATATGATATGCATTTCCTTATGGGCCATTGGAATTCCTTTATGGATGTCCTTGTATGGGTCATCGCAAATGTCTCTGTGCACATGAGTCATTGGAATGCCTTTATGGCCGTCCCTTTATGGGTCATCGAATTTGTTAGCGCTAATGGATGTACCACGTATGATCATATGGAATATGTGAACTCTGAATATGAATATGATTGTGAAGTTGTTTCTGATTTCTGAATTTGTTATAGACATCATTCATTAAAACCTTTACTCGGTTATTATTCACTGGGCTCTAGCTTACCGTATTAATTGTGTATATAGATGATCAATCGCACGATCAGGCCTAAACTGCTACTAGGATTCTTTTGTGTCAGCCAGTCTCTATGCCTCCCGAGGAGGTTCCCGTTTTGATGTGGTTATGTTTTGTTATCATGTTTTGAGTTCTTTTTGTTTTCTTTTGTTTGACTGAACAAGTTTTTGTAAGATGTATTTATGTGGGTTTCGGTGACATAGGACTAATGTAAAGATGATGTCACTAGTATGTATATAAAGTTTTAAAGTTTTTTTATCCTATGTATGTCTACACAGCTCTATGGGCATTGTATGTTTGTGTTTGCTTCCATTAGCCCCTGTATTTTGTTTAATTTGTTTAGAGGCCTTTGGTAATCTCAGGATTACTGGCCGGTTACAGCACTAAACCTAAAGGGGCATGTCTGGGTCCTGATAGGGTGGTATCAAAGCACGTGTTTTACCACACACACAAGTCTATATGAGCTATAGGATGTCCTAGAAAGAATTAGGGACATTATATCTGAATGTGTGAGTGTATGTGAAGTATATGAACATATCTAAGCCATTATACATTGACACTGAAATGAAATGAATTGAAATTGACCATTGTGAAAAGAATTATTTCCCTATGGTTATTAGTGCTTTGTTTACCTATAACAAATGGAAAATACAAGAAGTGATGGTACAACTGAATTTTCTAAGACTCGGATGAACGGAATGGAAAGAATGCTTGAAGCTCTAATAGAAGCAATAATGTAACAACAAAGACAACAATTCTTGCCTCCTCTGCCCCCTTTGGTCCAAGCAGAACTGGTAAATAACGACATCATCAGTTTGAATAAATAATTTAATAAAACGAAGCCACTAACTTTCTTGGGTGGAATTGAACCTTTAAAAGCTGAAACGTGGATGCTAGAAATTGAAAAGTTATTTGAAGTCTTTCCATGTACCGAGACTCAAAAAGTTTTGTTGGCCACCTATATTGTAAAGAACGGAGCCTAATGTTGGTGGATGCTTATCATAGCAGTGGGACCTTGACTTGGGATCAATTTAGAGAGATCTTTTGTGAGAAATACTTCCCATGGTGTTTCCAAGATCGAAAGGTGTCTGAATTCCAAGAACTTAAGCAGGGCAATATGTCAATTGCAAATTATGAAGCCAAGTTTACCGAATTGGCCCGGTTTGCTCTGGACATGGTGGATATTGATTACAAAAAGGCATGGAAATTTGAAGGAGGCTTGACTTTGGAAGTGTTTGATTGGGTTGGTGTGTTGAAACTACCCAAATATGTAGATGTACTAAGTAGAGCTTTAATGGTCGAAGCCAACTTAGCCACAATGAGACAGACTAAGGCTCCAACGACTAAATGGAGATGTAAGAGATCCATATTCAATTTCAAAAAGGGTCGGTCATTTTCAAAGAAGCAAAACATAGGATCCTCCAATAGTTCAAACCAAAGTAGTGGATCTACACCAACTTGCCCAAAGTGTGGTAGGAAACACAAGGGTGTTTGTTATTGAGCAACGAGTGCCTGTATTAGGTGTGATAAAATTGGCCACATGATGAGAGATTGTCCTGTCAGGTCTGAAAGTGCCAATCGTCCAGTAGCAAGTTCGGCTGGATTCACCTCTGCATCAAGAACGAATACAAGAGTTAACATTGGGAGAGAAACCTTAAGGCAGGGACGAGTATTTGCACTTGTGCTTGGTGATGTGCAGAACACCAAATCAGTGGTGTCAGGTATACTCCCTATTTGTGCTCAAAATGCATATGTGTTGATAGACTCTGGTTCTACACATTCATTCGTGTCGTATGCTTTTTCTCAAAAATTGACTAGACCACTAGAACCCTTGAATTATTTGTTATTTGTATCTACACCTGTTGGGGGTTCTATGATGTGTGCCTATGTGTATCTTGCATGTGACATCATGATTGGGGATGTGTTATTATATGTTGATTTGCTGCCATTGGACATTGCTTTGTATTCTGGGTATGGATTCGTTGACCAAATATTGTGCTACTATTGATTGTGTGAATGAATTCGTTGTATTTCAATGACTTGGTTTGTTTGAGTTTATGTTTAGTGGGAATGATATAGTTCCTCCTCCATATTTGATTTCTTCAATGAAGGCTATTGAAATGTTGAGAAAGGGTTGCCGAGGTTATTTGTGTTGTGCATTGGTCGAGCCCACTAATAGCACTAATGTTGAGAACATCCCTCTAGTCAATGAATTTTATGATGTGTTGCCTAATGATTTGCCACGGAGATATGATAGATAGAGAAATTGAATTCACTATTGATGTGGTACCAGGAACACAACCTATTTCCAAAACTCCATATAGAATGTCAACCTTTGAAGTAAAAGAATTGAAAGTCCAGCTTCAAGAATTATTAGACAAGAAGTTTATTACCGAGCACTTCACCTTGGGGTGCTCCTGTCTTATTTGTCAAGAAGAAAGATGGGTCTACAAGGCTATGTATTGACTATCGTGAATTGAATAAAGTGACCATTAAGAACAAATATCCACTGCCTTGAATAGATGATTTGTTTAACCAACTTCGGGGAGCCTAGGTCTTTTCAAAAATTGACCTTAGATTTGGATGCCACCAATTAGAAGTTAAAGCAAAAGACATAGAGAAAACTACTTTTCGGGCTAGATATAGGCACTATGAGTTTTTGGTAATGCCATTTGGAGTAACAAATGCACTAGCCGCCTTCATGGACCTGATGAATAGAGTGTTTAAACAATTTCTTGATGAGTTTGTTATTATGTTCATTGATGATATATTGATTTATTTTAAAAGTGAGGAAGAACATGAAAATCATGTAAGAATTGTGCTACAAACCCTGAGAGAGAAGAAACTTTATGCAAAATTCTCCAAATGCGAATTCTGGCTTGATTTTGTGACTTTTCTGGGGCATGTGATCAACAAAGATAGCATATCGGTTGACCCACAAAAGATGGAAGCCATTGTAGACTGGCCAAGACCGACAAATGTATCTAAAGTTAGAAGTTTTCTAGGGCTTGTTGGTTATTACAAAAGATTTGTAAAAGACTTCTCCAAACTTGCCATGCCATTGACACAGTTGAAACAGAAAAATGTATCATTTGATTGGAATGATCAACGAGAGTCAGCCTTCAAAGAATTGAAGGCTAGATTGGTAACCACACCGATTCTGACCTTGCCTAATGGTGCAGATGGATTTCAAATTTACAGTGATGTTTCATACAAAGGTTTGGGATGTGTACTAATGCAAAATGGCAAAGTGATTGCTTATGCTTCTCGTCAACTCCGCCCCCATGAAAAGAATTATCTGACCCATGACCTGGAACTTGCAGCTGTAGTGTTTGCTTTAAAAATCTGGCATCACTATCTGTATGGCACAACATGTGAAGTATATACGGATCATAAGAGTTTGAAATACTTCTTCACTCAGAAAGAACTGAACATGAGACAGAGGAGATGGCTCGAGTTAATTAAAGACTATGATTTACAGATTCTGTATCATCCCAGAAAGGCAAATACAGTTGCAGATGTTTGAGCCAGAAATCTATTGGGAATTCGACATGTTTACTTACTGGTTAGAAAGACTTGTTGTCTGAACTGGAAATGAATGAAATTGAAATTGTATTACGTGAACAAGGTAGAGTCCTAGCTGCTATTTCTACACAACCAGCTATCATAGGGAAAGTTATGGAAAAGCAATTAGAAAATGAATTTTTGAAGAAGATTGTTGAAGAAATTGACTCTAACCCGAGGCCGGGAATTGTATATGAAAATAATGTTTTGAAATTTTAGGGTAGGCTTTGTGTACCAGATTATTCAGAACTGAGGAAACGTGTCATGACTGAGGCGCACAATTCCAAGTTTGCTATGCACCCGGGAAACACGAAAATGTACAAAGATTTGAAATAGAATTTCTGGTGGCCAGGCATGAAGAAGTGTATTGCGGACTTTGTAGCTAGATGTTTGCATTGTCAACAAGTGAAAGCCGAACATCAACGACCCGCTGGATTACTGTAGTCACTTCCAATACCAGAATGGAAACGGGAGCACATTACGATGGACTTTATTGTTGGCTTGTATCACTCGTCCCGAGGTATGGATTATTTTTGGGTTATTGTTGATCGATTAACTAAATCTGCTCACTTTTTGCCTGTGAGGACCCTTTATAATGCAGATAAATTAGCTAACATTTATATAAATAAAATTACAAGATTACACGGTGCGCCAATATCTATTATATCTGATAGAGATCCCAAGTTTACTTCAAGATTCTGGCAGAGTTTACAAGCAGCTTTGGAAACTGAGTTGAGACTGAGCAGTGCTTATCACCCACAAACAGATGGCCAATCTGAACGGACCATTCAAACTTTGGAAGATATGTTGAGAATGTGTGTGTTGCATTTCCAAGGGAATTAGGAACCTTATTTGCCGCTGGCCGAGTTTGTGTACAACAACAGTTATCACTCGAGTATTGAGATGGTTCCTTATGAAGCTTTATATGGTAGGAAGTGCCAGTCTCCAATTTGTTTTGCTGAAGTAGGTGATAGACTGTTGTTAGGACCAGAACTTGTGCAAGAAACAACTAAGAAAGTGAAACTGATTCAACAATGTTTGAAAACTGCCCAAAATCACCAAAAGAGTTATTTGGATGTCTGGAAGAGAGACAGGGAATATGAAGTTAGTGATCATGTGTTTATAAAAGTAACTCGAATGAAGGGACAAACTCGATTTGGGGTTAAAGGCAAACCAGCACCACGATACATTGGCCTATATGAAATCTTTAAGAAAATTAATTTGGTGACGTATCAAGTTGCTTTACCTCCAGTTATGGAGAACATGCATAATGTTTTTCATGTTTCGATGCTTCGAGAATATCCACGAGATCCACTCCATTGGATTGAACCGACACATGTACTCTTAGAGGATGATTACATGTATAAAGAATGACCAATCTATATTGTCAACCGAAAAATCAAAAGATTGAGGAAAAATGAGATTCCATTGGTGAAAGTTGATTAGCGAAATCAAGGAGGAACTTATGCAACTTGGGAAATAGAAGAGGATATGATAAAAGGATACTCTGAATTGTTCCCTCTAGATCCGACATTTTTCCAAAATGAAGGGAATCCGAGCTTGGAGGACCAAACTCTTTAAGGGGGAAAGACTGTAATAACCCCGACCTGTGATTTAATGTTAATCCATGACTAACGATGCCTAATAAATAATTTAGAGAAAATCCTACATTAATTACATGTGTATGGTGTTATATGTGCTTATATCAGTTTGTCGTAGAAACATCTGTTTGTATGTCTGTTTCATTATGCGAATTGAAGGACTTATCGGCATTCGATCATGAAATTGACTCGGTATAAGTGTTATTTAGAATTTTTAGAATTTTATGGTAAGTTTAATTAGAATTTGATTTAGAACCAAATAATTGGAATAAAATAATGCCCATTTGATTAGTGGCAAGCCTAGTTTAATTAAGCCCACTAACCAAGCCTATATAAGGCTTATACACACATTAGACTGTCTTGGTTCATCATCTTTTGAGCAGAAAAACATGAGAGAGAGAGAAAGAGAGAGAGAGAGAGAGAGAGAGAGAGGGAGAGTGAGAGAGAAGGAAGATATTGAGATCAAAGCTAGAGAAGGGAGATTATCTAGGAATTTTGGAGGAACTAGTTTGGAGACTTTGAGAATCGGTCAGTTAGAGCCCAATTGAACACTTAAGGTAAGAGTTCAAACCTTTAGGTTTGTACTTGAGTTGGTTAATGCATGAATTTACGAGAATTGAGCTAAGAGATGTAAGAAATAAGCTAAAGAAGTAGAATTGAGACCATATCAATCATGCATGTACATATCATGGTATTTTGAAGTTGTTTACCCAAAAAATTTCACATGAATGACATTACGTTGGCTATGTTTTGAGGATTCAACAAGTTTTTGCACCAAACATCTCAATTGATCATGTTTGGAAAGTTGAAGCTCATGTCATTACATGCAAGTCATGTTCTTTAAGTTCAAGTTGAATTTTGGACAGTTGATTTACTTTTGGGCCTTGATTTTGTGAAATGATTCTTAATTCTGGATGTTTTACAAGTTTAGACATGTTTTCTCAAGTTTTGAGCCCAAATTATGTGTTTTAAAGCTTTGAAATTGAGTTTTGCATCTTGAATATCAATTTGAAAATTCTAGAATTCTGCATCATCGCTTGAGTGACAGAACCTACGCTCGAGTGACCACTTTTTGTTTTGCACTTTCGCACGAGCGACCAAAAGTTGTCTTAAGTGTAAAATTCATGCTCCCAATATTTTTGTAGACATGAGCCTCCCAGAAATTGTGCTCAAGCGTAAAATAAGAGCTCTCAGAAGTTTTACAGAATTTTACAATCTGCCCGAGCAACCAAAGTTGTGCTCGAGCGAAGACCTTGTTTTCATAAATTTGACTAAGTGTTATAACACATATTTTGGCATCCTCATTGCATCATAGGCATTCATAAGCCTTAATTAAGACATAATAAAGAGGACAAGGAGTAGAAACACACCGAGATAGAAAAGAAACAAGTTAAGTGTTTTTAGAATGTACGTTTCAATGTGTATTAGCTATGTGTTTATGTAGGTCACATGTCTTAGCTGCTTGGCTATTTGATTCGTCTGATCTGCTATCGAAGCCATCTGTAAGTAATAACTTTGCAAAGTTATGTTTAACTTTAATTATTTTATGATGCTATGAAATCATCAGTTTTTTGAAATGTCATGTTTGTATGAATGAATGATTGTCCAAGGTTCTGAAATATGTTCACGACATCCTTAGCATGATATGGTATGTCTCTCTTCATGGGTTATCAGAAACATCTCTGTGCACATGAGTCATCGGAATGCCTTTATCGCCGTCCCTTTATGGATCATTCGATTTGTCAGTGCTAATGGATATACCACGTATGATCATATGGAGTATTTGAACTCTGAATATGAATATGAATATGAATATGAATATGAATGTGAATTTGTTTCTGATTTTTAATTTGTTATGTACATCATTCATTAAAACCTTTACTCTGTTATTATTCACTGGGCTCTAGCTTATCGCATTATTTTTGTATGTAGGTGATCAAGCCTAAGCTGCTACCTGGATTCTATTGTGTTAGCTAGCCTCTATGCCTCCCGAGGAGGTTCCTGTTTTGATGTGGTCGTGTTTTGTTATCAAGTTTTGAGTTCCTTTTGTTTTCTTCTGTTTGACTAAACAAGTTTTTTGAAGATTTATTTATCTGGGTTTTGGTGACATAGGACTAATGTAAATATGATGTCACTGATATGTACATAAAGTTTTAAATTTTTCTATCCCGTGTATGTCTACACAGCTCTATGGGCCTTGTATGTTTGTATTTGCTTTTGCTAGCCCCCTGTAGACGTCCCCAAACGCCCCGGGAGGGAGAGTCCCGTTCCGTTCATTTTGGGCTCACTACAGTTTGGACTCAAATTGTCACGGTTCTCAATCTGAACCAAAGAGTCCAAATCCGGCAAATCATTTTGAGAAAATAGATTTTTGAAAGAAGCGCCAAACATGGACTGCTTTGCCAGATATAAAGTCGCCACCTAAATATTTTATTTTGAAAAATTTAGGAAACCCTGACTCGTGCCTAAGGCCACATGTCTGTCATCACTAAAGTTATCTCGGCTCGGGAACTTGGGTACGATTGGGGAAGGTCACTTCGTGAGCACCCCCGCTCGCCTGATCAAATATCGGCCTCTACTAACCGTGATATCAAGTTTTGAAAACATTGTGTGCTCTTATTTATTAGCCTAGATTTACTATGTGATGCGCACAGCATTCAAGTATAGACTGGATTGCCTGAATTGGAGCAAAACATTTCATGTTTATTTTTTAAAGTGGTTTGCTACTCACAAGTAGGCTTAAAATGCGGATTTTGCCACCTTCGGGTGGCCTTAGAAAACATGGTTTTGCCACTATCTAGTGGGCTAAAAACTCACAGTCAATGCATTATTCCAATTCAGATAATCCAACCTTCACCAATAGGTATTCAGGCAGGTATATCACATAAGCATATAGCCTCATGGTAAGCATGCTATCATGGTAGTCACTCACATGCATGCAACAATACTAAAGCATAAAACTTACCGAGTACTCCAAGCCAAAACAGAAACTACGTTAGAAATCCATGCATGATCCTATCTATACAGAAATGCCTAATGCAACACATGCAAAATGCAACTAAGATAGGCTCGGCTATTCCAACATGGCATATGAAATGCTACAACTAACATGTATTCAACTCGAAATTGAAATACAATGCAGTGAGTATGATGCGCCGAGCCCGGTGCATGCAAAACAGATGAATGAATGCAAACATGCGAGCATAAGTATGCTAATTGAAACATGCCCTAATCTAACCATCACAAGCTGGTAAATAAAAGGGAGAAAGACGTGAGGTTGGAAAACATACATCACACACACGCACACTTATTACAATTGTGCCCTCGCTCGGAGGGTCCGAATAAATAATACTGCCCCAAATAAATAATACAGTCCGAATAAATATAAAACCCTAATTAATTAACAAATTAAACTAGGAAAGCAGTAAATTAGCATGCAAGCCCATGGACTGCCTCAGCTCTGTTCCGGATGATGAATGATGCATGCTTGAGTTGCCTTGCGCGGAAATCAATTGCGATGCCTCAATTAGCCTCTATTTATAATTAAGCCCGGAATATTGCACGAAGCTCCAAAAGACTGCTGGCTTCTGATTTGCTACAACAGAGAGCAAGAAAGGGGCATGGCAATGTATTTTCACATATGTATGCTTGCCTCGATCCTCATGCCACCAATCACGCATCTCGATGCATGATGGTCGAGGAGCCGATTTACACGACTCAATGTGAAATGAATGCACAAATAAACACAACAAGGCCTAGACTCCATCATGAATGATCTAGAGTGTCGGCGACTGGGAATTGAGACACATTCCGTCACTCGGAGTACGAAACGTCCCTTGTTTCCCGTGCTCGGGCTAACTCCTATCCCAAACACAATGCAATACACATGACATGCACGAATGTGCCTAATATACAATCTAGCATGCACAATGCTATGAAATGGCATACACAATGCTCGATGTAACATGACATACACAATGCTCTAACATACAACCTAGCATACGCAATGCTATGAAATGGAATGGCACAATGCACGATGGACTTACACCAATATGAGTGGACCTCAGTCATACTCATATCAGTGGCCATAAGATGAAAATGAGACTATCGAAATGTGTGCACACATGCACGCAAACCGAGGACCGAACCTAAGGCACCAAATGCCACTCTAACAAGGCATGGCAAGGCATGAAATATGGCATACAAGCATATGACTTCCAGCACTGAAACATGATGCTAAATGGCCCCGAAACATGGAAACATGGCACCCGATGCATGAGATGAGCCCCGAAACTCAAAACTAGGCATATGTATTGTCTTATAGATATACAAAGCATGCATTATTTGACCATGAAGCACAAAGAAGGAGCCAAGGCAGTTCCAAAATATGAACATTTCTAGTTCAAAACATGACTAAAAGATGCTAGCATGATGGACTAAAATAGCATGCAACTTTGACTAGCAAACATGGTCTACATGGCATGTATGTGAAGCATGTGAGATCTCACCAAACCAAAAAAAATTAGTGAACAAAAGATGTGAAAATATGCCCAAATAATCACTGAAATGCAACCAACACATGCAAAAATGAGGGGCTCCTTTAAAGGGGCATACAAGGGGTTATTAAGCGTCTATAAGATAGACACTTAGCAAGGCCAAACCAACTCTGGAAATGGGTTATGAAAGCCCTAAAACTCACAAAATGGGCCCTGAAATCAGTCTTGAAAGCATGCAAAGAAAGGCCTCTTTGAGAGGCCTTGAATGGGATTGCTCTACACGTGCATCATAGACATAAAATATGGCTGAGAGGGCCTTGGACAGAGCCGAGGAAGACCTCAAAAGCCTCAGAATAAAGCCTGAAAAGTGACTTCAATGCATGCAAAACGGGGTCCCTTTGGATGGCCAAACATGCTCATAAAGAGAATGAGGGGTGAGAAGGTCACCCCTCTATGATTTTGGAGCTCAAAGACACATCAAGGCCACTGAAATTCCTCTGGATTTCAGTAGCCAAGAGGCCAAAACAAGGCCAATGCAAATGCTCAAATGTATGGCTCAAAGCATAAGGAAATAAAGCATGCAAGGGAGGAGATGACTCCAAACAGAAAAGTGACCTCAATAAAACTTAAAGAGGAGGTCAAAACAAGACGTTTTACAGTTTATATCAAGCCTCGAAAATATTCACAAGTAGGGCTAAAACATGGCACAAAAATAACCCCAAAAGAGAGATAGAGGACAAGTGGCAGCAGATGGCCTCAAACAGCAAAGAGTCCTTCAAAAAAGTTGAAGAGGGGCTCAGAATAAGACACTTTATAGTTTGGGTCGAAGCCCAGAAATGCACACAAGTAAGGCTAATGTATCATGCAAGATAAGCCCTAAAAGAGAGATAAAGCACCAAGGGGGAGTAGAAGACTTTAAACAGGAAAAAGTCCTTGATCAATCATGGAGATGAGCTCAAAATAAGACTATTTCCAGTTTAGGTCGAAGCCCAAAAATGCAAGCAAAAGGGGCTAAGATATAGAGCAAAATGGTGCAAAATGGGGAAAATAAGGACTCACCCTTGAAGAGCTGACCTCCAGCAGCTTTTGATCCAAGATTCTGAGCTTTCAACATTTGAAAATAGCCTCCAAGTTGCTGGAATGGAGTGTGGGGGTGGTAGGCTATGAGGTGTAGGGTAAAATGGCCAAGAATCAAGGTGTTTGGAGGCTTGGAATAGATAGATATAGGAGTGTATGTATCAATGCCCCAACTGGTTTTTCTAACCCTTAGAAATGAGGCTTAAGGGTTGGCTTTATAGAGGAGAGAAGCCAAGGGAAAGGGGGAGGGGGGGCGAAAAACCAATTCAAATTTCACCCCAAAAGGGCAAACCCTCGGGCAGAGGGTCTAGTGCAAAACAGCTGGCACAGCTGGAATACACTAGGAGAGACAAACATGGCTAGCCAGGTTCAAAAGGGCCAAGTGGCCGACCGGCCACCTCCCCTGGTTGACTGACCCTGGGTCAAAAGGGTCAAAAGAATTGCTGGCCTGCCACCCCTAAAAGGTGGCCTCCTAGATGAGTGTAACACAGCTATGTGGTTCAAACCCAGAAAATGTGAACTAGGAGAGAGAAAAGCTAGCTTTTTAGAGGGGTTCAAAAGGGTCAGGAACAATTGCTGGCCGGCCTACTCATATTGGTGGCCTCCCAGGTGTGTACAATACCATGGTGTGGTGGAAAGTCAGAAAAAGTGGCCCGGGAATTAGAAAAACCAGCTTTCTAGTAAGAAAAACGGGCGACGAAGAGCAATGAAGAAATAAAGCTGGCTTTTCAGAAAAAATGATGGCCTCCCATCCTCCTACAACCTTTCTAACAATGAAAATAAGGCCCCTACCAAAAATGGGCCAAGACGGATGCCAAACGAAGGTTCGGGGGCCGAAACACGCAGTTTAGGGCCCCGAAAACAGGCTATTAGGCACCGGAAGTGGCGTTTGACCATGGAGTTGGTGTCTCGGGCCACAGTGTCGCTCAAAAGGGAGGAAATAAGGTTTGTGCCAAAAACCAAAGCAAACAGAGGTAGTTAAGCGTCACGAACTGAGGCGCACGGCCGACGGCTCCAAAAATCGGGAACTGGGCTCCAAATGGGAAAAATGGCCTACGACCATGAAACGTAGCCTACAGCCACTGAGAGATGATCTACGAGACCTCTCCCTCCCTTCGGGAAGAGAAAACAAAGAAAACAGGGCCTGGTTCGCAAACCGAGGCAATGCACAAAAAAGTCCAGAAGTCCGGTGACTCCGCAACCTCAGAACGAGCACAATATGCAACATCACCAAGTGCTCAATCGGTGACGTTTGAGTCTTTAGGTTGGTGAAAAATGGGGTGTCTACAGTTGCCCTTCTTTTACAGAATTCGGAAGTCAAGGAGAGATGAGAGTGAATGTCAAAGCCCAGAGATGACCCATTTTTGACCAGGCCGAAGACTTAGACAAACAGGCGAGACGAATAAAAAGATGTGCCCGCAGGCATGCCCGCAGGCAGGGGGCAAAATGCAAAGCGATATGCATAAAGCAAGATGTAACTCAATGATCATGCGAAGCAGGAAGCTGTAATGAAGCAAATATTCACAATAGATGTAACAGTTTTAAACAAGAATGCAAAGTAATACTACATTTCATGCAGTTGAAGAATGCGGAGAATCATTGGATTCTCGCCACGTCTCACACAGAGGGGATACAATACCTGTGTGGCTTGTCTGGTTGCACCAGCCCCAAATGAACCGTACATACAATATCGTGCCTACAAAAGGAAGAACTCAACAAGCACAACATAGTTATCGACACATGTTCAGCGTGATATCGAATGCAGACAGACGTAGTGTTGATGGGTGAATGCATCGCAATGAGAGAAGCAACGCACGTGACAACGCAAGTTTAGGCATGGGGGCATGACAATACCCGTGAAACGTGCACAACAAGGCAAGTGATGTGCATGAGAATGTAGGTGCTGTGCACAACAATGTGGAACAAGTGTAAATTTGAATGCACATTTTGAAACGAAACAACGAGCAAAGCAATGCAAGTTTCGACGAAGGTGGCTCAATCACGACCTCCGGTTTACCTCTCGGAGAGGTCACAACATATTTGAAAAGGATACACTTTGCTTTTGATGAGTAACAATGAGACACGCATCAAAAGTTGGAGTTGAAGTTCCCGTGGAGGGATTTTGCGACGAAAAGTGCACTTTCCTTGTACTTTCTCGGGTGCTGGGGACTCCAATCATCACCAAAATTTGCAGAGACCTTGGAGGCCACCTTGGGAATGTTGCCAGCCAGGTTTGGTCCAAGGGGGAGGCCACCGGCCAGGTTTAAGGGAGAGGGGTGGCCGGCCTACCAGAAAAAAGGCGCTTTGGTTTTTGCTCTCATTTCTTTAAATGTTCTTATCCAAACACCTTTTTCTCATAACTTCAGCTCCAAAACTGCTCTCTCTTCCTTCCTAAACCATTTTCTTCCTCAGATCTGAACTCTATACGCATTTTCCAACGCCCCACGCCAAGTTGTTTCGCGAAATCTTTCGATTTTCAACACTTTGAACCGATTAAATTTTGATTTCGGTGCTTCTTTTCTCATTTTCACCACTTGAGGTAAGTTTGTCTCAATATTTGGAAGATTTTCTTGGGAGTTGACTTTTGTTGACTTTTCCATTTCTAGAGAGTTGACTTTCGTTGACTTTTTCCAATTTTGGCTCATTTTTGCTCATTTTTGCAGATTTCTGGAGATGGCGGGTCATTTTCCCCATGGCAGAGGCTCTCTAGGTGTCGGAGGTGATCCAGACGTTATGGCTCTGCCTCCGAGGGTTCGACCATTTATTCCTGAGAGGTACGCCCCTCGGACACACGTCCTCCCACAGGCAGTTTTTTATCATTTCACTGATTTAGATGATCGAGCGCCTGGGGATCTGCTTTTGCGAGAGCTAGAGTCTCACCTCTCTCATCAGGCACGAGAGGTATTTACTTCACTTTTACACTTTCTGCAATGTATTTTGCATTTTCCGTGCATTTTGTGCTTTCGCTATGTTTATCAGCTCACTCAAGCACACAGCTTGTTTTGAATGCTTAGTCTATAACACCGTATTCCATTTGCATCTTGATCACACAGTTCAAACACTCTGACTTTCCGAACACGCAGCCCGTATATTGATTGTGAACGCACAGCACACACTTGTTGAGAATTGAACACACAGCCCACGCTTTGAAATCTGAACACAGCTCAAATACTTGATGTTGAACACACAGCTCAAACTTTGATGATGAACACATAGCCCATTTTTCTGATTGTGAGCACACAGCACACATTCGTTGAGAGTTGAACACACAGCCCAAACTTTGATATGAACACATAGCCCATACTTTGAAATCTGAACACACAGCTCAAATACTTGATGTTGAACACACAGCTCGAACTTTGTGGAGGTGAACACACAGCCCACACTGATTAAGAGTTGAACACGCAGCCCAAACACTTTATGTCGAACACACAGCTTGTTGTAGGTGAACACACAACACACACTGATTGAGAGTTGAACACGCAGCCCAAACACTTGATGTCGAACACACAGCTCGTACTTTGAAATCTGAACACACAGCTCAAATACTTGATGTTGAACACACAGCTCGAACTTTGTTGAGGTGAACACATAGCCCACACTGATTGAGAGTTGAACACGCAGCCCAAACACTTGATGTCGAACACACATCTCGTTGTTGAGGTGAACACATAGCACACACTGATTGAGAGTTGAACACGTAGCCCAAACACTTGATGTCGAACACACAGCTCGTTGTTGAGGTGGACCCACGGCACACACTGATTGAGAGTTGAACATGCAGCCCAAACACTTGATGTTGAACACACAGCCCACACCTTGAAATCTGAACACACAACTCAAATACTTGATCTGATTTGATTTTTGCACACAGCTCATACATTTCATTTGCACGCAGCTTATTCATTTCATTTGCACGCAACTTATTCATTTCATTTTGCACGCAGCTTATACATTTCATTCTTAAACTGAATACATGTGTTCATCCTGAATGTAGGTGACTTCTCGTACTGCGCGAGGATATGGCTCCATCGCAGTGAGGGAGTGGTATACTGAGCTCTCAGAGGCTGTCCGGGATCTGGTTGACATAGTAGGGTTTGGGCCCTTTTGCACTGGGATATCCCGCTGTCCTGCTAGCAGGACACTGATGGGTGCCTTGGTAGAGAGATAGTGGGACACCACCAACTCCTTTCATTTCTCTGCTACCGGGGACATGACTATGACCCCGTTTGACTTCGCGGTACTGACTGGCCTTGATGTGGGAGGTTAGGTGATCCCATATGATGAGGATATGGGCCAGTGGGAGGCCGCCTGGATAAACTTATTGGGAGCTCGCCCGCAAGTTGACAGATCTTCGGGCAGAGTTCGATACACTTGGTTTTCTTCCCATTTCAGGAGGGTAGAGATGGAGCCTGAGACTCCTGAGGAGGTGGCACAGTACACCCACGGATTCCTGATGTTCCTCTTTGGGACCACTCTGTTCGCCGATAGGGGGAACACTGTCGGGCTTTACCTGTTGAGTGCTCTAGTGGACCTATTAGAGGTCAACCAGTATAATTGGGGTGGCGCCAGCCTGGCTACTCTCTATTGCTATATGAGCGTGACTTCCCGCGGACGGGGGAACATGGTTGGCGGCTATTGGAGGGCCTGGGAGGTACTTTTTGCCCTCTTGATTTACATTTCTGCTTCTCATTGTTTGTACATTGCACACACGGTGCACTTTGCACTCTGTATCTTGCACTTTGCTCTCAGCATTTTGTATTTACATTCTGCACTCAGCATTCTATATTCTGATGGCTACTGCCTTGTTTTCCACAGCTATGGGTCTACGTGTACTTCTCGACGCTAGCTCCAGAGCTTGAGGTGGTGGTCCCCCTCACGACCCCATATTCACTTGTATTCGAGGGCCAGTATCGGCCAAGACCTCGGGAGTCTTTCCTTTACATACGGCAGTACTTCGATACAGTGCAGTCGTCAGAGGTATTTCAGAACTCTCAGTTCTTCATGTTTCCACTCTTTGAGTTATCTTGCACATTCACAATTTCTGATCAGCTTATGCATTGGTTATCCGCAGATCACATGGCAGCCTTGGGCACCTTTAGGTAAAGACCTCCAATTTCAGTTTGTCGGAGCATGGGGTGCCTCCCGGTATAGGATCTTGTTCGAGGGGCCAGTTGGTAGGGCCTGGTTTTTGGGGGATCACTTTTTACGTCAGGTATGGGTCTACCCTACTCAGGACCTTCCCTCAACACCCCCAGACAATATGCGGACTGCTGATAGGCTTCCTCCCCAGGGTGTTGTCGACGCCAGGTTGGGTATGGATGCCTTTCTTCATCTCGATGAGGGGGATTACGCGACCTATCGTCACACATACTTGATGCCTCCATTGACGGGGATCCGTACTCCGACGAGGAGGTCTGCTGGTATGCCTTTATCGAGCCAGGCTCGGACTGCAGATATTCCTTCCACCAGTAGGGCTGGCACATCTAGAGGTGGGGGTGGATTGGTTCCCCCGATTCCTCCGACTCATTTTCATGTTGGATGGCCAGAGATCCCGGCCGAGTTGACGGGATGGAGATATGGGACTTCTTACCCGATCTCGATAGAGCCTCCGAGGTCTGATCATTGATTTGTCAGAGGTCCCGACTCGCCACCGGTATACTTTACAGTTTTGATTTATTACTCCGATACTCGGACATTCATTCATTTACTGATGATCTTGCATTTGCATTTGCAACCTCCTATCGAGTATTTGGATGAGATGCTCAGATTGGTAGCCTCACTCGAGGGCATGGTCCTACGGAGAGAGGCGCAGTTGTCCATCATGGGTGTCTAGGTATTCTTCAGTTTTCTTGCATTTATCATACTTCTGATGACATGCTGATCTTGAACATCTCACTGCATTGATAGGCTGCCTATGTAGAGCATATCTGACACACACCACATTCATGTACTATATCTGCATACATCCACTCTGTGTAGTTTGCTTGCATCTGCATCTGATATACATGTTTTGGCAGATGTATTCAAATTGCATTCTTCATTTTCAGATGCCTCCGGCGTATGCTCAGTCACAGGCCGGGCCATCCAGGCCTTGCCGAGGAGCTGGGCCATCTAGGCCTTCTCGAGGAGCTAGGCCATCTATGCCTTCTCGAGGAGCTAGGGGAGGGGGGTTGTCTCGCAGACGCAGGGCACACATTATAGAGGAAGAGGCTAGCGAGGAGGAGGAAGCTGCAGATCGTCAGTCAGAGACATCTGCTGACAGGGAGAAGGGTTCCGACCCTGGTTTCGGAAGTGGAGGTGAGGCCAAGGAGGATCCCGGGGATGACAGCTCCGACTCAGATGGCACTGGTGGTGCAGAGACTGTTCCGCAGAAGAGGACGAAGAGGGCCTCTTATTCCTGCTCTTGAGAGCATTGATGCAGCTGTTTCCTGCTTTATTTACCTTTTTACTAGTAGTTGTAGCACATTGTACATTGTTAGGTAGTTTTATTTTCTGTAAAACTTGTACCCTTATTGTAAAAAGTTGTAACAAAGGAAGCATGATGGAATGAAATAGCTTTTGGAAAGAGTGTTGTGTTTTATGTTCTTAGCATCGCATCATTTTTCACAACAATGAGATTGAATGGAAATGTGCATTGTGTATTTGCCAAGGCAGGTAGTGAACCGACACAACAAACTAAACAACTTAACTCACCAAGAAATACCAGCATCTTAGCAAGTTTACAACTCGATAAGCAAAACAAAACAAAGTTGATAACTCGATAAGTAAAGCACAACAAAATTGATTAAACAAAGAGTAACAACTCAATGCACGAAGCTTGATAGCTCGACAAAACTTAACAACTCGATAAACAAGACATCTCAACAATCAAAACAAGAACTCGATAAGCAAAGCAACAACTCGATAAGCAAGACTTAACAACAACTCTATAAACAAAGTGCATTTCAGACGATCTGGGTGACGGAACGCATCCGAAACAAAGGGAAATGGAGGCCTTCGACACTCCCGATGCATGGAAATGCTAGGAACTTCCTTCTAGAGGGTAGACAGGACCAAAGACACATTTTGTAGCATGGCCGGCCACCTTTGGGAGCTGGCCGACCAGCTTTTTGCAATGGAGAGGAGAGGGGTGGCCGGCCTACCAGAAAAGGTGGCCGGCCGGCCACTTAGCTCAGCAACCACCAGTTTTTCGACACGTGTCCCACGAACAGTGCCCTATCCTCTTTAAAAGTCCTAGCCTCGTGGTTGATTCATTTCATTTCAATTTTGCACCAAAATGGAGGCGCTTCTCGTCGAAAATCTCACAGCTTGGATCGCTTCTCTAGATGCCTCAGAAAAGTTGAACTTCCGGGGCTTCGGCTTGAATGCACTATTCACGCCGAGCCGTACTCCGCTGCACCTTCCCTTCCTTCATGCTGCAACGAGGTTTTCGAACCCGGTAACACATGTTTTTAGCTTCGGCGGGCAAGAGGTATGTCCAACTTTTGAAGATTTTCAAGTTTTAATGCAATCTGAACGCCATGAAGAAATTTTGCCCCAGTTTCGCTTCGGCCATGCCCAAGCTTTAGTGCGGATGTGTGGGCTCACCATGCATGACGCTCGGTCTCTGATCTGCAACGGGGAACTGGACATCCTTGGCTTGATTCATCACTTTTCTGATGCCGGTGACCGCGGCAACCATTATTGGCAAGGTTTTCGGCAACACGCCCTTTGCTTGTGCATGCTATCTCACTTTTTGCTTGCCCAAGGCTTTAGTGGATCTAGCATTCGTCTAATTGAAGTTGCTCAAGGCTTGAAAGAAGGAAAGAGTTGTATTGCCATGACATTGGCCGAGACACTGATGGGCTTAGATGCTTTCTATCACTGGGAGACGACCAGGTTTGCGGGGAGTCCACTACTGCTGTAGGTAATGTTTCTTACCCAATCTCACATATATGTTGCTCACATCACTCGGCCCTCGGGCTCGGTCTTTTTTTTTCACAAAACCCTTTCCTTACTTTTCTCTCCTCGTACATCTCTCTATTCTTTATTCTCTCATTTTTCATCCCTCCCCAGGTATGGTTGATGGATAAATTGTAGGTTGTGGACTCTTGCCTAGCCTACTCAGCTCGCGGCTATTTCTTTCGACAACGCCTAGTCGATGCCCTTGATGAGGGATGGTGGTTCGATTGGATGTGCAATTTTTCTGCAAATCGCATTGCTTGGCGCTGTCCTTGGCTTAATCTCCCGGCGATGGGCTATAGCATGTCTCAAGCAGTCGATCCAGCTTGATTGGTCCGACCCAATTGTGTTCTACTTTCGCTCGTTCCAGCCGCCTCGGTCATGATCAGACTTGCCCGCTAGAGGAGATGGAGTACCAACAGGTTCCTGCTCGAGGCGCATACTTGCCTTGTGATGCCACACTGGAGGACTAGAGAGCTCCTGGCCCCCGCTCCCACTTTCAGTTGCACTTTGTCTGATGAGTGCTTAGATTGGCTCAATGAAGAGGCACAGATTGGGCCCAGCTTGGCATCAGAGGCTTCGACTAGCTCTGGGAGGGGGCACAGGGATACATGACTTATCTATGCCCCGGACTTATTGCTTTACTAGTACTTTCAAGTTTTCTTTATGAATGTAATAAAAAGCAACTTCAATTTGTATACAAGAGTAGGAGAACTCTGTTTTGAAATTAGTGAAACTGAAGGTTGTGGGTACTGAAAATTTTCCGCTTTGGTCCAAAAATGGTCTTAGTTGTAAAAAGATTAATTTGAACAAAGTCAACTTTTATTAAAACTTTTCAAAACCATTTTCGATATGGATCAGAACTGGACATGCTTGAGATCTGTCACTGAGATGCACAACCTCGGATCCCAGCAACTGGAATGTTGCCCCTAGTCTGTATAGTACCATGGCACTGCATAGTAACGAAAAGTTGCCCCTAGTTTGAAAAGCACTGCACCGGAGATCTTAACCGAACTCTTTGAACGCTGAATAGACAAAGATGGCCGAGATGATCAAATGGACAAAGTTGATCGGGGAAAATGTTTATGGCTGAACTTCAGGATGAAGTTGCCTACGTATCCCAAAGATGGGAATCAAGCCTTACGTAGTTCAGGCTCGGGTTCACTCGGGTATTTTCACTCTCCTTTTATGCTCTAACTTTTTCCAAGGCCGCCCTTTGCGGGTTTTCAACCTTGCGAGCTCAGTTTTTATAATTTCAAAATTTTTTGTGCTCTGAGTTTTGCCTAGGTCGCCCTTTCGGGTTTTCGGCCTAGCGAGCCTCTCAAGGGTAATATTTCTTCAACTTGTGCATATTGATCGGTTGTGAGAACTCTAGGCCATCTAGATTCATTAGAACCACAGCTCCACCTGACCAGATAGACTTAATGATGTAGGGACCAGTCCAATTAGGTCTGAACTTGCCCCTTGGGTCGTGGATGGGAGCTCGGTTGTCCTTGAGCACCAAATCTCCTTCTTTTAGATTCCTGGACTTAACTTTCTTGTTGAAAGCCCGGGCAATTCTGCGCTGATAACCTTGAACATGGTACAGTGCTTTCAGTCTTCTCTCATCAAAGAGCATGAGCTCCTCAAATCTACTCTGCTGCCAATCTGCTCGGCTATTTAACACTCAGCCAATACTCGCAATGACAAAACCTCAATCTCGATAGGTAGAACGGCCTCCATCCCATAGACCAATGAATACGGAGTTGCCCTAGTAGAAGTTCTGATTGAAGTCCGGTAGCCCCACAGAGCAAACGACAGCTTATCTGGCCAATCCCGGTAGGTTTCCACCATCTTCTGCAATATGTGTTTGATATTCTTGTTGGCAGCCTCAACCGCTCCATTGGTTTACGGCCGGTATGTGGATGACTTATGAAAAGTCACGTTGTATTTTTCCAACAAGTCAATCACTTCCTTCTTGACGTGGGAACTGTTATCTGAAATTATCTCGTTTGGGACTCCGTAGCGATAGATAATGTTGTTTTTGATAAACTTCACAACATGTGGAGCCTTCAACACCGCATAGGATTGGGCCTCGACCCACTTCGTGAAATAATCTATCGCGACCAGGATAAACTCATGCCCATTTGACCCCTTCGGAGTGATAGCCCCGATCACATCAATTCCCCAGACTGAAAACGGCCATGGCGAAGTCATGTTGTACAGCTTCGATGGCGGAATGTTCATGCGATTTGCATGAATTTGACACTTGTGGCATCGCCGGACAAAACCGATACAATCCTCCTCCATGGTGGACCAGTAGTAACCCTATTTAAGGATCTTCCGTGCTAGCATTACTCCATTCATGTGCGCACTGCATTCCCCTCCATGGATGGCTTCCATTAGACGCTTTGATTCTTCGGCATCGACACACAGCTTATGCATTCCCAGATGACCTCTTTTATACAGCTTACCCCCATAGATGATGAACTGAACGGCCATTCTTCTGATTGCCCTTTTATCCTTGGCATTTACCCCTGGCGGATATGCTTCCTACTCCAAGAAATTCCAAATATCGTGGTACCAGGGGTTTTCGTCCTGAACCTCATCTATAGCAGCAATCGACTCGTATGCTGGCGCAAATTTCTGGTCAATGATGACTGGACACATCCGGACTCCAAACGGGATGTCTATCATGGAAGATAGAGTTGCTAGAGAGTCTGCGAACCTGTTGTTCTCTCTTAGTAGATGAGCAAAGTTTAGCTTCTCAAACCGAGAAATTAACAAGTTCAAGGTCTGGTGATACATCATCATCTTTTCTTCTTTGATTTTCCAGTCCCCTTTTGCTTGAGACACAACAAGGTTCGAGTCCTCGATGACGTTCAACCGTCTTGCCCTAGTTCCAGGGCTGCTTCTAGACCGGCAATGCATGCCTCATATTCTGCTTCATTGTTCGAGACTTTGAATCAGAGTTTGAAAGCTAGAGGGATACGATAATTGTCGGGTGCTATCAGTAACACCCCTATCCCATACCCGTACTAATTTGACGCTCCGTCCAAGTACATCGCCCAAGTTTCATCGTCGATGTGCAAAATGACCTCATCTGGGAATAAGTACTCAACTGCTTCACCCCATTCTACTGGATGATTGGCTAAGAATTCTACTACTGCTCTTCCCTTGACTGACTTGCGTGTCACATATTTCAAATCAAATTCAAAGAGCAACAGCAACCAACGAGCTAGCCTACCCGTAAGTGCTGGTTTCTCGAAAAGATATTTGATGGGATCGAGTCGTGAAACCAACATTACGTAGTGAGCTAATAGGTAGTGCCGCAGCTTCCTGGTAGCCCATACCAAAGCTAAGCAAGCCTTCTCCAACGGTGTATAGCGAGTCTCATATTCTAGCATCTTCTTGCTCAGATAGTAGATGGCTCTCCCCACTTTGTCTTCAGATTCTTGTGCGAGCATGCAGCCCATTGTGGTCTCAGTTACTAAAAGGTACAATATCAACGGTTTTCCCGGCTCTGGTGGTGACAACACGGGCGGGTTTTGTAAGTATTCCTTGATCTGTTCAAAAGTAGCTTGGCATCGGCCCATCCCATCGGATTTCTTTCCTTTTTTCAGGAGGCCAAAAAGTGGTTCACAAGTCAAGGTTAATTTTGAGATAAACCATCTTATGAATTGCACTTTACCTAGAAAGCCGCACACCTCTTTTTCAGTCTTTGGTGGTGGCATTTCTAAGATGGCCTTGATTTTGGAAGGGTCGACTTCGATGCCTCTCTGTATAATCAGAAACCCCACCATTTTTCCCGCTCTAACACCAAACGTACACTTCTGAGGATTCAGTCGCAACCGAAATTCTCTGATCCTATGAAAAAACTTTTGCAAGGCAGTGTAGTGGCCCTCTCTTTCTTTGGACTTGACAATCATGTCGTCCACGTACACCTCAACCTCTTTGTGGATCATGTCATGCAATATTGTGGTCACGGCCCGTTGATAAGTAGCTCCAGCATTCTTCAACCCAAAAGGCATGACTCTATAGCAGTATGTCCCCCACGGGGTGGTGAATACAGTCTTTTCCCGGTCTTCAGGTGCCATTACTATTTGATTGTAGCCAGAGAAGCCATCCATGAATGAAAGCAAAGCATGCCCTGCTGTGAAGTCCACTAACTCATCAATATGCGGCAAGGGAAAGTCGTCATTCGGACTGGCTCTGTTCAAATCCCTGAAATCCACGCATACTTGGATCCTGCCATCCTTCTTCGGCACCAGATCCTTCTTCGGCACCAGAACGATGTTGGCCAACCAAGTTGAGTATTCGGATACCAGCAGGAAGCCTGCGTCGATTTGCTTGGTGACCTCTTCCTTAATCTTGAGAGCCCAATCCGGGTGGATACTCCTGAGTTTCTATTTCACGGGTCGGGCCTCGGGGTCAAAAGGGATCCGATGCTGTACAATCTCAGGATCGATTCCAGGCATGTCTTCGTAGGACCACGCGAAAACAACTTTCAAATCTTTTAATAAAGCGACTAAGCGCTCGCATTCCTCCGAAGACAACATGGACCCGATCTGGACCAGCCGCGGGTCCTCCTCAGTACCAACATTCACGGTAGTGATTTCATCAACTAATGGTTTAACAAATCTTTCCTGCTCTTGTTCAAGTAAGCGTTGCAAAACCGGAGGAATTTCGTCGTCGTCGTTTTCGTCAAAATTTTGAAAGTCTGAGTTAATGCAATAAATCAAGGGCATAGAAAAGTACTCAGAAACCACAGCTACTTGATTCTCATTAAGCACATCCAAGTCGTCTGATTCCTCGGTTAGAATAGACTCAAAAGAGAAAGAAAAAGACGACCTGGACAAGACTGTGGCATCCGGGTTATCATCCCCAGGATCACCAGACTCAGACTCAGTCGAGCTGGAACCTGATTCTGACTCACAAGACTCGGTGGAATCAGATTCCAGCTCACTACCTAACCCGGTGCTGCTGGACAAAAATCCCTCTTCATATTGCCAAATGAGAAAGGGTGCGATAGATGCATCCAAAATAGTTGCTGGTAGGCCCGCTATCGTTCCATTCCCGATCATGCATACCGAGAAGTTATCTCCCAAGAACTTCTGGTTGATCGAAGGATCTGAAAGTAGACATGCCAGTGCTACCCCCATCTCAAGTTCGGTGTCCTCGATCGCACTTTCTGCTCGCTTTCACCTAATGAGTCTGTCTGCTCTTCGGCAACATGCTCCTCGGATAACTGCAAATCAAAGAAGATCTCAAAACCTGGTACGCGCTTCCTCTCTGCGTTTAGCCACAGCTCTGGAAAGCCACAAAACAGAAAGTCCTCCCCCTCCCGGACGAAGCGTCCATTTAGGGTACCCTGAATGAACCTATGCATCAGCTCAAAAGGTTCCCAGTCTGCTTCGCTCTGGCTCTCCTAGTCATTTCCTTTCCCTTCCTTATCTAATCCTCTTTGGTGGGCTGATAACCCAATCCAAAGGTATGGGGTTTGTGTGGCACTTTGGCCAATGCTGCGACGCCCTTCCGGCCGCTCTTTCCCAATCCCATCCCCGGGATGTGTTGAAGTTTGCTCATGAGGTATACAGATTGAGCACTGACGTACACTCCCTCATTAACAGCCATGATGTTCTGCACAACCCGAGCCTCAGCTAAGGTACAACCTGACATAAACATTTCCTCCATACCGTGCTCAATTTCTAGGACTGGTGTAGATACTTTCGGAGGTGGATGGATCGATGAATTCCCGAAAACAACGGCTACTACCTTTCCATTGGGGTATTTCACCATCTGATGCAGAGTGGACGAGATGGCCTTCACCTGGTGCAACTACGGCCGCCCCAAAAGCAGATTGAAGGTTGCCGGAACTTCTAAGACGTGGAAGTCTATCTCACGTTGTCCTGGCCCAACCTTAGTCTAGATTTTTACCGTCCCCATTACTTCCCGGCTCATGTTGTCATACGCCCGAATCACCTGGGCTGTTGGTACAAAGTTGGCGTTCTTTAAACTAATGGCACAGGCTGTCCTTGCCAGGCAGACGTTAATTGCAGACCCTGTGTCAACGAATACCACGGGTATCCATTTACTTCTACACTCCACAGAGATGTAGAGTGGCCTATTATGGTTCGCACCCTCAGGTGGTAGTTCCTTATCCGAGAAAGTCATCATCGGGGTAGCTCGTCCCGAAAAGACTAGTCCAACTAGCTGCTCTGGTGTGGTATCTATGGAGAGTTTGGCCTTGTCCATAGCGGATAGAACAGCCTGTCTGTGCACTCGTGATGCCATAAACAGTCCCCAGATGGAGATGCCTGCTTGTATCTTCTTCACCGCTTCAAGATGTTCTTCTTCGACCGCTTTCTTCGCTTCATTTTCCTTATCCTTCCCAGATGCCTCGTTGGTCCAAAGTGGGCTTGAAATACCGCGCTTCGTCATATGATCGACCTCACCAATATACCGTGTGTCGCCCGTGATGGTTTCTAATCTTCATCTGTATGTGCAAGACATAAATCATCGTCCTCCCACCACATTCCATCGCAATGAGACACTGTCTGCTCCTAGATGATTATAGTCACAAGATTTTCAACCAACATGCTCGCAAAGATATTCTCTCCGCACACAACACTTCCAGTCTCCTCGGTGGTCTTGGCCTTCCTGATTCTCTCGGAATCCCAAAACCTTTCTTGTTCCACCTGTGTTGGTGCAAGTTGTTGCTCAGCTCCCTCTGCATTCACAATACCCAAATCTTGAGCGAAATTGTTAGTACCGGCGCTCTCCGGCAATGTAATCTAACTTCCGGCCCTTCCGGCCACCACCGATATTCTCGCCCCTGCCGGGTCATGTTTTGGTTAGAACTCTTCCACAACATCCGGTTGATCATCCAACCATCCAGTAGCCTCTGCCAATTCCTCATAATCAAACCAGTTGACTGCCGCGTCCCCTGGATCCTGGTCATTGAAAAACTGGAGGTTGGCAAAGTCCTCTTCCACAACCGTCAAGTCACCTGCCCCTTGCTCAAGTCTATCCCCTTGGACCACACACAGTTCTGCCCTCTCTGGCAATTCTATACCTAGCCCAACCTGGCCTGCTGACAGAATGTACTCACTCGGATTATAGGCTTCCCAGTGAAACTCCCAGACTGCTCAATCCTAGAGTCAACAATTCCACTCTCCTCTGAAATCTGCCCTGTCCCATCTTCGATGGTCACCACCGTTGGCTCTGGTTGGGTTGTGGAGATGTCCATCATGCACAAAGAGTCAGTGCAGTCAGGAAGGAGCACCTCTGGCTTAGGTAGGTGGGATGGGGTGATATAGATACTAGGATCATAAGACAAGACCCCAGTCTAGATAAGGTTGATTCTGTTGGGAGAGGGAGCTTGGTTATGCGGTGGGAGAGGATTTGTCGTGACATTGGGTTTTTCGGGAGGTGCAATCACCTGCTTGTCAATGAGATCCTGAATCTCGTGACGCAATCTAAAACAACGGTCAGTGTCGTGACCGTGTTGTTGGTGATATGCACAGTATTTTGCTAGGTCATGAAAAGGAGGGAGTGGATTCGGTAGCGGCCTTGGCTCCAGGGGCTTCAAATGCCTTTTCTTGATTAGTACCCCCAGAGCCTTCGACAGGGGCATATATAAGGGCGTGAAGGTTCTTTGGCCTCTGGGTTGGTATTTGGTGGCCTGTGTATTGCTTCTGGATGCACCGAAAAAAGGTGTGGCTGCCACGAGTCTTGGAAGAGGAGGGGGAATGGTGGTGACCATGCTCACCTCCGGAGCTCTTGTATTCGCAGCACTGTTTGTGCCTACGTTGTTTTTACGGTTGAAAGTCCTCCTTGGTTGCTCCCTATCTTGGTCAATCAGACCCTGTTTCATTGCATCTTCGATTTACACCCCCATTTCGTGCAGATCTGAAAAAGTGGGGAAGGGGAGCACAATCATTTTTTGCATCAATTTTGGTTGGAGATTGCGCACAATCATCCTGATTTGATCTTTGTCGGTAGGCCTCAGGGTCATCATTGAAGCCTTCACCCTCCACCAAGTTACGAAATCTGAGAAGCTCTCTTTAGGCTCCTGCCTTGTCGTTTCGAGATCTCGGGTCGTAATCTCGATTTGGGTATTGTAAGAGTATTGCGCAACAAAGGCCTCGGCAATCTCATCCCAACTTCGCTTGACATCGTCCTCTAACTTTGCATACCAGATAGAGGTCACACCTGACAGGGTCCGGCCGAATAACGAAAGCTTTTGTGGTCTGGTGAGGCCCATTGGCCGTAGTATGTCTGAGAAGAGTTGGAGGTGGACCATGGGATCCCCAGATCCGTTGAAGCGATCGATTTGCAGCATTTTAAACCTATCCGACAGCGTCACGGTCACATCGGTATATCTGTCCTCGATATCCGGAATAGCCTTTACCCCTTAGGATTTCTTGAATAGCTTCTCGAGTTTGCTCAATTTCAATGCTGTTGGGTCTATTTCGAGCTCGAAGGGAGAGTCCGGGTGGTTGATAGGCGTATGTGCCTTGGACAGTTGAGATGGAAGTGGGGGCGAAGCTGGCCCCATTGGAAGGTTTGTGTCCTCCTGGATGTTCTGGATATTTGGCAAGGTGTTTTGGATGTTTGGCAGGACATTCTAGACAGTTGGTGTTTGCTCGGGTAACGGGACCCCTAGTGGGGGAGGAACTAGATGTGAGGCTAATGCTACGTTCTGCTGTTGTAGTCTAGTGATAAGCTCTACCATCGGGCCATGATTGTGGCTCATTGCTTAGAGAACTCCGCTATGCATGCGTCCTCTCAGATTTGCTTTATGCTCTCTTGGAGCTGTCGCATCATTTCTTCCATCCCAGCCATATTCTACTGATCTTGCTGATTGACTGGTATGTGTATCTCTATGGCAGAAACTGAGACCTCAGCCCGACTGTTTGCCGCTAGGATAGACCACTGCTCTGGTAACCTTTGTTCAGACACGCTATGCCTTCTCAGCCTTTGTCTGGCAACCGGGGGTAGAGAGTGAAACACTGGCTGTCCGTCAACCAGATCCTCAGATCGATTGAGTCGACGAACTCTTGTCCAGAGTGCTTGGGGAATATCTGCTTAGTCTGAAGCAATTGTGCTAAAACTGCCCTAGTAAAAAGATAAATAAACAATAAAGAAATAAATAACCAGACAAACAGACAGCATAACAGCTTTAAATAGACACATAACACACAGTTGGGCATAACAACACACAGTCGGTAAGCTGAATACACACTCTCCTCCAACACTGATCATTATCCCTGAATCACTGTCCACGAAAACTGAATCTGATACCCGCAGATAACTGATTTCCAAAATAACTGAACCGATGCCCGCAGGCCTGATGCTCAAACTTGCAAACTGATACATGCATTACTGTAGAGACGCACTCTAAAAGCACATAACAGATAAGTGAGAGCCACAACACCCCTATGTTGGGGTAGGGTTTCCCTGTCCTATTTGTCAGGAGCTAGGGTTTCACTACGCGCGCAGCGGCTTCAAACAACCTATACCGGGTAAGCAACCTGTCCTAGCTTGGTATGGTCACTATGGATTTCAATATGCACTAGGTCGAATGGTCAAAAGGGTGCCCCGGTAAAACCGGGGTTTGTGTTTGCATACTGGCAGAGCCCGTAACCGGTAAGCCTTATGGCACGCAGCCTCTGGCAAACTGCTCAGGAATAGCAGATGGAAAACACGGTGTCCTAGGCGCACCAATGCACATGCAATGCAAAGAAACACATAAGTGTAGTCAAAGCAAGATATCATGAGTTTGAGTCAAGTTCTCTAAATCCCCAGCAGAGTCGCCAAAAACTGTAGACGTCCCCGAATGCCCCGGGAGGGAGAGTCCCGTTCCATTCATTTTGGGCTCACTACAGTTTGGACTCAAATTGTCACGATTCTCAATCTGAACCAAAGAGTCCAAATCCGGCAAATCGTTTTGAGAAAACAGATTTTTGAAAGAAGTGCCAAACATGGACTGCTTTGCCAGATACAAAGTCGCCACCTAAATATTTTATTTTGGGAAATTTAAGAAACCCTGACTCGTGCCTAAGGCCACGTGTCCATCATCACCAAAGTTATCTCGGCTCGAGAACTTGGGTACGATTGGGGAAGGTCACTTCGTGACACCCCTGCTCGCCCGATCAAAGATTGGCCTCTACTAACCATGATATCAAGTTTTGAAAACATTGTGTGCTCTTATTTATTAGCCTAGATTTACTATGTGATGCGCACAGCATAAAAGTATAGACTGGATCGCCTGAATTGGAGCAAAACATTTCATGTTTATTTTTGAAAGTGGTTTGCTACTCGCAAGTAGGCTTAAAATGCGGATTTTGCCACCCTCGGGTGGGCTTAGAAAACATGATTTTGCCACTATCTAGTGGGCTTAAAACTCAGAGTCAATGCATTATTCCAATTCAGATAATCCAACCTTCACCCGCAAGCATTCAGGCAGGTATATCACATAAGCATATAGCCTCATGGTAAGCATGCTATCATGGTAGTCACTCACACGCATACAAGGATGCTAAAGCATAAAACATACCGAGTACTCCAAGCCAAAACAGAAACTACGTTACAAATCTATGCATGATCCTATTTATACAAAAATGCCTAATGCAACACATGCAAAATGCAACTAAGATAGGCTCGGCTATTCTAAACATGGCATATGAAATGCTACAACTAACATGTATTCAACTCGGAATTGAAATACAATGCAGTGAGTATGATGCGCCGAGCCCGGTGCATGCAAAACAGATGAATGAATGCAAACATGTGAGCATAAGTATGCTAATTGAAACATGCCCTAATCTAACCATCATAAGCTGGTAAATAAAAGGGAGAAAGACGTGAGGTTGGAAAACATAGATCACACATATGCACACTTATTACAATTGTGCCCTCGTTCGGAGGGTCCGAATAAATAATACAGCCCCAAATAAATAATACAGTCCGAATAAATACAAAACCCTAATTAATTAACAAATTAAACTAGGAAAGCAGTAAATTAGCATGCAAGCCCATGGACTGCCTCAGCTCTGTTCCGGATGATGAATGATGCATGCTTGAGTTGCCTTGCGCGAAAATCCATTGCGATGCCTCAATTAACCGCTATTTATAATTAAGCTCGGAATATTGCACGAAGCTCCAAAAGACTGCTGGCTTCTGATTTGCTGCAACAGAGAGCAAGAAAGGGGCATGGCAATGTATTTTCACATATATATGCTTGCCTCGATCCTCGTGCCACCAATCACGCATCTCGATGCATGATGGTCGAGGAGCCGATTTGCACGACTCATTGTGAAATGAATGCACAAATAAACACAACAAGGCCTAGACTCCATCATGAATGATCCAGTGTGTCAGCGACTGGGAATTGAGACACGTTCTGCCACTCGGAGTACGAAACGTCCCTCGTTTCCCGTGCTCGGGCTAACTCCTATCCCAAACACAATGCAATACGCATGACATGCACGAATGCACCTAATATACAATCTAGCATGCACAATGCTATGAAATGGCATACACAATGCTCGATGTGACATGACATACACAATGCTCTAACATACAACCTAGCATACGCAATGCTATGAAATGGAATGGCACAATGCACGATGGACTTACACCAATATGAGTGGACCTCAGCCACACTCATATCAGTGGCCATAAGATGAAAATGAGACTATCGAAATGCGAGCACACATGCACGCAAACCGAGGACCGAACCTAAGGCACCAAATGCCACTCTAACAAGGCATGGCAAGGCATGAAATATGGCATACAAGCATATGATTTCCAGTACTGAAACATGATGCTAAATGGCCCCGAAACATGGAAACATGGCACCCGATGCATGAGATGAGCCCCGAAACTCAAAACTAGGCATATGTATTGTCTTGTAGCTATACAAAGCATGCATTATTTGACCATGAAGCACAAAGACGGAGCCAAGGCAGTCCCAAAATATGAACATTTCTAGTTCAAAGCATGACTAAAAGATGCTAGCATGATGGACTAAAATAGCATGGAACTTTGACTAGCAAACATGGTTTACATGGCATGTATGTGAAGCATGTGAGATCTCACCAAACCAGAAAAAATCAGTGAACAAAACATGTGAAAATATGCCCAAATAATCACTGAAATGCAACCAACACATGCAAAAATGAGGGACTTCTTTAAAGGGGCATATAAGGGGTTATTAAGCGCCTATAAGATAGACACTTAGCAAGGCCAAACCAACTCTGGAAATTTGGTTATGACAGCCCTAAAACTCACAAAATGGGCCCTGAAATCAGTCTCGAAAGCATGCAAAGAAAGGCCTCTTTGAGAGGCCTTGAATGGGATTGCTCTACACGTGCATCATAGACATGAAATATGGCTGAGAGGGCATCGGACAGAGCCGAGGAAGACCTCAAAAGCCTCAGAATAAAGCCTGAAAAGTGACTTCAACGCATTCAAAATGGGGTCCCTTTGGATGGCCAAACATGCTAGTAAAGAGAATGAGGGGTGAGAAGGTCACCCATCTATGATTTTGGAGCTCAAAGACACATCATGGCCATTGAAAATCCACTGGATTTCAGTAGCCAAGAGGCCAAAACAAGGCCAATGCAAATGCTCAAATGTATGGCTCAAAGCATAAGGAAATAAAGCATGCAAGGGAGGAGATGACTCCAAACAGAAAAGTGACCTCAATAAAACTTAAAGAGGAGGTCAAAACAATACTTTTTACAGTTTATATCAAGCCTCGAAAATATTCACAAGTAGGGCTAAAACATGGCACAAAAATAACCCCAAAAGAGAGATAGAGGACAAGGGGTAGCAGATGGCCTCAAATAGCAAAGAGCCCTTCAACAAAGTTGAAGAGGGACTCAGAATAAGGTGCTTTACAGTTTGGGTCAAAGCCCAAAAATGCTCACAAGTAAGGCTAATGAATCATTCAAGATACGCCCTAAAAGAGAGATAAAGCACAAAGGGGGAGTAGAAGACTTTAAAAAGGAAAAAGTCCTTGACCAATCATGGACATGAGCTCAAAATAAGACTATTTATAGTTTAGGTTGAAGCCCAAAAATGCAAGCAAAAGGGGCTAAGATATAGAGCAAAATGGTGCAAAATGGAGAAAATAAGGACTCACCCTTGAAGAGCTGACCTCCAGCAGCTTTTGGTCCAAGATTCTGAGCTTTCAACCTTTGAAAATGGGCTCCAAGTTGCTGGAATGGAGTGTGGCAGTGGTAGGCTATGAGGTGTAGGGTAAAATGGCCAAGAATCAAGGTGTTTAGAGGCTTGGAATAGATAGATATAGGAGTGTATGTATCAATGCCCCAGCTGGTTTTTCTAACCCTTAGAAATGAGGCTTAAGGGTTGGCTTTATAGAGGAGAGAAACAAAGGGAAACGGGGGGGGGGGGGGAAACCAATTCAAATTTCACCCCAAAAGGACAGACCCTCGGGCAGAAGGTCTAGTGCAAAACAGCTGGCACAGCTGGAATACACCCAGAGAGACAAACATGGCCAGCCAGGTTCAAAAGGGCCAAGTGGCCGACCGGCCACCTCCCCTAGTCGACTGACCAAGGGTCAAAAGGGTGAAAAGAATTGCTGGCCGGCCACCCCTAAAAGGTGGCCTCCCAAATGAGTGCAACATAGCTATGTGGTTCAAACCCAGAAAATGTGAACCAGGAGAGAGAAAAGCTAGCTTTTTAGAGGGGTTCAAAAGGGTCAGGAACAATTGCTGGCCGGCCTACCCATATTGGTGGTCTCCTAGGTGTGTACAACATAATGGTGTGGTGGAAAGTCAGAAAAAGAGGCCCGGGAATGGGAAAAACCAGCTTTCTACTAAGAAAAACGTGCGACGAAGAGTAATGAAGAAATAAAACTGGCTTTTTAGAAAAATGCTGGCCTCCCATCCTCCTACAACCTTTATAACAATGAAAATAAGGCCCCTTCCAAAAATGGGCCAAGACGGATGCAAAACGAAGGTTCGGGGGTCGAAACACGCAATTCGGGGCCTCGAAAACAGGCTGTTAGGCACCGGAAGTGGCGTTTTACCATGGAGTTGGTCTCTCGGGCCACAGTGTCCCTCAAAAGGGAGGAAATAAGGTGTGTGCCAAAAATCGGAGCAAACAGAGGTAGTTAAGCGGCCCAATCGAGCAGGCGGCTCAAATCGAGAACTGGCTCCCAAGCGGGAAAAATGGCCTCTGACCATGAAACGTAGCCTCTGACCCAGCGAGAGATGATCTACGAGACCTCTCCCTCCCTTCGGGAAGAGAAAACAAAGAAAATAGGGCCTGGTTCGCAAACCAAGGCAAAGCACAAAAGTGTCCGGAAGTCCGGAGGCAAGGCTAGCAGCCATGACTCCGCAACCTCAGAACGAGCACAATATGCAACATCACCAAGTGCTCAATCGGTGACGCCTGAGTCTTAAGGTTGGTCAAAAATGGGGTGTCTACACCCTTGTACTTTGTTTAATTTGTTCAAAGGCCTTTGGTAATCCCAAGATTACTGGCTGGTTACGGCACTAAACCTATAGGGGCAAGTTTGGGTCGTGGCAGCATCACCTTGACTTACTCATGGATGATATGACATCAAGTGTTTTGCTTCATATCATTGATTCGAAAACATCATACAACATGTTGTTAGGATAACCTTGGCTTCTTAGAAATGGTCTTGTCTCATCCACGCTTCATCAATGCTTCAAGTATTGTAAAATGGGATAGTCAAGAAAGTTGTAGTTGACGATAAACCTTTTATCGAAACTAAATCGCATTTTGTTGATGTTAAGTTTTAGTTAGCAAGCATTGTTGTAAAAGAGTTATAACCAGTTGTTTCTTCATCAAGTTATAAATCTCAAATGGGAAAGATCGTTATCTTTTCTAGTGAAAATAAAGAACATGACCAACTTACTAAAGGCCATATTGGTGATGAACAAGAAGGAAAAGATACTTTGGTACTTTGATATATACCTAAGTTGAAGAAAACTGAAGATGAATCTTTAAGAGGTTTGACTGTCCCTCTCGCAAATCTTGATGAAAACAAAATTTCAGCACCACTAAAAGGGTTTGTTAAATAATACAGAACCCTGAAGAAGAACATGACAATTTGCTTCTAAAACGGATAGAAAAGGGATTTGATCCAAATGCTTACTAGCTTCTCGCAAAGGTTGGATATAACCCTCGAGATTCAATTACTCTAGGAAAGCTATTACCTGAAATTACTGGTGAGAAGGTACATGGCTTGAATTCAACTTGGAAAATGTTTAGGCAGAAAAGGCATGTAGTTCAGAATCCTCAAGTAGGCCTTGGGTATATGCCACCAACTCCTGTACGTTTTGTCATAAAGAAGGAAAGTAGTCATTATATCGCTATTGGAAAAGATGACTCACGAACCTCAGCCAAACCCTATGTTTTTTATCATTTGGGTGACACAACAACGCAACGAGCATCAATATTCGATCAATTACGAACATTGTGTTATATCACAATTGGTGAAAATAACTCGTCGACCTCAGCCAAACCAAACAATCTATTTTTGATCGTTTGGGTGATACAACAATGCAACGAATATTAGTGTTCAAGTGATTAGAAGCACCAAATGAGAAGTCTACATTGACCACCCCACAAAGATTAGTCCATGAAAGATTGGGTCTGATTAGCAGTGGCATTAAAAAGACCTCCAACAAGCAACAAATGGCTGAAGTCATCTTGCATGATAATAAAAGGCTTAGACTTGCAATACCATCTTATATGAAATGACACACTATGATAATGGTGATCACTGCTGATGAAGTGCTAAAAGTGAAGCGACAAACTCTAGTGGTTACGAAAACTTAGGATGAGACATTGGATGCCTCTTTTGATGAAGACCTTGCTACTTCTTCATACCATATCATTGTTATAGATGATGAAAATCAAGTAGAGGAAGAAACTGAAAAATGCTCCACTAGAATTAGAAAAAGTTGTAAATTCCACTACTAATGACTTAAAATAAATTAATCTTAGCACTCTAGACAATCCATGCCCAACTTACATTAGTGGCCTTCTTACTCCTGATGAGGAAAATGCCTCTATAGAGCTTTTGATGGAATATAAGGACGTATTTGCTTGGAATTATAAGGAGATGCCAGGACTAGATCCTAAGGTGGCTGTTTATCACTTGGTAGTAAAACATAGGTTGTGACCAATCAAGCAAGCCTAAAGGCACTTTCGACCAGAACTAATCCCTAGAATTGAAACAATAATCAATAAGCTCATCGAAGCTACCTTTATTTAGGAGGTTAAGTACCCAACATGGATTTCAAGCATTGTCCATGTTAAGAAGAATAATGGACAAATTCGAATCTATGTCCACTTCTAAGACCTTAACAATGCATGTCCAAAATATGACTTTATGCTGCCCATAACAGAACTTATGGTCGATGCTACCATTAGTCATGAAATGTTGTCTTTCATGGATGGCTCATTTGGTTACAACCAAATTCGTATGGCTCTATGAGATGAGGAATTGATAGCATTTCGTACACCAAATGGAATCTACTATTACGAAGTAATGTCTTTTGGGTTAAAGAATGTTGGAACAACATACCAAAGAGCAATGTAGAAAATCTTTGATAATATGCTCCATAAAAATGTAGAATGCTATGTTGGTAATTTAGTCGTAAAGACAAGAAATCGAGATAGCCATCTTCAAGATTTGAGAAAGGTGTTCAATCAATTATGTCGATATCAATTCAAGATGAATCCCTTAAAGTGTCTTTTTGGTGTTATATGTTGAAAATTTATTAGGCTCACTATGCATCACCGTGGCTTAGAAATTGACCAATCTAAAATTGATGCTATCCTACAAATGTTTGAACTTCAAAATATACATGAACTCAAAAGTCTACAAGGACGATTGGCTTACCTTTGATGATTCATATCAAATTTGGCTACTCGTTGTCAACCATTTAGCCACTTTATGAAGAAAAAAGTTCCATTCAAATGGGACAAAGCTTGTAGCAATGCCTTCAAAACTATCAAGCCATACTTGATGAAATTAGTGATCTTCGCTGCTCCTATTCCTAGACGACCACTAATCTTTTACATTGTTGCACAAGAACGCTCAATTAGAGCTCTTATTGCTCAAGAAAATTAAAAATAAAAAGGGAATTCTCTTTACAATTTGAGTTAGATGATAACACCAAATGAGTTAAACTATTCACCAATTGAGAAAATGTGCTTAGCTTTAGATTTTGCAATTCAAAAGCTAAGACATTATTTTCAATCTTACACTGTGCATCTTATCTCCAAAGCTAACCTTGCCAAGTATATCATGACAAACCTATTTTGTCTAATCGACTGGCAAGATGGTCTTTTCTTCTACAAGAATTTGAGATTTACGTACCTAAAAAAGCAATTAAAGGGCAAGCTTTTGCTGATTTCTTAGCCTATCATCCCATTCTTGTTAACTGGAAATTGTCAGAAGAATTGCCAGACAAAAACGTTCTCTTCATGGAAATACAATCGCTATAGTTGATGTACTTTGATGGCGTGGCTTATTGAAATTGTGTAAGAGCTGGTGTAGTGTTTGTCACTCCAAAGGTGTTGGGTATACCTCCTTAGTGGAGTATAGGACCCAATTGGTTTATTAAAAGTATTTAATTTGGTTTGGTGTTAGTTATAATATATTTTTAATATATTATATCTAACTTTTAGAGGCCCAATGGATATTTAATAATAAGTTTGTTAGTAGATAGGGTTTTGATAAAAAGTCCAAAAGTTAACAATTTGTTTTAGTTCTCCGAAAAAGTATTGTGGCTGCTATCAATTTTGTTCCATCTTTTTGATGACTGTGTGGGGTGATTTCATCTATTTGGTGCTGGGTGATTTCATGCTTCGCGCTTGATTTGTTAATGCTGCTACAGTCTCTGATTTGAAGCCGATTTGGGTATATTATTTTGGATCTTCTACAATCTATTTCGAAGTTTTTGTTCATCTATTTGGTGAGGTCTTTCCTCTTGATTATTTGTAATTATTTGGAATTCATCTAAGCGTGGTTTTGTGAGACCATTCGTGTCTCATTTGTAATTGTTTGGAAACTTTTTGGTTGATAGTGGAATCGGATTTTGATCCCGTAGACGTATCTCGCATTGAGGGAATCATGTAAAAATTCTTGTGTCGTTGTTGATTTAATTTTTTTGCATTATTTTTTATTTCCATTAATTGATTTACTTGTGAGAAATCATCTATTTTTCCTAACAACTGGTATTAGATCTTACAGCTTATTTAGGTTTATTTATTTGTGTACATCAATGGAGGGGAATGTGAGTCCTATATCTAGCTTCAATGGAAGCAATTGGGTAACTTGGAAAACTAAAATGGAGGACCTATTATTTTGTAAAGATTTGTATGGACCCATTGTGGGTGAAAGTGGGAAACCCGATGGTATGAAAGATGATGAATGGAAGAGGGTTAATTAAACAGTTGTTGATGTTATCCGTCGGTAGATCAATGACAGTGTGTTTCATCATGTTGCTACTAAAACTTCAGCACATGATTTATGGAAAAAATTAGAAGGTCTTTATGACGGAAAATTAGCCATGAATAGTTGGTAAATTTAAAATATAAAGATGATAGCCCTATTCCGGAACATTTGAGTGAAATAAAGAACCAACTTGCTTCTATGAAAATTGTTTTTTGATATTGAGTTGCAGGCTTTGATGCAACTAAGTTCTTTGCCCGAAAGTTGGGAGACTTTGGTTGTGATGGTTAGTAATTCAGTGCCCGATGGAGTTGTCAGAATGAGCCAAGTCACTACTAGCTTGTTGAATGAAGAAACTAGAAGAAAATCAACGGGTTCTTCTTATTCGGAGGCATTTGTTGTAAGAGGCCAAAGCAAAACACGGGAGAGGAGTAAGATTCCTTATGGTCGTGATCAAAGCTGCGACAAATCAAGAGATGGTTTTTTTTTTCAAAGAAAGACATTAAGTGTCATTATTGCCATGAGAAAGGGCACATGAAACGGGAATGCCGAAAGCTCAAGAACAAGGACAAAAGGTGTGACAAAAGTGTGGATAGGAAGCAAGAAGACACAATGGCGATTATTACCGATGGTGATCTCATGGTTGTTTGTGAAGATGATTGTGTTAATTTTGTGGGCCAAGAAAGCAATTGGATGATTGATTCCGGTTCTTCTTTTCATGTGACTTTTCGAGTTGATTTCTTCACTACCTACATCAAAGGAGATTATGGTTGTGTTCAAATGGGTAATGAAGGTTTGTCCAAGATTATTGGCATGGGTGATGTTTGCTTGGAAACAAATTTGGGTTGCAAGTTATTACTTAAAGATGTTAGGCAGGTTCCTGACATTCGCCACAATTTGATCTTTATCGGGAAGCTAGATGATAAAGACTACAACAACAAATTTGATGATGGAATATGGAAGCTTACAAAGGGTTCTTTGGTGGTGGCTAAGTTCAAGAAGACTCATACACTTTATTTAATGCAAGGAAAAATTTGTAAAGGTGTTGTCAATGCACTTGAAGATAATACTTCTACTAAATTGTGGCACAAGCAACTTAGGTGCATGAGTGAAAAGGCGCTGCAAGTTTTGTTCAAGAAAGAGCTTCTACCCAGTTTGAAAGGTACACATCTTAAAACTTGTGTTCATTATTTGGCGGGTAAACAACATAGTTTCTTTTCATAAAAATGTTGCTTCTAGAAAAGAAAATGTTTTGGAATTGATTCATTCAAATGTTTGTGGTCTTTTGAAAGTTAGAACACATAGTGATGCACTTTATTTTGTTACTTTCATTGATGATTATTGAAGGAAAGTTTAGGCTTTTGCACTAAAAACTAAAGATCAAGTTCTAGATGTATTTAAGCGTTTTTAGGCCATGGTTGAAAGAGAAACAAGGCAAAAATTGAAGTGCATCTGAACAAACAATGGTGGTGAATACATTGGACCATTTGATAAGTATTGTCGTAGCTAAGGTATTTAGCATCAAAAAACAGTTAAGAAGACTCCTCAACAAAATGGGGTTGCCGAGAGGATGAACTGCACCATTGTGGAAAGAACAATGTGTCGGCTTTCACATGTTAAATTGCCAAGATCCTTTTGGGGTGAGACAATGAGGATAGCGGTTGACGTGATCAATTTGTCTCCTTCCTATCCTTTGATTGGTGATGTTCCAGAAAGAATTTGGACCATGAAAGATGTGTCTTATGAGCATTTGAGAGTGTTTGGTTGCCGAGCCTTTGTTCACATTCCAAAGGATAAGAAGTCCAAGCTTGATAGCAAATCAAGACAATGCATTTTTTTTGGCTATGAGTGCGATGAATTTGGTTACAGATTATGTGATCCGGTCGACAAGAATGTTATTTGAAGCTGTGATGTATTTATTGAAGGCTTTGTCAAAGAAATCAACTGGAGCCAAAAATTAGTGATCTTATTGACATGGATTTATCTCCTTCATCTTCGGTCGATGATGAAAATGGGGGAGATGTACAGCCACCTCTTGAAGATGTAGATAACGATGCTACTCCAAATGAAGTTGAGCCCAAAATTGAGGAAGAGAATCCAACTCAAGAACCACCACCACAACTTGAGTTAGGAAAATCTACAAGAGACCGACAACCTTCGAAAAAGTATCTTCTCAATGAATTTGTGTTGATATCCGATGAAGGGGAGCCTGAGAGCTACTAAGAAGCAATTGAGCATGCAAAAAAAGGTGATTGGAAAAGGCCATGGAAGAGGAAATGAATTCCTTGCTTGAAAATCACACTTATGATTTAATGAAGTTGCCTATGGGTAAGAAAATTCTGAAAAATAAGTGGGTTTTCAAATTGAAGAATTATGGCAAGAATCTGAGGTACAAAGTACACCTTGTTGTGAAAGGCTTTAGGCAAAACAAAGGTATTGATTTTGATAAGATTTTCTTGTCGGTTGAGAAGATGTCTTCTATTCGGGTTGTACTTGCCATGGCCGCAAGCATGAACATTGAAGTTGAGCAACCTAATGTGAAGACCGCATTTCTTCATAGTGACCTTGAAAAAGAAATTTACATGGAGCAACCGGAAGGTTTTGTAGAGAAATGGAAAGAGAAATTTGTTTGCAAATTGAAGAAAAGTTTGTATGGCCTCAAGTAAGCTTCGCCGCAATGGTACAAAAATTTGACTCTTTCATGATGAATAACGGTTTTTCTAAAACCATTTCAGACCATTGTGTGTTTGTGAAAAAAATTTCGAATGGCAAATTTATTATTCTTTTGCTCTATATGGATGGCATGTTAATTGTGGGTCAAGATTATACTATGATTAATAGGTTAAAATTGGAGTTAAGCAAACCGTTTGCTATGAAAGATTTGGGACTGGAAAAACAAATACTTGGTATGAAAATTATTCATAATCGAAAGAAGGGGCTGATTTAGTTGTCTGAAGAAAGCTACATTGAGAAATTCAACATAGATAAAGCAAAGCCGGTTGGTTGTCCACTTGCAGGTCACTTCAAGCTTAGTTCGAATCAATGTCCTACAAGTGAGAAAGATAAGAAAGAGTTGTAGAAAATTCCTTATGATTCAGCGGTTGGTTCTTTGATGTACGCCATGGTTTGTACAAGGCCGTATAATGCTTACGTCGTTGGTGTGGTGAGTTAGTTTCTCTCTAATCCGAGTGAAGAACATTGGGCAGCGGTGAAGTAGATTCTAAGATATCTTTGAGGGACTTTGAAGGTGTGTTTGTGTTTTGGGGATGGTAAGCCGATGCTTGACGGGTTCACGGATTTTGACATGGCCGGTGATGTTGATTCTAGGAAATCTACTTCAGGGTATGTGATAACATTCGCAGGGGGAGCTATGGCATGGCAATCTAAATTACAAAAATGTGTTGCTCTCTTAACTACCGAAGCTGAATTTGTTGGCATTATAGAAGCTTGTAAAGAGGAGTTACGGTGGAAGAAATTTTTGCAAGAGTTGGGTTTGAAGCAAGAAAGGTATGTGCTTTATTATGATAGTCAAAGTACTATTCATTTGAGTAAAAATTCTGCTTTTCATTCAAGATCAAAACACATTGATGTGAGATACTATTGGATTCGTGATATGCTAGATTTGAAATTGTTACAACTTGAAAAGGTTCACACATATGGTAATATTTCAGTTATGTTGACTAAGACTTTGTCGAGGGGAAAACATTTGAAATGTCAAACTTTGGTGAGTATGATTGATGTCTCCACCTAAGTTGGTAGGGGGAAATTGTTGGGTATACCTCCTTAGTGAAGTATGGGACCCAATTGGTTTATTAAAAATATTTAATTTGGTTTGGTGTTGGTTATAATATATTTTTAATATATTATATCTAACTTTTAGAGGCCCAATAGGTATTTAATAATCAATTTGGTAGTAGCTAGAGTTTTGATAAAAAGCCTAAAAGTTAACAATTTATTTTAGTTCTTCGAAAAAGTGTTGTGGCTGCTATCAATTTTGTTCCATCTCATCGATAACTGTGTGGGGTGATTTCATCTATTTGGTGCTTGGTGATTTCATGTTTTGTTCTTGATTTGTTGATGTTGCTACAATATCTAATTTGAAGCTGATTTGGGTCTATTATTTTGGATCTTCTACAATTTGTTTCGAAGATTTTTGTTCATCTATTTGGTGAGGTATTTCCTCTTGATTATTTGTGATTATTTGGAATTCATCTAAGGGTGGTTTTGTGAGACCATTCAGGTCTCATTTGTAATCGGTTGAAATTTTTTTGGTTGATAGTGGAATCAGATTTCGGTCACGTGGACGCACCTCACATTGAGGGAACCACGTAAAAATTATTGTGTGGTTATTAATTTAATTTTTTTGCATTAGTTTTATTTCCATTGATTGATTTACTTGTGGGAAATCACCTATTTGATTTACTACTTTACTCTTTCACTTTGGCAGAAAATTGTTCAAATAATGAAACTGACTACCAAGCTCTTATACTTAGTTTGGACATGGTTGTTCATATGAAACAATTACAACTCAAGGTATACGGTGACTCAAAGTTGATAATTAATCAACTTCTCAATCAGTCCCACTACAGAGCCCGAATTCATCAGGCTCGAATTGGCTCAAAACCCAAAACGACGTCGTTTTGGGTTTCAAATTTTTTTTATTTTTTATTTTTTATTTTTTATTTTTTTTCTTTCTTTCTTGTAGGAGGAAGAAGAAGAAGAAGAACAAGAAGAACAAGAAGAACAAGAGAAGAAGAAGAGGAAGCAGAACCAGAACCAGAAGAAGAGGAAAAGAGAGGAGGAAGAAGAAGGAGAAAAAAAAAAACAAAACATCAATGTCTTCTCTTGTTCAGCTCCAGAAACAAAACATCAATTTTTTTCCCCCTTCATTTTCAGCTCCAGATCTAGAAAAAAAAAAAAAAAAATTCATCAATGTCTTCATCACATTCAGGTCCAGATCAGCTCCAGATCAAACAAAAATCAAACAAAACGTAAATTTTTTCCCCCCTTCATTTTCAGCTCCAGATCTAGAAAAAATAAAATAAAAAATAAAAAATTCATCAATGTCTTGATCACACAGCACATCTTCATCATCAACATCTTCATCACACAGCACATCTTCACCGGCGATCACCATCGAAGCCCCCTTCTTCTCTCTTCTCTTCTCTCCTCTCCTCTCCCTCACTCTCGCCTCTCGTCTCTCGCCTCTCCTCTGTATTCAAAAGCAACACAGAAAGAAAAAGAAAAAAAAAAAAAAAAAAAGCGAAACCCCAAAACGACGTCGTTTTGGGGTTTCAAGCCAATTCGAGCTTGAGGAATTTCGGGCCCTCAAACATTTTTCCTTCTCAATATATACCAGTTAAGAAAATCTAAGTTGGTACCTTACTACAATTATGCAACATGTCTAATCAAATCACTTGGTGATGTCACCTTAGAGCATAGTTCTAAATATCTGCCGGTATGGTACGTAGTCGTCGATTCGTACTGGAAAATTGGAGTGTCGATACAGATATGGACCGGTATACCTGTGAGACTGAAATTCGCAGTCGTAGCATGCGATTCCCAGTACATATCGGCCTGAATCCGATACATGCAGCGATACAGTTCCGATACAGATTTTCCATGGCCGATAGGATGAAATTAGAGCAGAGAACCTCCAACAAAAGCAAAAATAATCGTCGGTTTCATATGAAATTGGGAAAGAGTAGAAAAACCTCCTGAAATTTGTGTTGTTTTATGCTCAGTTTTATGCTCTATTTTGCAAGTTCATTCTTTGAGTTGTTGTGCTCTGTTTTGTTGTTGGGCAAGAACAAAACCTATATGCAACTTGCAAGTGTCTTTGTTTTCTTTATACTCTGTTACTATAGTAACATATCAAAACGATGAACTTGCAAGCTTCTATACTCTGTTACTATTTTTGTTTAATGTATTATTATTATTATTTTTTTTTTTTTTCCTTATGTTTTTCTATTTCATAATTTCTTTTTTAGGCCACTGTTCTTCTGCATCTTTTAAGCCACTATTTCTGCACCTTTTTAAGCCACTGTTTTTCTTTTGTTTATACATCTATACCACTGTTTGTATTAATATATATTTATATTTTCTCCTCAGTTGAGCAAGAGAAAAAAAAAAGAGAAGAAAAATACATATTGAAATGAAAATCTTCATCTGTCAAAAGCTTACTATGTTGAAAATGAGACTAAAATAAATACATATCATTTAGTTGAAAACAGTTAAAAGTGTTCCTACATATCAAAATTTTGATTAAAATGTGACAAATTGAGGCTAAAAGAGTAAAAAAAAAAATGCATAAAATTGAGTTTTAGAGGGATTGCTAATGATTTTTAAAATTTCATGGCTGCGACACCCGATTCCCGATACGTACTGGTCGATACTATCAATACTAATACCGATACTCCGCGATCGATACCGTTACGTTACCCGATACCGCGATTTAGAACTATGCCTTAGAGTATCTCCCCAAGATAGGAAATTTGACAAGCAGATGCGCTTGCAAGGCTTCCATCCACCCTTGCATTACCTAACCAAAAGGCAGAAATCCCTATTTCTCGAAGATGGGTAATTCCTCTAACCTTTGGTGATGAAGCTGGTGATGGAGAAGAGGTTCATTTAATATGAGTATTTGAAGTTGAAAAGGAAGATTGGCGTCAGCCACTCATTGACTACTTGCAACATGGAAAGCTACCTAATTATCCACATAGAAAAGTTGATATAAAGCATCGTGCTCCACAGTTTATCTATTACAAGGATACACTTTATCGTCACTCATCTGAGGGATTGTTTCTTCGTTGTTTGGAAGAGGTTGAAGAAATGAAAACCTTGGAAGAAGTCCATTTTGGTATTTTCAGCGCCCACCAATCAAATAAAGAGAATGGGATACTATTGGCTCTCTAGAGCCACTCTATCCAACTGTTGCTTCATGTCCTTTTGATGCGTGGAGATTGGATGTGGTAGGACCTGTACCTAAGTCTTCCATAGGCCATGTATACGCCTTGGTTGCATCTGATTACTTTTCTAAATGGGCCAAAGCTGCACCATTAACAGAAGTAAAAAAGGAAACCGTTGTGGACTTTATTCATAACATCATATTCAGGTATGGGATTCCACCCTACATCATCATTGACAACGAAAAACCACTCTACAACTCACTAATTGTGATAACCCTCATCACTGATTACTGCTAAACTGTGACTGAGTATGATTAAGCATGATAATTAACTGACTGAACTGAAATTCTGAAATGATTACATGAGTATGTGGCATTAAATGCCTTTCTATTTGTTTAGTTACCGAATGATCTGTTCGTGTTTATGTTTTAAATTGCAAATTGAATGCCTTATCGGCAGCCGAATTAGAAATTGATTAGTGTTATATGCTAATTTAAATTTATGTGATTTTATGGTAAATTTAATTAAAACTTGATTTGGTATGATTAAATTGGATTAAATAATGTTAAAATACATTAGTTCATGTAAATTACTCTTTTGCCACTTAGTGGATTATTCTAGGACCCCTTTTGTTGATTCATTTATGTTGGCTTTAGCACCTCTTCAGCCATTTTTTCTGGACCCAAACCATGTGAGAGGTAAAGAGTGGGGAGAAAACATGATTTTATCAAGAGTTGCTTGGAAATTTGAAGAAATTGAAGGATTAAGTGCATATTAGGCTCCCACACTTGAAATTGAAGACTTAAGGTAGAGAAACTCCCTTCTTGATCATGAATTTTAGTAGATTCTTGCATGGTTCATGATATATTGAAGATTAGAGTCAAGAATTGGTTTAAAGAATTGAATTGGAGCTTAAACCATGCATGTATGTTTACATTCTTGAACTTTGAAGTTGTTTTCATAAAATCCTCACATGCATGTCCATATTTGGGTTATAGTTCATGAATTCATCATGTTTTTGGAGGAATTGACTCATTTGGTCATGTATTGGAAGCTTTGATGTCAATGGAACACATGCATGTTACATTTAATTATGTTCTTGAAGTTATTGTTGAATTTGTGTTTAATTGACCTACCTTTGGGCTTTGATTTTGCAAATTGATCTTTGAAATATGTTATATTATGGGTTTTAAAGTGTTTTCCAAAAAAATTAGCCCAAAAGGATCGAATTTGATGCATTAAAAGTTGAGTTTTGAGCCTGAGGTTCAATCTAGAAATTCCAGAATTTGGACCCATGCTTGAGCATAGGACTTCACGCTCGAGCGTGCACTCTGAGTACATGCAGTCCGCTCGAGCAGAGAAAGTCACGCTTGAGCGTGAAATGCAAGTGCCCAGAAGTTCATGTGTTTTTGGTGTCCACTCGAGCGAAGACCTGAGTCTTACACTCGAGCGTAGGTCGAGCGCCCGTTGAGCGTAAATTGCATGCATCCAGTACTTTTCATGTATTTTACAGTCCGCTCAAGCGGAGGAAGTCACGCTCGAGCGGAGCTCCTTCGTCTGCTGTCCGCTCGAGTGTAGAAAGCCACGCTCCAGTGTGGACCTCTTTCTTAGCAAAACTTGAAAAATGTTTCGAAATACATCTTTACATCCTCATTCCATCCTAGGCATTCCTAGGTCATGTTTTAAGGCATCTTAATGGGGATATTGATGTAGAACCACACCGAGTCAAGTTAGGGGTTCAGTTCTTAAACCCAAGTGTGTAACTTAGTGTGTGTTCATTCTGTAACTGTAGGGTTGGCATCCAGGGACGCTCATTAGCTGCTTGTAGCCCAGTACTCTGTGAGTAACAATGTTGTAAAGATATATTCAATCATGAATATTTTCTGAATGATCAACTGTACTACTTTCTGAAATGATGTTTCTTACTGAATGAATGTTTGTCCTAATTGTGAACTGTATTCGTGGCATCCATAGCAATTTACTGTTATTGCACTGTTACTGCTATTGTCACAGAGATCTCTGTCGGTTCCCATGCTTGGAACCACTACTGTTACTATTATAATGGCCATCAACTGACTGTTTGGTCTGTTAAGACCTACTGCACTATTTTGCTATGGGATGTACCACATATGACTGTTATGGTTTCTAAGTGACTAATATGACTGTTTTAAATACTAAAAAGACATTCATTCTTAACCTCTTTGTGCGTATGTTATTCACTGGGCTTTAGCTCACTGTTTATATATATATGTAGGTGTCCAGGCACCGGATCGGAGCAAGGAGCGTTGGGTTAACCTCCCTTTTTGTGAAGCCAACCATCGTGCCTCACTTCGAGGTTCCAAGCCTGACCGAACCAAGGCTGCTTTTGGGGTGTTTTAGTTCCACCCATCTATCTCTATTTTGTAGCATTGTATAGACTTGTACTGTATAGTTATGGTGAAGGGATTAGGTTCGTAATCTGGATGTTATGTACATGATGACATGTAAATATGTTTTTCTTACAAATGTGAATATGTGTTGAAAAGACTTTTTGCATACAGACTGTCACAGCTCATTGGACATCTTTTTATTACTATTTTGGCTTCCGCTAGCCCATGTACTCTGTATTACTGTTATTACTGTTAAGCAGGCCTTCGGTAATCACAGATTACTGGCCGGTTACGGTGCTAAACCCATAGGGGTGGGTTTGGGTCGTGACACTAATGAACAAGCTTTGTGAAAAGTTTGGCTTCAAACAACACAATTCTTCTATGTATAATGCAACTACAAATGGTCTTGTTGAAGCATTCAATAAAACCCTTGGTAATTTGTTGAAGAAAGTTGCTCAAAATCAAAGAGAGATTGGCATGAGAGGATCAGAGAAGCTCTCCAGGCATATCGAACAACATATCGGGCTCCTACACAAGCTACTCCTTACACATTAGTGTATGGAATAGAAGTTGTGCTACTACTTGAATGCCAAATTCCATATTGAGGATTGCCATTCAAGAAGGTCTCACTCATGAAGACAATGGTCTCCTATGTCATGAAGAATTAGGAGCAGTAGATGAAAAATGGTTAGAGGCACAACAACGTTTGCAATGCTATCAAGCTCGCCTTTCCAAGACTTCTAATAAGAAAGTTCGCCTTGGTCTTTTCAAGGAGACTTGGTACTGGCTATGAGAAAACCTATTATCATCACACATCGGACTGGGAACAAATTCACCTCTAAGTGGGATGGACCATATGTGGTACAAGAAATCGATTCCAATGGTGCTTACAAATTGGTTGTTGAAGATTTCTTAAGAATTGGTCCAATAAATGGAAAATTCTTAAAGTGTTATTATCCCTAAACATCGAGGTACACTTCTTAACGCACGAGCCTACAACTGTATATTACTCCTGGCCCGCATGAGTTAAAACTGTGAAAAGGCAAACAATAAAAAAATTAGCAAAATTGAACTACGTTTGACTTGATCCTTTTGGGTATGTAGGCAGCTTGAGATTTTATTTGAAGTTCAGTCATACCTTCAAAAAAAAAAAAAAAAATGAGAGAAAAAAAAAAGAAGAAAAGATTGTGTGCTGCAACATTAAACTACGCTTGGTTTGATCCCTGTTTGGGTACGCAAGCAACTTGGGATTTTATTTCAAGTACAAAAAAAATAAAAAAATAAAAAAAAAATCTCATCTACTTTCTTGTGTATGATAAATGAACAATTCTAATCATTAAAAAAAAATTTATGAACTTTTATTATTCCAATAAAAAGAATGTTTATTATATCACAAGGTGCTATCCTTCTAAATAAATAAATAAAAGCCTAAAGAAAGAGCTTGAAATCAGTCAACTCACTCTGACTTGCTTCTAGTAACTCCTTCATCTTCTCTAAATAATGACTATCTCCATCATTCTTTGCCAAGGTGTTTTCAATGGAGAAATTTCTTCTTTCAGACCTAAAATCTCAGGTTGTAGTGTTGACAAAGTTTCTTCTTCCTTAAGAAGCCATGACTCCATCTCTTTTCTCTGAATCGTTAAGTTCTCCAATTCTTCTTTTAATTGAGCTTCTCTTAGGTTAATGTTTGTAAGCTTCGCATGAATGGATTGATTTTCTATGGCTCTCTCATTTTCCATTGCTTCAAAACTAGATAGATGATGATTTCCATCTACTAACAATTGTGCTTGAGACTCTTTCTCAACAGAAGAAGATCGCGTATTTTTGTAAACTCGTACATTCTGGAAAAAGGGTTCAACTAGACTTCTCCAAGGGAAGCGATCTACAGCATTGATTTTGTCCATTTCTTTTAGAACTTTTTAGCTTCTTTTTCAATAGAATCGAGATGATCATCTTTTGTGAGAGTCTACTCTATAGTAATGAAACATAGACAAATTGACAATCAGAGATAAGCGCCTCTCCTTTAAATGTTGAAACCACTAAAAAGGTAGGGCGTTTTGGCACTATAAGAAGCTGTGATCATAGATCTAAATCACGGTATCGGGTAACGTAACGGTATCGATCACGGAGTATCGGTATCGGTAGTATCGACCAGTAAGTATCGGGTATCGGGCATCGCGGCTATGAAATTTCAAAAATTATTAGCAATCCCTCTAAAACTCAATTTTATGCATTTTTTTGGACTCTTTTAGCCTTAATTTATCACATTTTAATCAAAATTTTGATATGTAAAGGCACTTTTGACTCATTTTCAACTAAATGATATGTATTTATTTTAGTCTCAAGCTTTTATTTGGTACTAATACAATGCTAACCTCCACCTCTCATCATAATGTTAGATAATTTTTCAAACAAAATGATTAAATGGGAAAATATGATTCAGAATTCGGTGCACATAATGTTGGACTCTGCAAAGAAACTAATCAACACATGGGAGACTGAAATAGAAAAACAAAGTGGGACAGCAAATATAAAGGTTGATGGGGATCTGCAGAGCTTTGCTTCAATATATATAAATGCTCCTAATATATATATATATATATAAATATTTGAACAATCATAAATATATATTAAAATATATTCCATTCCCATCCCATACCATAATATAAATAAAAAATAAACACAAAAAAATAAATAAAAATAAATAAATAAATTATAAACCGAACACAACAACTTAACAAGCAAAAGCATGACTTACTCAACCAAAAGAAAAAATAGAGCCCGACAAATACAAACAGAGCATGAGAGAACAAACCTTCAACGAAGAAGCTTGAAATCGGTGATGGGTTTGTGTTCGATTCGATGCTTCTCCTTGCAACACTTTACAAGATCGATGCCCCTGAGAGATGGATTTGGGTTTGATTAAGGATTTGGGTTTGGCCCGATTGAGGGTTTTTCTTTAGAGGTTGTTACACATTTATGGTGGTCCGTGAGTCTGTGTGTGTATTGCTTGAAGAAGACAAAAAAATTGAAGTGAAAGGTGCTTTGCTTTGCTCAATTATTTTTGCAAGTGCTTTGCTCCATTTTCAGTCATACCGGACTGTATCGGAACTATATCGCGCACATATCAGATTCAGGCCGATACGTATCGGGAATCTGCCATTACGGATGTGAAATTCATTCTCCGGTGAGTATCTGACTCGGCACTCCAATTTTCTAGTATGAACCGGCCGATACGGCACGTACCGGCCGATATTTAGAACCTTGGCTGTGATGGCATTTTCTCAAGCATGGTAAGATTCAAAGCTTTATCATGAACAATAGGTGTGTTTACTTTGTCAACATTTGAATTTTTGTGAACAGGCACATCAAAAAATTTGGGGCCATCGACAAAAACCCTGACTGCCTGTAGAGATTAAGTCAATCTTTTCAATGGCTGCATCACGTGTTTGCAACTACAAAAGGAAATAAACACAAAAATCATAAAAAAGGGGAAAAGGATATAATATAAACCAAAAGGGAAAAAAATAACGCATGGCTAAACTTACATGTTTTCCCAAATCTTCCAAATGTATAGAAGAGTTAGGCAGGTTGTTGAAGACATCTTCCACATCAAGATCAATATTCTCCAAGTCGGAAATGGTGCCTTTCTTCTTCAATCGCTTCCAATGACATTCATCTTTACTAGAGGTTCTTTCTTATTCACAAAATCTAAGATTTTCACTTTCCTTTATAAATTCCTCTATTGGATTTTGTGACAATCATGGATGGGAGCATTGTAGTAGGAATTTTTAATGAGATATTCTTTGTTGACATTGTGATGTCTTCCTTTGTAACCTCTCCTTCGAGCAGTAAAGTAGACAAAACAATCTTTTGGCTTTGGTTTTTATTCATCAAAGTAACTTTAGCTTCTTTCACCACTATTTTTGTTCGTGGAGAAAACAAGGAAATTTCTTCTTTTTTTTTTTAATCGCTCGAGCTTTAGGAAAAGAATGTGGAGATGCAATTTCTTTTCTCTTCTTTATTTGAGCTTTACCAAGGGAATTTGACTTGCTTTATAAAAAGTTTGATTGCCCTATTCAAAAATGGGCTTGGATGTTGTTTCCACCAATCAACATATTGCTTCGTGGAAAGGCTTTTTGTGCATAAATGAATTGTCAATTTGGCATTTGGTACCCATCTTGGTGCAAGATTTCAAAAGTTAGACTATTTCCTCTAAAGTCTTGAATTAATTTCCTTTTCCAATTTGCCAGGAATATCATGACAAAAATTGAACTGTCTACCAAATCTATAAGGACTGTAAGGCTCAACAATATACTAATTACCATGACGAAGAGTAACGTAACTCGAATAAAGACTAATAATGTAGTTAGTCCAAGAAACTGACTGATTCCCGTCGTCTCTGATTGACAACTGTTGATCCTGACATAATGCTAATGTTATCGGGTAACGTAACGGTATCGATCGCGGAGCATCGGTATCAATAGTATCGGTCGGTGCGTATCGGGAATCGAGTGTCGCGACAGTAAAATTTTAAAAATCATTTCATAGGTTTTTCAGATTTTTCTTTCCCGTACCGGTCCAAACAGGTGAGTATCGGCTTGTCGCGGCTTGTGTAACAGCTTATGTAATGGTTACAGACCGCTACGTACCGGGACTTGCCCAATTCTCTTATAATTTTTTTATCTTAGCACTATACCGGCATGTATCCATCGCGATGCTTCATTTTTTTTATATGAACTGTTCGATACGTAGCGTATCGACCGGTTTTTAGAACTATGGCCGATAGAGTCGAGGATCCTATTCCCTTGAGAAGTTGACGAGCATCTGAATAATTGAAGCATTTTTCCATCTTCTCACTAGCAAGGCTAGTCATACGAGAACCACATTCAGAAAGATCGGCTAAGAAATAAGTGTCAAAGTAAGTCCCAAGCCACACATCTGCATAATGGCTAGGAAAAGTTGCACCACATTAGCTCAGAGTTTAAGAAGATGTAACTTCTCTCAAACCATGCTAAATGCTTGAAAGCACAGGAACTGCTAAAGAAAATACTTCTCCTTAAGCATCATACTTGTTACTTTGAAGACACCTGGATGAATACAACTGGCCTCTTTATTTGGTAAAACAAACTTGCATAGCTAACAAGATAAACGAGCAACCAAGTATGCTTCTTCCCTTATATCTCTGTCAATGCACAAGTCATCAAAAGCACCCTCTTCTTCTTTTCAGCATTTCCCTGTTATGCTTTGGATGAAGCCAATAGGTTTTTTAGACATCCTTGGCTTAGTTGATCTTTTCTTTTATGTTCTCAGAGAAAGTTCTATATATCTGCTCGAGCCTCGAAACCAAAAGTTGACCTAATGATGGGTGGTAACTTGGGGCCCCTCATTCTCATAGCGAAGCTTGTGATACACCAAAAATAAGTACTTATAACTTAAGAAAAGATATGACTCTTTGTTTTTGCCGCAACTTGATAGTTCTTTTGCTAACGGTACAACTTTATCATAAAATGTACCATGAATAGGTAAACCACCGATCACGAGTATACCCCACAAGGAGATGGATATTTTCCCTAGTGGGTTGTGTAAAGTTCTTGCCGATAAGAACCAAAATTCACAGAAGGTCCAAATGAGATTTTCATCATAGTCATAGGTAAATACTGAAGCATAGACAGCACCATATATTTTTTCAGTGTTGAAAATCTCTTTATTTTGTGCAAGCACATCTTCTAGACACTCTAATATTTGAGAGTATAAGAAAATTCTCCGTTGTCATCGAAGGTCAAGGATTGGAAACAACCCTTGAACTAGGGGCAAGAAGGTCAGATGTCATCAAAGGAAGCTTGCATAGCTGGATGAGAAGCAGCCCTTAAACTAGGGGCAAAAAAGATCAGATATGCTCAAAGATTAAAAAATGGGTCATTTCTCAAGCCAATGGAGACTGGCAAGAAAGCCAAATCCCATAAATGGAGAAAAGAAAATTTTTGTTGAAAAACAATCGAGTTCATATCCATAACACTAGGGGCAAATTCAGATCAAATTGGATGGGCTCTTACATCATCAAGACTATTTCGTCAGGAACAATAGCCATTCTCATGGATTCAGATGGCCTAGAGATCTCATAATCGATCAACATGGACAAGTTAAACTTTTCTATCCTTGAGAGGCTCGCTGGGCCGAAAACCCAGAAGGGCAACCTAAGAAAAAGTTAGAGAAAGAAAAAGAAAAAGAAAAAGAACAAAAACTACAAAAAATGGAAACAGAGAAAAAAGAAAAACAAAAGAAAAAAAGAAAAGAAAAAGAAGAAAAAGGAAAAATGAAAAGAAAAAAAATATAGAGCTCGCAAGGTTGAAAATCCGGAAGGGCGGCTTTGGCAAAAGTTAGAGTGTAAAAGGAGAGAGTTAACACCCGAGTGCACCTTAACCAGGAACTATGTATGGCCTGATTCCCATATTTGGGATACGTAGGCAACTTCATCCGGAAGCTCGGCCCCAACCATTTTTGTCACGCCCCAAACCCGCCACTAAAAGTTTGGGCATGACCCATTCGAAGACTGACACTAAACCTGTTATACATATCATACGGGGCTTAAACGGAAGCATTTAATAATGTAAAATACGTAGAATAACATCCATTGAGCTATTACTAGCATGCCAGGATCACATACACGTACTCAGCCCCTTTACTGAGCGTATAACTAAACATTATTACAGAAAAGGGTCATATACATACATAGTCACTTGGATAGACAATTAATCAAAATTTTAACAAAACTTTACAGAAATGCATGGGCTTGGTCTGGGTGCCTGGACACACTGAGGTTGATAAATGAAAGGCGAGCACCAAGGGTTAAGACTGACCTCCAAGGTGACCACCTACAGAACAGACATAACACAAAGTAAGCCAGGCTTAGTGAATAATAGTACATAATAAAACGATGCTTAACTTAAAACATGATATATATTAATGAGTGTGAAATTGCAGGGTTCTCATAGTTAGTCTGATTCTGTACTAATTTCACAATGGTCTTGTTGGTTCACAAATTCACAGATTGGCCCTTGGCCTTGTGGGTTCACATATTCACAATTAACCTTTGGCCTTATAGATTCATAACTGAGATTCATAACTTCACAACTTGGGCCTTGGCCCTTTAAATTCATAGTTTCACACGTTGGCCCTTAGCCTTATGGTTTCATATTTTCACAAGTTGGCCCTCGACCTCATAAGTTCATAGTTTCACAAGTCGGCCCTTGGCCTCATAAGTTCATAGATTCACAAGTCGGCCCTTGGCCTCATAAGTTCACAAATTCACAAATCGGCCCTCGGCCTCATAAGTTCATAGATTCACAAGTATTCATAATTTCACAAGCTGGCCCTCGGCCTCATAGCTTAATAGGTCACAAGTTCACAATATTTCAAAAAATCATATATTCTCGAACCACAGTATTATTACCCCCGGGTAAGGGCCACAAACCACGGTATTATTACCCCCGGGTGAGGGCCACAAACCACGGTTTTATTACCCCCGGGCAAGGGCCACAAAGGTTCGTAACTTCACGATTTCTTTTAAAGCCTTCATAATTTTACATTGTTTCTCACATGGCACACATAACTTCTCTAACTCTTTTGATGTTTCCATAATTTCACAATATTCCTCACATAGTATACACTTTTGATGTTCCCATAAGTTCATAAATTCACAAGGTGGAGGTTCCTACTTCACAAATTATATCTTTCGACATCTTGTATCTTTCACATAATGGCCATAGGCCTCATGACTTTCATAGATTTACAGACCAAACCATACATATCATATCATATATAAACGGAAACAAAGTCATACATAGTAATGAAGCTTGAATCAAAACAAAATCAGAATTCTTATGTAACACAACAAAATAACTTCAAGTTCATATGGGTATACATAGCTCTTTTCACTTGTTCTGATTTTTCGAAGGTGACCATACTTACTTGATAACTTGTAATTGAATGGCCTGTGGTTCATTAATAACAAATAGTATACCCTCATATTTACATAGAAGCCGATCTTTCAAGAATAAACATAAATCCTTTGACGTAGTTCACTTAAGCTAATAATCGATAACATATAAAAGTAGACACAATGGTCTAAGCGTTCACATACATTAACGTAGTTAGCTTGCAATTAAGAGAGTGCCAATGGTAATCGTTGCATCATTCATAGGAGTTAACATAGTTAACTTAAGTTTAACTGAACGTTCTGATAGTTATTACTGAAAGGTAAACACAGTATACAAATTGTATGAGTCCAGAGATACGTGGATACCATACTTCCGTAATGCTTATACATTCCACTTGTTCATCATGAACCACTATAGCTATCCTGCAAATAACGGAATGTTAGTATTCTTGTCAACAGTACACAGAATGCACTGCCCAATAATACCTTTAGAGTTCCAATCTATATATTATTAACATACTTACTTGTAAGGAACAGGACGTTAACCATAATAGTCATTAACAGTAATTAAACGGACCACCACAGTACTACTATTCACAGTGTTTAGATGATAGGCCCGTCCCTGTAGCTAACCCTATACAATTCAATTCAACAACATTAACACAACCCAACATAATTATCACCATCCAATATAATCCATACTATTTACCATTATTCCACTCAATGCTACCAAGTATAATTTCACATAATTCCAATTAAATTGCTAAGGCTCAATTTACATCATGCACATCATCAACAAACCTTTCCCCCCAATCTCCTTCCCCACTAAGACATGATTCACAATGCTTAAAACAAGGTTCATTCGCAAATTTAAACATAATTTCCAAGCATCACCAAATTCCAATTAAACTTGCATATACATAATTCAATACCTCAATTTCATTAATCTACTGTCAATTTGGGTCAAATCTTTGGTTATCATCCTTAAGCAACTTAGGGTTTCAAGAAAAATATTGAGATTTCAAGAAATAATCAAACCTATTAACCCAACACTTTTATTCCAATTTTTCCATTGATTAACATCTAGGACTCATAATCCATCACTTAAACCCATCAATTTCAAGTAGTCAAACCCTTACCTCAATAATCAAGCAAAGAGATGAGCTTGAGAAGAAGCTTCCACAAATTCAAGTTCTAATCGGTTAAAAACATTGATCCTCCTTAGTTCTCCATCCTACATGCCAAAAACCATGGTGGTTTGTTGATCAAAGTAGAGGAAATCAAGGATTTGGGGCTAGGGTTTCGGACTTAGGCAAAGAGGAAAGAAGAGGAAAGAATAAAATATATGAAATGATCCAAAAATCTCGTTCTTAAAACTGCTGTCCCGTAATTCCAGCTCGAGCGGACTGATTCCCGCTCGAGCGTACCTGCCTTCAGCACAGATTTCGAAACTTTGAACAGGCATAACTCTTCCATCCGGACTCCATTTTAGGTCGTTCTTGTGTCCAAATTGAAGTCCCGGAAATAAGCTTTCCAATGGTTCTAACCTCACATCCAAATTCAAAGTGTGGAAAAAGAAAAGGGCAAAAGAGTGACGGCTGATCGTAAGGCAACTATCCGAATTAAATTCTTTGGTCCAATCTTACTTTACCATCATTTTACCACCTCAACCAATACCCCAAAATAAGATATGAACATTCCAAATACATTAATAAAATATCAAAAACGAGCCCACGTGCCTCAGAAGTACAACTCAACCTAGAGGCCCGCTCGAGCGCCCAACCTTACGGTCGAGCGTGCAGACTAACAAAGCCGTCCGCTCGAGCGTCAACTCCCCCGCTCGAGCGGAGAATTACAACTCCCAGAATATCAGGCCGTCTGCAGAATTGCTGAAAACCCCAAAAGTACGTTCGAGCGCTAACTACTCCGCTCGAGCGGAGGGAACATTTTCAGATTGGTTGGTATAGGTCACCAACTCCAGTTTCAAAGGTATAACTCAATAGATAGTTCTTCAATTCCAATGGATAAAGTTGAATTAAAACACATTAACCCCTAATTAAATAAGGATGACTTTTTGGGTCATTACAATTTTTAACCTGCTTGTCTCATCCATGTTGATTGGCTTATCCTTCTTCAACTCGGCTATCCTATCCATGTACAAATTGGCTCATCTTCGTGCTAATCTTCATTCAAAATCAGTTGTCCTATTCCGTTAGAAGATTTAGCTGCAAGACAATTTAAGTTTAGATCTGAGGTTGTGCATCTCAAGAGTTAATTCCTCGTTGGTCGGGTAGTGGCCATTTGCAAAAATAGTTTTTTGAGGTTTTTAGTAAAGCTGACTAATTTTCTTGAAAATTATTTCATTTTTCCAAAACTGGGCCATTTCTTGGATCCAAAAAAGGAAAGTTTTCAGTGCTCATAGCCTAACTTAGATGATTTCAAAGCAGAAAGTCGAACAAGCATGTTAATCTAACTTTCATGTTGGTCAAAATTGTTTTAGCAAAAGCCAAAAAATAATAAAAATGGTCAACGTGATGAACTAGGGGCACAATCAAGTCAGATTTTTTGTCTTTTCCCCATTGTCAACGTACTTGCCAGAAAAGGCACTGCTAAGGCTAGCAGCAGGGGCCAAAAGCTCTCTCATCCCCCAAGTAGCGATGTATCAACCCATGTATAAAGCATGAACTAGAAATCGAGCAACATATTCGACCCCCCATTATATGGTCCACAACTTCCAATTTATCCATCAACCACCCCGAGAAGGGATAAAAAATAATAAGAGAGATTAAAGAATAGAGAGATGTGCACTGAGAGAAAAAGTAAGGAAAGGGCTTTTCGGAAAAAATAGAGATTGAGGGCCAAAGTACAGGCTCCTCGTAAACCAATAAGTCTCATGCCGATGAAAAGCAAATATCCGAGTGTTGTGTTTGTTGTTTTTGTTTGTCTCGACTATTGTTTTGAGTGTAAGTAGATGTGTTTAGGTGATTTTTATTTTGTTTTTTCTTTGTTGAGTCACGTGGTGTACTGTGGTCAATCGTAGGCTCAATACTCGGTTAAGAATTCATTTTCAATTCCAATCTCAAGAAAATAAATCATTTTGTGCTCAGAGTGTCGTGTTATGGTCTACATGATCTGCAAAAAAGGATTCGTTCTTTCATAAAATTGTAGGGTCCAACCCAGGTCAAAAGAGTAAGCAATAGAACGGGGACCTATTTAAAGCTACATAGGTTCTGGATTGCAAAGCAAAAGAAAAGAGGGAAAATTGGAGCACCTGAGTTTGTTTCAACTTTAGGAAATTTTGTGATTGCATTCCGGATGCACCTTGTCAGCCCTTGTCATTTCTCCGGAGTATGAGTATACCTCAAGCTCAAGCTCAAGCTCAAGCTCAAGCTTGCTTCAAGTCAGAATGGCGATCAAAAGTGCTATCCTCGAACACCATCTCCCTGCCAGAGGCATCTTGGCTGCATTTGCAATGCTTTCCTATGAGACCAACTGTGACGATGGAAACTAGAGTTCGAATAACAAGACCTACAATGCAAATGTTTGGAATTTCTGAGACTAAAGTCTCGTTTGAATACCCAGTGGTGTATCCCCGGCTTGAAATCTGTATGGCAGCCCCCTAGGTTGAGGTAGCTTGTATGCGTCTTAATTATGGATACTGAACCAACCTAGTCTGTCACCCCATTGGAGAATAGGGAAAGTTGTGAATATGATCAGGAAGAAAAGCAGTATATGTGGCTTCTACATGTAGAGATTACCCCTTGCCAGCATTTGAGGGCCTTTGAACTGTGAGTTGAACGTAAGAGTTGGAAGAACACAAGAGGGAGATTCCCGTCAGAGCGGAGCGGTTCATCGCTACTTGCCTTATGAGGTGCTTTCTAAAGAACCTCTTTGTTTGTTTATTGAATTCTCTAAACATCATTCACTATATTGCTTGTCACACACATATCATATTATTTATCACACTTATTGCATTCATTTGCATCTTGCATTATCCTGTATCAGTTATTCTTTTACACTGAGCAGCGTTTAGGATCATTGTCCCATGGGGCTTTTCTCAGGATGCGTGAGACATGTTCCTGAGCAGTTTTTTATCTCAAGGTGTAAGGAGCATGACCCTGAGTGGTTTTTCTCTTCTCACGATTTCAACATGTTTGGAATTTATCTCAGGACACGTGGAACACGACCCTAAGTAGTTTTCTCGGGACCTCTTCTCACAATTTCAGTGTAGTTTGAGTGTTCCTTTCCTCACACGATTTTAGCATATCTGGAATTTATCTCAGGATGCATGGAACGCCACCCTGAGCCGTTTTATCAGGGCCTCTTCTTACAAGTTTTGCATGGTTTGAGTGTTCCATTCCTCACGCAATTTCAACGTGTTTAGAATTTATCTCAGGACGCATGGAACACAACCCTGAGTAGTTTTCTCAGGACCTCTTCTCATAATTTCAGCGTGGTTAGAGTGTTCCATTCCTTGCATAATTTCAGCGCGTTTAGGATTTGTTCTTCCTTCCCTCACGATTCCAAAATGGGTATTTCACCTTATTTCTCTACTACCTTATCCATCGCATCCATTACATCATACCATTTTATCGTCTGCATCCTTTCGATGTTAAGCTTAGTTTGGCATGGGCTCATACCTTTCCCTCCTTGAAACATGGTTTTGTCATGTGTAAGTACCCACTGAGGCCATTATTCAGGGTGTCAACACCTTTTCTGTGTTAGACGTGGTTTGTTTTGTGTCCATGCCCTTTCTAGGTAAGACGTAGTTCAGCCTGTGCCTTTTATTCACTGCATCCATTACATTCATTGCATCGTACTTTATGTTGTTGCATTTAGCATTTAGGATCACATTTTTCCCCAACAGATCATTCCTCACTTATGTCATACCACGCAACTACTTGTACCCTTTTTTCCAAAAACATGGTTCTGTTATGTGTAAACATCCATGCTGCGCTGAGGCCAGTATTGAGGATGTAGACACTTAGCCTGTGTTAGGCGTCGTTTGGCTCGTGCCCACTTTTTTTCTATATAAAATGTAGTTTGATTTGTATCTCCATTCCTTTATGGTATTCGTGTAGTAAGCACTACATGGTTTGATTATATTATTGCATTGCACTGCATATCATGTGCATCTTGCCCCTGAACTACGTTGGTTTGATTCTTTGCAATGGGATACGTAGGCAACCCTTAGGTTCAACCAATTACATTTGCATTTTGTTTGTTTACCCAAGTCTTACAGCCTTACCAAAATGGGTCGTCTTCGGGTTTTGACATTCACTCACATCATTTCATGACTTCGAGCTCTGTCAAAGAGAGGCAACTGTAGACACTCAATTTTTGACCACTCTTAAGACTTGGGCGCCTCAGGTTGATCACTCTATGATGAAAGTTATGTTGTATAAACGTTCGATTTCCTCAGTAAGAAGAGCTTCTAAATCCCAACCTTACACCCCATTTTTGCCCAAAACTATTTGGACCAAAAAAATTTTAGACCTTAAAACCCTCTTTTTCAAAATATTTTTTCAAATGTTTCCACGATGTTCCGAGGCTCGGATTTCATTTAAAATATTACAATTTTCGATAAACTGAGTAAGGACAAAGTGAAAATAAATGAAAGGGAGGTGAAATCTTTGAAAAATCTTTTAAACCATCTTATTTATAGGTTTGGAGTTGAAGAAAATTGGAGAGCGAAGAAAACTGCTTGGGGAAGAAGGTGGGCATCGGATAGAAATGAGCATCCTTCACAAAAATACACATATCTCTTTGTACACTTGGAATTTAGATATGAGATTACAACCATTGGAAAGTAGACTTCCGGGGCTTCAATTTAGACTCTTAAATGACCTAAAATAGACTCCGGATTAGAGAGATATGCCTATTTGAAGTAGATTTCCAAAAAAATATGCTTTTAAGAGTTTTCCATAGCTTAAAAATCACGTTTTGAAGTCCCAAAAATGGAGGGGGTATCCTCCCCTCCTTGTGCCTGTTTATTAGCTTAATTGCTCCATGTTTTTAGCTTACTCTTTTAGCTGTTTTTCCTTTAATTCTAGCACTGTTTTGGGCTAATTTAAGACTATTTGTATGTGTTAGTTTCATTTATGCTTTGTATTGCATGCTTGTAGTGTAATGGTCCACATAGGTTTGGTGGTTTAGGCCTTAGCCACCAACCTATTTGAGTTGATAGCATTTATTTCTTATTTTCCATACTTGTATTCACCTCTAAGCATCTCTATAATCTCTCTCCTTTCTTGGCCTTTTCTCTTTGTTTTGAGAGTTGCTCCAAAACAAGTATTGTTTAAGCTTGAAAGGTGATATAGTGCTTAACAGTTTAATCCCTTTGGGGGTTTATTACTAGCTGCATGATCTCCCTCTCATGCCTAAACAACATTTGGTTTGACATTTCTCTCTAAGAGTGGACTTAACGCTCATTATTGGACTTAATTGACTAATGAATGAAAGGTAATTTAAAAGAAGTAATAAATTGGGATAAAATGGAGCAAGTTAATAAAATGGTTTGGGTTCAATCGAAATTTAATTGGACCCGTTGAGTCTTGAAGCATTTCATACTAACTAGTGATGAACATGGTTCATGTTTCAACATCAACCACTTCCCTTAATCAATATCATGATAGGGAGGAGGTTCATGAGTCTTTCATTGTGTATTTATTGAAATTGTATCCCTTGATGCATAAGTCATCATGCAATGAATTTGCCTCGATTGATAGCTTACGAATTGAGCCTACCACTCATTTGAGCTATTTGATGATAAGGAGGGGTAGGGTGGACAAACATCCCTGAGAATGCTCTATTTGTACTTTGTTTGTTTTCTGTTGCAACAGGATAAACCCAACATTAGTGGCCGACGAATACTAACGATGGGTGGTAGCCACCATTTAGACTTCGCTACCACTTTTGTGCACTAGGCAAGATTACTTGTTTTTCTGAGCAGAAGCGAGGCTAAGGGAAAACAGTGCAAGTTTTTGGCTGCAAAACATAACTCTCTTGGCAGCAAAACAAACGCATTTTCGAGTGGAAAGTCCACTTGCATGCATAAGTCCTTTCATTGATCCTCGGTACCCGCTAAATGGTGGATTTGTAATTAATTAGTTAATTTCAAATTCCCTAATTTTGGTATTGTAATAATTAGCTAGAATAGCTTGTTATGTGTTGCATTTAATTAATTAGCTAGAACAGTTAGTTAATTTGTTATGTTGTAATAATTAGTAAATTAGTTAATTACTTAGTGTAGCTAATTTATTTTGGGTATTGTAATAGTTAGTTAATTAGGTAATTAATTAGCTAGTCCATTTATTTGGGCCCTCCTGCACGAGGGCAAAAATGTAATAATGTGTATGTCTTCCAACCCCACGTCTTTCTCCCTTTTATTTACTCGCTTATGATGGGTAGCTTAGAACATCTAGTTTCTTTTAGCATTTCCCATGTTTGCATCCATTTGTTTTGCATGCATTAGGTTCAGCTTATCATTCTAACTAAACATTGTAGTTTACATACTTCGTTGAAAATGTGTTGAAATTGCATGCTATCAAGTTGTTTCAAATGCCATATTGGTAGCCGAGCCTATTAACTAAATCTTGTATGTGTTGCATTAGGCATATTTTGTATTAGTTAGGACAATACATTTTTCTAACTAGTTTCTCTTTTGGCTCATATGAGATCACTTTTTCAAGTGATACATATTCGAAACAATTTTCTAAAACAAACTTGAAATCAAATGTTCCAATTTTTTTGCAAATTAGTCTATACTTATGTGCAACATATAGTAAGTTACTCTAATAATCAGAACAAGAGCATATAATGTAAATAAGAATCACATCATGATTAGTAGAGGTCGACCTTTGATTGGGCGAGTAGGGTGCTCAATTCATGACCTTCCCCTCTCGTGCCTAAGTTTCTGAGCCGAGACACTTTGGTGATGACAGATAAGTGGCCCTTGGCACAAGTTCCGGGTTTCCTAAATTTTCCAAAATAAAACATTTAGGTAGCGACTCTATATCAGGCAAAGCAGTTCATTTTTGGCATTTTTGATTCAAAATTGATTTTTCAAAAGATTTACCGGATTTGGACTCTTTTGTGTTTATTTATTTCACATTGCACTTGTGGAATCAGATTTAGAATCACGGGAGTCCGAACTGTGGGGCTAGTCGTATCAGAAAGGAGTACGAAAAGTCCAGCTGCAACACCCCACTCACTTGATCAAAAGATTGGCCTATACTAAACCATGATATCAGTTTTATTGGCTATATATGTTCATGTTCCGATTTATTTAATAAATCTTAAAATTTACTATGTGTAGCAAACAAGTATAAACTATGTCATTCATTTTTGAATAGTATGATTTCATGTATTTTTGCAAATTTTTGAACAACTCAACAAAAATTGAGTTCATAACATGAAAATCTATTTTATTCCAAATTGAACAACACAACCTCCATCCACTGACAATCATAGAGATATATCACTTAAGCAAATAACTTCATGGTAGAATGTGAAGCATAACAAGAAAACAAACACAAGTGGTATGCTAAAGCATAAAAATTTACATAGTTACCGGCGTCCCACGAATAGTTCTGAAACAAAGTTAATAAATCATGCATGATCTTAGATTCAAGATTCTAATGCAATACATACACAAAAATGCAACAAAAAATTCATCTACTAATACATAACATATGAATCATCTCAAGACATTGGGGTAGCGTATACAATCACATAGAAATTGATTAAACCCACAGATGTAAATAAGCTTAATTTTAATGTATGAAATATGAGTGCAAAATATGGATATGGTATGATGCTTATTTATAGATATAAATAAATAAATAAATAAATAAATGAAAAGGGATAGAAAGAAGTGAGGCGTGAAATTATTACAACATTGAATATTTACAACACCGAATAAAAGACGCGAGTTAGGGATTATTATAACAAATGACTATCTAACTTAAGCATAAGCTGGATCTAACAAATCAAACAACAACAACATAATAATAATAATAATAATCACTTTGCTTTTAAGCAATTTTTTTTTTTTTTTAAAAAAAATTAGACACACCTAACATAAATACACTTAAAAAGTATAATATTTGTGAAAAGAAAAATATTTAAGAAAGTCACTAAATACCAAAAACAAAAACAAAAACAAAACAAAATAAAAATTCAGATATTTTTCGTATTTCTGTGTATTTATTAATTTTTAAAAATATTTTTCACAAATATTTTACTATTTAGAGACATCTAAGTAAGATGCATCTAAAAAAAAAATTTCTTAAAATTTTAAAAATATTCACTAAAAACACACACACACACACACACACACACAAAAATACAAAAAATAAAAAACTCAATTTCTAATAAACTGAATTTAGAAAACTAAAACCAAACACACTTAATAATAATAATAATAATAATAATAATAATAATAATAATAATACATATATTTGAGAGAAGTGTGTGTGACGGTTTCATCCACCACCGCATGAAAACATATACTCCCTCTATCCCAAAATAATGGTCCCTTTTGAGGAATCCAACTTTTTTTGATAGTACAATTATTGCAATTTAAAAAAGTTGATCTTTCGAAATTACCCTTTTGATAGTACATTTTTTGGGAATAACAATGTCATAATTGTAATTTTTATATTGTTTATTAATTTAAAAGAAGGGCAAAATAGGTAATTTATATTATTTTTGTACTTGATTTTTAAAGAGGGACTAATATTTTGGGACAATGAAAAATGGAATAAGGGACTAATACTTTGGGATGGAGGGAGTATTATTATTATTATAGTATAATAACATAATAATATACAACATCATATAAATAATATATTATTATATTATTGGTAGTTGCTAATTTTTTAGTTATTTTCGAATGAATCCATCTATGTTCTTGTTTTCTATTTGTTATTTCTATCACAAGTCTTCCTTTCTTTATTTATTTTCCACTTTGTCACTAGCCACGCAGATATTGTCCCACATCTATTGTAAGTCCTCATAGGTAGTAAGGATAGGGTTTTCTATTCGGGTATGAGTGAAAGCAAGGTATGTGAAAATATGATAAGAAAGAAAGAATCTGAGAGACTTAAAGTTAACAGATCCTAGAACCATGAGTCGATTATTCAGAAGTAACTTTTCAGTCAGCTCTAGATCCACATCATTAGTTCTCATGCCTGATACAATAGTAAATGAAGAAGAACATGAATTTCAAGATTTAAAAATAGATTTCAGATGGAATATACCAAAAGTACCAATCAAAGAAATTTATAAAACAAGGTTTCTTAAATCCTCTTTCAATATTGATTTACAAGTAAAAACGGTTGGAAAGGTTTATGCCTTAATAAAAGTACATGAAACATGTCAAATATTAACTAAAGAATCTATTAAAAAACATAGATCCTTTGGTCACAATTTTATTCATATATGATAAGTACAAGTTGTAGTCAAACCACTATCTATTAAAGGAATAAATTCATCAATATTATTACGTCTTAGGGATGCTAGGTTCAAAAAATACCACACCAATATGTTATGTATGATGGAATCTGGTCTTCATCAAGGTCCAGTTCATTTTAATTGCTTTCTTGGTTTCACTTTGAGTCTTAGTGATCCCCACCTTTTGAAAGCTCTAAATTTAAATATTCAAACTTCTAGTGAATTTACTGATATGTTAGATGGTGCCCAATCTATTGCTTTAATATATCGTATCTATTGTAAATGCATAAAAACCAATCTAAATGTACATGCTTTAGTCAAATGCCCCAAAGATAAAACATTACTAATTCAAAGTAATATTGTTGATGCTAATATTGAAGTACCAAAAACCATACTTCGGAAAGATATATCTCTTCTAGAAAAATGGCTTACAATCAATGAAAACTATTCTCATAAAAATCATTATGATAACAATGATTCACATCGTATCCAACAATATGATGATGGATCAGTCCAAATAAGTTTTGATCGTTTAAGTTGTAGTCAATCTTCACGACATATTTTATGTAGTCAACCCAATGAAGAACATGAAATTTTTAGTATACCTTTATTTACTAGAAAATATAGAAACCTCCTAACTACTCATAGTAAATTAAAAGGTATAAACACTTCTTCTTCATCTCAAATTAGTAAGCCAGTTTATTTAACACAAACTCATATTCATGAAAATGATAATGCATCTCAAGGATCACCAACCCAAATTGATTTTGAAGTCGTTCATCCGGTTAATCCACAATTATTAACTATTAGTAACAAATTTAAACCTAATTTTGATAAACTATATGATGGTTTTAAATCTAAAGAAAATAAGTCAAAAAGACATGAATATATGAATAATTATACTAAAAAACAACAGGCGACAATACTTAAAAAATGGCATAACTTTATGAACAAAATCCGTATTGACGTTAAATTCTTTGATTATCTTGAAAATTATGACCAAAAAGTAAATACTATTACAAAAACTAAATGGAAAACATCCTCTAATACTATAATTTCTTCAAGTCATCCTCCTGTAGAAACAATCCTCATTGAACATAAAGGGCCAACAATTAATGCTTCTCCTTTCAAAATACCTGGTGATGAATATGAAATTAAAAAAGTTATTGAACAAAAAATTTATACTAATTAATGTTTAAAAACTATAGGTAAACAATTAGCCAAAATTGAAACCATGTTTGATGATTGCTCAAATAGTCATACCTCAACTGAAAAAACTCTTGAGAAACCACTTATTAACCAAGTGATAGGAATAAATTAAGATTAGTCACCCAAGATACTCATACAGTTGATGTAATTAAACCAATATTTAACAAATTAGCTACCAAACCTTCAAATGATAAAGTTATAGCAATCATAACTCAACAACCTCCTTTAATTACTAATCATGGATCAGATACTTCTGCGGATAATGAAATTAGTCACCTAGAACAACAATTCCAATCAAAAAATCTTAATAGCATAGTACTTCCAAAAATTAATCCTAATACTCTTACCAAAAATTGGTGGACTAAACCCACACCACCTGATCTTCAATTTGAAAAAACCAATATTAATAATCAATTTTATGTTTTTGCTAAAAAATTATATGAATGGAATATTGATGCTCTTAGTGAAAATCAAATCATCCAAAAATTAAATCACATGTCTGTGGTAGCTAATAGCTATCTCAATAATTATTCTGACTATACTCAGGCTGAAATAGTCTCTCTTTTTACCTTTGGTTTTACTAGCATGCTTAAGTCATGGTAGGACAAATATCTCACTAATGATATGCGTGAAACTATTCAACACGCCATGCAAGTTGATGAAAATGAATTCCCCATCTTTGATGAAGAAATAGGCATGAGTAAATCAGATGGAATTAATACTTTAATATTTACAATAATCAAACATTTCATAGGAACACCTACTAATGTTCATTCATGAATCCATGATCAACTTAGTAATCTAACATGTCCAACACTAAGTGATTTTAGATGATATAAAGATGTTTTTACATCTAGAGTCATGCTTTGAGATGATTGTACCAAATCATTTTGGAAAGAAAACTTTATTAATGGCTTACCTAATCTTTTTGCTCATAAAATTAGAGATGTCCTTAGTCAACCTACAAGAATTATTGAGTATGACAATCTAACATATTGTCACGACGCAAACCCGTCCCTATAGGTTTATCATCATAACCGGCCAGTAATCTTGGGATTACCGAAAGCCTCTAAAACGGATAAACAAAATAAAGGGCTAGCGGAAGCAAATATATAAAAGACAATGTCCATAGAGCTGTGCAGACATATATGGGACATAAAAATTAAAAATTATATTCACATATAAATAGTGACATCATATATACATATCATTGTCTTATGTCACCCTTACATATAGATGAACAAAAGTCTTATCCAAGCAGAAGAAAAGGAAAGATAAAAACAAACGTCACGTGCACAAAACTTAATCACTTGACCCACTTGGGAACCTCCTCGGGAGGCACATTAGTTGGGTTGACAAGACAGAACTCTAGGCAACAACTTAAGCCTGGTCCCGCACTGGATCTCCTACATACATAAATAATATAGTGAGCTGGAGACCATTGGATAACAACAGAGTAAAGGGTCTATGAAGATGTTCATCATAGATTCAGAAATTTGAGTTCATATCGAAAACAAATTCAAATTCACATACTTATACATATTTTATAAATAGTTATACGCGGTACATTCATTAGCTAACATATTAGATTGGTCATAAGGACCCACGTGTAGAGTAAGTGGTCATTAAGACCACAGTTAGTACCGACGACCATCTAGGTGAACATGTTTGTGCGCATGTAGCCATGGTATTGTTACCCTCATGTGAGAGTCACATGAACATAGGCCACGGTATTGTTACCCTCAAGCAAGGGCCACGTGCATATTGGCCACGGTATTGTTACCCCTAAGTGAGGGCCACATGAACTAAGGATGCAACAAATATATTTTAGAAAAATGGACATTCATTCATAATTCATAAAATTGCATTTCAGAAAATAGATCATATCATTTCAGTTAGAAAATAATTATAGTCAAGCATAACTTTATAAAGTTATTACTCACACATGGCTCCATAACAGATCACTTGCAAAAAAAAAAAAAAAAAAATCAATCAGGCAGGTGTTAACACGTGACCTACAAACACATGACAGATACACTTGAACACATGTCCCAAAGGTGCTTATTAACTTATCATTATCCTTTCTTGTTGTGTTTCCATTTTTTATCCTCATTATTGTGTCTTAATCATGGTCTAGAAATGCCTTAGATGCAATGAGGATGCAAATATGCACTTGAAATCACTATGTAAAATTTCCAGAAATAGGGCAGTTCGCTCGAGTGAAAACTTTGTCGGTCGAGCGATCCATCAATATGCAAAAGGGTCGCTCGAGCCATCTGCCAAGACTGCAAAACTATTGGGAGCTTGATTTTTATGCTCGACAGTCACTCGATAGTTGCTCAAGCCAAGTACTAAGTGAAAGAGGGTTTGCTCAAGCGCACACTTGGTCGCTCAAGCCACCGCGCAATTGTCTGCAAAACTACTGGGAGCTTGCAATTTACGCTCGAGCGACGGATTCATCGCTCGAGTGATGCCACCAAATTTTGGAATTTCTAGATTTCAGTTCCAAGTTCAAAGCCAATTCCATTGCACAAAATCATATTCTTTTCGGCCAAAACTTAAAAAAGCACTTGTAAACTCATAGAACTTCATGAATTGAAAGTCATTTCGCAAAATCAAGACCCAAAAGTAATTCAATTGTTCAAAAGCAAGGCTTGAAAGTTGGAATACATGATATGCATGTAATGACATGAATTCCTTGCTTTCAAAACATGAACTATTGAGGTAATTTGTCATGAAACTTCATGAATTCTCAAAATGAAGTCACGATGAACACATACATGTGAGAATTCATTGAAATCAAACTCAAATTGTGATGAAATAGACATGCATGCATGAAATGCTCTTCTTTTCTACTCTTCAAGCTCAATTCTCATGTTTAAACACTTAAACCTCTTGAATTCATTCACTAATGTCTTGAATATAAAGGTTAAGAGTATGATTCTTACCTAAAGTTCCCAATTCCCTTGAATTCTAGTAATCTTTAGCAATTCTCCCTTTATCTCCTTGAATTCAATCTCTCCCTCCCTCTCTCTCTCTCTCTCTCTCTCTCTCTCAAGGAATGAGGATGAAGTGGATGTATGAGAGAGTTCTAGAGTTGTATTGGCCTTATATACCTTGATTAGCTTAGGCTAAGTAATTGTGATTAGAGCTAACGTAAGTCAACTTAATAATTACTTTATTCTAATTATTTGATTCTGAATCGAATTCTAATTAAACTTACCATAAAATTCTACAAATTCTAAATAACACATAGACTTAGTTAATTTCGTGTTTGAATGCCAATACGGCCTTCGTGTTCGGATTCTGATAAGGCCCTCAATTAATAGTGCAAAGCAGAATTCTGAACAGATATTCATACTACAAACAGATATAAACACAAACAACACATGACACATACAATTAACTTCTGATTTCATCAGAATTACTTGTTAAGCATTCTTAATTAAGGATTATAGCCACACGTCAAGGTTATTATAGTCTTCCCCCCTTTAAAGAGTTTGGTCCTCCAAACTCAAATTACATTCATTTCGGAAGAATGCTAGGTCTAGAAGGAACAAATTTGGATATCTTTTCATCATGTTTTCTTCAGTTTCCCACGTGGCATACATTCCTCCGTGATTTTTTCGGTCAACTTTCACTAACGGAATTTCTTTGTTTCGCAATCTTCTAATTTGGCGGTTTACAATTTGGATCGGTCGTTCTTCGTAAGTATAATCATCTTTCAGAAGCACATGAGTTGGCTCAATCACATGTAATGGATCCCTCAAATAATCCTGAGGCATTGAGACATGAAAGATATTGTGCATGCTCTTCATAACTGGAGGTAAGGCCACTTGATAAGTCACTGGATTGATTTTCTCAATAATCTCATGCGGTCCGATGTATCGTGGTGCCAACTTACCTTTAACTCCAAACCGTGTCTGGTCTTTCATCGGAGTCACTTTAATGAACACATGGTCACCGACTTTATATTCTCTGTCTCTTCTCCAGACATCTACATAACTCTTTTGATGACTTTGAGCAGTTTTCAATCGTTGGTGTATCAGTTTCACTTTCTCAGTCGTTTCTTGCACAAGTTTTGGTCCCAATAGAGGTCTATTGCCTATTTCAACCTAACAAATCGATGATCGGCATTTCCTACCATATAAGGCCTCATAAGGAGCCATACCGATACTTGCGTGATAGCTGCTGTTGTACACAAATTTAGGCAATGGCAAATAAGTTTCCCAATTTCCTTGGAAGTCCAGCACGCACATTCATGGCATATCTTCCAAAGTTTGAATGGTTCGTTCTAATTGTCTAGCTATCTGTGGGTGATAGGCACCACTCAATCTCAATTTGGTTTCCAAAGCTTGGTGCAAACTCTACTACAATCTTGAGGTAAACTTAGAGTCTCTATCAGATACAATAGACACTAGCACCCCGTGTATTCTCACAATCTCATCAATGTAAATATTAGCCAATTTATCCGTATTATAAAAAGTTTTGACAAGTAAGAAATGATGGATTTAGTTATACAATCAGCAATGACCCATTTCCATTCTGAATCCATACCTCTAGAAGAATGAGATAGTCCGACAATAAAGTCCATCATGATATGCTCCCATTTCCATTCTGGTATTGGGAGCAACTGAAGTAATCCAACAGGTTGTTGATATTCGGCTTTCACTTTTTTGTAATACAAACACTTGGCCACAAAATCAACACTACACTTTTTAATTCCAGGCCACCAAAAATTATGTTTCAAATCTTTGTTCATCTTCATATTTCCCAGATGCATAGCAAATTTAGAATTGTGTGCCTTTGTCATAATACATTTTATCAGTTCCAAACAATCCGGTACACAAAGTTTACCCTAATATTTCAATACATTGCCCTCAAACACAAATCCCGATCTTGGTTTTGATTCAATCTCATCAACAATCTTTTTCAGTAATTCATCTTCTAACAATTTTTCTTTAACTTCTTCAATGATTGTTGGCTGTGCAGAAATAGCAGCTAAAATCCCTCTCTATTCACATAAGACAATCTCAATTTCATTTCTTTCTAGCTCATACAGCAAATTCCTTCTAACTAGTGAGTAAACATGCCAAATTCCCAATGGATTTCGGTTTAAAGCATCTGCAACTGCATTTGCCTTTCCCAAATGATACAGAATTTGCAAGTCATAATCATTTATCAGCTCGAGCTATCTTCTTTGTCTCATGTTCAATTCTTTCTAAGTGAAAAACTATTTTAGGCTTTTGTGGTTGGTGTATACTTCACAAGTCACTCCATACATATAATGGTGCCAGATTTTTAGTGCAAACACCACAACTGCAAGCTCAAGATCATGGGTTGGATAGTTCCTTTCATGTGGTCAAAGTTGCCGAGAACCATACGCAATAACTTTACCATTTTGCATTAGTAAACACCCCAAGCCTTTGTATAAAACATCACTATAGATTTGGAATCCATCTGTACCATTAGGCAGTGTTAGAATCGGTGCAGTTACTAATCTGGTTTTCAATTCTTGGAAGGTAGACTCTCTTTGGTCACTTTAATCAAATGGTGTGTTTTTCTATGTTAACCGAGTTAGTGGCGTAGCATGTTTGGAAAAGTCTTTCACAAATCTACGATAATAGCCAACAAGACCCTAGAAACATCTAACTTTTGTCACAATAGTCGATCTTGGCCAATTCACAGTAGCTTCTATTTTCTGTGGATCAACATATATGCCATCTTTGTTGAATATATGCCCAAAAATGTTACACTGTCAAGCCAAAATTCACATTTGGACAATTTTGCATACAATTTCTTTTCTTGTAGAGTCTGTTGCACAGTTCTCAAATGGTTTTCATGGTCTTCCCTGCTTTTAGCGTAAATCAAAATATCGTCAATAAACACAACAACAAACTCATCAAAAAACTATTTGAAAACCCTATTCATTAGGTCCATGAAAGCGGTTGGTGCATTAGTTACCCCAAATGACATCACCAAAAATTCATTGTGTTCGTATCTAGTTTGAAAAGCTATTTTCTCTATCTCTTCTGCTTTAACGTTTAACTAATGGTACCTGGATCTAAGATCTATTTTGGAAAATACTTAGGCTCCTTGAAGTTGGTTAAACAAAGCATCATTTCGGGGTAGTGGGTATTTTTTTTTCACAGTTACTTTGTTCAATTATCGGTAGTCTATGCACAATCTCAAGGTCCCATTTTTCTTCTTAACAAACTAGACTGGAGCACCCCAAGGTGAAGTGCTCGGTCGAATAAACTTCTTGTCTAATAGTTCCTGAAGTTGGACTTTTAGTGCTTTCAATTCAGTTGTGGACATTCTATATGGGGTTTTCGCAAATTGATTGTGTTCTAGGTACTACTTCAATTTTGAATTCAATTTCTCTATCTATCAAATCTCCAGGTAGTTCATTAGGAAAAACGTCGGGAAATTCACAGACTATAGAAAAAGTTTCCATACCAGGACTATCAGTAGTCACATTTAACACACAGTACAGATAACCCCTACATCCCTTTCTCAGCAATTTGATGACTTTCATAGAAAAAATTATATACGGGGGAAGAACCACACCATTTCCACAAAATACAAATTTCGGTAACCCCGGTGGCTGAAACACAACAGATTTAGCAACACAATCAATAATAGCATGATACTTGGTCAACCAATCCATACCCAAGATGCAATCAAAATGATCAATAGCCACAGAGAACAAGTCTACATATAACAACACATCACCAATCATTGTTCATTGGCTCAAATTGCACTAGAGAAGGCGGAGGAGGTAAAGGTTGTTGTCTTTGTTGTTGTCTCATGGATTCGGTTAAGGCCTTAAGCATTCGTTCCATTAAGTCCATCCGAGCATCGAAGGACTCAGTCACATCATCATTTCTTGTTCTCTCCATTTGATATAAGTAAACAAAACGATAATACACACAGGCAAATAAATCTTTTCACAGTCTTCACAATGTTCAGTTATGTTCAAATGATTATCACACACACACTCACACATACTGATGCAATGTCCCTAATTCTTTTCTAGGACATCTTGTAACTCATATGAACTCATGTGTGCGATATAACATGTGCTATAATACCACTTTGTCACGACTCAAACCCGCCCATATAGGTTTAGCATCATAACTGGCCAATAATCCTGGGATTATTGAAGGCCTCTGAAAAGGATAAACAAAATAAAGGGCTAGTGGAAGCAAATATATAAAAGACAATGTCTATGGAGCAGTGCAGACATATATGGGACAAAAATTTTAAAACTTATATTCATAAATAAATAGTGACATCATATACACATATCATTGTCTTACGTCACCCTTACATATAAATGAACAAAAGACTTGTCCAAGCAGGAAAAAAAGGAATGATAAAAACAAACGTCACATGCACAAAACTTAATTACTTGAACCACCTGGGAACCTCCTCGGGAGTCACATTGGTTGGCTTGACAGGACAGAACTCTAGGCAACAACTTAAGCTTGGTCCCACACTTGATCACCTACATGCATAAATAATACAGTGAGCGGGAACCCAGTGAATAACAACAGACTAAAGGGTCTATGAATGATGTACATCATAGATTCAGAAATTTGTGTTCATATCAAAAAAAGATTCATATTCACATACTTATACAGATTTCATAAACAATTATATGTGGTACATCCATTAGCTAACAGATCAGATTGGTCATAAGGACCTACATGGAAAGTAGGTGGTCATTAAGACCATAGCCAGTACCCACGTACAGAACAGATCACTTGTAGAAAACAGATCGATCCCACAGGTGTTAACACGTGACCTACAAACACATGACATATACACTTGAATGCATGTCCCAAAGGTGCTTATTAACTTATCATTCTCCTTTCTTGTTGTGTTTCTATCTCTTATCCTCATTGTTGTGCCTTAATCATGGCCTAGGAATGCCTTAGATGCAATGAGAATGCAAATATGCACTTGAAATCACTATGTAAAATTTACAGAAATAGGGCAGTTCACTCGAGTGAAAACTTTGTCGCTTGAGCGGTCTGTCAATATCCAAAGGGGTCACTCAAGCGCACACTTGGTCACTCAAGCCATTTGCAAAGACTGCAAAACTACTGGGAGCTCAATTTTCATGCTTAATGGTCGCTCGATAGTCACCCAAGCCAAGTACTAAGTAAAGGAGGGTTCGCTAGAGTGCACACTTGGTTGCTCGAGCCACCATGCAATTGTCTGCAACACTACTGCGAGCTTGCAATTTACACTCGAGTGACGATTTGGTTGATCGAGCGATGCGATCAAATTTTGAAATTTCCAGATTTTAGTTCCAAGTTCAAAACCAATTCTGTTGCACACAATCATATTCTTTTGGGCCAAAACTTAAGAAGGCACTTGTAAACTCATAGAACTTCCTGAATTGAAAGCCATTTCCCAAAATCAAGGCCTAAAAGTGATTCAATTGTTCAAAAGCAAAGCTTGAAACGTTGAATACATGACATGCATGTAATGATATGAATTTCTTGCTTTCAAAACCTGAATTATTCAGGTAATTTGTTTTAAAACTTCGTGAATTCTCAAAACAAAGTCAAGATGAACACATACATGTGGGAATTCTTTGAAATCAAACTCAAATCGGGATGAAATAGACATGCATGCATGAAATGCTCTTCTTTTCTACTCTCCAAGCTCAATTCTCATGTTTAAACACTTAAACCTCTTGACTTCATTCACTAATGTCGTGAATATAAAGGTTAAGAGTATGATTATTACCTAGAGTTCCCAATTCTCTTGAATTCTAGTAATCTTTAGCAATTCTCCCTTTATCTCCTTGAATTCAATCTCTTACTTTGGTCTCTATCTCTATCTCTCTGTCTCTGTCTGTCTGTCTGTCTCTCTCTCTCTCTCTCTCTCTCTCTCTCTCTCACGTTTCCTAGCTCAAGGAATGGGGATGAAGTGGATATATGAGAGAATTTTAGAGTTGTATTGGCCTTATATTCCCTTGATTAGCTTAGGCTAAGTAATTGTGATTAGAGCTAAGGTAAGTCAACTTAATAGTTACTTTATTCTAATTATCTAATTCTGAATCAAATTCTAATTAAACTTACCATAAAATTCTAAAAATTTGAAATAACACATAGACTTAGTTAATTTCGTGTTTGAATGCCGATAAGGCCCTCAATTAACAGGGCAAAGCAGAATTCTCAACAGATATTCCTATAGTAGACAAATATAAATACAAATAACACATTACACATGCAATTAACTTCAGATTTCATCTGAATTACTTGTGAAGCATTCTTAATCAAGGATTGTAGGCTAATCACAGGTTGAGGTTGTTACACATATGGTGATATAATTAGTACCAATCAAAAAGAAGGATTGAAAATGTATATTGATATAAAACTTAGTCAAAAAGTTGCTAAAGATAAATACAAAGCTAAATATGAATTAGGAAATTTTTGCGAACTATATGGTCTACCTCTGATAGCACCGTTGCGTTGAAAACATAATAAGCATAGTAAATCTAAACTTTCACATAAATCACATAATAAATATCACAAAAAAAAAAACTCATCTAATAAATCACTTGATAAATATTGTGATAATCCCAAAAAGAAGTATCACAAGAAATCCAAAAATAAGAACTTTAATAAATAAATAAAAAATCAACATCCACTCAAGATATCACTTGTGACAATTGTGAAAAAAATGGTCATTATTCTAATAAATGTAAAGTAAAAGAAAAACTAAATCAATTACAAATTTCTGAAGAAAATCAAAGTGAAATATTTCAAATCTTTAAGTTAAAAAAATATCCAAGATCAATCCCATCAATCTAATAACTCTTCTAGTAATTACAATAGTGATACTTCTGATTACCCTTTTCCTTGTAATGATACTGATGATATAGCGATCCTGGGTTTTATCCCTTGTTGTATAGTGATCCAGACTTGGTTCAGTGGATGTTAGCAGTTGTTTATATCTTGTTTACATCCTTTCATACTCCGTGTTTGAGTTATAGGATGTGTTGGGCATGTTTTTTACATGTTAGTTGTGTTTGGGAGTCAAGACTTGCTGCCCAGATCTCTGGACCTTCGCTCGAGCGAGCAGTTTGTCGCTCAAGCGAGCTTCTTGTTTTGGTACTTCGCTCGAGCCAGGGTTTCTTCGCTCGAGCGAGAGTTGAGTTTTGTGTTTGGTGGATCGAGCTAGAGTGGCTTCGCTCGAGCGAGCGATTGCGTCTGGTTCTAGACCTAAGAGTTGCATTTCTTGGCTCGAGCGATCTAGTTTGTTCTTCACTCGAGCAAGCAGTTCGTCGCTTGAGCGTGCGTCTGGTTGCAGACCTGAGGGTTTGAGTTATTGGCTCGAGCGAGCATTTTGTCACTCGAGCGTGCTTCTGGGTTGTTGGCTCGAGCGAGACCTTCTTGGCTTAAGTGAGAGTTTTCTGTGTCTGGTCGCTCGAGCGACCAAGTCTTCGCTCGAGCGAGCCTATTTTCTATCAGCGGACAGCAGCGATTTTAAACATCACTTTTTCATTCCCTTTTCTTTTCAAACCCTAGATCCGAGACCCTCTCTCTCTAAACTTACTCTCTCTCTCAGATTTGATCTCTCTAGAGTGTGAATCTACCCTAGGGCCTTTGTTAAAAAGATAGAGGGTGTTGAGATCTTTGTTTTAATCTGAAAAAGTTGGGATTTGGAGCACGTTGGGCTTTGGTCTTCATCTCCATTTGAGCTCAAACTTCGAGGTAGGGATACCCTACTCCTCTTTATGAGCTTTGTCTTTGAATTTTAGCATTTTGGTATGTTAGGGGTTGTTGGGTAATTTATGAGAAAGTTTGGGTCTTTTGTGTAAATTTACAAAAGTTGGGGGTTTTATTTACAACAAACCTATATGCATGTTTGGCATTGAGAAATGAGTTAAAAGATGGGTTATGGATGAATAATGGAACCTTAGGGTTGTTGTGTAATTTATGGGATTAATGCCCTAATTACTTTGATAAATTAATTTGAGAAGTGGGAAATTGATTTGAGAATGTTGGAATTGGTAATGTATGGGATTAAAGGGTGCAGTTGGATTAATTATCACTCACCTAATTAAAATGTTGATTATATCCATTTGGTGCATTATTTTCGGTATAGAAATAATTGCTTTGGGCTATCGGTGGATGATGCATGATGATTAGGCAAACTAAAACTAATCGATTGAGCATGCTATTGAACATAGCGATTGGAATAATACATTAATTTTATGTATTGATTGATTGATTGATTGTATATGACCTATGTGTATACACATTGTTTGTGTGGGAGGAGATAGGGGATGTACTCCACGGTTTAGAGGAAGATAAGGGATGGACCTCTAAACCAGTTTTTGTGTGATATTGATACAGCACTACAATGTATATCAAGTGTTGATTATGGAAGTATTTAAATTGATTTGATATAGCACTAAAATATATATCGTTATCAATTGTGAAATATGGAAGTGTTTCTATGTTATGTTGATACAACACTGGAATGTGTATCCTCGGTAAAGTATGGAAGTGTTTTAAAGATGAGTTGCATTCTCATTAAATTATTTGGCTAAGTGTTGAGACTTGTTTTCAAACTTAAAGTTGAAAAGGAAATGGGAGATGAAATGTAACATGGACTTAAGGTCATGAAAACAGAATGTGACATAAGTGGATGTATCTGTGTTGACCATCTATCAACTACTAATCTTTTAGTCATTGTCCATAGCTGGTTTAGTGTATTTCTATTGGGCTATGGCTCACCCTATATGGGACACCATTTTCAGGTACAGGTAGCATGCCACCTCCAAGGACATAGCTTGGGAGGCTAGAGGCAGGCAGACTTTTGTTGTGATTATCTTTTGATGTATTACATGTAATTTCAAGCCAAGGGCTTAATGTGTATTTGAGTTAGCACTCTCTTTTTGTAACCAAGTGTTAACTTGGAAAGTTGTAAGCCCATAGGACATTTGCTTTTGTTGTTAACATGAAATACTTTTTGTAAAGAAATACTCTAATAAATAGAATGATGTTTATTCCTTGTATTAATGCATGTCAATAATGATGAGTTTAATGTATTATTTTTTTGAGGGCGTTACAGATGATGATCAAACAGAATTAGATTGCAATGATACCCGTTGTAAACAAATTAATGTCCTTAAGAAATCACAACAAGAAGAAGATCCACTAATTGAATTAATTAGTAAATTAGAAGATCGAAGAATTAAAAAGAAAATATAGTGACAAATTAAAATCTTTATTAATCAACACAAATAATAAACTACATCAAGATAAACCAATTCTGGAATGTGTACAGAAGCAAGTCGCGACAGAGCATTTGTAAGCATTCAAAATTTTAGCCAATTGTAAATTGCCACGTGTTATAAAGACCTAAAAAATATGACAATTATTGGTAAATAACATATTACCTTGTGTCCAAAGGTTTTAATTCTATATACATGAATGGTCATATCACAAGTTGCCACATGTCAAAGTGGTACAGTTTTCCGGATGACAACCTTTGGATCAATCAAAATAAGCCACTTGCTACATGGACTTGTAGGAAAAAGGAAATAAATATTTTCTCCAACCAAATTGAACTACATGTCTTCAAGTAAATATTAATTTTTATCTCTTTAAATAAATAAAATAAAGAGATAATTATTAAACAAGGTCTATTTTCATCAAGACTCCTCTCCACCCATGCCTATAAGTAGGGGTGACCTACAATCAAATTGGAGATACATACATACATCAAACAAGAGGGAGCTCTATAGATCAAAGCTTCAGGTCTCGAAGAACTTCATTGTTCAATCGTCATCATCTTCTTTTATTAAATTGGAGAAGTTTTTGCCGTTTGATTAGGGATCAAGGTATTAAGCTCCTGAGTCAATTGATTTTGTTTCCATCTTCTTCACTCTGTTTGGAGAGGACTTCGCCGTTTGATTCATGAGTACACTGCACTTGAGTCAACCTTTTGAGAAGAAGAATCAGAGGATTTGTTTTCTTTGATTAGAAATTTATTAGAGATTGTACTCGCTTTATTCAAAATCAATAAAGTTGAATATTTGTGACAACAATTGTCTATGCTTATTTTTAACATGAATTTTGTGTGTACACTAGTATTAATACCAATATGCTTGCATATATAATTATTAAAATTTATTTACATAGACTAAGACATAAAGAAAATTAATACAAACTCAAAAATATAAAAATTTGGTCTTGTTGCTTTCTAATTTAGAAAATTCAATTTACAATAAGAATAAAAATCACCCAATCTATTAAAAAAATATAAAAATTAAAAAAAAAAATTAAACAATTACAGTAAAATGTGAAATTAAATATTGTTTTATGACATTATTAAGAGTAAATTTACTAAATAAGTTTATATTTAATTTGTGGGCACCTTTAATTTGGATTGTGAAGTTAAATTAGTTAGTTTGGACCTTTATTTTAAGTGTTCTAACACCATAGAAGTTGAAATTAATTGAGAGCTCACACTACAACAAAAACTTCATTTAGTGGCACTATGTTAGTGTCAGTTTTTATAAAAATGACACAAAAATTCATTCTAATAACATTTCATAAAAAGAAAAAAATGTCACTCAAGCACAAATAAATCAAAATTCTTTTATGTTATATTTTAAAAGGACGTCACTAAATATAAGCAATAATATCATTTACTAAAAATTGCCATTTAACTACAAAAGGAAAATATGTAGTGGCATCAATCTAGTTGCATTTTTTGGCAAAGTGCCATAAAAGCGTCATTTAATGGCATAAATGTCATTGAACCAATTCGTTAAAAATGTTAAGAGAAAATTTTACCCAAATCTCTCTCTCTCTGATATATCTTTGCAATTTTTGTGTTTGTCTTTCTCCAATCTCGTCCATTTTATGCTTTGTCACTCTTGGTTAGGGTTTATGGTTTTTCAACTTGCGATTCTTGCTCTAGATGGATCATGATTTGTTTGTTTCAAGAAATTATTATCAGAAACCAATTAACAGAAGACTCCTATCAAGAATGGAGTCCCACGGTTAATATTGATTGTGTATGTTAAGCCTAAGAACCAACCATTGATTGATCAACAAGCTCTAATTCCTTGCCAATCCAATGTAAGGGTTAGAAAACTCAACTGTTTGCATTTTACACTTCTCTTATTTTCCATTCACACATAAACATAAGCACATATTGCTGCTTTCTCCAGATTAATTTTTCTTTAACACTTAACTTCTCTGTTTGCATTTGCAATGTAACGCCCTAAAAATATATACATTCGATGAATCCAATTTAACTCATAACATGATCTAATTCTCAATTATTTCATCATTAAAATGAGAGAATAGTAAATACAACATTTATTAATGTATGGACCAAAACCCCCCTTATTTTCTATTCATGACTTTATAGTAAGATTTATAAAACAAATCACATGCATTCATACATTAACTACTTCTAAAATATGAATCTAAGGTATGTGATGATAGAAATTTAAAGCAAGCTAAGTACCAAATAATGCCCTATTGGCTACAAGTTCCAAGGCTTTACCCGGTTACAAAAAAGTGGTTTTCAAACCCATACATAAACAAGCCTTGGCTTGCAAAGAAAAAAAAAAGACAAATAAATAATTGAGCCTTGTTCTCCAAAAGATCCTCCACGCCTTCACTTTGGCGGAGTCACACCACAATCACCTGAAAAATGGTTTCCACTAAGGGATGAGCATAAAGCCCAGCAGAGATAATCTAAATAAAGTGCATGCAGTTTAACAATATTATGAGGTGCAATGCATATGAGATGCCAATGCCAAAAATCATAGGTTTTCTCACTTTGAAACTCTCATGCCATGCACTTGTTCAAAAGCATAACCGATTCAATTATCCATTTCATAGAACAAGGGGTGGTAAATACGACACTGGTAATCCCTAGGTTGGTGTCTGCAAGTAGGCATAACTAGCACTACCAAGCCCCCACTTTACCAGTGACTAATCGGAAGAGAAGTGGTACCTCCTTCGCGTGTGTTTTCGGCCTTTCACCCTGGACACTCAGGCCAACTTAAACAATACCAATCTACACCCCCTATCTGGACTTACCAAACGTATTTACCCCATAACTCAACACATTTCAAATATTCCCAATGAATCAATTTGAAACAAAACCAATTTCTCAAATCCAATGCAAGAATTAAATTATGAGATTATGCAATGTTTAATGCCATTCATGAATTTACAAATATTTCAATTTACCTATTACACATGCAATTTCTACAACAATCAATACAACCCTCCACTGGTTGCCAAAACAATTACCTCTATGCAAAATATAAATTTTAAAAAAACAAATATAACTCTTAATCTCATACTTTCAATAATTTCAACATAGGAATAACAATCACATGTTCAATCTCCTCTTTCCTAGCTCAATCAAAATCATAATATTCTTTCAAGAATTTCATCAATTTTTCGTTTTTATTCAAACTCAAGAATTTACCAAAAATTTTCATAATGCCAAAAACAACATATGTTTCTTTCGACTTTTCTTAATACCTCAACATAATAAATATTTTCATCTTTCTCAAAGTTCAATATTTTTAAATTAAACAATTTTCAAAAGAAATATCAATGGTTTTCAACATTCTCATCAATCTCATCCCTTCAAACATCCACTTTAAATTCTCATTTGTTCAAATATACACGTGTTTTTAACTCTTGCAAGCTTTCCACAAACTTATCCCAAAAATCGAAATCTTAACATTTCAAATTTCTAAGGTTTTATCAAAATTTGGGGATTTCTCATATAAAATAAAATAAAACAAATACATTCCTTAATATCCATGAGTCATACAAAAATCACACTCAACTAACAAGAGATTTAAAAAAAATATATATATATTGAGTACTCCCCCTTTTTATACATTTAATATACCATTAATAAAACCCTAATCTTTTTAAATATCACACTATCAAAATAACACATAATAAAGCTAAAATACATCCACAATGTTTAGAAAATCCCTACCTCAATAGCTAGAAGGGAGAAGAAGCAAAAACCCCAGTTTTTTGACATTGTTGGATTTCAATCTTCACGATCAAAATGTTGTTCTTGCCAAGCTCTTCACTTTGGCCTCCAGAACTAGGGTCTAAAACCTAATGGATTTTGGTCGATCGAAAAGGTTGTGTGATAAACCTCAAAGATATTTGAGAGAGAGAGAGAGAGAGAGAGAGAGAGAGAGAGAGAGAGAGAACGAAGCTCTCTGTTTTGAGCTCCCAAAACAGAGAGAAGGGAAGTAAAAGGAAAAAAAAAAAAAATTAGAGGGGGAAGGGGGACGGCCCACATGCTGCCTCTCTTGATGAATATATATATATTTAAAAATCTATCTATATGTATACATCTATATATATATATCAATTAAAAAATATATTTCAACATTATTATAATATTTTGTAATATAAATGACAACAATGATATAGTATTTTATCACCACAAAATATATTTCGTTTCATGACACGCACCATAAATATTTATGAAAAAACTAGAAAATACCTAGATGTTGATTTGTGATTATGTATCAATTTTAAGCAGAATATAACAATCCCAATCAAACAATCAAGAGAAAGAGATACAAAGATTTTACGTGGAAAAACCACAATTGGACACCTTCCAATTGTGATCATAAAACCACGACCACGTACCACCGTAACAATCCACTAAGAAGATATAAAGGAATTACACAGGTATCACTCTCAATTCTCTAGCGAATCCACAACGCCTAATTGAACCAACCTCTATGTGCCTCTTCCAACCCCATCTTCACCACGGAATTGTCTTTCTGATGAGCCACTCCGGATTCCACCACGAAGCTTGCATCAATTCTTCGTAATCCACAACCGAAGAACAACTCTCTTTTGTGTAACAAACAAAACCTTTGATGTAGCCTTTTCAGATCATGAGTTGAATACTCAATAAGACATCAAAGAAAAATAAAATATCCCCAGATATAAACCTTTAAGGACCAAAAAGAAGATCTGGAGGAATAATTAATGAGTAGTCTAATTTTGGGAGAAAACCTACTTATAAAGAACCAAAATAATCCTTGTCTTGGAAGAAATCCAACTTCTTGTAGAACACCAAAAGAAATCCTGTTTCAGAAGAAAACCAACTCTTTGAAAAAATCCGGATTCTGAGGCTCGCTCGAGCGAGGCTTTCCTGGCTCGAGCGAGGAGAGTAAATTTCGTGATTTCTACTAGTGCCTTCGCTCGAGCGACGGATCCTTGGCTCGAGCGACCAATCACTTTCTTCAGGTTTTTGTATGGACGCAATCCTTGGCTCGAGCGAGCATTCCTTGGCTCGAGCGAGCAAGCCTTAGCTCGAGCGAGAACTCCTTGGCTCGAGCGAGCAACGGCTGACATGCAATTTTGAATGCAAATTTGAATTTTGCTTCGGCCGCGAGCTCGACCCCCGTAATAATCGGCGAAGTGGCAATCTTGAAAGCATTAACATTACAAACTTCTCTGCATGGCTCGATTCGGGTTTGGATTCGCATCTAATAAACTCATAGCCTCACTGAAATAAAAGTGCGAAAATAAATACATCTTAAAGGAGTTTTGTCAAACCGGGTTGCCAACAATAAAAACCTAACAATTTAAAACTCTCTCAAGATTATAAAATAAATAATAATAACAATAACAACCATAATACATGGTTACAAACGAGTCATGATTCCATCAATTGGGTCCAAAATAAATGGAGTTTAATAATTTGAAATAAATCTCCAACTAAGATTAAAGTATAAATAAATTTTAAAATATTTAAGGTGGTCCCCACCATTCACATAATTGAATATGAACCAAAATGATTAAGTATGGGCTAATCAAATAAGTCCCAAAAAATAAATTTATATCTCATTTATTACTCAAGAACCAAAATTTATAATAATTAAAACTACAAACTTGCCAAGCGGGCATCACGAAGTCGAAATCAAGAAGTAATATAATTTATTTTCACTAATTTAAATAGAGTGGTCCACGACACCACAACTATAATAATAACTAAACAATTAAACAATTTGGAAATTCATACCAATCCAACACCAATCAATACTTGAACTCATATACATATTAAATTTTTTTTTTTTACTAAACAACTATTGAAAGGAATAATAAATAAATAAAATTCAATTTGATTCAACTCATTACATGCAACTTCCATGGGCAATGCATAATCATCATGTTCTATATTACAGTCCAATTAGCCTGTAAGAATGTTCTCATTTTTAATTAGAACCAAACTGAAACCACAAGGTTGTTTAGTTACTCTGTGTGTGTGTGTTTTTTTAAAATTTTTTTTTATATATATACACAGTGAGCAAAGCAAAACATTGGGTTCCATAGGTTATTTCATGAATGTTTTTTTATTTTATTTTTTTCAATTGCTGAATTCTTTGATTGCTACAAGGTAAGCAACATATGTGAAGAGGCATCATGCTAGTGAATTTGAGAACTATGAATGTAAGTTTCTCAATTGAAACTCTTTTTTTTTTTTTCTTTTTTGATTCTTCAAATATGATTGTTTAATTTTTATACATCACCTCTTTTTTTTCCCAAAAATATTCTACTTCCAACAAGTTTGTATTCTTCATTTGGCTACCAAAATTGTTCACGTAAGAATCAATGGTAGTTTCATGCACATTGATTTTCATGGGCTTGATGGTTGTATGTGCATAAGTCATCTTGCAAGTGTTTGATAGAATGTGCCAATGAGTCTGTCTTGCAACTAGATGAATGTGCTTGACTAATAGGAAAATAATTTACTTTATTACTTGTTTATTTTTAGTAGTAGTCATCATCGGTCAAGAAAAATTATTAGGTAGTGACACATGGCATTGCCATGTGAGATCAAACACCAATCACCAATTGCCATCCTCATGTTGTTAACCAAAATATTAACATATATGTTATGGCTAGCCCCACGATGTAACATAATCACGTTCGAGTAATGTAACACATAGCAATACCCTACAAGATACCCAATAATTGTTTCTCGGGCAAGCAAGTCTCTCTTCTCTTGTTCTCTACACTTTATTGCTTGAAGTGTCATAATAGTAACTACTAACAAAAATTGCAACATAAAGTAGTTTTGGGGAAAACATTTGTGTAAAAATAGAGGCTAATGATATTGAAAATTTATCATGTAAATTACCGTGAGAAATTACAGACAATCAATCATGGTTTCCGAGATAATAACATGTTTAAGCAAAAGGTAATGCATGATGGTTGTGATTAAAGTAACTTGTCAAAATTCAGCAAATATAGATCCCTTGTTCAGGTAATTCATTTCCTTTCCACCCATTTCTTTATTATTTTACTAATGAATTTTTTTTTATTAACGGTAGAGTTGACCTTGGTGTAGGTGCTTCAGAAGTAATTAGTGTATTTTTTCATTAATGCGTATTATCTTAAATGATTTCTCTACTCTATCACAATAATCAAATTATACCTGGGGGTGAACTGAGTATAGCATGAAACATGAAAGACTTATAAATTTCATTTTCACTGTTATGTTTCATTATAAAGAAGGTGAATTTTTTTATTTATTTTTTTTTGGTTTCATTTTTGTTTTTGTTTTGTTTTTTGTTTGTTTGTTTGTATTTTTTTTTTTTTTTTTAACAAAGAAGGTGAAACACTTGTTCTGTTATGTTTCGTGAAACAATTGGGATAAGTATTTGGTTCACATGAATTTGAATATTTGGGCATTTGGTTTAATTTATGTCGCTTTTGTTTTGTTTATTTGATTCTTTCTTTTGTTGGAAAAATAATGGATTTTTAATGACTTTAATGCAATATTAAAGTGGGTGTCAATCCTCAATTGAGGTTGATTAAAGTGGATTTAGATTCTTTGTAATGAAATCTTTACACCACAAAAAGAATGACCAAAAACCGTTAAGATTTGAGTGAGAAATTGACTCATTAAGTGGGCCCACGAAAGAGGTGTTGGGAAAGGTGTGAAACCTTATATCCCACATTGATTGTAGATGAGTGCATTGATGGATATTTAAATCCCATTTTTTGCCTAAGGGTGTGAGCCTTTTGGGGCATCCAAATTTTCCGAAGGAAGGGAGTTATGGATGCTTCAAGGATGGACTTGGGCTAAGACTATGGTCCAAGCTAGTTATGCAAAAATTGCCACGCCCGCCCGTCCTTCTGGACTTGGTCCTGGTCCATGGATCGTGGATCTTAGGACTTGGGCTTGAGGCTTGAAGCTTGTTGGAATGGATTGAGTGTGGGGGTTATGCTAGGGCTTGGCCCACCCATCTTAATCTTTTTGGGCCAAGCTAGAAAATTTGCTCTTTTTGTCTTCAAGTTTTCCTCCAGTTTTATATTCTTCCAAGTGAGAGAGTGCTGCCATAGTTCTGTTCACCGAAGCTACTCAGTTGGTGCATTGTTATAGCCGGTCCAACCATCGTATCTTGGGAGACAGACATCAAATAACCTCCAGCACCCAACCGATGAGGCAGCAAATCTGTTTTGAGGAGACTATCTAGTGCAGGCTTCGGTTTACTTCCTTTTGCCATTTTATTTTGTTTTGTAATTTTGTTCCATCTACTTGTAAATTTTTCAGCATGTTTCTATAGACACCCTATTTTGACCGCCCTTAAGACTTGGGCACTTCACTCTGAACACTTGATGATGAAATGTTATACTGTGCTATCTTTGAAATCTTCAGCAAAAGAATTTAGTTTTGAGCTTCTAATCCCAACCTTACACTATATTTTGACCAAACTGTTTTAGACCCTAAAAAATCCTCTTTTTAAAATAGGAACCGACCATGGGTATTTTAGGCCCAGTCGTGGGTATTTAGGCCCAACCAACTCCTAGTGGCAACAAGACCATGCAGGCCACTTTTTTGGGCTGGCTGTACCATTCATTGGCCAGCCTCCCATGTTTACCGTAGCAGATATTTCGACAACTGTTAGCTGCTCCCATGCACATGCTTTGTGTAGACACCCCATTTTTTACGGCCTTTATGACTTGGACACCATCGCATGCTGCCCGATGATGAGTGTATTTGCTCACCAATTGCTCGAAGTCATTAGCGGAATGCCAGAACTTTGAGCCTTGCACCCATGTTGCCTTGGTTTTGGACAAAAACCTTAGTGCTTCAAACCTCAACACCTTAGGACCTGTAGGCATCCTCTAGTGGATGACCAGCCACCATTTGTGGGTTGCTGGCCACCTTTGTGCCTTGCCAGCTAGTGGTGTGGCCTATCAGCCATCATTGGTGGCCTGCCGACTACCAGTGTCTTTTTTGTAGATATTTTGTTGACAACTGTTCCAGTTGTTGGCACAATGGGCTTCATCTCCCTACACGTGTATGGAGGGATATATCTCAGACAAATGCGTGCTTTTCTATATATAGTTGGAAAATTTCGGAGCAAAATCTCTCTCTCTCACTCTCACTCTCTCTATCTCTCTCTCTTGCAAATTTGTGCACATTAGTCTACATACACCACACTTTTGCCTACACCTCCTTAACCAAAGTTGATCATCTTTGAGCTAAGGTTCCTTGAGGCGTTCTTGGAGCTCTAGAAGGTGGTGTTGGCTTGAATTGTTGTCTAAAGTTGATCTTTGCTTCAAGAAGTATAATACTTGCCTTTTTAATTTGTTTTGCATACTTGTTTTTCTATCTTTTCTCCGCTAATTTTGGGCTTTTTTGGGTTACAAAAAACTCTATTTTGATGGGCTGAAATTGGTGGTTTTAGGCCATTTAAGGTTAGGGGGTGGTTCACCCCTTTTTATTCCTTGTTTGCAAAGCCTTTCTACCTTTGTTTCCTACTTTCAAACCATCTTTTTTTGGGATTTTTACCATTGAATTTTAGAGCTTTTTCAGTGACTAAAATCATGTTTTGAATTCCAAATTTGGAGGGATTAGCCTCCCCTCCTTGTGTCTTGTTTGCTAGCCTAGTTAGTTTTATGTGTTAGATTAATTTTCTAGCTTTTCGTAGCTTAATTCCAGTATGTTTTAGGCTCAATTTTAGATTGTTTAACTCTGTTTTTGGCTGGTTGTTGCATTTGAGTCTTGTTTTGTATGCTTCTAGTGTAAGTGTCCTCACAAGCCTGGTGTTTTAAGGCTTTAGACACCACTTGTTTGAGTTGATTACCATGTTTTAGTGCTTTTCACACTTAATTTCAGCACTATTAATCTCTACAACCTCCCTCATTTCTTGACTTTTTCATTTGCTTTGAGGGTTGTTTCAACCTTAGGATTGTTTAAGCTTGAGATTGAGGTCCATGTTTAATGGTTTAATCCTCTTTTGGGGGTTCATTATCAACGGCACGAAATCTCTCTCTTGCCTTAAACCAGCCCTTGTTTGATACTTCTTTCTCTTTAGAGGGCTTGATTCACCAATGAACTTAATTGGTTAAGGAATGCTTAGTAATCTAAAATGAGTAACTAAAAAGTCGCAACTAAAACAGTGCAAGATAAGAAATTGGTTGTGTCTTTTTGTGTTTCAAATCAGACGTTAATTTGAACACAAGGAAAACTGGGACATTTCACACTTAAAGTGATGAAATGTGACAAGTTTCTAAGGTCTCCATTGCCCTTGATCATGCATGATAGAGTGAAGGCTTTTGGTCTTGTTTGTGCATTTATTAAACTTGTACATCTTGGTTCCTTAGCCATCATGCAATGAAATTTCTTGATTGATGGTTTGAGGACCAAGTGTATCACTCCTTTGAGATGTTTTGATGATAAGGAGGGATATACAGTACAAACAATTTGTGAAAATACCCTCGCTTTGCCTTATTTGCTCTTTGTTGCAGCAAGGAATAGTGCATCATCAGTGGCCGGCCAACCACTGTTTCTGGCCTGCAAGCCATTAGTGTTGGACGGTAACCCTTCAATGGTGGCCGGCCAGCCACCACTTCTGGCTTGCTAGCCACCAATGAATTTTTAGCAGAATGTTTGTGAAGTAGAGCAGCTTTGACTTGGAAGTGGAAAATCAGTGTAAGTGTTGTTCAACAGAGGCTTTCAGAGGCAGACAGTGGACATTTTTTTGGTGGAAATCGAGCATGCATGGACCTCCCTTGTTTCCTGAAACTAGTTAACTAGTTAATTAGCAATTAGTCGTTTATTTGTTGTACTTAAGTAGTTGTAGCTAATTCATTTGTTTTGTACTTAGTTAATTAGTTTAGATTGATTAATTAAATTAGTTTGTGTTTTAAATATTTAATTAGCTTAGCCTACTTAAATTATTTCATTATTGTAATATTTAAATTAGCTTAGGTAGCTAACTTATTTATCCATGTTTTGTAATAATTAGCTTAGCTTAATTAGTTAGCTAGGTAGTTCATTCAGACTCTCCTTCCTGAGAGTAGAATGTTGTAATAATGTGTATGTCTTCCAACCCCACGTCTTTCTCCCTTTCATTTACCAGCTTACGATGGTTAGATTAGGGGTATCATGTTTTATTTAACATATCGTATCCTTGCATCCATTCATCTTCTATTGCATGCACCGAGGCTCGGCACATCATTCTAACTACATTGTTGTTTAAATATATTCTTTGAATACATGTTTAACCGCATGTTATCAAATTGCCTCATATGCCATCTAAGTAGCAAAGCCTATTAGTTGAATTATTGCATGTGTTGCATTAGTCATAACACATAAGTTAGGATCATACATTTTTCTAACTCTTTTGTTTTATCTTAGCTTGGACTACTAGGTGAGTTTTTAGTTCTCTAGCATACTTGTATGAGTGTGAGTGATTGCCATGACTAACATGCTTTCCATGAGACTAAGTGCCTACCTATTAAAACTACTTGAATGCCTGTGGATGAAGGCTTCTTGCTTGAATTGGAATAATTTGAGTAATGTTCATATGCGATCACTTTTTAAAGTGGTACATATTTTGAAACAATTTTCAAAAAACAAACATGACTTGAAATGTTCCAATTCTTGCAAAGTTATTCTATACTTGTGCGTGCGCATCACGTAATGCTAGCCTAACAACTAGAATAAGATCATATAATGTGGATAAAAATCATATCATGATTAGTAGAGGCCGTTCTTTGATTGGGCGAGCGGGGGCGCTCAAATGTATTCATGACCTCCCCCTCCCCCCCCCCCCCGGCGCGCGTACCTAAGTTCTTGAGTTGAGACAATCTTGGTGATGACAAAAACGCAGCCTTTTGCATGAGTCATGGGTTTCCTAAATTTTCCAAAAATATTTAGGTGGCGACTCTATATCTGGAAAAGTAGTCTAATTTTGGCATTTTTGATTCAAAATTAATTTTCCAAATGGTTTGTCAGATTTGGACTCTTTGATGTTTATCAATTTCACATTGCACTTGTGAGATTAGATTCAAAACCGCAGGAGTCTGAACTGTGGGACTTATATTCAGAGTTTTCGAAAGAGGGCGCAAAAAAGTCGAGCTACAGTTTCTAGCGACTCTGCTGGAGAAATTAGAGAACTTGACTTGAAATTCATGATATGAAATTTTATTTACACTTATATGCTTCTTTGCATTGCATTTGCGTTGGTACGCCTAAGTCACTGTGTTTGCCATCTGCTATTCTTGGAAGGTTTACCGGAGGCTTGCTTGGAAAAGCTTGCCAAAAGGATCACCGGTCACGGGCTTTGCCACGATGGGAACACAACCCTTAGATTTGGATTACCGCTGTACCGTTTGATCCTCTTTTCACTTCTCCGTGCTAGGAGTGAGAGGTATATTTGGTAGTCTTGCTGAGGTACCCTTTTGACCATTTGGCCTAGTTGCATATCGAAAGTCGTAGAGACTGTTCCAAATTAGGACAGTATGCTTACCCAAAATGGAGGAATTGCAACCGCTTTGTTTGATTAGTGAACCCTAGTTCCTGACGAAACTAGGACAGGGTAACCTTATCCCCTCATAAGGGTGTTTTTGTTCTCACTTAATTGTTATGTGCTTTCAGTGAAACTATACAGGAATGTGCATATCAGTTGCAAAGTTGGTATCTATTTTGTAGCAGAATTTAGTATGGCGTATGGTTATTCAGTTGCGATCATATCCATTCTAGTGAAATTGGGCTGAGATGTTGCATGTTTCCTCTTTTGCAAGGTAGTCTTGGAACCATAGCTTAGAAGTCTCTGATATCCCCCGGGTACTTTGGACTTGTGTTGATAGACTTTGTCAGGTCGAAGATTTAGTTCAAGAGTAACCAGTGTTTCCTTCACCAGTGGCAAGGCAAAGAAGGGCTAGACAGGGTTCACTAGTTCCACTGTTCCGGCATTTACTAGCTAGATCACCTCTGTTTAGAGCACGACCATCTACCCCTATCATGGCTCGACCTCCAACAAATCTTGAGGATTTACTGATCCATCTTTAGTAATCAGTAGATTCGCTGCAGCAAGATATGGCTAGGCAAGCTAAGATATTACAGAAAATGATATTTAACTTTATGGACCTCCATGAAATTGGGGTTCAAATCAAGGATTCCATCAAACAAGGGCTCATTATGGAGGGTAATGAGTTCATGAGGAAGAACGTTGTTTGTAATTCCATTGCCACCACCAATGGTAGCACAGCTGCGAAATGCTCAGAAATAAACACTACCACCATGCCTATCAAAAAGCCTCTTCATGATAATAGCCAAAGACCAACCACTTCAACTCGGCCCCAAGCTCGAACTTTCCATCCTCTTTACATGAATCTCTCTCAAGCTTTGAAAATGCTGCGAGAAAAAGGGCGCCTAGAGCTTCCAGAACCTCGATCCCTCTCAAATCCTTTTCCATCAAGACATGACCCCGCTAAATACTATGCATATCATCAACAGCATGGTCATGATACAAACCATTACATCTGCCTCCGTCATAAGATTCAGGATCTTATTGACAAAGAGATCATAGCTCCACCAAAAAGACCTCAGGCTAATACTAACTCATCATCTTCACAACTCAACCTAATCCATACACTACCATCCACCTACAACCCCAGCATATACATTACCTCGGCCCATTTACCCAAGCCTGAGGTGTTCATTCCAGAAAGCACGGACTTGTATATGATGGATGCACTTGAACTCCAATCATCTCAAACCCATGAACCCACTACTTCTGAGGTAATGAGCGTGATTGAAGATTTGCAAAGAACTGTGACAGATTTAGTCTTTGGAATTTTGGCTCCATCATTGACCACATCACAGGCCAGAAGTTTCGCGTTAAAAGGCTCCTCAATCTTGGGGCGAGCTATTATTGAAAAGGGCTAACCTAAAGCTACCTCAGTTCTTGGTAATGACATGTCAACAACAATTGGGCTCCACTCTAATATAGCGACCCAATTCTTTGGCAAAGTGGAAGCAAGTGGCAAGAACGAGGTCGGGGCAAACATTGATCCCTATGAACATCTTCAGTGGGCTATTGAGGCTTTAAAGGTCAAAGGGCATAACAAACAGCAAGTGCTTGCAGTTGTTGCAAAAACTATAGATGACACTTTTGTCACTCAGGTTGAGAGCATTTCGGATAAAGGGGCAAGCCAGGAAAAGGGATGTCATACCAGAAACATCCCTTTCAACTCCAATCTTACACCCAAAAGAGGTCATTGTAGCTCGACTTTTTTGCGCCCCCTTTCGGAAGCTCGAAAAAAGCCCTACAGTTCAAACTCTCGTGGTTCTGAATCTAATCTCACAAGTGCAATGTGAAATTGATAAACACCAAAGAGTCTAAATCCGACAAGTCGTTTAGAAAATTGATTTTGAATCAAAAATGCTAAAATTGGACTGCTTTTCTAGGTACAGAGTCGCCACCTAAATATTTTGGGAAATCTAGAAAACCCATGACTCGTGCCAAAGGCCACATGTTCGTCATCACCAAATTTGCCTCGGCTCGGGAAATTGGGTACGAAAGGGGAAGGTCACAAATACATTTGAGTATCCCCAATCGCCCGATCAAAGATCGGCCTCTATTAATCATGATATGATTCTTATCTACATTATATGTCCTTATTCCGATTATTAGGCTAGCATTACTATGTGATGCGTACAAACAAGTATAGACGAAATCGCAAGAATTGGAACATTTCAAATCATGTTTGTTTTTTTAAAAGGGTTTGAATTTGCCACTGGCAAAAATGGGCTTAAAGTTTGTGAAGTTGCCACTTGACAAAGTGGGCTTAAACGTACATTCATTAAATCATTCCAATTCAAACAACAAGCATTCATCCACAAGCATTCAAGTAGTTTTAACAAGTAAGCACTTAGCTTCATGGCAAGCATGCTAGTTATGGCAGTCACTCGCACTCATGCAAGTATGCTAAAGCATTAAAAACTCACCTAGTACTCTAACCTAAGATAAAACAAAACGGTTAGAAAAATGCACATTTCCTAACTTATGCAATTATGACTAATACAACGCATGCAATAATGCAACTAAACAGGCTCAGCTACTTAGCATGGCATATGAAGCAATTTGATAACATGCGGTTAAACATGTATTCAACAAATATATTGAAATGACAATGCAGTTAGAATGATACGCCGAGTCTCGGAGCATGTAATACAAGATGAATGGATGCAAGCATGCGATATGCTAATTGAAATGTGATGTCCCTAATCTATCCATCAAAATTTGGTAAGTAAAAGGGAGAACGACGTGGGGTTGGAAGACATACACATTATTACATGTTGCTCTCACGAAAGAGAGTCCAAATGAATAAACTAGCTAACTAGCAACTAATTAAGCTAAGAATTTAAGTAGGCTAAGCTAATTAAATATTACAACACAAACTAATTTAATTTAATCAAAACTAACTAAATAAGTAAACTAATTGGCTACAACTAATTAACTAGTCCCGAGGAGTGAGAGAGGCTCATGCATGCTCGGTTTCCACCCGAAGAACATCCACTGTCTGCTGCTGTATGCCTCTGTTGCACCACTCTTACACTTTTTCCTTCTCCAGATCAACTTTTCCATTCTTCACAAGCACACTGCTCAAAATTCATTGGTGGCCGACAGGCCAGAAGTGGTGCTCAAAATTCATTGGTGGCCGACAGGCCAGAAGGGGATGTCGTCCAACACTGATGGCCTACCGGCCAGTAACAGTGACCAACTGGCCACTAGTGATGCACAATTCCATGCTCTTGAAGCAATGATCAATTCTTAAGGCATAAACTACCAATTTCACACTCTCAAGTTCTTTAAGAGATCAAATTCAAGCTCAAATAACCTCAACAAAGAACTCTCTAGGTTCGGTTTTGAGTGTTTGGACAAGGGCTAAGCAAGTTGTAAGAGAGAGAGAGAGAGAGAGAGAGAGAGAGAGAATTGTAGATAGAGAGGATATTTTTTGCTCCCAAAATGTGACTCCTAAATGTTTCTAACCTTGAAAACAATAGAGAAGGTCCTTTATATATAGAAAAAAAGAGCCTTAGGTCGAAATATCTATATAGAGGCATGTGGACCTTTGTGAAAAGAGCTGGAGGAAAATATCTGCAAAAAAAATCTATTTTTTGACACTTATGGTCGACAGACCACCAATGATGGACGGCAAGACATATTAGTGGACGAAACCCTCCCAATAGTAGGTAAATCTACTAAAAAAAAGGCCAAAAACTTCACTATTAGCCGGCAGGCCACATTAGTGGCCGGCCACAAAAATCTATTTTTTTGGGCCCAACTTTAAACGGACATATCTCCCTCATCTGGACTCGATTTTAGGTCATTCTTGAGTCTAAATTGAAGCCCCGGATGTCTACTTTCTAATGGTGGAACCTTGACATCTAAATGCTAAGTGTGGAAAGAGATATACCTATTTTAGTTAAGGCTGCTCAATTTTGTCCTAACGGATTGATGCCTAACTCTCCCCCTAACTAGTTTTCTTCCCTCCACTCTTACATTCTTCAACTCCAAACCTCCACACAAGATGTTTTAAAGATTTTTTCAAATAGTTCACCTCCCTTTGATTTGTCTCCACTTTGTCTTTGCTCAGTTTACCGAAAAGTGCAATTTTCAACGAAATACGAGCCTCAAAACATCGTAGAAACATTTTCAAAAACATTTTGAAAGAGAGGGTTTTAAGGTCTAAAATAGTTTCGGCCCCAAAATAGTTTTGGTCCAAAATGGGATATAAGGTTGGGATTTAGAGCTCTTATTGCTGAGGAAATTGAACGTTTGCATAGCATAACTTTCATCATCGAGTGATCAATAAGTGGCGCCCAAGTCTTAAGGGCAGTCAAAAATGGGGTGTCTACAGTTGCCCCTCTTTGATAGAGCTCGAAGTCATGAAGTGACGTGAGTGAATGTCAAAGCCTGAAGACGACCCATTTTGACAAGGTTGTAAGACTTGGGCAAACAAACAAATTGCAGATGCAGTTGGTTGAATCCAAGGCTTGCATACGTATCCCGTTGCAAGGAATCAAACCAGCGTAGTTCAGGGGCAGGATGCAAATGATATGCAATGCAACAAAACAATGTAATGAAATAATCAAACCACAAGCAGTGCAAAACAACACAAATACCATAAAGGGATGTAGATGCAAAATCAAACTACATTTTATATAGAAAAGAAGTGGGCACAGCTAATTGACGTCTAACACAAGGTAAGTGCCCACAGCCTCAATACTGGCCTCTTCACAACATGGATGCTTACACATAACAGAACCATGTTTTAACACGACAAGGGTGCGAGCACATGCAAAACTACATTTTTTATAAAAACAGAAAGAGTACAAGTAATTGGGTGGTATGTTATAAGTGAGGAATGATCTACTAGGGAAAGATGATGATCCTAAATGCTAAATACAACAAGACAAAGTACAATGCAATGGATGCAATGGATGTAGTGAATAAGGCGCAGGCCAAACCACAGATTACCTAGAATAGGTATAGACACAAAACAAATCACGTCTAACACAAAAAAGGTGCCGAAACTCTCAGACCATAGTTCTTGCAGAATAGGCACGTACACATGCAAAGCTATGTTTTATTGTGAAAAGGGTGCGAGCACATACAAAACTATGTTTTTCGTAGAAAGCGATATAGGTAATAAAATGGTATGATGCAGTAAATGCATGCGATAGATGTTATATGCAATGCGATAGAAGTAATAGATAATAAAATGCGATGTAGTAGCTAGGAAGTGAAAGTACCTTACAAGGTCAATCGGCGATGAATCACCTTATGTCGCTGAGGATCTTCCTCATTTGCATCTTGCATTTCCAAACCACAGGTACTACTTTTCTCCCTAGTTATGTTTGCAACTTTCCCTATTCTCCAACAGGGTGACAGACTAGGTTGGTTCAGTATCCAGAATTGGGGCACATACAAGCTACCTCAACCAATAGGGTTGCCATATAGATTTTCAAGCCAAGGATACACCCCTGGTTATTTAAACCAGACTTTAGTCTCGAAAATTCAGAACATTTGCATTCTAAGCATCGGTCATTCAAACTCTAGTTTCCATCATCTTAGTTGATCTCCTAGGAACTCACCGAAAATACAGTCAGGTGGCTATACCAGACCACTGGAAGTTGTTCAGGCATAAAAAAACACCAAAGGAATTGCACCTTTAGAGGATTTAAGGTCTCCTAGACCAGTGAGTGCACGAGACAGTGCGGGTGAGGGTGAATAAATGCACAAAATAGTGCGACATAAGATGAAATGCAGAAGATAGTGCGATGAAATGCGTAAGATAGTGCTACGCAATGCACAAATTAGTGTGATGCAAGATGAAATGCACAAAATAGTGTGATGCAATGCACAAGATAGTGCGATGTAAGATGAAATGCACAAGACAGTGCGATGTAGGGTGAAATAAACAAGACAGTGCAATGTAATGCACAAAATTGTGCGATGTAATACAAAATGCACATGATGAAATGCATAAGATAGTGCAATGTAATGTGAAATGCACAGGATGAAATGCACAAGATAGTGCGATGTAATGCGCTATGCACAAGATAGTGCGATGTAAGATGAAATGCACAAGACAGTGCTATACAATGCACAAGATAGTGCTACAGAATGCACAAGATAGTGCGATGTAATGCGGAATGCACAAGATAGTGCGATGTAATGCGAAATGCACAAGATACTGCGATATAAGATGAAATGCACAAAATAATGTGATGTAATGCAAAATGCACAAGATAGTGTGATGTAAGATGCAATACACAAGACAGTGCTATGCAATGCACAAGATAGTGCAATGAAATGCACAAATGCACAAGACAATGCTATGCAATGAACAAACTAGTGCGATATAAGATGAAATACACAAGACAATGCTATGCAATGTGAAGTATAAGATGAATGCACAAAACAGTGCTATATGGGTGCACAAAATAGTGCGATGCAGGTGCACAAAATAGTGCGATACAATTTGAAAGGTATGCAGAATGAGGGTAGGACAACATGCCACAACTCATTGAAATGTAACACAAAGAGAAACAACTCAACAAAACTCTATTAAGTGCAGAACAAAGTTGAGCAAGAGCAACCAATCACACAGTTCTACCCAACCAGAGTTTATGAGCATGCATGCATAATCCAAAACACATATATTAATTAAAGGGAAGATAGCAATCCTCAGGGAGTCTTGAAATGGTTGAAGACAACTTTCGGAAGCTGAATCATATCAAAATCATCATGGGGGTGAGCCCGCTCTAATCTAGAGAAAAGTACCCAACAAATGGCTTTGAGCAGATGGAGAGAAAGGTTAGGTTCATGCCCTTTTGTTCAATCGATGGCCCAATCAGATACACTGAAAATTGCCCCTAGTGTCCAGCCATTGGCCACTGGTTGGGTTCATGCCCCTTGTTCGATGGATGGCCCGATTAGATGTACTGACAATTGCCTCTAGTGTCCTACCATTGGCCACTGTTTTCAAGATTATGCAGGCACGTTCAATGTGGATTATCAAACCCTAGAACAGTTGTCAACCCACCTGACTCATGCTTCTTTTCTGACATATTAAGAACTTACTCCATTCCCCTCTGAAGTAGTGACAGATTCCTCATATACACTTTGCAATGATCATGAATGCGATGCCCCTTGTAGGGGCACTCTCAGCTCGTTTATTAATTCCACACATGAACTTGTTTTTTTCGAGCTCCGAGCAAACACTCGTGTATGGAATTTTGGTGATGCCACTCTATTGAACTTTTGAGCGACAGACTCACTAGGGTGACTTGATGAAGAGAACTTATGAGCAAAAGACACACTATGGTGACTCGATGAAGAGCACAAACTGAAACAAACACCAGATACGACACAACAGAACTCACAACTGACCCAAAAGCAGAAAAAGACTCAAGGTAACTAATCATTCATAGTGCTCCTAGTATTTCTTATGCTCCCTTTAGAAATCAATTTCGCAAAATTCGAGTTTCGATTCGCTTTTTTTGTTTGGCTCAAGATAAAGATTCTACTGATAATTTCAAGTATCAAAAATTTCTCCACTTGTTAATTCAAGCTAGTTCTTTCCTACCCAACGCAAGCATGATATGTGCAACAGTCGGTGTAACTTATGGATTGATGTAAAACTGACGACGTGAATCAGGCAAGATGATTAAGTCGAGATGGATGGGATGGATATGTTTGACACTGAACTTCAGGATGAAGTTGCCTACGTATCCCAAGAATGGGAATCAGGTCAATGTAGTTCATGGCTGAGGTTCACTCGGGTGTTAACACTCTCATTTTAATGCTTTAACTTTTGCCAAAGTCGTCCCTTCATGGTTTTCAACCTTGCAAGCTATATTATTTGATTTCTGATTTGTCATGCTCTAACTTTTTCCTAGGTCAACCTTTCTGGTTTTTAGCCTGGCAAGCCTCTCAAGGTTAATGTTACAATACTTGTGGTAAATTTGATCAACAGTCATCCTTACCCTAACACTGGAACTGGCTTCGCCTTGATTTGAGCTTGGTTCTACATTCTCTTATGCATGCCTTCTTCTTTTCTTTTGCTCCATTATGAAAGTTGGTTCTTCCTACATTGTGGTACCTTTTTGCATTAACTTCTCTGAATTTAGACAGAAATTGCCTTCCTCATAATTGCTTGGATTTCAATCCAATGGATCATAGTTGATTGGATTTCCTTCCCATGAATGCCCCTGACTTGATGATTAACTTCTTTTCCCTTCTTTTTTTTTTCTTTGTTCTTCTGTTCTTTTCTTTCTTCTTTTTCCTCTTTTCTATTTCTTTTCTCTTTGAAATAATGAAAACACCATGGCAGAAATTCTATGATTTGTAAGGTCTGAAAGCCACCTTGTACTTACAAGTATGAAAGCTGCCTTGTGCTTGCCAAAATGATCGCCTAATGGCGAAGAAAATCCCTAGGACACTGTAAAATACCGCGCACAATCTTCAGCTTATCTTCGCACGATTTGCAAAAGAAGCAGCTTAAAATTTTTGAAATCATGAATGACTTTGCACCGATAAGTCAGAATTCACTCAAACCATTTGGGGATCCTTGTCAACATTCGAGCTTATTAACAGAATCTCATTCAAAAAATAAATTCAAACAAACAAATTTAAAGCCTTTTTCTATTTGCAAAAGGTCACACATGCATCACTATAGGCACAATAAAATGATTAGAAACTTGACTCCCACTTTCTTATAAAGATGATGACCTAAGCGTACACGAGAGCGACTCAAAGGAAAAGACTAAACTGGTGGAACAACGTAAAAAAAGACAGAAAATAAAACTCACAACATAACTATTTGCAGGACTTAACTCAAAACAAAGTAAGCATTTTTGACACAAAAGGAGGTTTTCCTTCTCCAAGTCCATCTGTAGAATTTCAAAAACAACTTCAAGTAGCCAACGAGAAAATCTAGAGTTGCCTAACAACCTCACCCAGTAGGATTGATTTCAGACTTTTAAACTGAGTTCAGAAGGCCCTTCCCAAGTGCTTTCAACAATTACCCTAGCTAAGACTGAGATTCATCATTCCAACAACCAGTGCTGGCATTACTACTTCATCAAGCTTGAACTCGCCAAGATCGAGTAAACTTTCCATCTCTTCAAAGATCTTGTTCCTATTGCTCAGATTGGAATCAGAAGGTTCAGGGGTGAACACAATGGGTTTGGGCTCACTGACGGGTATGATTAGTTGGGGAGGGTAATGGTTGGTTGTTGGCAAGCTGTGTATGGGTTTTATGTCATGGAGTGGCCACCTATTGCAGTCAGGCAGGGGGTTATTGACAGTTTTGGGATGTTCAAGTGGGGTGATGAGCTTTTTGTTAATTAGGTCTTGAATTTCATGGCAAAGGCGAAATCAACGGTCAATATGGCGACCGTACTACTGGTGGAATGTGCAATATTGGCTAGAGTCATGTTTATGTGGGAGAGGATTGGGAAGAGGTTGAGGATTGAGCAGTTTGAGATACCCTTTCTCCATCAATAGCTTCAATGCACAAGTTAGACTCATACGGAGTTGGGCGAAGGTTCGTTTCGGGGAGAAGGAAGCACTAGGTTTAGAAACATTGACAAATAGGTCGGCGGGTGTTGGTCGAGTATTCATGGGCTTGGGACTAGAATTAGGATGGTTATTTCTAGTAAAACATCCATTTTCATTGTTTGCTCCCTGATTCAAAATGCTCTCAACCTGAGCGAAAAAAGTGTTATCCACAGTCTTTGCAACAACTTCAAGCACTTGCTGCTTGTTCAACCCTTTGATCTTCAAAGTCTTGATAGCCCACCGAAGTTGCAAATAGGGATCACTTGTCCCGGCTTTGTTCTTGCCACCTGCTTCAGCTTGGCCAAGGGATTAGGGGGCTATATCAAAGCGAGACCCATTTGTTGTTGATTTGTCATCACCCAGACTTGAGATGGTTTCGGGTTGGCCCTTTTCAACAGCAGCTCATCCCAAGATTGAGGAGCTTGGTGACGGGATTGAAACCCCAGATGTTAAATCTGTCACTGTTCCTTGAAGGTCTTCTATCATTCCCAACATCTCTGCAGTAATGGGTTCGCTTATTTGGCGCCCTTGGGGTACCTGAACCAGATTGGGTGTATCGATTATACACAAATCAGTGCTTTCGGGAATGAACACCTCAGGCTTGGGTAAATGGGTTGGGGTGATGTATATGATGGGGTTGAAGGTGGGTGGTAGTGTATGGATGAGGTTAAGGCAGGAGATATTTTGTCATGGATGGAAAGTGGGTTGGTGCTAACATTGGGGTCTTGAGGTGGAGCTATTATCTGGTTGTCGATGAGATTCTGAACCTCATGACGAAGGCGGTAGCAACGATTGGTACCATGACCGCGTTGCTGATGGTACATGCAGTATTTGGTGGGGTTATGTCTGGCAGGGAGTGGGTTAGGCAGAGGTTGAAGATCAAGGGCTTTGAGATACACTTTTTTCATCAGGACTTTTAGTGCACTGGTTGGGGTCATATAGAGAGGGTGAAAATTCTGCCTAGAGCTCGAGTTGGGCTAGCTGTTTGTTGGTTGGTATTCGCAAAAGGATCGGCAGTGGCGACTATTGATTTCAGTGGATTTGGGAATAGTGCTACTACTAGCATGGGTACTCCCGGAAAAAACCCTCCTTATTGGTTCACTTGTTCTGAGAATAATCCCTCTGTTAAATGCACTCTCAATCTGAACAACTAATTCATGCAAATTTTTGAAAGTGAACAGTGGAGCGACTATTAACTTCTGTAACATATCAGGCTTATGGTTCTGCACCACTATCCGCATTTGGTCCCTCTCAGAAGGCCGATCTATCATTTGTGCTACCTTTGCCCTCCGCATTGCAACAAATTCAACAAAAGATTTCCCAGGATTCTGGTGCGTTGCTTCAAGCTTTTGAGTGGTCATTTCAACTTGGGTATTATAAGAATACTGATCGACAAATGCCTTAGCCAATTCGTCCCAATTCTGTTTCACTTTGTCCTCTAACTTGGCATACCAAGTGGCTGCTATGCCTGACAGGGTTCTTCCATACAGAGAGAGTTTCTGAGGCTTCGTTAGACCCATTCGTTTTAGGACGTCCAAGAAAAGTCAGATATGTACAATAGGATCTCTAGACCCGTCGAAACTGTTAATGTGTGGCATTTTGAATCTATCTGGGAGTCTTACGGTAGCCTCAGTGTACCCATCCTCAATGTCGAGAATGGAGCTAATTCCCTGTGTCTTTTTGAATTACTTCTCAAGGTTAGCAATTTTTAACGAGGTTGGGTCGAGCTCATTAATATCAAAAGGATAAAGCCCCTCATTAGGCTGCACCAAGGGTCTGAAAACTCGAGCTTGAGCCAAGCCTTCTCGAGGATATGGACCCTGCACATCTTCAGCTAGTGGAGGTAGGTCAAAGTTCAGCTAGGGGCCCAGGATTGGATGTGTAGTAGATGCCCCAGATGGGCGTCGCATTTCAGCATTGGTCTAATCCTGTATAGTCATTCCCTAGCTTAACGCCGTTATCGTGGCTGTAACTTCTTCCGGACTTTGAGCCATCATGGGTTTGCTGAGTTGGCAACCGAGGAAATAGATGGGTGTAAGCTGAGAGCTGACTGATTTTGACCCAATTATACATGATGCATTTGAACTGGATTAGTCTACATGGGTTTGACTGGATTAGGCTTTTTAGAATGGTTTTGTTTTTTTTCCTAGTAATGGATGGATGTTTTCTAAGTTGACCTTCGGGGATCAAATGGATTTGACCTTTGCTGAGTGGGTTTTTTTCTAGGATTGGATAGACTATGATGGGTTAAGGCAAGTACTACTCCTTCTCTGGCCCAGACAAACCTAGTATTAAAAACAAAATGCTCTATCAGATCAGGATATCGGGTATGCTGGTCAAAACAAAGCAAGATACAATTTGGCCCTGGTTCTGGTTCTGGTTCTGGTTCGGGTTCGGGTATGTTTCCACCATATCAAACACAACCCCATGGATTTTGAACCAAATTCTGATTCTAATATGACCCCCAAGTTTTGAAAAGAACCTCCTCAAGATTAAGACTCTCCAAGGATTGCATCATACATTCCCAAAGATTTTCACATTTTGCACAAAAGCAGTCAAAACACCCGTATGAGAGGTTTAGGGTTTCCCTGTCTTAGCTTTGGCGTGATCTACAACTTTGCTACTCAAAAAAGCGGTATCACATCATCCTACATATGGGAGAGTATCCTATCCTAAGTTGGAACAATCACTGTGGCTTTATTATATGCAGCTAGGCCAAATGGTCAAAGAGGGTACCTTGGCAAGACTGCCTAATATACCTCTCACACCTAACACCGAGAAGCGAAAGGAGGAACGAACGGTACAGCGGTAGTCTAGATCTAAGGGTTGAATTCCCATCGTGGTAGAGCCTGCGACCAGTCAACCTTTTGCTAAGCTTTTCCAAACAAGCCTCCTGCAAACCATCTAGGAATAGCAGATGGCAAATACAGTGACTTAGGTGCGCCGATGCAAATGCAATGCAAAGAAATATATAAGTGTAGAAAAAATTCATATCATGAATTTCGAGTCAAGTTCTCTAAATTCCCCAGTGGAGTCGCCAGAAACTGTAGCTCGACTTTTTCGCGCCCTCTTTCAGAAGCTCGAAAGAAGCCCCACAGTTCGGACTTCCACGGTTCTGAATCTAATCTCACAAGTGCAATGTGAAATTGATAAACACCAAAGAGTGCAAATCTAGCAAATCATTTAGAAATTTGATTTTGAATCAAAAATGCCAAATTTGGACTGCTTTGCCAGATACAGAGTCATCACCTAAATATTTTGGAAAATCTAGGAAACCCATGACTCGTGCAAAAGGCCACGTGTCTTTCATCACCAAAGTTGCCTCAGCTCGGGCACTTGGGTACGAGAGGGGAAGGTCACGAATACATTTGAGCACCCATGCTTGCCCGATCAAAGATCGGCCTCTACTAATCATAATATAATTCTTATCTACGTTATATGCCCTTGTTCCGATTATTAGGCTAGCATTACTATGTGATGCGTAGAAGCAAGTATAGACTAATTCGCAAGAATTGGAACATTTCAAATTATGTTTATTTTTTGAAAATGGTTTGAATTTGCCACTTGCAAAAGTGGGCTCAAAGTTTGTGAATTTGCCACTTGACAAAGTGGGCTAAAACGTATATTCATTGAATCATTCCAATTCAAACAAGAAGCCTTCATCCACAGGCATTCAGGCAGTTTCAACAAGTAAGCACTTAGCCTCATGGCAAGCATGCTAGTCATGGCAGTCACTCACACTCATGCAAGTATGCTAAAGCATTAAAAACTCACCTAATACTTCAAGCTAAGATAAAACAAAAGGGTTAGAAAAATGCATGTTTCCTAACTTATGCAATTATGACTAATACAATGCATGCAATAATGCAACTAAATAGGCTCGGCTACTTAGCATGGCATATGAAGGAATTTGATAACATGCGGTAAACCACGTATTCAAAGAATATATTGAAATGACAATGTAGTTAGAATAATGCGCCGAGCCTCGGTGCATGCAATACAAGATGAATGGGTACAAGCATACGATATGCTAATTGAAACATGATGTCCCTAATCTAACCATCAAAAGCTGGTAAATAAAAGGGAGAAAGACGTGGGATTGGAAGACATACACATTATTAAATTTTGCTCTCATGAAAGAGAGTCCAAATGAATAAACTAGCTAACTAGCAACTAATTAAGCTAAGCTAATTAAGCTAAGAATTTAACTAGGCTAAGCTAATTGGATATTACAACGCAAGCTAATTTAATTTAATCAAAACTAATTAGCTATAACTAATTAAACTAATTAACTAGTCCCAGGGAGTGAGAGAGGCCCATGCATGCTCGGTTTCCACCCGAAGAACATCCACTATCTGTTGTTGTATGCCTCTGTTGCACCACTCTTACACTTTTTCCTTCTCCAGATCAACTCTATCATTCTTCACAATCACACTGCTCAAAATTCAGTGGTGGCTGCCCGGCCACCATTGAGGGGATGCCGTCCAACACTGATGGCCTATCGGCCAATTACAGTGGCCGGCCGGCCACTGGTGATGCATAATTCCATGCTCTTGAAGCAATGATCAATTCTTAAGGCATAAACTACCAATTTCACACTCTCAAGTTCTTTAAGAGCTCAAATTCAAGCTCAAATAACCTTAGCAAGGAACTCTCTAGGTTTGGTTTTGAGTGTTTGGGTAAGGGCTAAACAAGTTGTAAGAGAGAGAGAATTGTAGAGAGAGGATTTTTTTGCTCCCAAAATCTCACTCCTAAATGTTTTTAACCTTGAAAACAATAGAGAAGGTCCTCAATATATAGACAACAAGAGCCTCAGCTCGAAATATCTGTATAGAGATAGGTGGAGCTTGTGCAAAAAGTTGGAGGAAAATATCTGCAAAAAATCTATTTTTTGACACTTATGGCCGGCAGGCCACTAATGATGGACGACAAGAGACATTACTGGACGGCACCCCCCCCAAAAGTAGGTAAATCTACTCAAAAAAAGGCCAAAAACTTCATTACTAGCCGGTAGGCCACTAAAGTGGCTGACAGGCCACCACTGGTGGCCAGCAGACCACATTGGTGGTCGGCCACAAAAATCTATTTTTTGGGCCCGACTTTAAACGGACATATCTCTCTCATCCAGACTCGGTTTTAGGTCATTCTTGAGTCTAAATTGAAGCCCCGAAATTATAATTTTCAATAGTGGTAGCCTCATATCTAAATTATAAGTGTGTAAAGAGATATGCCTATTTTAGTGAAGGCTGCTTAGTTTTTTCCTAACAGATTGATGCCTAACTCTCCTCGCAACTAGTTTTCTTCCCTTTACTCTTACTTTCTTCTACTCCAAACCTCTAAGCAAGATGTTTTAAATATTTTTTCAAAGAGTTCACCTCCCTTTCATTTATCTCCACTTTGTCCTTGCTCGATTTACTGAAAAGTGCAATTTTCAAGGAAATGTGAGCCTCGGAACATCGTAGAAACATTTTCAAAAATATTTTGAAAGAGAGGGTTTTAAGGTCTAAAATAGTTTCGGTCCCAGAATAGTTTTGGTTCAAAATGAGGTATAAGGTTGGATTTAGTGCTCTCCTTGCTAAGGAAATCGAACGTTTGCATAGCACAACTTTCATCATCGAGTGATCAATCAGTGGAACCCAAGTCTTAAGGGCGGTCAAAAATGGGGTATCTATAGTCATCAAACCCATTCAACACCTGCCAAGCCATCCGTCAATCCTGGCAAGACTGGTAACCACACCTACAATTCCCTTTTTATGACCTTATCCAAAGCTCTCCAAATCCTCGTAGGACAACGCCATCTCACCCTTGGCCTCTCCTTCATCCCCTTCCATCCAGGCATAATGCTATCAAGTACTGTGCCTTCCATCAACAAAATCGTCATGACACTGACAGTTGTTTTCATCTTCGCCGTCAAATTCAAGATTTGATTGACAACGAGGTCATTGACGTACTAGGTCCTACAAAGCCTATTGGTATTCGATCGATGAACTTGGGAGATAATGTGGCTATGTGATCAGGGAGGAACCTCCTGCTGGTGGTGCTCATTTTTACTCTAGATATGGTGGATGGCATGTACTGTTTTGAGCAATTTTCAAATGTTGTTTATTTTACTTTCAGACTTGGGTATTGAGTCAGTCTTTTGTATTGAGTTAGTTTTGTTGTATTGAGTCAGTCTTGCTGTGTCGAAGGTTGGTGATTTCAGGGGTGTTAACTCGGGTATCACTTCCTTGTTTTGTGTTTGTCTTTTAGACTATTTCTTTTGCATCTGGTTCTGCCATGGAGCCAATTAAGCCTGAAGTTCTGAATGAAATGGCAGCAATTTTCACCAACTTTTTATGTGCCTTTAAACCATTGCATTGACCAAAGTTTTTCAAAACATTTCTAACACTGTGGCAAAAACAAAGAGTGAGGAATTCCTCGGGGATTTGTAAAAATTTGATCGATTGAGAGGAATAAAGGCCTACTAAGCCCTTAATGAATGAGATCATGTTTGTTAAATGTGAGTACTGAGAAGGATCTTCACTTGATCCAGATTGGTTCTACATTGTCTTCAGAAGAACACGAGCGACTAGTCGCTTTATTAAAAGATTTCAAAAATATTTTTGTGTGGTCCTATGAAGACGTGCCTGGAATTGATCTTCAGATTGTACAGCATAGGATCACTCTCGGCCTCAAGACCCGACCCCTTTGCTTTCAAACATTGAACCTTGATTCAAAATGTTCAATAATCAATCACAATATAAGGCTTGCATGGCCGGATTTGAAGCAGCCCTTGAACCAGGGGTAATAAGGTCATGTGATCAAAGGAAGCTTGCATAGATGGATGAAAAGCAACCTTTGGAATAGGGAAAAAAATGACAAATATGATCGAAGATTCAAAAATGGGTCATGTCTTAAGCCAATAGAGATTGGCAAAGAAGCCAAATTCCAGAATTTCAGAGGAGAAAATTTTTGCTGAAGGACAATCGAGTTCTTATCCATGACACTAGGGGAAAATTCAGGCCTAGTTGGATGGGCCCTTACATCATTAAGACTACATCATCAGCGAACAACAGCCATTCTCCTGGATTTAGATGGCATAGAGATCCTACGACCGATCAACATGGATAAGTTAAACTTTTCTATCCTTGAGAGGCTCACTAGGCCGAAAACCTAGAAGGGCGACCCAAGCAAAAGTTAGAGTAAGAAAAAAAAAAAAGAGAAAAAGAACAAAAATGAAAAGAAAAGAAAGAAAAAAAAGGAAACAAAGAAAAAAAGAAGAAAATAGAGAAAAATGAAGAGAAAAGAAAAATAGCTCGCAAAGTCGAAAACCCGGAAGGGTGGCCTTGGTAAAAGTTAGAGCACAAAAGAAGAGTGTCAACACCCCGAGTGAACCTCAACCCAGAACCACGTACGGCCTGATTCCCAACTTTGGGATACGTAGGCAACTTCATCCTGAAGTTCGGTCCCAACTATTTTCAAACCTGCTTGTTTCATCCATGTTGATTGGCTGATCCTTGTTCAACTCGGCTATCCTATCCATGTCCAAATTGTCTCATCTTCGTGCTCATCTTCGTTCAAAGTTGGTTGTTCTATTCTGTTGGAAGATTCAGCTACAAGTTAATTCAAGTTCAAATCTGGAGTTGGCATCTCAAGAGTTCATTCATCGTTGGTCGGGTAGTGGCCATTTGCAAGCAGATTTGAGAATTTTTAGTGAAGTTGACTAATTCTCTTGAAAATTATTCCATTTTTTTCAAAACTGGATCATTTTTTGGACCCAAAAAAGGAAAATTTTCAGTGCTCACAACTTGACTTACATGATTTCAAAGCAAAAAGTTGAACAAAACATGTTAATCTAACTCTCATGTTGGTTAAAATTGTTTTAGCAGAAAGCCAAAAACAAAAAAAAACAAAAAAAAAAAAAAAGAAAAAGAAATGGTCAAAGTGATGAACTAGGGGCACAATTGAGTCACGTTTTCTGTCATTTCCCCATTATCAATGTATTCACTAGAAAGGGCACAACTGAAGCTAACAACCGAGGGCCAAAAGCTCTCTCATTCTCCAAGTAGTGAGGTATCAAGCTAAGTGCGAATCCCGAATTGGAAATGGAGTAGGATATTTGATTCCCTCATCTGGACGATCTTACCCAAATTGGCATCGGACCCGGAATGGGGACATAGAAAACGCAATGTGTGAGACCAATCAATTGTATACCTGGCCGGTGGGACATGTTGTAACTCATCTCAGTCAAGTTAAGCCAAGGGCTTCGTCAACCGATGTCAGCTGCATATCTGCTGCACATTCAGTCACACTGCAACCCCTCTGTTGGAAAGCTCACTAGTTGTGAGTGAAAGAAGGAGAATCTAGTAGAATACCAGGGGCAAAAGCCCATTCCTGCTTATCCACCAACCACCCAGGGGAGGAGATTAAAGAATAGAGAGATGTGCGCTAAGAGAAAAAGCGAGGAAAGGGCTTGTCAAAGAAATACAGATTAAGTGCCAGAGTGATATGAGAGCCACAAACGAGAAAGGGTGGGAAACAATATCCGGAGAAACAGGCTCCTTGTGAATTGAGAGGTCTCCCACCATTGGATAGCAAAATGTCCGAGTGTTGTGTTTGTTATTTTTGTCTCGATTCTTGTTTTGAGTCGTTTTGATTTTAGTGAGTGTCAATAGCAGTGTTGTTTTACCTTGTCTTTCCCTTTGTTGATTCGTTTTGATTGTGGTCAATCGTAGGCTCAATACCCAGTTAAGAACTCATTCTCAATCTCAATTTCAATTTCAAAAATAAGTCATTTTGTGCTCAGAGTGTTGTGCCATTCTCAACATGATTTACAAAATAGGATTCTTTCTTTCATAAACTACAGGGATCAACCCCAATCAAGAGAGAGAAGACCAGGACCTATCTGAAGCTACATAGGTTCCGAATTGAAAAGCAAAAGAAAAGAGGGAAAATTTCGAGCATCTTAGTGTGTTTCAACTTTAGCAAATTCTGAGAGTGCATTCTAGGTGCACCTTCTCAGGCCTCGCCATTTCTCTGAAGTATGAGTGTACCTCAACCCCAAGTTCAAGCCTGCTTGAAGTCAGAATGGCAATTAAAGCAGCTTGCAGATGTTACCCATCGCCAATATGAACATGATGTATCTTTTTTTTTTTAGCATGTTGCAAAGTCCTCCAAGAGGTAAATCGGAGGCAGCAAAGTACATATTTGATTCTCTTCTATTGCATAGAATGTGCACTTTCATATACACTTATGTTGCATGCGTGCCTCGTATCGTTTATGATTCATGTATAGAATATGCTTTCAATGTTGCATAGAATATGCTCTTGTTTCAAGCATAGGATATGCTTTCAATGTTGCATAGAATATGCTCTTGTTTCATTCATAGAATATGTTTTCAATGTTGCATAGGATATGCTCTTGTTTCATGCATAAAATATGCTCCTGTTTCATGCATAGAATATGCTCTTGTTTCTTGCAGGGAACATGATTTCAATTTTGCAAAGAATATGCTCGTCTCTTGCATAAAACATTGGTTCTCTATCTTCCATAGAACATGCATTATCAATATATTACTTTGTAAAACAGTCATTCTGTGCATCTATTGCACAATAATCTCACCCAGTGCATTTATCGCACAATCATACACTTTGCATCGCACTATTTTGTGCATTTCAAATTCAATTCGCACTGTCTAGTGCATTTCAACTCAATTCGCGCTGTCTAGCACATAGCACTTTCTTGTGCATTTCAATTGAATCGCGCTATTTTGCGCATCGCACTGCCTAGTGCATTTCACATTGTATCACACTATCTTGTGCACTCGCTAGTCTAGGAGACCTTAAATCCTCTAAAGGTGTAATTCCTTTGGTGTTTGTCATGCTCGAATGACTTCTGGTAGTCTGGTATAGCCACTTGCCTGTGTTTGTTGTGAGTTCCTAGGAGATCAACTGAGATAGTGGAAACTAGAGTTTGAATGGCTGGGACCTAGAACACAAAGGTTCGGGATTTCTGAGACTAAAGTCTGGCTTGAATACCTAGGGGTGTATCCTCAGCGTGAAATCTGTATAGCAGCCCCATAGGTTAAGGTAGCTTACATGTGCCTTAATTCTAGATACTGAACCAACCTAGTCTGTCACCCTGTCGGAGAATAGGGAAAGTTGCGAATATAGTCAGGGAGAAGAGTAGTACGTGTGGTTTGGAAATGCAAGATGCAGAAGAGGAAGATCCCCAGCAACATAAGGTGAGTCATCGTTGATTACCCCTGTAAGGTATTTTCTAAAGCATCACTTCCTTGCTGCATCATCACATCCTTTATCATCTATTACTTCTATCGCATTGTATATAGCATCTATCGCATGCTATAACTGCATTATCTATTTTATCATACTATCATTTCCATGTTAAGCTTAGTCTGGCATATGCCCATACTTTTCACATTAAAACATAGCTCTATGTAGATACCCCATTTTTGACCGCCCTTAAGACTTGGGCGCTGCTGATTGTTTACTTGGTGATGAAAGGTGTACAGTGCAAATGTTCGATTTCTTTGGCAAGGAGAGTGTCAAATCCAAACCTTACACCCCATTTTGGACCAAAACCATTTTGACCAAAATGATTTTTAGATTTCAAAACCCTCTTCAAAATATTTTTGAAATAAAGTTCCTACGATGTTCCGAGGCTTACATTTCGATAAATGTTGCGCTTTTTGGTAAACCGAGTAAGACAAAGTGGAATAAATGAAGGAGAGGTGAAATATTTGAAAAATCTTCCAAAACATCTGGTTTAGAGGTTTGGAGTTGAAGAAAAGAGGAGAAGAGGGAAGATACCAACTTGGGGAAGAAGTTGGGCATGAATTGTTAAGAGAGAGTCAAGCAGCCCTCGCTAAAACAGGTCTATCCTTTTGTACACTTGGACTTAAGTTGTGAGGCCTCCACCATTGGAAATAAGACTTCCTGGGCTTCATTTCTCATTAAAGAATCTCCTTAAACCGAGTCCGGATGAGGGAGATATGGTTGGTTGAAGTTGGGCATCAATCCGGTTAGATTGAAACTGAGCAATCTTCACTAAAAGAGGGATATCTCTTAGCAGAGTTGTAATTTTGATGCAAGGCTGACACCATTGGAAATCTTACTTTCAGGGCTTCAATTTTGACATAAGAATGAGCTGAAAAGAAGTCCATATGAAGGAGTTATGCCCGTTTGAAGTTGGACCTACAGAGCAGAATTTGCTATCGGCCACAGATATGTACGGTCAGCTATGGAGATGGCCGGTCGGCCATTAATGACCCAAACTCAGATTTTTTGAAGATCTTTTCCCTCCAGCTATTCCACATAAGCTCCAACTGTTTGTTTTTGCTATATATAGAAGCCATATCTCTTGTTTTGCAAGGTTAGAACATTTGAAAGGTTAGAAATTTTGGGAGCCTCTCTCTCTAAAAAATCCTCTCTCTAGAAAATTTGTGAGCAAAATCCTCTCTCTCTCTCTCTCTAGATTTCTCTCTCTCTCTCTTGCTTTTTTGTGCATAGAAATAGAGATACATAACTAGTTTGCCAAGACATCTTTCATCAAAGTTGCATATCATTGGGCTGAGGTCCCTTGGAACCTATTTTGGGCTATTGAAAGGGTGGTTTAAGCTCAGAAAAGTGGCTGAATTGTGTTGTGCTTCAAGAGGTATAACTCTTTCCCTTTAAGCTTGTTTTTCATACTTGCTTTGCCATAGTTTTCAACTACTTTGGGGCTGGTTTTGGGGGGGTATTGACTACAAAAATCTCTAATTTTCAGTGCTAGAAATGGTTGTTTGAGCCTATTTTGAGCTAGGGGGTTACCTCTCTTTGCTCTTTGGCTTGCAAAGCCTTTAGAGCCTTCTTTTAAACGCTTTTGAGTACATCTTTTTTTGGCCTTAAAACCAATGAATTCCAGACGAATTTCAGTGGTAGAAAGCTTGTTTTGAAGTCCAAAATAGGAGGGGGTGGCTTCCCCTCCTTGTCTCTCCATGCTATGCCTAGTTAGCTTTACAAAGTAGCATATTTTTATGGCTTGTGTTGGCTTAGTTCAAGCATGTTTTTGGAATTATTTTAACATGTTATAACTCTATTTTTGGCTGGTTAGAGCACCCCTCATTTGCTTCTTACACTTGTAGTGTAATTTTGCTTACTAGTCTAGCATGTTTGACGTTTTAGCCTATCGTTCTAGCATGTGTTAGCTTAACTCTAGCTTGTTTTAGCTACTAGTTTGGCATGTTTAAGCTCTATTTTGAGCCGGTTTGATCACTCGAGCTTTGCTTTGTATGCTTGTAGTGCAATTGTGCTAAATTGCCTAACATGTGCTATTGCTTTGGGCTCTAAGTCTAGCTATTCTTAGCTTATTTCAAGCATGTTTTAGAACTCCATTTGGGCTGTTTTAGGACTGTTTTGAGCCTTCTTGGTCATATGAGCCTTGTTTTGTATAGCTATAGTCCAAATGCCTTAACTAGCTTTGAGTTTTAGGGCCTCTAGCATACTTTGCTTGTGATGTTTGCATGATATGGCATCATTTAATATGTGATTTCAGAGCATATATCACTGTTACACTCACACATATTCCACTCTTTCATTGCTTTTGAGAGTTGTGCTTTGTGCCTTGTTTGTGAGCCGACACATGAGCATGTTTTTCTTGCCATCTATGCTTCAAGTCTAGCATGTTTTTGCTACTGTTTTGACCTACCTTAGGTCTATTTTGAGTGTTTAAGGTCATTTGAGCATTGCTTTGTATGGTTGTAGGGTTAATTCCTTCACTAGCTCATTGTTTTAGGCCTTTGAACATGAGTTGTTTGCGTTGGTTGCATGTTGTAGTAATATTTTGCATGAAATTTCAGCATCATAATCTCAGTCACATATTCATTTGTCTAACTTTCAATCGCTTTTGAGAGTTGTTTCAAGTTTGGGATCCGTTAAGCTTGAGATAGAGTTTATGCTTAATGATTTTAATCCTCCTTTGAGGGTTTCTACTAACCAAAGGCATGACCTCTCTCTTGCCTTAAATCATCCCTTAGTTGACACTTCTTTCTCTTTAGGAGACTATTACCTTGGACTTAATCGATTAAAGGACTAATCGGTAATGTAAAATGAGTAAACAAAAGTGACAAGTAAAACATGACTAAGATAAGCATTTGTTTTGCATTGCGTTTGTTTGGATCGGACGTTAATCCAAACATAAGAAATGAGGGACGTTTCATACTCACAGTGATAAAACGTGTCACATTTCTTAGTCGTCGTCCCCCTTGATTGTGCATGATAGGGTGGAGGCCTTTCGAGTCTTATGTGTGCATTCACTAAGCTTGTGCAAGCTTGGTTCTTTGGCCATCATGCATTGAAAATGCTTGGTTGACGGCTTGAGAGCCAAGTGCCATACTCCTTTGAGCTTGAGATATGATAAAGAGTGTGGCAATACACACATTTCCTTGAAAATACACTGCCAGGCCTCTATTTGCTCTATGTTGCAGCAGAAGGAGGAATTTCAGGGAAGCAGTGGCCGACTGGCCACATGCCCTGGCTAACCCGCCACCTAAGCCAGGCGACCGGCCACCAGTACTGGCCGATTACCACCAATCATGGTTGATCATCCCTCAACATGTTCCTAAGAGGGGTCAAAAGCAATTTGGAAGTTGGCACAATTTTCAAAGGTTCAAAAGTGTGCAAACAGAGGCATCTTGAGGCAAGGTGGTGGATTTCCGGGAGGACGCAACCGAGCATGCATATCTCCCTCGCCCGCGAGGCCATTTTTATCGCTTTGTTAGCTAGTTGTAGTTAATTACATGTGCTACAATTAATTTAGCTTAGTTCATTTTATAATATTATAATTAGCTTACTATAACTAGTTATTCAAATCGGTTTGTAATAATTAATTAGCTAGAATAGTTGGTTAATTAGTTGGTTTGTAATAAGTAGCTTAGCATAGCTTGTAAGCTTATTTATTCGGACCCTCCTTCGAGAGGACACAATGTTATAATAAGGGTGCGTGTGTGTGTGCACGTCTTCCAACTCCCTCTTCTTTCTCCCTTTTATTTAACCGCTTTTGATGGTTAGTTTAGGGCATATCTCGATTAGCTTACCTTATGCTTGCATGTGTGCATCATTCATTTGTCTTGCATGAACTGGGCTCAGCGCATCATTCAAACTGCATTGTATTTCAATAACTATTTGAATACGTGTATCAAATTGTTGCATTCAAATGCCATTTTAGATAGCTGAGCCTATTTAGCTGCATTTTGCATGTGTTGCATTAGGTATCTTGTATAGTTAGGATCATGCATATTTCTAACTAGCTTTTGTTTTGGCTTGAAGTACCCGATGAGTCTTTAAGGTTTAGCATACTTGCATGAGTGTGAGTGTTGCCATGATAGCATGCTTGCCATGATGCTATTTGCTTAAGTGCTGTGTGCATCACATAGTAAGCTAGCTAATAACTAGAATAAGAACACATGTGTCTATACAACAACATATCATGCTTAGTAGAGGCCGATCCTTTGATCGAGTGAGCGAGGGTGCTCATTTCAGGACCTTCCCCTCTCATACCCGAGTTCCCGAGTCGAGGCAACTTTGGTGATGATGGACACGTGGCCTTTGGCATGAGTCAGGGTTTCTTAAATTTTCCAAAATAAAATATTTAGGTGGCGAATCTGTAATCTGGCAAAGCAGTCCATGTTTGGCACTTTTTATTCAAAATTGATTTTTCAAAACGATTTGTCGGATTTAGACTCTTTGGTGTTTATCAGTCTCACATTGCACTTTGTGAGATTAGATTCAGAACCGTGACAAGAGTCCGAACTATAGTAGCAAGAACCAATTCGCGCCCTCTCCGAAAGGGGGGCGCGTGGAGGAAATCTGGGCAGTCTACAGTTTCTGGCGACTCCACTAGGGATTTAGAGAAATTGACTCAAAACTCATGATATGTTGTTTTATCTACATTTATGTGTTTCTTTGCATTGCATTTGCATTAGTCTGCCTAAGTCACAGTGTCTGCCATCTGTTATTCCTGAACGGTTTACCAAAGGCTTGCTTTGAAAAGCGTACCATAAGGTTGACCGGTTATGGGCTTTGTCACGATGGAAACACAAACCTTGATTTTGCCAAGGCACCCTTCTTGACCAATCGACCTAGTTGCATATTGGAAGCCATAGAGACTGTTCCAAACTAGGATAGGTTGCTCACCCAAATGCAGGATTGTTTGAAGCCACATGCGTGCGTAGTGAAACCCTAGCTCCTGAAGAAGCTAGGACAGGGAAACCTTACCCCACCATAGGGGTGCTTTGGCTCTCACTTGCTTGATATGTGCTGCTAAGGTGTGTCTCTATAGGAATGCATGCATCAGTTACAAGTCTGGGTATCAGTCTGAGGACATCAGTGTTTGAGTCAGTTTTGGGGCAGACTTCAGTGTAGAGGGCATAGTCATTTAGCTATGCTCATATCTGTTCTACTGAAACCAGGCTGAGATGCTGTCTATTTTCTCTTTTGCAAGGTAGTCCTAGAAGCATAGCTTCAGAAGGCTCCAATATCCCCCAGGTACTCTAGACTTGTATCACTAGACTTTGTCAGGTCATACTTGATTCAGAAGCAACCTGTGTTTACCTCACCCCCACTGGTTACAAGACGAAGGAGGTTAAGGCAGAATTCACTAGTGCAGTTTCTACAGCAGTCACACCTCAGTTCACCCACGTTTAGTCTGGTCTCGGAACAGTTATCTGCATTCAACTCAGCACGAGATTAATCACCCATTCTTATGGCTCAGTATCTCCCAGCTAGTGTGGAAGAACAGATACAGCACTTGCAACAGACAATCGAGGCATTGCAGCAGGACGTAATCCGTTAGGCCAAAGTCACGGCTCGTCAGGCCGAAGTCATAGCTCGTCAGGCCAGAGTGATAACCCAGCTACAACAACAACAGCCACAGCTAGCTACAGCTTCTATATCTCATACACCTCCTACGGGTAACCCAATAGCTGAAGCCACTTCGCATACTGCTAATGTCCAAGAGACTTAGGGTAATCCGGCAGAGCCAATCCCAGAATCGGCCACGAAAGCTCTTGTCTATCAAACCAAAGCTCTGTTTGAATTTGAAGTTGACCCAAATGCACTTAAAGTCAATAAACTGGAGAAGTTATTCAAATGAGCACAGGGAATGAACTCCATCCCGGATTTAGAAGACGAGTACGCTAAATCTGCAGTTACCTTACCGAAGCAGTTTAAAATGCCGCATATCAACTGCTTCGATGGCTTCGGAGACCTAATGGTGTATCTCCACCTATTTTCTGATATCTTGTGGCCAATGGGTTTGACCTCGGCACAGAAGTTGTCCCTCTTCGGCTGAACTATGTATGGGATAGTTGCAATCTGGTATGCGAAATTGGATAACTCCATGAAACAGAATTGGGAAAAGATGGCTGAGGCCTTCGTCGCTCAATACTCCTACAACACACAGATCGAGGTCACAACTTGTGATCTCGAAGTCACCCGCCAAGAGCCAAATGAGGGTTTCTTAGAGTTCGTGATGAGATGGAGAGCAAAAGCATCGATGGTGACTACAAGGCCTTCCGACAAAGATCAAATCAGGATGATTGTTCGGAATCTACATAGCAAGTTGCTGCAAAAGATGATCATCCTACTTCTGTTTACCTTTCTAGACCTTCATGAAATGGGGGTTCAAATCAAGGAGGCCATCTGTAGACACCCCATTTTTGACCGACCTTAAGACTCAGACGTCACCGATTGAGCGCTCGGTGATGTTGCATATCGTGCTCGTTCAGAAGTCTCAGAGTCGCGGCCGTGCGCCCCGCCTCCGGACTCCCGAACTCTCTTCTGTGCCTTGTCTCGGTTTGCGAACCAGACTCGGTTTTCTCTGTTTCATTTCCTGAGGGGAGGGAGAGGTCCCGTAGACCATCTCTCAGTGGCCATGGGCTACATTTCATGCCCGTAGGCCATTTTGCCCATTTAAGAGCCCGGTTCCCGGTTTTCGGAGCCGTCAGGCCGTGTGCCTCGATTCGGGACCACCCAACCATCTCCGATTCCTCCGGTTTCTGGCATACATCTCATTTACTCCCTTTCGAGGGACACTGGGGTCTTAGATACCCACTTCGTGGCCAAAAACCACTTTCGGTGCTTAACGGCCGGTTTTCAAGGTCCCGAACCTCGCGGTTTGGCCCCCGAGCATTCATTTTGCATCGGTTTTTGTTCATTTTTGGCAGGTACCTCTGTTTTATCATAAGGAAGATCACTGGGGGGTGGGATCCCAGCAATTGTCTCAGAAACCAGCTTTCTACTTGCTCAAAGGTGGTTTAGTGGATCCGGGAAGGAGAAAAGTCTGCGCGGCTTCACCGAAATGGGCGTAACTCTTTGCACAAGAGGAATTAAAGTATGAGGCCACCATCGTTGGAAATATTACTCCTGGGGCTTCATTTTTTACTCAAGAATATCCTAACTTCAATTCCGGATGGAGGAGATATGGTTGATTGAAGTAGGGCATCACTTCGGTTGGACTGAATCTGCGCGGCTTTACGGAAACGGGCATAAAGTTTTCCACAGGAAGAATTTTGATGCAAGGTTTGCGCCATTGGAAAGATAAATTCCGGGGCTTCATTTTGGACACTTGAATGGCCACATTTGGACTTCCCTAGCACCCACCGGCCAGTGTTCTTCCCGACAGTTTTTGGAAACTAGCTGGCCGGCCAGAAAAACTAGCTGGCCGGCCACTTGCAACTAAAGCACTTTTTGCCCACCTTTTCTCCGATTTTCTTGCCTATATAGCTGGCCTCCCAGCTCTTGTTTAAGGGTTGGAAAATATCTCTCAAGGATATACATTGATATCTATCTCCATCTCTCCATTTTTCTCTCAAATCTTCAAGTTTTGGTGCCTTTTGTTCATCATCTTCAAGCTCTACTACGACCACTCCATTTCCAGCAACAAGAAGAGGTTCTTAGAGGCTTAGAAGCAACATTTCTCAAGTCAAGAAGCAAGGAAAGAAAGGTCTTCAAGGGTAAGCATCAATCACCCTCTTTTGGCACTTTTTTTTGCACCATTCCTCTACCCTACTTGCTCACTGTTTTAGACTCCGGCCCTAACTGAAAGGGGCCTTCTTTTGAGCTATTCTACATGTTTGTTTAAGGGATCAACCCTGTTTGAGCCCTCTATGATGCACTTGCTTCAATATCATTTTGTATGTCAATATCTTGCATGCTTTTTTTAGTTCATGTGTGATCTATTTCTGAGCCTGATATAAACTGTTAGAGGGCCTATTTTGAGCCCCTCTTCAACATTGAAGAATGGCTCAACCATGTTTGGTCTCTCTATCATGCACTTGCTCCATAATTCCTCACATTTACCGTAAATTTGCATGATTTGTTTAGCCTCTGTGCGATCTGTTTTGGAGCATGTCATGAACTGTGAGTAGGATTATTTTATGTCCCTCTACAACATTGTAAAAGGGATAAACTTCATTGGGGGTTTCCATGTTATACTTGTCATTATACCCCTCTTTGGCCCTCATTTTGCATGCTTTGTTAGGCCTATTTTGCTTCTATTTTCGGCCATGATCAGGTCTGTAAAGAGTCATATTTTGGCCTTCTCTTCATGTTTTGTTAAGGGTCTTAGGCTGTTTGGAGAATTCTTGGTATACCTCTCTTTATAGCCCTCTTTTGGTCCATATTTTGCATGCTTTGTTAGGCCTATTTTGCTTCTGTTTTCGGCCATGATCAGGTCTGGAAAGAGTCACATTTTGGCCTTCTTGTCATCTTTTGTTAAGGGTCCAAGGCTGTTTGGTGAATGCTTGGTGTACCTCTCTTTATAGCCCTCTTTTGGCTCATATTTTGCATGCTATGTTGAGCATATCTACATACTGATTTGAGGGATGTCATAAACTTCAAATGTGCATATTTTTGGGCCCTATTCAATGTTGTAGAACTGTATTTTTCAGTTTGAACAATGTATATATCACTTGCTTCACTGTTCCCCTCTTTTCCCCCATTTTTGCATGCTATTTTTTCCATACTTGTGATTGTTGTTTGGCCATGCTTTGTACTGGAAAAATGTTATTTTAGGGACTGCCTAGCATCTGTCTTTACACTTCATGTCCATATTGTGCATGTTTGGCATAGCTGGAAGTCATTTCGGGTACTCAGCATAGCATTTCGGGCATCGGGTGTAATTTTGCTATAATTCTGGGGCTGGTTTTGCATCATTTTGGCCGCTGAAATTGGTATTTTCCATATTCCGTATGCCACGTCTCATTTCGTATGCCATTTCATTCCATATGCCATTGCCTCGGTTTGCGTGCCCGTGTGCACGCATTTCGAGGCATCTCATTTTTCATCCTCCGGCGTCCTATGTGAGTGTGGCTGAGGCCCTCTCATGTTGGTGTAAGCCCATCATTGCATTTCCATGCCATTTCATGCCTTAGGGCCATTGCCTCGGTTTGCGTGCCTGTGTGCACGCATTTCAAGGCACTTCATTTTCATCTCTCGGCATCTTATGTGAGTGTGGCTGAGGCCCTCTCATGTTAGTGTAAGCCCAATTTGCATTGCGTATGTTGTTTCATGCCTTAGGGCCATTGCCTCGGTTTGCGTGCCCGTGTGCACGCATTTCGAGGCACTTCATTTTCATCCATCGGCCTCTTATGTGAGTGTGGCTGAGGCCCTCTCATGTTAGTGTAAGCCCAATTTGCATTTGGAGTGCCATTTCATGCTTTAGTACCATTGCATCGGTTTGCATGCCTGTGTGCACGCATTTCGAGGCACTTCATTTTCATCCGACGGCCTCTTATGTGAGTGTGGCTGAGGCTCTCTCATGTCAGTGTAAGTCCATTTTGCATTTTGTATGTCGTTTTAGCATCATTGCCTTTATATCATTACCTCGGTTTACGCGCCCGTGGGCACGCATTTCGAGACATCTCATTTTAGTCTCGTTGTATATCATATTTCAGGCCGTTTCATGCCTTTATGTCGTTGCCTCGGTTTGTGTGTCCATGTGCACGCATTTCGAAGCACTTCACTTTTATCTATTGGCCTCCTGTGTGAGTGTAACTGAGGCTCACTCATGTTGGTATAAGCCCATATTACATCACATATCTCATTTTAGTCTTGTTACGTTCCATATGCCATTTTCTCGGTTCGCGTGCCCGTGGGCACGCATTTCGAGACATCTCATTTAGGTCTCGTTGTATATCATATTTCATGTCATTTCATGCCCTTATGCCATTGCCTCGGTTTGCGTGCCCGTGTGCACGCATTTCGAGGCACCTCATTTTCATCCGACGACCTCTTATGTGAGTGTGGCTGAGGCCCTCTCATGTTAGTGTAAGTCCATTTTGCATTGCGTATGCCATTTCATGCCTTAGGATCATTTCCTCGGTTTGCGTGCCTGCGTGCACGCGTTTCGAGGCATCTCATTTTCATAGCATTGTGCATGCTAGGATTGTATTTTAGTTGCATTCATGCATATCATGCATAATGCATTGTGTTCGGGATAGGAGTTAGCCTAGGCACGGGAAACGAGGCACATTTCGTACTCCGAGTGACGGAACGGATCTCAATTCCCAAGTCACCGACACTCCGGATCACCCATGATGGAGTTAGGTTTTTGTTGTAGCATTCATGTGTATTCATCCTATATTGAGTTGTGCAATCCGACTTCTTGGCCATCATGCATCGAGATGCGTGATTGGTGGCACGAGGGTCGAGGCATGCATACATTTGTGAAATACATTGCTATGCCCCTTTCCTGCTCTCTGTTGCAGCAAAACGAAGAATCAGCAACTTTCCCGGACTTGGCACGTATTTCGAGAAACATCGCAAACAGAGGCTAATCGGGGCATCCCAGTGGATTTCCGCGCAAGGTAGCCAAACATGCATCATATCATTATCCGGAGCAGAGTCAAGGTAGCCCCTGGCTTGCATGCCAGTTTACAGTTTTCTTTAGTTAATTTGTTAATTAATTAGGAATCTGTATATTATTCGGACTGTATTATTATTTCGGACTGTACTATTCTTTTATTCTTTTATTTTCGGACTGTATTATTTATTCAGACCCTCTGCGCGAGGGCATAATTGTAATAAGTGTGGGTGAGTGTGATGTATGTCTTCCAACCCCACGTCTTTCTTCCCTTTTATTTACCTGCTTATGATGGTTAGATATAGGGCATATTTTAATTAGTATACAGTATGACAGCATGTTTGCATCATTCATCTGTTTTGCATGCACCGGGCTCGGTGCATCATACAAACTGCATTTGTATTTCAATTCCAAGTTGAATACATGTTAGCTGTAGCATTCCATATGCCATGTTTAGAATAGCCGAGCCTGCTATAGTTGCATCTTTGCATGTGTTGCATTAGGCATTTTTGTACACTTAGGATCATGCATGATTTCTAATCAGTCTTCTGTTTTGGCTGGGAGTACTCGGTGAATTTTATGCTTTAGCATCCTTGCATGCGTGTGAGTGTCTGCCATGAATAGCATGCTTACCATGAGGCTATGTGCTTATGTGATATAACTGCCTTGAATGCCTGTGGGTGGAGGTTGAGTTATCTGAATTGGGACAATTCATCAAATGTTTGTTTTAAGCCCACTAGATAGTGGCAAATCACCATGTTTTCTAAGCCCACCCGAGGGTGGCAAAATCTGCATTTTAAGCCTACCTGCGGGTAGCAAACCATTTTCAAACAAACAAGCATGAAATGTTTTGTTCCAATTTAGGCGATTCAGTCTATACTTGTATGCTGCGAGCATCACATAGTAACCTAGGCTAATAACCGGAATAAGAACTCACAATGTTTTCAAAATCAGATATCATGGTTAGTAGAGGCCGGTCTTTGACCGGGCGAGCGGAGGTGCTCACGGTGACCTTCAATCGTACCCAAGTTCGAGCCGAGGCAACTTTGGTGATGACGGACACGTGGCCTTTGGCACCAGTCGTGGTTTCCTAAATTTCCCATTTTAAAATATTTAGGTGGCGACTCAGATCTGTGAAGCAGTCCATGTTTGGCACTTCTTTCAAAAAATCTGTTTTCAAAACGATTTGCTGGATTTGGACTCTTCGGTTCAAGATTGAGAACCGTGACATTTGAGTCCTTCGTACTGTAGTGACCCAATATCGAACCAGAACGGGGGGGATTCGCACTCCCTTCTCCCCGGGATGCGTTCGGGGACGTCTACACCATCAAACAAGGGATCTTTGTGGAAGATAATGAGCCTTTGAAAAAGAATGTTGTTTGTAGTTCCAATGCTACTACTGATGGTAGGACAGCTGCGAAATGCTCAGAAGTAGACATTATCACCACTTCCCTCAATGGCCAAAAACCAACTACTTCAACTCGGCCTCAAGCCCAAAATTTCCATCCTCTTTACCTGAGTCTCTCTCAAGCTTTGAAAATGCTGCGAGAAGAAGGGTACCTAGTGCTCCTAGAACCTCAACCCCTTCCAAATCCTCTTCCACCAAGATATGACCCAGCTAAATACTGTGTCTATCATCAACAGCACGGTCATGATACGAACCGTTGCATCCGCCTCCGTTATAAGATTCAAGATCTTATTGACGAAGAGACCATAGCTCCACCAAAAGGACCTCGGGCTAGTACTGACCTGTCACCTCTCCATCTCAACCTCATCCATATACTACCATCCACCTACAACCCCAACATATACATCACCCCGGCCCATCTACCCAAGCTTAAGGTGTTCATTCCAAACAACATGGACTTATGCATGATGGATGCATTTGAACCCCAATTATCTCGAACCCGTGAACCCACTACTTCTGAGCTGATGAAAATGATTGAAGATTTGCAAAGAACTGTGGTAGATCTGGCCTTTTAGATATTGGCTCCGTCATCGACCACATCACATACTAGGGAGTTCATGTCAAAAGGCTCCCCAATCTTGGGACGGGCTGCATTGGAAAAAGGGCAATCTCTTAGGAAAGTGGAGGCCAGTGATATGAACAAGGTAAGGGCAAGCATTGGTTCCTATGAACATCTTCAGTGGGTTGTTGAGGGCTTGAAGGCTGAAGGACTAAACAAACAGCAAGTGCTTGCAGTTGTTGCAAAAATTGTGGATGACACTTTTGCTGCTCACGGTGAGAGCATTCTGAATCAATAGGCAAGCCGGGAAAAGGGATGTCGTACCAGAAACACCCCTTTCAACTCCAATCCTACACTCAGAAGAGATCAGCAAACCCAGTCAGCACCTGCCGACCCTTTCACTGGTCCATTCAGCAAAACTACACAAACCTCGAAGTACCCACCCCGACGCCAGAGGGTCTTCAATCCCCTCTACATGACTTTGTCCAAAGCTCTCCAAATCCTCGTTAGACAAGGTCATCTCAAACCCCTTAAGCCTCGGCCTCTCCTGAATAACCTCCCTCCCTCGCATGATCCGGCCAAGTATTGAGTCTTCCATCAACAAACCGATCATGACACTGACCTTTGTTTTCATTTTCGCCACAAAATACAAGATCTAATTGACAATAAGGTCATCGTCACACTAGGTCCTCCAAAGTCTATCGACACTAGAGCAATGAACTTGGGAGATAATGTGATTATGTGATCAGGGGATAAACCATCTGCGGATGGTGCTCAATTTACTCCAAATATGGTGGATGGCATGCACTGTTTTGAGCAATGTACAAATGCTGTTAATTTTACTTTCTGACTTGGGTATTGGGTCATGTCTTGTTACGTTGTATTGAGTCAGTCTTTTTGTACTGAGTCAGTCGAGTCTGTCTTATTGTATCAAGTCAGTCCTGTTGTGTTGGAGTCGGGTGATTTCGGGGGTATTACCTTCGACATCACTATCTTGTTTTGTGTTTGTCTTTTACCCCCTTTCTTTTGCGTCTGTTTCTTCCTTTGAGCCAGTTGTGCCAGAAGATCTGAATGGAACGGCAGTGCTTTGCACTTACTTTTCTATGCCTTGAAATCATTGCATTGACCTAAGTTTTTCAAAACTTTTTGAACACTGTGATGAAAACGAAGAGGAAGGAACTCCTCGGGATTTGCAAAAATTTGATCAAAGGAGAGAAAGAAAGGCATGCCAAGCCCTTAATGAATGAAATCATGTTTGTTAATAAGAGTACTGAGAACAATCCTGGCTTGATCAGATCGGTTCTACATTTTCTTCAACCTAAACGACTAGTTGCTTTCTTAAAAGATTTCAAAAAATATTTTGCATGGTTCTACAAAGAGATGCTTAGAATTGATCTTGAGATTGTGCAGTATAAGATCACCCTCAGCCCCAAGACTCAACCCCTTTTTTCTTTTAAACCTTGAACTTGGATTCAGAATGTTCAACGGTCAACCACAATGTGAGGCTTGTATGGCCAGATTTGAAGCAGCCTATGAACTAGGGACAATAAGGTCGTATGACATCAAAGGACGCCCGCCAAGCCAGATTTGAAGTAACCCTTACACTAGGGGCAATAAGTTCAAATGTTATCAAAGGAAGCTTGCAAAGTTGGGTTTGAAGCAGCCCTTAAACTCGGGGCAAAAATGTCAGATGTGCTCAAAGATTCAAAAGATGAGTGTTTTCCGCAAACTAATGAAGACTGGCGAAAAAGCCAAATTCCAGCAACTGGAAGAAGAAAATTTATTGTTGAAGGACAATCAAGTTCCTATCCATAACACTAGGGTCAAATTCAGCCCCCATTGGATGGACTTCTACATCATCAGCAAACAACGGTCGTTCTCCTGGATATAGATGGCTTCGAGATCCTACAACCGATCAACATGGACCAAGTTAAACTTTTAACCTTGAGAGGCTCGCTGGGCCAAAAACCTAGAAGGGCGACTTAGGCAAAAGTTAGAGCAAGAAAAAGAAAAGAAAAGAACAAAAATGAAAAGAAAAGAAAAGAAAAGAAGAAAAGAAAAAGAAAAGAAAAGATGGTGGATACACGTATTTCAATACCTCTTTGAATACCGGGCTCGGCGCATCATTCAAACTGCATCATTTTTCAATACCTCTTTGAATACATGTATCGAATTGTTGCATTCACATGCCATGAGTAGGTAGCCGAGCCTATTAGTTGCATTATTGCATGTGTTGCATTAGGAATTTTGTATAGTTAGGATCATGCATCGATTTCTAACTAGTTCTCTGTTTTGGCTTAGGATACACTGTAAGTGTTTTCGCTTTAGCATACTTGCATGAATGTGAGTGTTGCCATGACAACATGCTTTCCATGAGGCTATTTGCTTATTTGATTAACTGTATGAATGCCTGAGGATGAAGGCTTTGTTATTTGAATTGGAACAATTCATCAAATGTGAGTTTTCCCACTTTGCAAAGTGGCAAATCATGTTTTTAAGCCCACTAGAGGGTGGCAAATCCGCGCTTTAGTCCACTTGCGAGTGGCACTTTCAAACCATTTTCGAAAACAAACATGAGTTGTTTTAGTTCCAATCCTTGTGACTCGGTCTATACTTGTATGTTGTGCGCATCACATAGTAAAGTTAGATTAATAATCGGAATAAGAATGCATGTGTCTATAAAATAATATGTCATGATAGTAGAGGCCGATCCTTTGATCAGGCGAGCGGGGGTGCTCATTTCATGACCTTCTCCCCTCGTACTCAAGGTCCCGAGCCGAGGCAACTTTGGTGATGACGGACACATGGCCTTTGGCGTGAGTCAAGGTTTTCTAAATTTGCCAAAACAAAATATTTAGGTGGCAACTCTGTAATCTGGCAAAGCAGTCCAGTTTGGCATTTTTTATTCAAAATCTGATTTTCCAAAATGATTTGTGGATTGGACTCTCTGGTGATTTATCAGTCTTACATTGCACTCTGTGAGATTAGATTCAGAACCGTGATAGAAATCCAAACTGTAGTAGCTGGGACCTAATTCTCGCCGTCTTCAAAAGGGGGGCGCGCGTAGGAAGTTCGGGCAGTCTACTGTTTCTAGCAACTCTGCTGGGGATTTAGAGAACTTCACTCGAACTCATGATAAGTTGTTTTATTTACACTTATGTGTTTCTTTGCATTGCATTTGCATTGGTGTGCTTAAGTCACAGTGTTTGCCGTCTTTTATTCCTGAACGGTTTGCTGGAGGCTTGCTTGGAAAAGCGTTCCATAAGGTTGACTAGTTATAGGCTCTGCCATGATGGGAACAAAAACCTTGGATTGGGATCACCGCCGAGGCACCCTTTTTGACCAATCGACCTAGTTGCATATCGGAAGCCATAGAGACCATTCCAAACTAGGGCAGGTTGCTCACCCGAATATAGATTGTTTGAAACCGCATGTGTGCGTAGTTTAACCCTAGTTCCTGATGAAACTAGGACAGGGAAACCCTACCCTAGCACAGGGGTGTTTTGGCTCACTTGCTTGCTATGTGCTGTTAGGGTGTGTCTCTACAGAAATGCATGTATCAGTTGCAAGTCTGAGTATCAGTTTGTGAATATCAGTTTTGAGGTGAAAATTTTGGGGCAGAATTCTGTAGAGAGCATAGTCATTCAGCTATGCTCATATCCGTTCTAGTGAAATTGGGCTGAGATGCTGTCTGTTTTCTCTTTTGTAGGGTAGTCTTGGAACCATAGCTTCAAAAGGCTCCAATATCCCCCGAGTGCATTGGACTTGTGTTGATAGACTTCGTCAGGTTAGTGATTTAATTCCAAGAGTAACCAATGTTTCTTTCACCAGAGGCAAGGCAAAAAAGGCCAGTCAGGCACAGATCACCAGTTCAACAATCTCCAGTTCAATGGTCACTATCTACATCACCTGTGCACAGTTGGGCTTAGTTTCCTGTTTCCACCTCAGAAAGAGAAAACTTGGCAGATCCGATAGACCAGCACCCCACAGTCAGTATGAGCATGGAGGACATGATGCGTCGATTTCAACTGACCATTGAGGCCATGCAGTGAGATGCTGCCCACCAAGCGAAGACTACCGCTCGTCAGACAAAGGTTGTGGCCTAGCAGGCTGAACTTATCGCCAGGCTCCAACAACAACAGCAACAAACACAAAAGGGAACAACTTTTGTATCCCACCCACCTCATGTAGAAATTCATACACCAACAGCTCTTGTCCCTATAGCCAATGTCCAGGAGAATACGGATGTTCCAGTGGATCCCATTCCACCTCAGACTTCCAAAGCACAGGCCTTACCAACAGAGGCCCCGTTCGAGTTTGAAGTTGATCCAACTGCATTAAAAGTGAGCAAGCTTGAAAAGCTATTCAAAAGGGCTCAGGGCGTTAATTCCATTCTAGACATAGAGGATGGTTACATGGATTCGGCAGTGACATTGCCGGACCGGTTCAAGTTGCCGCATATAGACTGTTTTGATGGTTCTGGAGATCCCATGGTACATCTGCGATTGTTCTCAGATATCTTACGGCCAATGGACCTCTCCAGATTGCAAAAGCTTTCTCTCTTTGGTCGGATCCTGTCGAATATCACATCCATCTAGTATGCTAAGTTGGAGGATTCAGTAAAGAGGAGTTGGGAAGAGATGGCCGAGCCTTTCATCGCCCAATATTCGTACAACACGCACATTGAGGCCACAACTCGTGATCTTGAGGCAACTAGACAAGAGCCGAAGGAGGGCTTCTCTGACTTTGTAACCCGTTGGAGAGCAAAGGCTTCTATAATGACCACCAGGCCAGCTGAGAAAGACCAGATAAGGATGGTCGTACGGAATCTGCAACCGAAGTTGATGTAGAGGATGATGGTCTTACCCCTCCCCACCTTTGCTGACCTCCATGAGATTAGGGTACAGATAGAAAATGCTATAAAACAAGGTCTGATTGATCACGAAAGGAAGTCACCCAAGAAGGGTTATATACGCAGTTCGAATGCGACCACCAGTGGTAATGCAGCTGCAAGATTTTCTGAAGTTGGAATGGTCACCACCACTTCGAAAACAGCCACCCCCTTTGTTGGTACGTCCAATCCAAACCCCCAAACTTCGAACTATCTACCCCAAGGCAAGAGCGTTTTCACCCCATTTTATATGCCTTTGTCTAAAGCTCTAGAGGTCCTACTTAGGAAAGGACATCTGAAACCGTTAGAACAACGGCCTCTACCCAATCCTCTCCCTCCAACGCATGACTTGGCTAAATATTGTGTTTTCCATCAACAGCATGGTCATGATACTGACTTTTGCTTCAGACTACGTTATGAGATTCAAGATCTCATTGACAGCAAGGTAATAGCACCTCTACAAAAACCAAATGTCACTACCAACCCTCTTCCACCACATAATCAAAACCCTCCACCTGGGCAGGTAAACTTCATCCAAACAACGGCCAACCCGTTTGACCCCGGTATATACATCACCCCAGCCCATTTACCCAAGCCTAAGGTGTTCATTCCTGACAGCATGGACTCATGTATGATGAATGCACTCGAACCGCAATCATCTCAAACCTGTGAACCCACTACTTCTAAGCTGATGAGAATGATTGAAAATCTTCAGAGAACTATGGCAGATTTAGCCTTTGGAATTTTGGCTCCATTATCGACCACATCATAGGCCAAAAGTTTCAATCCAAAAGGCTCCTTGATCTTGGGGCAAGTGGCAATTGAAAAGGGCTGTAGACACCCCATTTTTGACCGAGCATAAGACTCAAATGTCATCAATTGAGTGCTCGGTGATAGTGCATGTTGTGCTCGTTTCGAGGTTTCAGAGTTTTCGACTAAGTGCCTTGCCTCCGGGCCCCTGAACTCTTCATGTTTTGGCTCAGTTTTCGGACCGAACCTTGTTTTCCTTGCCTCAGGAAGGGAGAGGTCTTGTAGACCACCTCTTTGTGGTCGTAGACCACCTTTCATGGTGGAAGACCACTTTTCTCGTTTGGAGACCAATTTTCGATTTTCAAAGCCTTCGGCCGCAACCCTTGACTCGGGGCCGCTTAATGTTCTCCGTTTGGCGTGGTTTTTGAACCACACCTTGTTGCCTCTACCTAGAGGGACATTGTGGTTTGGGAGACCACTTTTGTGGTCACATACCACTATTGATGCTCGTAGACTAGTTTTCGAGTCTCTCGGCTGACCGCCTTGACTCCCGAACTTTCGTCTTGCATCCATTTTGGTTTGTTTTTGGCATAAACCTTGTTTTCCTTGTTCGGAAGGTGGTACAAGGGTGGGAGACCAGGTTTTCCCCTTGGAGACCACTTTTCTTCCCGCCAGCCAGTTTTCTGGTCGAGAAACTGGTCTCTTTGGTCTTTAGGCCACATTTTCTGGTTGGCCACCACACCCTTGCATTGTTTTCATGCTGCTGACCATCTCCCACCATGGCCGACCACTTGTTGTCTTGGGAGACCACTTGTGGTGGTCGGCCGACCACTTCAAGTAACTGGCCAACGACTTCAAGTGGTCAGCTGCTTTTTGTAACCTTTTTGGAGATATTTTCCTCCAGTTGGCACAGCTGGAGGGCACTGAAACCATCCTCCATACACACGTGTACGGAGGGATGGCCTTGGACCCTTAGCTTCCTCAAGAAGCTTACACTTTTGTTCTCTATATAGGAGGACCTCCTCTTCCCTCCTCCAGGTTCAGATCTTTGGCCTTAAGCTATACATATACATCTTTGTATCTATCTTGGTCTTGCTCTTCATTTTTGTGCTTTAAAGTGTAGTTTTATCATACTTTAACACACAAACACACACTCAAACACCTTCTTTTTGCGGCTGAGGATTCTTAAGGCTTATTTTGGAGTTTTTGGACTGGTTTGAGCTCAAAGGAGTTGCTAGAGTTGCATTCTTGAAGAGGTTCTACAAGGGTGAGCCTTTAACCCCTTAAACCCCTTGTTTTCCTTAAGCTTTTAGACCTGTTTGCATAGTGTTTTAGACTTAACATCCTACTGCAAAAAGTTCTATTTTTGAGTCCAAAAATCTTTGTTTAAGGTCACCTTTGCGTTGGGGGTAGTCTACCCCCTCTTAGGCCTTGTTTGGCCTTGTTCTTGTGCCATCTTTTTAAGCTTTTGGGACCACCATGTTTTAGAGCAGAGAAAAAGAAAGAAAAAAACAAAAATACAAAAATGCAAAAATGAAGAAAAAGAAAAAGAAAAAGAAATGAAAAGAACAAAAAAACAGAGCTCGCAAGATTGAAAACCCAAAAGGGCGGCTTTGGCAAAAGTTAGAGTGCAAAAGGAGAGTGTTAATACCCGAGTGAACCTCGTCCGAAACTACATCAGGCCTGATTCCCATGTTTGGGATACGTAGGCAACTTCATCCTGAAGTTCGACCCCAACCATTTTCAGCCTGCTTGGCTCATCCATGTTGATTGGTTTATCCTTGTTCAACTCAGCTTCTGTCCATGAGAATTGGCTCATCTTCATGATCATCTTTGTTCAAACTCGGTTGTCCTACTCTGTTAGAAGATTCAACAGCAAGATAATTCAAGTTCAGATATGAGGTTGTGCATCTCAAAGGGTAAATTCTATGATTGGTCGAGTAGTGGCTATTTGCAAAAACAGTTTTTGAGAATTTTTGCTGAAGTTGACTAATTTTCTCAAAAAGCATTCCATTTTTTTTTTTAAACTGGACCATTTCTTGGACCCAAAAAAGGAAAATTTTCAGTGCTTATAACCTGACTTGCATGATTTCAAATTAGAAAATCGAACAAGCATGTTAATCAAACTCTCATTTTGATCAAAATTGATTTAATGGAAAGCCAAAAACAAAAAAAAAAACAAAAAAAAAGGTCAAAATGATGAACTAGGGGCATAGTTGAGTCAGGTTTTCTATCTTTTCCCCGTTGACAGCATACTCGCCAGAAAGGGCACCATACTCGCCGGAAAGGGCACTCTACTTGCCAGACAAGGGCACAACTGAAGCTAACAACAAAGGGCTGAAAGCTCTCTCATCCTCCTAGCAGCGAGATATCAAGCCAAGTGCAAAGCACGAACTGGAGCAGGATGTTCAGTTCCTTCATCTAGGCCATCACACTCAAATTGGTGTCTAACTCATAATGGAAACGTAGAAAACACAATGTGTGAGATCAATCAATTGTATACCTGGCTGATGAGATGATCAAGCTAAGCTAAAGGCATCATCAACCGATGTCAGTCGCGGATCTGCTGCGTATCCAGTCGCACCACAACCCCCTCTATGGGAAAGCTCACTGTTGTGAGCAGAAGAAAGAGAATCTAGTAGAATACTAGGGGGACACGAGCCCACAATTTCCTGTTTATCCATCAACCACCCAGGGAAGGGATAAAAAAAAAAGAAAGATTGAAGAATAAAGAGATGTGCATTGAGAGGAAAAGTGAGAAAAGAGCTTTTTCAGAGGAAAAGAGATTGAGTGCCAGAGTGATGTGAGAATCACAAATAAGAAAGGATAGGAAACAATACCCGAAGAAACAGGCTCCCTGTGAACCGAGAGGTCTCTCGCCTTTGTAACACATCTGGGTGCGTGTGTATGTGCTTTTGTTTGTCTTGATTCTTGTTTTGAGTCGTTTCGAGTGTCATTAGATATGTTTAGGTTATTTACCTTTGTTTTCATTTGTTGAGTTGTTTTGGTTGTGGTCAGTTGTAGGCTCAATACCTAGGTTAGAACCCATTTCTCAATTTCAATTTCAAAAATAAATCGTTTTTGTGCCCAGAGTGCTGTGCCATTCTCCACATATGTGCAAAACAGGATTTGTTCTTTCATAGTTTGCAGGGTTCAACCCAAGTCATATGAGAACAATAGAATAAGGACCTATCTGAAGCTACATGGGGTTCCAGACAGCAAAGCAAAAGAAAAGAGGGAAAATGTGGAGCATCTAAGTGTGTTTCACCTTCTGCAAATTCTGAGATTGCATTCCGGATATACCTTCTCAGGCCTTGGCAATGCTCCGAAGTATGAGTGTGCCTCTACCTCGAGTTCAAGCTTAGGCTTACTTCAAGCCAGAATGGTGATCAGAAGTGCTCTCCCTGAGTACCATTCCACACCAGAGACATCTTGGCTGTGTTTGCAATGAGTTCCTAGGAGACCGACTGAGACGGTGGAAAATAGAGTTCGAATGGCTGATGCCTAGAACACAAAGGTGCGGGATTTCCGATACTAAAGTCTGGTTTAAATCTGTATAAAAGCCCCATAGGTTCCGGTAGCGCGTATGCACCTCAATTCTGGATACTGAACTAACCTAGTCTGTCACCCTGTTGGAGAATAGGGAAAGTTGTGAACATGGCCAGGAAGAAAAGTAGTTCCTGTGGTTTGGAAAAACAAGACGCAGAAGTAAGAGATCCCCAACAACACGAGGTGAAATCTCCAATTTGCCTCGAATCTGCCATTGTTGGCCGAAGAGATTAATTTGTGACTGATGGGTGGCCAGTGGTTTCCTGGAGTGGCCAGCAGGCCTCTGATGCTCTCCTTGATTATTGTTTTGCTATTTTGTGCCTGGATCCCTTAAGAAAATGCAAGGGAAGTACTTTTTTTTTTTTTTAAGCTCAAGTGGCCTGCGTGGAAGCTCCAGACTGTGTTTTCAGCATGTGATGCCCAACACGTATGAGGTGTATCCTTTTAATTTGGTGCAACTCCTCCGAGAGGTAAATCGAAGGTTACAATTGAATCGGTCTTGTCAAGATGCATATTTCTTCATTGAACATATTACATCGATTATGCATTGATTATCGTGCACAGGATATGTATGTTGCGTTGTGTTGCATGGTATATGAACTTGTCACCTTTGCATTGTATATGCACTTCTCATGCTTGCATTGTATATGCATTTCTTACACTTGCATTGAATATGCACTTTAATATCTCGCATGGAACATGCATTTGTTACTCCCGCATTGGACATGCATTCATTATTCTTGTATAGAATATATATCTTGATATTGCATAGAGCATGCATTTGTCATCTTTGCATTGTATAAGCACTTCTCGCATTAGCATGGTGCATGCTATTAACCTTGCAAGGAACATGCATTCCTATCCTGCTGTATCTATTAAGTTTTTTTTTTCTGATGCAGGCACGATATTGTATGTACGGCTCATTCAGAGAAGTCCTGGTTACGATTGATTATGTCTCGGTAAGAGATCGCACATGTTCACTTTATGTATCTATCGCACATGTTCACTTTGTGTATCTATCGCATTAATCTTGTGTGCCTTGGGCATTGTTATTCTTTATCTTGCATCAACCTGCCTTTGGTCAAGAGCATTTGGAACGTGTTTCAATGCCTATACCACTCCTTTGGTTGGAAACGCTAGGATGTGTCCCTATGTTTCCCCCTCTTTGGTTAAGAGCATTTGGAATGTGTTCCAATGCTTATACCACTCCTTTGGTTGGAAACGCTGGAATGTGTCCCTATGTTTCCCTCTCATTGGTTAAGAGCATTTGGAACATGTTCCAATGCTTATGCCACTCCTTTGGTTGGAAACGCTAGGATGTGTCCCTATGTTCCCTCCTCTTTGGTTAATAGCATTTGGAACATGTTCCAATGCTTATACCACTCCTTCGGTTAGAAACGCTGGGATGTGTCCCTGTGTTTTCCTCTTCTTGCTTAAGAGCATTTGGAATGTGTTCCAATGCTTATACCACTCCTTTGGTTAGAAACACTGGGATGTGTCCCTATGTTTACCCCTCATTGGTTAAGAGCATTTGAAACATGTTCCAATGCTTATACAACTCTTTTTCATTTCGCGTGCAATGCGTAAGAATCTTATTTGAGACCTCGGGTGTGCCCAACGGTCCCTCTTAGTCTTTCCTATGTGGTACGTGGTTAAGTTTACTTATTTTCTTACATCCTTTCTGCATGAGACGTAGTTTGGTTCGTGTTAACTTGCTTATGTACGAGTTTGATGTAGCATTTCTTTGCATAGCATTTGCATCTAGATGTTTCATTACACCTCCCATTGCATGATCATAAGTTATGTTTTGCATTGTGCATGCCAGTTGCATTTTGCCCTTGCCAGCGGGTGCATCTATATTGTTGTCTTGCTTATTTGTCTAAGTCTTCGGCCTTATCAAAAATGGGTCGTCTCTAGGCTTTGACATTCACTCCCGTCATTTCATGACTTTCGAATTCTGTCCAAGAGGGCAACTATAGACACCCCATTTTTGACCGACCTTCAGACTCAAACGTCATCGTTTGTACGCGTGATGATTGTGGATGTTTGTGCTCGTTTTGAGTGCTCAAAGTTCTCGGCTGAGTGTCGTGTCTTTGAGCCTCTAAACCCTTTGTGTTTTGGCCTTGTTTTTGGGCCAGACCTTGGTGCCTCTTGCCTGGAGGGGAGAAGGGCCTTGCCGGCCACTTTTGGCATTTGTTAGCCACTTTTTCTCCTTGCCAGCCACTTGAAGTGGCCGGTCATCTAGTTAAAGTGGCCGACCGGCCAGTTGAAGTGGCCGGCGGCCAATTCTCTCATTTTTCAGTTATTTTCAAATCTTTTTAGCCAGTTGTTACACACTAAGTGTATCCTCCACACACGTGTATGGATGGATTCAAACAAGCTTCTAGCTTGTCAAGGAAGCTTTGGCTTGCATTTTCTATATAAGGAGAGGTCCCTCCCTCTTGTTTGGGGGTCAGAATTTTTAGAGTCAAAAATTTCACTCTCTCTCTATATTGCGTTACATTGTGCTCAAAAGTGAGTGTTCTTCACATTTTTTCCTACAACCCCTTAGCCAAACATCTTCACCTTGGAACTGAGATTCCTTAAGGCTTGTTTGGACTTCCTAAAGCTGGTTTTGGCTCAGAAAAGCTGTTGTCTTGCCGTTATCCTTCAAGGATAAGCATATTCCCCTTTTAAGCTTATTTTTGTACACCATCCTGGCCACCTTTGCATGCCGTTTTGGGCGTAGTTGTCAACTATAAAAACCTTTATTTTTAAATGTTTAAAATGGTGGTTTAAGACCCTTTTGGAGTTAGGGGTAGTCTACCCTCTTTAGTGGCTTATTTGCTAAGAGTTTTGCTACCTCTTAAAGCTTTTCAAACAACTTCTTTTTGGCCTTTTAACCATTGAAATCCAAGGGAATTTTAGTGGTAGAAACTTAGTTTTGAGGTCCAAAATGGGAAGGGGTGGTCTCCCCTTCTTGTGTTTTCTTTGCAAGTGTTGATGGCCTAACCTTTGAGCATGTGTTTCTTCCATTTCATGGCTTGATCTTAGCATGTTTTTGGCCATATTTTAACATGTTTAAACTCTGTTTTTGGTTGGTTTAGTCACTAGTTGTTTGTATCTTGCACTTGTAGTGCAATTTTGCTGACTTACTTAACATGCCTAATGAGTTAGTCAATCATGCTAGCATGTGTTAGCTTGGATCCAGCACATTTTTTCTCATGTTTTAGTAACTCTGATTTGGATGGTCTTGGTCATATATGCTTTGCTTTGTATGGTTGTAGTGTAAATGGCCTTGACTAGCTTTGAGTTTTGAGGCCTTTAACATGTTGTGTATGTGATGATTATGTGTTTTGGCATCATTTAGCATGTAATTTCAGTGCATATAGTGTAGTCACACTCTCACATATTTCACTCTTTCATAACTCTTGAGAGTTGTGTTTTATGCCTTGTTTATGAGCCAATACATGAGCATGATTTTCTTGCTTTTCATGCTATCATTTGAGCACATTTTAGCCTCTAATTTGATGTGTTTTAGGTCTTTCCATAGCTGGTTTGGTTGTTTGAGCTTGATATTGCATGATTCTAGTGCCATGCTCTTTACTAGCTTTAAGTTTTGGGGCCTCTAGCATGCTTAGCTTGGATTGTTTACATGCCATAGCATCATTTTGCATGTGATTTCAGAGCATGTATCACTGTCACACTCTCGCATATCCCACTCTTTCAATGCTTTTGAGAGTTGTGATTTGTACCTTGTTTGTGAGCCAACATGCGAGCATGTTTTTCTTACCTTTTGTGCCTAAGTTTCAGCATGATTAGGCCACTGTTTTGACATGGTGTAACTGTGTTTTGGGTTGGTTTGGTCATTTGAGCATTTTATTGCATGCCTCTAGTGTTGTGTCTTTCACTAGTTTCAATGTTTTGGCTCTTAATATTTTGTACATGAACTGTTTGGATGTTATAATCTAATTTGTCATGCCATTTTAGCACTAAAAACATCTGCAACCTTTCCCATTTCTTCATTTTTCAATTTGTTTTGAGGGTCGTTTAGCCTTAAGTTTGTGTTTAAACATGAGGTAGGGTTTATGCTCAAATGGCTTTAACCCTCTTTTGAAGGTTCCTCCTAGTCAAAGGTATAATCCCTCTTATGTCCTAAATCACTATTTTGGTTGACCTCCCCTCCATAGAGGACTTGCACATTGGACTTAACCAATTAAAGAATGGTTTGGTGATGTAAAATGTGCAAACAAGAATGGAGTAAAGTAAAACTCATGCAAGATAAGCATATTGTTTGCATTGTATGTGTTTGGATCGGACGTTAATCCTAACACGAGAAATGTGGGACATTTCATACTCCAAGTGATGAAACGTGTCACATTTCTTGGTCGTCGTCTCCCTTGATCATGCATGATAGGGTGGAGGCTCTTCGAGTCTTATTTGTGCATTCATCAACATTGTACAAGCTTGGTTCTTAGCCACTATGCATTGAAAATGCTTGGTTGGTGGCTCAGAAGCCAAGTGCCACACTCCTTTAAGCTTGAGACATGATAAGGAGGGTGGTTGTACACACATTTCCTTACAAATACATTGTTGTGCCTCTGTTGTTCTCTGTTGCAGCAAAACCAGCAACCTAGAAAATAAGTGGCCGACCGGCCACTTGAAGTAGCTGACCAGCCACTACAACTAGCCGACCGGCCAGTTGTAGTGGCTGGCAGCCACTTTTTGTGGCTGACCGGCCACCAACCCAATTTTGCGCAAAAATGATTCTGTTTTGAGGCAGAGGCGAAGGCAGTTTGGAGGATTGGTTCAATGTTCGGAGGTCAAGGCGAGTGTAAACAGAGGCAACCTTTGGCAAAGCGATGGATTTCCGAGTAGACGCCAATTGAGCATGCATGTCTCCCTCGGCCCTCGAGGCCATTTAAATTTCGTTAATTAGCTTAGCATAGTTAATTATTCAATTTGGTCTGTACCATTTAATTAGCTTAGTGTTAGCTAGTTATTCAATTCAGTTTGTAATTAATTAGCTTAGCATAGTTAACTAGTTGGTTTGTAATAATTAGTTTAATTAGCAAAGCTAGTTAGCTTATTCATTCGGACCGTCCTTTGAGAGGGCGCAATGTTGTAATAAAGGTACGTGTGTGTGTTCATGTCTTCCAACCCCACGTCTTTCTCCCTTTTATTTACCCGCTTTTGGTGGTTAGATTAGGCCATGTTTCAATTAGCATACCTTATGCTTAGCATGTTTGCATCATTCATTTGTATTGCATGCACCGAGCTCAGCGCATCATTCAAACTGCATCGTATTTTAATACCTCTTTGAATACACGTATCGAATTGTTGCATTCACATGCCATGAGTAGGTAGCCGAGCCTATTAGTTACATTATTGCATGTGTTACATTAGGCATTTTGTATAGTTAGGATCATGCATTAATTTCTAACTAGTTCTCTATTTTGGCTTGGAGTACACTGTAAGTGTTTTTGCTTTAGCATACTTGCATGAATGTGAGTGTTGCCATGACAGCATGCTTGCCACGAGGCTATTTGCTTATTTGATTAATTGTATGAATGCTTGAGGATGAAGGCTTTGTTACTTGAATTGGAACAATTCATCAAATGTGAGTTTTCCCACTTTGCGAAGTGGCAAATCATGTTTTTAAGCCCACTTGAGGGTGGCAAATCCGCGCGTTAGCCCACTTACGAGTGGCACTTTCAATCCATTTTCAAAAACAGACATAAGTTGTTTTGTTCCAATCCTTGTGATTCGGTCTATACTTGTATGCTGTGCGCATCACATAGTAAAGTTAGATTAATAATCGGAATAAGAACGCATGTGTCTATAAAACAACATATCATGATAGTAGAAGTTGATCCTTTGATCGGGCGAGCGGAGGTGCTCATTTCATGACCTTCCCCCCTCGTACCCAAGCTCTCGGGCCGAGACAACTTTGGTGATGACGAACACGTGGCCTTTGGCACGAGTCAAGGTTTCCTAAATTTCCCAAAACAAAATATTTTGGTGGCGTCTCTGTAATCTGGCAAAGCAGTCCAGTTTGGCATTTTTTATTCAAAATCTGATTTTCCAAAATGATTTGTTGGATTGGACCCTTTGGTGATTTATCAATCTTACATTGCACTTTGTGAGATTAGATTCAAACCATGACAGGAGTCCGAACTGTAGTAGCTAGGACCTAATTCGCGCCCTCTCTGAAAGGGGGGCACGCGGACGAAGTTCAGGCGGTCTACACTTATGATTAGAAAGTCAATTGTGCACTGCTATATCGACTGTTTTTTAATTGGATTTGATTAGACATTCAATCTAATCTTTATAAACAGCCTCTGTTTCATCCCTGGACCTCTAATATAATTTTGCATGCTTAAGTGATTTTAATATAATTATATGAGCATGATTCATTGTTTCTATCATGATTAACGTATCTTTTTATTATATAATTTTATAATCTAATTTGCATGTTCATGACTGTTTACATTAGTCATGCTAATTAGTTTCTATTTTTCTAGTAAATTTACATGTTTATTAGATCTTAGACTTTTAGGATAATTCACATGTTTAAAATTTCTAGATTTGTAATGTATGTTGCATGCTCATGGATGTTGCAATTTTTGACATGCTAATTATTTTCTAAATTTTGCTTACGTGATTTAATTGCATGATTTTAATTGCTAGAATTATTTACATGTTCATTTTGAATTAAATTCATATGAAACTCTTGCCTATTAATAGAATTTTAATTATTTAGGAGTTATAAGGCTTTGTAATTTGTGTAATAATTTTATATATATAACTCTTGACTATGAACTTTTAATTTAATTCCTAGAGTTATAGATTTATTTTTGTAACTCATCTAGCATTTAGTTAATTTTATTATTAAATAGTTGCTAGATGGTTACAAGTAATTTATTATATTCGCAGTTTCTTTAGATTGGTTGGTGTATATTTTCTTGTGTTTTTCTACTAACTGTTTTTACAGGAATACTTATGCAATAGGGATTGGGAAACAAATACAAAACCAAATGAATAGTATTTGGGATGTCAAAACAAAAATGTTTGGACTACTAACCATTGTGTTGAACAAGAATACCTAAGCGTGGAAAGGCTTTTGGACTAAATAGAATCCTTATGGATTGGCTATTTTATTTAGATGTTTGAATCATTTTTTGCTTCAGCTTTTAATGTGGTTATTTACCGATTTGTAAAAGCAAGTTTTATTTGCTCGTAATTGTTATAGCAATTTTTTACATTGCTTGTACTTTGGGTAGCAATTTTTAAATTACTTGTAAGTTTAGACCTTGATTTGTTTTAACCTAGTTCATCCATTGGAAAACTTAATTCTAAAAATTGTTTCACATGGACTAGGAATCAACATGCTCTTGAAAGCATTGTCTAAGGTTAACTGGGTTTTAAGTGGGAATGATGTTACCCCTCCAGTCTTCCTGGAAACATTCATGACCATGTTCGATTCTAGGGAAGTGGTGAGACTAGTTTTGAATTAAATTGCCAACTTTGGGATTTTCTAGTGTTAAGTTTAATTTATGGAACATAGAATAGTGAAATTATGTTGTATTTTTCAGAAATGGAAACGGTCACCGACGTTACTACTGCTACTGCAAATGTTGGTAGGGATCAGAACCCCGGGACAACTGGCTTGCCAGTCCCTACTACTGTGGCCTCTGTGGTTAACCCTATTGTTGCTCCTGCAATTCCAAGAGGCCCGCTCAACCATCATGAGTGCCTGGAGAAGTTCACGGGAGTGAATTTCAAGAGTTGGCAGCAGAAGATGTTGTTCTACCTGACTATTCTAAGCCTTGAGAGGTTTTTGAGTGATGATCCACCAGTCGTAGAAGAGAATAAGCAAGACGAGCAAAAGCTCATGGCTTTAGATGCTTGGAAGTAGTCAACCTTCCTTTGCCAGAACTATGTTCTGAATGGCCTGGTAGATTCACTTTTCAATGTGTTTTATGCCAAGAAGTCGGCAAAGGAGCTGTGGGATACTTTGGATAAGAAGTACAAGACCAAGGATGTTAGAGGAAAGAAATTTGTCGTTGGCCGGTTTCTAGACTTCAAAATTGTGGACTCATAAACCTTCATTAGTCAAGTCCAAGAGTTCCAAGTAATTCTGCACAAGATTCATGCAGAGGGAATGTTCCTAAATGAATCATTCCAAGCAGCTACACTGATTGAGAAGCTGCCTAACAACTGGAAAGACTTCAAGAACTACTTGAAGCATAAATTAAAGGAAATGACAGCTGAAGAGCTCATTGTCAGTCTCCGTATTGAGGAAGACAACATGAAGAAATGGGGGAGTACCTCCACCGTAAAAGCAAACGTCGTTGAGCATGGCTAGTCCTCAGTGGTTGGAAAAAAGCCACCGACAGGCAAAAGCACGAAGTTGGAGCCGAGAGGCAATGTCTCCAAGGGGCCAGTCTACAAGTCGCAGAAACCTACCTATAGGTTCAATGGAAAATGCTTTAACTGTGGAAGTGATGGGCATCAGGCGGTTGACTGCTGCAAGAAGAAGAAGCCTTATAAGAAGTACCCTTCGCAAAACAAAAGCCAGGATCATATGGCTGAGATGGAGGATCTATCACAAGATGCGGACGACATGCATCTGGTAGTTGTAGTCTCGAAAATAAACATGGCGAGGTCTAACTCGAAGGAATAGTGGGTGGACACTGGGGCCACTCGCCACATCTGTGCTGAGAAAAAGATGTTCACAACCTTCAAACCAATTTCAAATGGTGAGAAGTTGTTCAAGGGAAATTCTGCCACCTCAATTGTTGAGGGAAAGGGCAAGGTGGTCCTGAAGATGACTTCGAGGAAAGAGCTGACTCTGAATGATGTCTAATATGTGCCAGACATTCGTAAGAACCTTGTCTCGGGGTCGCTCTTAAGTAAGCATGGCTTCTGCATGGTGTTTGAGGCTAATAAGGTCGTGTTGACCAAGAGTGGGGACTATGTGGGGAAAATGTATATGTCGGGCAGTATGTTTAAGCTCACTGTAATGACTTGTGTCCCTAAACTTAATGAGAAAGCTTCTTCTTCTACATCTATGCTTGAGTCCGCTAATTTATGGCATGGTAGACTAGGTCATGTAAATTTTGACTCTTTGCATAGATTAATCAAATTAGATCATATACCATCTTTGTAGAAGCAAAATTAACAAGGACTTCTTTTCATTCTATTGAAAGAAGTACCGAGCCTTTAGATTTAGTGAATAGTGATGTATGTGACTTAAAAGTCATATAATCACGTAGTGGCAACAAGTACTTCATCATTTTTGTTGATGATTGCACTAAATACTGTTATGTATATTTTCTTAAAAGCAAAGATGAGATAATTGATAATTTATTCTTTTCAAGAATAAAGTTGAGAATCAACTAAGCCATAGGATCAAGGCTTTAAGAAGTGATCGTGGTGGTGAGTTTGAATCCCCGTTTGCCAAGATTTGTGCTCTATTTGGGATTATTCACTAAACCACAGTGCTTTGCTCCCTTCAGTCAAATGGTATTCCTGAGCGGAAAAATAGGACGTTACTGGAAATAATGAATGCAATGTTGATCAGTTCTAGGTTGCCACATAACTTATAGGGGGAAGTAATCCTCTCCCTGAATTATATTCTTAGAATACCTCGAAAGAAAGTGAACAAGGCTCCATATGAGTTGTGGAAAGGCCACAAGCCTTCATATAAATACCTACGAATGTGGGAGTGTCTTGCAAAACTAGAGGTGCCTACACCCAAGTGGGTTCGGATAGGAGCGAAGTCAATGGATTGTATATTCATTGGCTATGCACATAATAGCAGTGCATATCGATTTCTTGTGTTTAAGTCTGCTATTCCAGATATACACAAGAATACTATCATGGAATCAAGAAATGCATCTTTCTTTGAAAATGTATTTCCTTGTCGTCTCCAAGAAGGGGTTCTGAGTTCTATGAAAGAAGTTGAAGATGACAATGATCGCATAGATGATCACATGGATGATCAAGTCAATGATCAAGTTGATGATCAAACTGAGAAAGTAGATGAGCCAAGGAGTAAGAGGACTAGGACTGCAAAGTCTTTTGGTCTGAACTTCTTGACTTATATGTTAGAGGGAGAACCTCGAACTTTCCATGAAGCTGTGACTTCACTTGAAAGTCTTTTGTGGAAAAAAGCAATTAAGAGTGAGATTGACTCCATCTTATAGAACCATACTTGGGAGTTGGTTGATCTTGCCCGAGGTAGTAAGGCCTTGGGGAGTAAGTGGATCTTTAGAAGAAAGATGAAAGCAGATGATAAATATAAATCTAGGCTAGTTATCAAAGCATATAGGCAGCAAGAAGACTTGGATAATTTGATACGTATTTACCTATGATAGGGATTACATCCATTCGCATGGTGATTGCTATAGCCACTTTACGTGGTCTAGAGAAACATTTCTTAAATGGAGATTTAGATGAAGAAATCTACATGAGCAACTCAAGGGGTTTTCAACCCTTGGAAAAAATAAGAAAGTCTGTCAGCTTGTCAAGTCATTGTATAGTTTGAAACAAGCTCCTATACAATAGCATGAGAAGTTTGACAACGCTATGTTGTCAAATGGGTTCAAAATCAATGAGTGAGACAAATGCATATATGTCAAAGATACTGACAGAGGTTATGTCATTTTGTGTTTATACGTTAATGACATGCTCATTGTTGGTAGTAATGATGAGATGATTAGAACTACCAAGAGATTGTTAAACTCTAAGTTTGACATGAAAGATATGAGCCTCGTAGATGTAATTCTGGGTGTTAAGATTACTAGAACATCTAATGGTATTGTACTTTCTCAATCTCACTATGTTGAGAAAATACTTGAGAAAATTGGTAAATTAGATATATGTGTGTCTAGGACACCAATAGACTTGAGTCTATACTTGACCAAGAATAATAGTGAAAGTGTCTCTTAGCTAGAATATTCTCAGGATGCCAAAAATGGACTGCTTTGCTAGATACAGAGTCATTACCTAAATATTTTTTTGATAAATTTAGGAAACCCAAGACTCATGCCAAAGGCCACTTATCTGGCATCACCAAAATGCCTCGGCTCGGGAACTTAGGTACGAGAGGGGAAGCTCATGAACTGAGCACCCCACTCGCCCAATCAAAGATCGGCTTCTACTAATCATGATATGAATATTATTTACATTATATTCTCTTGATCTGGTTATTAGGCTAACATTACTATGTGTTGCAGACTAATTTGCAAAAGTTAGAACACTTTGATTTCATGTTTGTTTGAAAATTGTTTCGAATATGTACCACTTCAAAAAGTGATCTCATATGCACATTACTCAAATTATCCCAATTTAAGCAATTAGCCTTTATCCATAGGCATTCAAACAGGTATATCAATTAAGCACTTAGCCTCATGAAAAACATGCTTAATATGGCAACAATCACATATATGCAATATGATAAATCAATAAGTGCTCACCTAGTACTCCAAGGCAAGCCGAAACAAAGAAAAGAATTAGAAAACATGCATGCTCCTAACTAATGCGACATGACTAATGCAACACATGCGATATGCAATTAATAGGCTCGACTATAAATATGCATATAAATCAATTTGATAACATGCAGTTTTAAACACGTTTTCAAAGAAGTATTTAAAAGACAATGCTTGTTTAGAACGAGGAGTCGAACCTGATGCATGCAAGACACATGGATGCAAATCATGGATAATGCTAAACGAAATGTGATGCTCTAAACTATCGATCATAAGCGGTTAAATAAAAAGGAGAAAGATGTGAGGTTGGAAGACATACACGCATTATTACATATTTGCCCTCATGTAGAAGGGTCTGAATGAATGAATTAGCTATGCTACTTAACTAATTATTACAACGCCGAAAGTTAACTAACTATTCTAACCAATTAAATAGCTACAACACACTCTACTTAATTAATACAAACTAACTAATTAGTTACATTACGGAATTAATTAATTACAAGTTCACAAACAACATACTACTATGAACAAAAATCTAACGGGTCCCGAGGAGCAAGGAAATGGCTTATGCATGCACATGAATTTCTCCCCCGAGAATACCTCTGCACAGTTTTTCATCTCAGCCTCTACTCTACTCTGTGAAGGAAGTGGTATTGCCTGGTTAAAAAAGGTGGTTGGCAAGCCAACAATGGTGGTTAGCTATCCACTAATAATGGCATGTCGCCCAGTAAAGGTGGCCTGTCAGCCACTAATATTGGGTTTCTTCTACTGCAACAGAAAACAAACAGACCACGAATAGAGCATTTTGAGGGGATGTTTGTCCACCCTACCTCTCTTTATCATCAAACAGCTCAAATGAGATGTAGGCATGATTCGCAAGCCATCAATCGATGCAAATTCAATACATGATGGCTTATGAATCAAGGGATACAATTTCAATAAATGCACAATTAAAGACTCATGAACCTCCTCCCTATCATGATGTTGATCTACGGAAGTGGTTGACATTGACTCTTGAACTGTTTTCATCACTAACAAGTATGAAACGACTCAAGACTCAATGGGTTCAATTAACGTCCTATTGAACCCAAGTTGATTTTATTATCTTGCTTCATTTTACCCCAATTTTATTACTCCATTTCATTAGCTTTCCATTCATTAATCGATTGAGTGCAATAATGAGCATTAAGTCCACTAAAGGAGGGAAGTGTCAAACTAAGGATTGATATAAGGCATGAGAGAGATGTCATGCTATTGGTAATGAACCTCCGAAGAGATTAAACCATTAAGCACAACAATCTCTATCTCAAGCTTAAACAAACAATCGGTTTGAAGCGACTCTCAAAGCAAGGAAGAAGCCAAGAAATGGGAAAAGTGCAGAGACGATTATAGAAGAACACAAGTATGGAAAGCTTGAAATAAATGAAATTAACTCAAATAGGCTGGTGCCTAATGCCTAAAACACCAAACCTATGAAGACCGTTACACTACAAGCATGCAATACCAAGTATAAATGACATGAACGACTAAAAACAATCCTAAAATATGCTAACACAGCACTGAAATTAAGGTAAAAACATCTACCAAAGGAAGCTAAAATAATGGAGCAATTGAGCTAGTAAACATGCCAAAGGAGGTGAGGCTAACCCCTTCATTTTTGGGACTTCAAAACCACATTTTAGCCTCTAAAAATCAGTGTTAAAAATATCCAAAAAAAAAAAAAAAAAAAAAATAAAGATAATGAAAAGATGGGAAACACATGGGTAAAGGCCTAACAAGTAAGGTTCAAAGAAAGGTGATCCACCCCCTTACCTTTAATGGCCTTAAACCAAAAGTTTCAACCCATAAATATAGGTGAAAAATAGTACAAAACAGTGATAAATGATGGTCAATGAATAAGGGAAAGAAGCTTGGAGTTGTACAACTTGAAGAGGAATGACATTTTGAATCACTAACCATAAATTTCACACCCTCAAGAGCTTAAAATGCAAGCTCAAACACCTTTGAAAATAACCCTCAAGGTTTGGTTTGGAGTGTCTAGGCAATGGGTATAGAAGTTGCAAGAGAGAGAGAGAGAGAGAGAGAGAGAGAGAGAAATGTAGAGAGAAATATTTTCCAAAACTTTGTTCCACAAATTTTTCTAACCCTAAATTATGAGAAGGAGTCATCTATATATAGAAATATATGATTATCTCGGAAATATCCATACAAATACAGCTAAGGTAGTGCATGCATCTATGGAGACAACTGGCACATCTGGCAAAAAGATCTGAATTTTTACACAAGTGGCCGACAAGCCACTAGTGGGTCTGCTGGTCCCTTTGATGCTCAAGCTTGAAAAACTACTGTTTTGGTCCCAAAATAAGGCACAAGGTTTGTAGGTTTTTTTAGGCTCAAAGCTGAGGTTTCTTGCTGAGGAAATCGAGCATTCGGACAAGCATACAAATCATCATTAGGTGATTGAGGTTTCCTGCTAAGGAAATCGAGCATTTGGACAAGCGTACAAATCATCATTAGGTAAGTAATCGGTGGCACACAAGTCTTAAGGGCGGTCAAAAATAGGGTGTCTACAGTTGCCCTTCTTTGAAAGAGCTCAGAGTCATGAAATGACATGAGTGAATCTCAAAACCCAGAGACTACCCATTTTGACAAGGCCGTAAGACTTGGGCAAACAATCAAGACATAACTTTAATTGGTTGAGGTCGAAAGCTACCTACGTATCCCTTTACAAGGAATCAAACCAGCGTAGTTTAGGGGCATGATGCAAATGATATGCACAAAGATGATACTTTGAAAGCTGGTCTCACAAGCCTCGTGAATCCGGTTATTTTGAAAATCCATGATCATGGAAGATCATGCAATAAGCAATAACAAGATAACAATTATCACAAAAAGTCCAATCCACAAGGGAAGAAATAAAAACACACTCTAACCATGCTGAAATCGTGAGAAGAGGAAGAAAACTGCTCAAGGTCGCGTTTCACGCGTCCTGAGATACTCTTCCTACACCAACATCGTGAGAAGAGGAAAAAAACTCGCTCAAGGTCGCGTTTCACGTGTCTTGAGATACTCTTCCCACATCGACATCATGAGAAGACGAAAAAAACCACTCAAGGTCGCATTTCATGCATCCTAAGAAACTCTTCCCATACCAAAAATCGTGAGAAGAGGAAGAAAACCGCTCACGTTTGCGTTTCATGCACCCTAAGATACTCTTCCCATGTCGACATCGTGAGAAGAGGAAAAAAACCTGCTCAGGATTGCATTTCACATGTCCTAAGATACTCTTCCAACATTGAAATCGTGAGAAGAGGAAAAAAACCCGCTCAGGGCCACATTTCACACGTCTTGAGATACTCTTCCCACGCCGACATCTTGAGAAGATGGAAAAAAACCCGCTTAGGATCGTGTTTCACGCGTCCTAAGATACTTTTTCCACTCTGAAATTGTGAGAAGATGAAGAAAACCGCTCAGCCCTAAGATGATATAAAAGATACAAAATGCATGAGATTGCGTAGTAGATGCCCAAAGTAAGAAGAGCGTGCGATAGATGCACAAGGTGAGCGGGTGCGATAAATGCACAAAGTGAGCGGGTGCAATAGATGTACAAAGTAAACAAGTGCGATAGATGCACAAAGTGAACAAGATTGAAAATCAATACAATGATAAACCATATTTTATGCAAGATAATTGAAAGCATGTTCTATGCAAGGTAATTGAAAGAATGTTCTATGCAAGGTAATTGAAAGCAAGTTAGTTACGAACGATGCAATGGGTGCATGTAACATAAGAGGTATGTGAAAGTGCACATTCTATGCAGATAAATTGACAAAACGAACAAAAGCGATATTCGGCAGCAACCCCCCTACTTACCCCTCGATGGCTATGCAAAATGCTAAAAAATGATACAATTTGTTCATATTTGAAATTGGGGCATGTTCACGCGTCGGAGTATAGCGGGCATTGGAATGGCGTAACCGGAACACAGTTTCGAGCTCCTTGGAAATCAAATCTAATGCAAATACCCCAATCCTTCTTTCTAGACCCAAAATGGGACCTCCCATACACTGCTAGGGTGAAAGGGGAACAAAAGCAGCACTAGGCCACAAAAGGGGCCTGGAGGCCACTAATGTAAATTCGGGGGCAAATTAGACATTTCGGCTTGCGTCTACTTAAACACATCACCAAACTTCATTTCCTCACACCCACATGACCGAAATCTCTCTCCCTCTCTCTAGGTTCTTCCTCTCTCTAGATTTGTGCTTTGTACGTATTTTCCAACGCCCAACGTAAACTTTATTCGCAAAATATTTTTGGTCCTCTTCACTTTGAACCAATCAGATTTTGTTTTCGTTAGTTTTTTTGGGTTTTCAACACTTTGGGCTTGTTTCCCTCAAGTTTTTCTTGGGTTTTGTAAACTTACCCGAATTTTGACTTTTTCTTCCATTTTCTCTCTTCTAGGGTTAACTTTTTTCAAGCTTTCCCTCTTTTCTCCATTTTTCTCCACTTTTCAACCACTTTCCAAATGGCGGATGATATTCCACATGATGGGGCTTCTCCCGAGGTACTTCTGCCTCCACCTACTGTCGAGGTTAAGGAGCCTACAGCTGCTGAGGCTAACAAGGCTACAAAGGACATTGCCACTGACTTCGAGACGAAGGCAAAAGTCTTCGCCCCAAGGCCTGAGCCTGAGTTACCACTATTGGGGGTGAAGCCCTTTGATCCGGCCACTTACCACCCCTGTACGCACATGATGGTGCCTAGAAGCATGATGCACTTTGACGACTTCGTTGATGGAGTACCGGAGGATATTTTTCTGAGGGAGCCGGACTCCCACCTTTCCCGCGGTGTTACTGAGGTACAACACTATGTTTATGCCTCACTGTCTTTCATCTAACTCTTCTTTTATCACATATTTTTCATCTAAATCACTCTTTCTTTGCCATAGGAGGACTCTTGCTCCTGTAGAGGCTCAGGGCAATGATAGCTAGGGATTAGTATCACGAGCTCCCCACTTGGGTCTATGACCTTGTCGATGAGGCAGGCTTTTGCCTACTCTGCACTGGGCTTAATTGCCACATGGCTAGCCAGGCCCTACTCGAAGCATTAGTGGAGAGGTGGTGGGATACCACCAACTCCTTCCACTTTTCTTCTACTGGGGAGATGACGATGACCCCCAATGACTTTTTGATAAGCATGGGCTTAGAAGTAAGGGGTGATCCGATCCCTTTCGACATGGACATGGGCCAATGGGAGGCGACTTAGATCTAGCTACTCGAAGTGAGTCCGCCTCTATATAGGCCAACTATGGTGCAATACAATTGGTTCTTCAAGTGCTTCCACCAGAGTCAGCCTAAGACATAGGAGAAGGTAAAGCAGTACACTTGGGGCTTCTTGATGTATCTTCTCGGTACCACCATGTTCACGAACAAGTGGAACACCATGGGTCTGTACTTGTTGAGCACCCTTGTGACCCTGCCCCGTGTCCGATTTTACAACTGGGGTGGAAACGGCCTTGCCACACTCTACGGCTACATGAGCTTGAGTTCCCATATGAAGGGAGACAAGGTTAGAGGCTACTGGAGAGCCTAGGAGGTATACACTTCACTTTTGGTTATGTTTACTTCTTCTTATGCTTTCTGCTTTGTATTTTCTACCTTATATCTATTTATGCATTGTGCCTTCTGCCGTGCAATTCTGTTTGGCATCTGTTCACACACTGTGCCTTCTGACTTGTACTTTCTATTTGGCATCTATTCACACACTGTTTAATTCGCATTGTTGACCTTTCTTTGCAACGGTGGGTTTACACCTATTTCCTGGCCCTTGCCCAAGAGCCGATAGACGAGATTGCCCCGGTCGTGCCCTACTTGCGGGGATATGATGGTAAGTGCCACCGCCGGAGCCGCGAGGACATGACCTTTGCCTTCTATCATCTCTACTTCAACACAGTGGTTGCCCACGAGGTAATCCAAAACTCATAGTCATTTCTACTTTATTCCCATTGCTACTGGTCTGATCCATATTCTAACAGCTGACAGCAACTAATAACCTGTAAACTTTCTTTTACAGATCACCTGGCAACCCTGGTTGACGATGCCAGCCAGAGTTAGATACTAGTATGCTGGAGCCTGGGCTACTTCCCAATACAAGATCCTACTGGAGGGCCCATTATGCTGAGCCTGGTTCCTGTGTGAGAGGTTTGTGTGCTAGACACTGGGCTTGCTCACTCTAGTTGTTCCTATGCCGCTCCATAATCCATGAGGACAGCAGATAGCCTCTGAGCTAAGGCCATTATCCAGTATATGGTGGGGCTAGATGCCGACTACTTCAGAAGGGAAGGTGACTACACAACCTTCATCAAGACTCACCTTATACCACCCTTAACTGGAGTTCGCGTCGACAATGCAACAGGTACTTCCTTGGCTGGAGAGGCTACTCAGGAGGCTGGGTTTGGTATTGGAGAGGACTCTCCTATTGGGAGGGCTTTCGGTTGGCCGATGATTCTTACTACGATTCCTTGCGGGCGGCTGAGCGGGATAGCCTATCAGCTCGCGATCGAGCCACTAGAGGTGGGGCATAGGTACGTCAGAGCCCTGGGCGCATCTCAGGTGTGGACCATACTTGACTCCTTGCATCCCGTATTCTTCCTTTTTCAGATACTAAGTAGTCAACTTCACTTACAGGCACCTACAGAGTATATAGGGGTCCTTCTTCAACTGGTTGCCTCCCTAGTCCACATGGTGCAAAGAACGGAGATACTACTCGCTCTACACGGTATCTAGGTATACTTCACTTGCCCTCATGCAATGCATTGCTTCCCACACTATACTAACAAACCACGGTGATACTCATACTGTGCGACACTCATGATGATACACTACATACTGACGTACATTTTGATACTGCTTCACACTACATTAACACACTGCACCCATGCTATATCTATTTTTTGTATAACATTCATATTGCATACTACACCAAGGGCACCCATACACTATTTTTGATACTCTGATATTTTCCTTTCAGGTTCCACCTGCACTGAGGGCACTAGCGGCAGCGATAACACTAGCACCGGCGGTACCTCCTCTAAAAATAGAGAGGCTAGGTAGACAAGTCTCAGCATGTGGCCGAGATGAGCGTCGGGGCCGAGGCAGAGGTAGAGGTGCACAGAGTTGGAGCAACTCAAAGCCAGTTTTGAGTGGGGATGATATTGAGACTAGCGGCTCCGAGGAGGCGGTAAGTCGAAACTCTGAATCTGAGAACAGGGATAATGATGCTGGCTCTGGCTCGGAGAGTGAAGAGGATGCTAAGGCTGGTTATAAGTCAAGGAGCAGAGATGATGATAGTGGGTTTGGCTCAGAGTCTTATTTTGATAGTGGCGCTGATAGAGATAGTGCCCCTGAGTCCCTACCGAGGAAGATGACGAAGAGGGCCTCTCGAGCTTGATGCAATAGGCGCTGATTTTTGTACTCTTTTGCTTAGTTTCTTTTTGTTTTCGTAGCTTAGCACATGTATAGCTTCAGATAGGTTTTTACTTTTGCTTTTGAAAGATTTGTACCCTTTTTTGTAAAAAAACACTATGATTGGGGTAAACCCTGCAATTTTATGAAAAAAGTTATTATTTTTGCATCATGAGCACCACATTTGCATAGAATGAAAATGGAGTTGGCTTTGAAACCGAAAATGCTTGTATTGGAACGATGTTTTTAATCAGATAATGAGTCGACCAACAACCAATATACAAAATATCACTTGATAAACAAAGTAAAAGAAGCTCAAACACAGCTATGTATATTTGCTCAAAACAAGACCTTAAAACACAAGAATCAAGACAAAACTAAAATGCCAAACTGCCAGGCCACAAAAGGTGGGTAGCAGGCCACAAAAAGTGGATGGCCTGCCACTTGTGGTGAACGACCAAAAGCCTAACAGCTGGCCTCCACTCATAGCCCTATCTTCTACAAAAGGTCTTCCTTCGCCATTTCTTTAACAGAACTTCATTTTAGCTGATTTTTTCCACAAATGGAGATCTTCCTTGCCGAGAAGCTCATGAATTTCTAAGGTTTCAGCATAAACGCACTTTTTTCGTTGAGCTATACTCCTCTTTGTTTTTCGTTCCTCCATGTTGTGGGCCCATGTTAGGACCCAATTACACAAGTATTTCGCTTCGAAGCACAGGAAATGTGTCTGACTCTTGAAGAGTTTCATACATTGCTGGAATCCCGATATGACGAGAAAATCATCCCTGAGCCCCATTTTGGCCATGCCCTGGCTTTGGGACAAATGTGTGGGCTTACTTTCCACAAAGCTCGATCTTTGGCTCATGATGGGGAGCTAGATCAACATGCCTTGATTCACTAGTTTTTCGACATTGGAGACAAAGGCGACCTTCTCTGCCGAGGCTTTCAGCAACATGCCCTTTGTTTATGTATGCTCGCGCATTTGCTTCTAGGCCCTAGTTACGGCAGAGTCAGCATTAAGCTAATCGAAGTAGCCCAATCCCTAAAAGAGGGTAAGAGCTGAATTAGTTTAGCACTGGCCGAGACCCTAATAAGTTTAGATGCTTTTCATCGACGAGAGACCACCAGGTTTGCGGGGAGTCCACTACAACTCCAGGTATTGTTTTCCACCATTTCTTATATATGTGATTCTTACATCACTCGGCACTCACGCTCTATTTTCCTCTTAAAGCCCTTTTCTTTACTTTTCTCTCAACGTATATCTCTCAATCCTTTAATCTCTTTTCTTTTTCATCCCTTCCCAGGTTTGGCTCATGGATTAGCTAAAAGTGGTGGACTATTGCCCCGAATATTCAGCCCGAGCTTACTTCTTCTGCTAGCAGCTAGTGGATTTTCCCATATAGGGATAGTGGTGCAACTGGATGTGTAGCAGATCTGTAGCTGACATAGCTTGGCGTTGGCCCTGGCGTAATTTGGCGGAGATGAGCTATAGCATGACCCGACAACCGGGCATACAATTGATTAGCCTTACGCACTACGTATTCTACTTTCCTTTCCGATTCAGATGCCAGTTTAGACATGATCTGACCTATCTAGACGAAGGGGTAGAATATCCAGCTTCATTTTCCATTCATGGTTCAGACTTGACTTGGTATCTCACTGCTTTGAGGACAGGAGAGCTTCTGGCCCCTGCCCCTAGCTTCAATTAAGCCCTTTCTAGCGAATACTTGGCTTGGCTTGAGGACGAAGCATTGGTGAGGCCAACTTTGGCTGCAGAGACTCTCACGAGCACGAGCAGAGGATGTAAGAACATCTGATCTCACTTGTGGCCCTAGTTTATTGCTTTGACCTTTCTTTTCAAGTTTTATGATGTAAAAGCAACTTTGATTTGCAATCAAAGAGTTAGAGAATGTACTTGTGTTGAAATCAATGGAATTAAAGTTGAGAGTACTAAAAATTTTCCTTTGGTTCCCAAATGGTTTAAGTTGTAAAAGGTAAATTTTGAGAAAAAAAAAATCAACTTTTATTAAAACTTTTCAAAACCATTTTCGAGAGTGATCACCACCTGACACAGACAGAATCAACCCTCAAGATGCACAACCCAAAATCAACAAATCACAACTACCCATAACTGCATTCATACCAGCCTTTCTGCTGCCATACTGAAGATCACATAACCAAGCTAACTAATAACAGAGAAAGATGGCCTGATCAAAATAAATGAATAGGACAGTTGAATTGGAGAGGGTTACGGCCAAACTTCAGGATGAAATTGCCTACGTATCCCAAACATGGGAATCAGGCCTTACGTAGTTCGGTTCAAGTTCGCTCGAGTATTAGCTCTCTCTTCTTTTGCATTATAACTTTTTCCAAAGTCACCCTTTTGGGTTTTCAACCTTCTGAGCTCAATTTTTCTTTATTTCTAATTTTTCATGCTCTAACTTTTGCCTAGGTCGCCCTTTCGGGTTTTCAGCCCAGCGAGTCTCTCAAGGGTAGTATTTCTTCAACTTGTCCATATTGATCGGCTATGAAAACTCCAGACCATCTAGGTCCATAAGAATAAACGCCCCTCCTAACCAGATAGATTTGATGATATAAGAACTAGTCCAATTAAGTCAGAACTCTCCCCTAGGGTCATGGTTGGGAGCTCGGTTGTCCTTGAACACCATATCCCCTTCTTTGAGATTTCTAGACTCGACCTTCTTGTTAAAAGCCCTAGTAATTCTGCATTGGTAGCCCTGGACATGATACAATGCCTTTAGCCATCTCTCATCAAATAGCATTAGTTCCTCAAACTTGCTTTGTTGCCACTTCACCTCTACTATCTGACACTCAGCCGTAATTCGTAGTGACGGCACTTCAATCTCTATTGGCAAAACAACCTCTATCCCATAGACAAGAGAATAAGGGGTTGTCCCTGTGGATGTTCGAATCAACGTTCTGTGTAGCCCTAGAGAGAAAACGGCAGTTTGTCTGGCCAGTCCCTGTAAGTTTCCACCATCTTCCGCAAGATATTCTTGATATTCTTGTTCGCAGCCTCAACAGCTCCGTTGGTCTGTGGTCTATACGTTGACGACTTGTGAAAAGCCACATCATACTTCTCAAGCAAATCTACCACCTCTTTCTTGAAGTGTGAGCTATTATCTGATATGATCTCATTCGGAACCCCATATCGATAGGTGATGTTATTTTTGGTGAATTTGGCTACGCGCGACGCTTTCAACATAGCAGAAGACTGTGCTTCCACCCACTTCGTGAAGTAGTCAATCGCCACCAGAATGAACTCATGCCCATTTGACCCCTTTGGCATGACTGAGCTGATAACATCAATTCCCCAGATTGAGAAATGCCATGGTGAAGTCATATTGTAGAGCTTAGATGGTGGGATGTTCATGCGATTGGCATGAATTTGACATTTGTGGCATCGCCGCACAAAACCAATACAATCCTCCTCCATAGTTGACCAATAATAGCCTTGCCTAAGGATATTTCGAGCTAGCATCACACTGTTCATGTGTGCCTCACACTCCCCTCCGTGGATAGCCTCTAGAAGACGCCTCGATTCCTGCTCTTCAACACACAGCTTGTGCAATCCCAGATGGCCTCTTCTATACAGCTTACCCCTCGCAGATGATAAATTGGACGGCCAGACGCCAAATTCCCCGCTTATCTTTGGCACTTGCCCCTGGTGGATACGTCTCTTTTTCTAGAAAGTTCCAAATATCATAATACCAAGGGGTTTTTTCTTGCACTTCATCTATTGTGGCGATGGTTTCATAGGCCGGCATGTGTTTCTGTTCGATGATGATTGGACGCATCTTAATTTCCAGTGGGATGTCTACCATAGACGATAGAGTTGCCAATGCATCAGTGAACCAATTGTTCTCTCTCAGTAGGTGTGTAAAAGTTAGTTTTTCAAAACTCGGAATCAAAATATCCAAGGCTTAAAGGTAAACCTTCATTTTCTCCTCTTTGACTTTCCAGTCTCCATTTTCTTGAGACACAATCAAGTTCGAGTCTCCGATGACATTCAACCTTATTGACCCTAGTTCAAGGGCAGCTTCCAGACCAGCAATACACACCTTGTATTATGCTTCATTGTTGGATACTTTGAATCAAAGTTTGTAGGCTAAGGGTATACGGGAATTATCGGGTGTTATTAGCAACGCACCTATCCCATAATCGTATTGATTAGACGTTCTGTCAAAGTACATTGTCCACATTTCCTTTTCCACTTGTAGAATGTCTTCATCTAGGAACAAATATTCCACTGCCTCATCGCCCTCTACTGGGTGGTCTGCCAGGAATTCCGCTACAACTCTTCATTTGGCTGACTTGTGTGTAACATATTTGAGATCAAATTCGGAAAGAAGAAGCAACCAACGAGCTAGCCTACCTGTAAGTGCTGGTTTCTCAAAAGATATTTGTCGGGATCTAATCGCGAAACCAGAATTACAAAGTGAGCTAACAAGTAGTGCCTCAACTTCTTGGTAGTCCATACCAAGGCTAAGTAAGCTTTCTCCAAGGAAGTGTAGCGGGTCTCATAGTCCAGCATCTTCTTACTCAAGTAACAAATGGCCTCCTCCACCTTATCCTCAGATTCCTAAGCAAGCATGCACCCCATGGTCGAGTCTGTCACCGACAAATACAGAATCAGAGACTTCCCTGGCTCTAGTGGCGACAACACAGGCAAAGTCTGGAGGTATTGCTTAACTAACTCAAAGGTAAACTGATATCGATCATCCCATTAGAACTTCATCCCTTTCTTCAAGAGACCAAATAGTTGTTCACAAGTCAACGTTAATTTTGAAATAAACCATCTTATGAATTTCACTTTACCCAGAAAGTCGCGCACCTCCTTTTCAATCCTTGGTGGTGGCATTTCTAAGATGGCCTTAATTTTGAAAGGATCTACTTCAATTCCCCTCTACGTGATCAAAAAGCCCAGCACTTTCCCTACTGTTACACCGAAGGTGCATTTTTACAGATTTAACCTCAATCTGTATTCCCTGATCTGTTCAAAGAATTTTTCCAAGGCGGTGTAGTGGCCTTCTCGCTCTTTGGACTTGACAATCATGTCGTCCACGTACACATCAACCTCTTTGTGGATCATATCATGCAGAATGGTGGTTGCAGCCCTCTGATAGGTAGCCCCAACATTTTTCAACCTAAACGGCATGACTTGGTAGTAGTACGTACCCTATGGCGTGGTGAAAACAGTCTTTTCCCAGTCTTCTGGTGCCATCAGAATCTGATTGTACCCAGAAAACCCATCCATAAAGAAAAGTAAGGCATAGCCAGTAAAAAAGTCCACCAACTCATCAATATGCGGCAATATGAAGTCATCCTTTGGACTGGCTCTGTTTAGGTCTCTAAAGTTGACACAAACCCAAATCCTGCCATCCTTCTTAGGTACTGGGATGATATTGGCCAACTAGATCGGATACTTGAATACTAACAAGAATCCTATAACAATCTGCTTGGTGACCTCTTCCTTGATTTTCAATGCCTTATCCGGACGAACTCTGCGCAGTTTCTGCTTCACTGGGCAAGCCTCAAGGTTGAGTGTGATCCTATGCTATACAATCTTAGGGTCGATTCCAGACATGTCTTCGTAGAACCACGCGAAAACATCTTTGAAATTTTTTAACAAAGCGATTAAACGCTCGCGTTCCTCCGAAGACAACGTGGACCTGATCTGGACCAAGCGCGGATCCTTCTCAGTGTCGACATTAATGGCAATGATTTCATCAAAACAAGGCTTAGCAAACCTCTCATCCTCTCGATAAATCAAGTCTTTCAAAGTCAAAGAAATTTCTTCCTCTTCAATTTCGTTAAAATTCTGAAAATCTTGGTCAATGCAATAAACTAGCGGCACATAGAAGTACATAGAATTCGCAACGTTTTCATTAAAAAGGTCCAGATCTTTGGTTACAAAATCAAAAGAAATCTGAATGAAGACCTAGACAGGACTTTGGCATCCTGGTTACCACCCCCAGGAATGCCAAACTCAGACTCCCCAGATTGACTTGAATCTAATCCTGGCTTCACAGACTCAATGGAATCAAATTCTAGCTTATCACCTGATTCAGAACTGGAAAAATAACCCTCCTCCAGCTGCCAAGTATGACATGGTGCCCTCGATGCATCCACAATACCACTGGTTGGGTCCACACCTGGTTCTTCCCTAACCATGGAGACAGTAAAGTTATCCCCTAAGTTCTCTAGATTGACCACAGGATCTATTAGGAGATTGGCCAATGTTGTCCCTACTCTAGCCTCGCTGCTGTCTGAGTCATCTTTCATGCTCTGGCTAATTGTGATGTTTGGTTCAGCCCCTTCCTCATCACTGTCCTGCAGTTCCAGTTCAAAGAAAATCTCGAGTTTAGGGATGCACTTTTTTGAGGAATTTACCCAAGGCTCAGGAAAGCCACATAAAGGGAAATCCTCTCCCTCTCGAACAAAACGGCCATTCAGCATCACTCGGATTAGCCTATGGACAAGCTGATAATGTTTCCCAACTCTCTTAGCTTTGGGTCTACCCTTCATCTCTTCTCCCATCCTTATCTAGTACTCTTTGGTGGGCACATAGCCCAGGCCAAAGGCATGCGAGTTGTGTGGCAACTCTGTTAATACTGCAACACCTTTCTATCCACTCTTTCCAAGCCCCATTCCGGGAACATGCCGCAGCTTATTCATAAAGTAGATGGACTGGGCACTAACATACATGCCTTTGTCTGCGAATACATCTTTGTCACCATGAATGATCTCTAGCACTTGCATAGTCACCTCCGGAGGTAGATGGATGGACGAGTTCCCAAAGACAATTACTACTCCTTTCCCATGAGAATACTTCAACATTTGATGGAGGGTGGAGGACACAGCCTTCACATGATGCAACCAAGGCCTCCCTAGAAGCAGATTAAAGGTAGCTGGTACATCCAAGATGTGAAACTCGATCTCTTGCTCAGATGGGCCCACTTAGACTCGCACTTTCACCATCCCCATGGCCTCTCAGCTTGTGTTATCATATGCCCGTATAACCTGGACTATGGAACAAAGTTTACCAATTTGAGGCCAATTACATAGGCAGTATGGAACAAACAGACATTAATGACAGAATCAATATCTACCAACACTACTAGCACCCACTTCTCCCTACATTCCACAGAAATGTATAGCGATTTGTTGTGAGACGACCCTTTCGACGGCAGCTCTTTGTCAGAGAAAGTAAGCATTGGCTTGGCACCACTGAGAAAGACCAAGCCCACTAGTTGCTCGGGCGTAGTATCAATGGAAAATTTATCTTTTTCCGTTGCTGACAATACTGCCTACCGGTGCCCTCGTAAGGCCATGAAAAGACCCCAAATAGAGATGTCAGCTTTGATTTTCTTGAGCTTTTTCAGTACTGACTCTTCTTCTGGTTGCTTCTTCTTCTATTTCTTGGCCTCCTTGTCCTTTACAAACACCTCTGCTTGATCCAGGTGTGGCTGCTTAAAATATCATCCACTGCGTGTAAGCTGGTCTATCTCCTCAGCATACCATGTATTAACCGGGATGCAACCTCCCCAATCTTCGTCGGTATGGGCCAAACATAAATCATTGTCGTCCCACCACTCGCCCTCAATGGCCAACAAAGAGTTGTCCGGCTCCACCTGAATCATTTTAACAGTACAAGCGTCCCCCTTAGGGAGACACATGGTTGCAGTTTTCTGACTGTCCTCAACTCTTTCTCTCTCAAACTACCTCAATGCAACTTCCTATTCAGTGTCTGTGGTGTTCACAACCCCTACTTCTTGACTTGGATTTCCCACACATGTGCCCTCCATCATTTTTCCTTTCTCATCAACCTTCCTGGCCACTACAGCTACCTTAGCTTCCTTTGCCTCTGGTTTTATTCCAGTTTCTTCTTCCTTGTCTGGCTCATCACTCAGCCATCCAATGTTATCAGTCGATCCATTAAGGTTGAACCACCCAATTTGTACATCTCTCTAATTATGCTTATCAAAGAACTACAGGTTGTCCAAATCCTCTTTGAGATCTTCCAAATCATCTAACCCTTGGCTCGGGCCATCCTTCCTGACCACATTGATGTCTGTCGAGATTGGTAGCACCAATTCGGCCTTGGTTTGACTCAATGGCATAATATAGCAACTTGGGTGATACACCCTCTCAGATAAGTCCCAGGATACTCTAAAAATAGACTAGTACCTCCCTCCGAGGCCAAACCTTCCTTTACCACGGGTATTGTCACCACATTGTAAGGCTCAGGTTGTGGCTTAAATGCGTCCATCATGCATAGATCTGTGCCCTCAGGAATGAACAACATTGGTTTCGGTAGATGGGAGGGGGTAACATATACGCTGGGGGTCATATATGGTGGCCAGTGTATGGATCATGTTAAGATTTTGAGGTGGGGGGGAACTTGATTATGGGCTGGGAGTGGATTTGTGGTTACATTTGGCTTCTGAAGTGGAGCGATCACCTTATTGTCAATAAGATCCTGAATCTCATGACACAATCAGAAGCACTGGTCGGTGTCATGACCATGCTGTTGGTGAAACGCATAGTATTTTGTAGGGTTATGCTTGGGTGAAAGAGGGTCAGGAAGCGGATAGGATTCCAAGGGTTTTAGGTGCCCTTTTTTGACTAGCACGTTCATGGCTTTGGATAAGGTAATGTATAGTTGGTTAAAAGTCCTCTGGGATCGGGTAGGGTTGGATGATGTTTGTGGGCCTATGTTGGTAAAAAGGTCAGTGGTCCTGGTTGTGGTAACAACACTTACGTCTGATGGCCTCGCAGCTGTGCTACCACTGGTAGCATTGGAACTGCGAACAAATGGCCTCTTGGCTGGCTCCTTATCCTTAGTAATAAGTCCCTGTTTCATGGCATCTTCGATTTGCACTTCCATTTCATGAAGTCTTGTAAACATAAATAACAAGAGCACAATCATTTTCTGTAACAGCTTGCCATGTAGATCTCAGACAACCATTATGATCTAGTCCTTCTCAGAAAGCCTCATGGTCATCATCGAGGCTTTTGCTCTCCACCTTGTCACAAACTCAAAGAAACCCTCTTTTGGCTCTTGACGTGTCACCTCGAGATCACAAGTTGTGACCTCAATCTATGTATTGTAAGAGTACTGAACAATGAAGGCTTCGGCCATCTCCTCCCAATTCTATTCGATAGAATCTTCCAACTTAGCATACCAAATGGCCGCTATACCCCACATGGTGTGACCAAAGAGAGACAACTTATGTAGTCTGGTTAAGCCCATCAGTCGCAAGATATCTGAAAACAATTGCAAGTGGACCGTCAGATCCCCGAAACCGTTAAAAAGATTAATGTGCGGCATTTTGAACCGCTCTGGCAATGTAACTGCGGAATCAGTGTATCCATCCTCTATGTTTGGAATGGAATTGACCCATTGCGCTCTCTTAAACAGCTTCTCCAAATTTGTTGACTTTGAGCAAAGTAGGATCGACTTCGAATTCGAATGGTGCCTCGATCTAATAAACTGGGGCTTTGGAAGCTTGTGTGGGAATTGGCTCTATTTGGACTAGAAAAACTGGATTACCCTGGTTTTGTGGAACATGAGCAGTAACAGTATTAGTAGTGGCACCTGGCACAAGGATAGTTGTGGGGGGTACATGTGATGCAAAGGTCGCTGCTAACTATAGTTGTTGTTGCTATAGCCTAGTTATAACCTCAGCCTGACAGGCCATTACCTCGGCTTGACGAACCACGTCATGTTGTAGTGTCTCGACTATCTGTTGCAGATGGTGTATTCCTCCATACTGGCCGGGGCATACTGTGCCATTAGAATAGGTGACCTTGAGCTGAACTGGAAGTAGCTAACTGTTCCTGAACCAGACTGAACACAGGTGAACTGAGAGGTGATTGTTGTAAGAATTGAACAGGCGAACTTTATCTGATTCTCTTTCGTCTTGTAACCAGTCAGAGTGAGGTAAACACAGGTTGTCCCCGAACAAGATCCCCAACTTTGTAAAGTCTTCCAACTCAAGTTCAGAGTACTTAAGGGATATTCGAACTTTCTGAGGCTATGGTTTAAAACTACCTAGCACAGGAAATAAAGCAAAAGAGCAGTAATCAGAAACCGCACAGCACCTCAGTTAAGATGTGATCAACACAAACATGATCAAAGTTGTAGAACTGTACTCCACACTGAATTCTGCCCCCAAAATAGATACCCACTGCACAATTGATATGCACATTCCTAAACAGTTTCACTGTAAAGCACATACCAGTTAAAAGAGAACAAAAGCACCCCTATAAGCGGGTAGGGTTACCATGTCCTAGTTTTTGTCATAAACTATGGCTTCACTATTTCAAACAAATGGTTTCACAAAATCCTACATATGGGTGAGCATCATATCCTAGTTTGGAACATTCTTTATGGTTTTACTATATGTAGCTAGGCCAAATGGTCAAAGATGGTGCCTCAACAAGACTACCTAATATACCTCTCACACCTAACACTGAGAAGTGAAAGGAGGATCAAACGGTACAGTTGTGTTCCCAACATGGCAGAGCCCACAACTGGTCAGCCTTTTTGCAAGCTTTTGGGCAAGCCTTCGGCAAACTGTCTAGGAATAACAGATGGCAAACACAGTGACTTAAACGCACCAATCCAAATGCAATGCAAAGAACATGTAGATAAAAATTCACATCATGAAGTCCAAGTCAAGATCTCTAAATTCCTTGGCAGAGTCGCCAGAAACTGTAGCTTTCTTTTCCTGCTCCTTTCGGATACGATTAGCCCTACAGTTCGGATTCCTGTGGTTCTGAATTTGATTCCACAAATGCAAAGTAAAATAGATAAACACAAATGAGTCCAAATTCGACAATTCTTTTCGAAAATCAATTTTAAATCAAAATGCCAATAATGGACTGCTATGCCAGATACAGAGTCGTTACCTAAATTACTTTTTGGAAAATTCAGGAAACCCGAGACTCATGCCAAAGGCCACTTATCCGTCATCACCAAAGTGTCTGGGCTCGAGAACTCAATTACAAGAGGGGAAGGTCATGAATTAAGCACCCCACTCGCATGATCAAAGATCGGTCTCTACTAATCATGATATGGATCTTATTTACATTATATGCTCTTAATCTGATTATTAGGCTAATATTACCATGTGTTGCACACAAGTATAGACTAATTTAGAAAAGTTGGAACACTTTGATTTCATGTTTGTTTGAAAATTGTTTCGAATATGTACCATTTCAAAAAGTGATCTCATATGTACATTACTCAAATTATCCAAATTTAAGCAATTAACCTTCATCCATAGGCATACAAACAAGTATATCAATTAAGCACTTAGCCTCATGGAAAACATGCTTGATATGGTAACAATCACACTTATGCAATATGCTAAAGCAATAAGTGCTCACCTAGTACTCCAAAGCAAGCCGAAACAAAGAAAAAGAATTAGAAAACATACATGCTTCTAACTAATGCAACATGACTAATACAACACATGTGATATGCAATTAACAGGCTCAGCTATAAATATGGCATATGAATCAATTTGATAGCATGTAGTTTTAAACACGTTTTCAAATAAGTATCTAAACTACAATGCTTGTTTAAAACGAGGAGCCGAACCTTATGTATGCAAGACACATGAATGCAAATCATGGATAATGCTAAACAAAATGTGATGCTCTAAACTATCTATCATAAGCGGGTAAATAAAAGAAAGAAAGACATGAGCTTGGAAGATATACACATATTATTACATATTTTCCCTCACGTAAGAGGGTCTGAATGAATGAATTAGCTAAGCTACTTAACTAATTATTACAACACAGAAAGTTAACTAACTATTCTAGCTAATTAAATAGTTACAACACACTCTACTTAATTAATACAAATTAACTAATTAGTTACATTATGGAATTAATTAACTAAATAATTAATTACAAGTTCACTAACAATATACTACTATGAACAAAAATCTAATAGGTCCCGAGGAGCAAGGAAATGGCTTATGCATGCACATGAATTTCTCCCCCGAGAATGCCTCTACACTGTTTTGCCCCTCAATCTCTGCTCTGCTTTGTGAAGAAAGTGGTACTGCTTGGTTGAAAAAGGTGGTCGGTAAGCCAGCAGTGGTGGCTGGCCGCCTACTAATAGTGGCCTGCCGCCCAATAAAGGTGGCCTTCCGGCCACTAATGTTGGGTTTCTCTTGCTGCAACAAAAAGCAAACAAAGCACAAACAAAGCATTCTCAGGGGATGTCTGTCCACCCTACCTCTGCTTATCATCAAACAGCTCAAATGAGGGATAGGCTCGATTCGCAAGCCATCAATCGATGCAAATTCATTGCATAATGGCTTATGAATCAAGGGATACAATTTCAATAAATGAACAATTAAAGACTCATGAACCTCCTCCCTATCATGATGTTGATTAAGGGAAGTGGTTGACATCGACTTTTGAACCATTTTCATCACTAACAAGTATGAAACGACTCAAGATTCAATGGGTTTAGTTAACGTCCGATTGAACCCAAGTTGATTTTATTATCTTGCTTCATTTTACCCCAATTTTATTACTCCATTTCATTACGTTTCCACTCATTAATCAATTGAGTCCAATAATGAGCATTAAGTCCACTAAAGGAGGGAAGTGTCAAACCAAAGGTTGGTATAAGGCATGAGAGAGATGTCATGTTGTTAGTAATGAACCTCCGAAGAGATTAAACTATTAAGCACAACAATCTCTATCTCAAGCTTAAACAAACAATCAGTTTGAAACAACTCTCAAAGTAAAGAAGAAGCCAAGAAATGGGAGAAGTGCAGAGATGATTATAGGTGAACACAAGTATGGAAAGCTTAAAATAAATGCTATCAACTCAAATAGGTTGGTGCCTAATGCCTAAAACACCAAACCTATAAGGACCGTTACACTACAAGCATGCAATACAAAGCATAAATGACATGAACAACTAAAAATAATCATGAAATAGGCTAAAATAGCACTGAAATTAAGGTAACAACATCTACCAAAGGAAACTAAAATAATAGAGCAATTGAGCTAGTAAACAAGCCAAAGGGAGGGAGACTAACCCCTCCATTTTTAGGACTTCAAAACTATATTTTAGCCTCTAAAATATCACTAAAAATCAGTGTTGAAAATCTCAAAAAAAAAAAAAAAATATGAAAAGATGGGAAACATATGGGTAAAGGCCTAAGAAGTAAGGTTCAAAGAAAGGTGATTCATCCCTCTACCTTTGATGGCCTTAAACCACAAGTTTCAGTCCATAAATATAGGTGAAAAGTAGTACAAAAGTAGTGATAAATGATGGTCAATGAATACGGAAAAGAAGCTTGGAGGTATACCTCTTGAAGAGGAATAACCCTTTGAATCACAAACCACTAATTTTGCACCCTCAAGAGCTTAAAAAGAAAGCTCAAACACCTCAGCAAATACCCCTCAAAGTTTGGTTTGAGTGTCTAGGCAAAGGGTATAGAAGTTGTAAGGGAGAGAGAGAAATGTAGAAAGAGAAATATTTTCCAAAACTTTGTTCCACAAATTTTTCTAACCCTAAATTATGAGAGGGGGTCATCTATATATAGAAATATATGAGACTATCTCAAAAATATCTGTACAGATACAGCTAAGGCAGTGCATGCATCTGTGGAGACAGTTCACACAACTGGCAAAAAGATCTGAATTTTTACACAAGTGGCCGACAGGCCACTAATAGTGGGCGGCAGGCCACTAATAGTGGGTTTGCTAGTCCCTTGGATGGTCAGGCTTGAAAAACTACTATTTTGGTCCAAAAACAAGGCACAAGGTTTGTAGGTTTTTTTAGGCTCAAAACTGAGGTTTCTTGCTGAGGAAATCGAGCATTTGGACAAGCGTACAAATCATCATTGGGTAAGCAATCGGTAGTGTCCAAGTCTTAAGGGCGGTCAAAAATGGGGTGTCTACAGGGTGTTAAGTTATCTGCACTACACCGGGGTTATGGGCTGCATTATACCAGATACCTAGCGATACTAGAAGGGTATAGTGACGCTAATTGGATATCTAATATAAAGGACTCCAAATCCACTAGTGGTTATGTGTTTACCCTCGGAGGGGCAGTCGTGTCTTGAAAATCTTCCAAGCAAAAGTGTATATCGAGATCAACGATGGAATCTGAGTTTATTGCTTTGGATGAAGCAACTGAAGAAGCTGAATGGCTTCGCCAGTTCATTGAGGATATTCCACATTGGTCGAAACCTGTGCCAGCCATCTGTATTCATTGTGATAGCCAATCGGCTATTGGATGGGTACAGAGTGATATGTATAATGAAAAGTCTAGACATATTCGTCGTAGAGATAATACAACTACTCTCTAACGAAGTTGTCACTTTAGACTATGTGAAATCTAAGAACAACATTGCGGATCCACTAACCAAAGAGTTAAATCGATTATTAGTAGAAAAGTCGTCAGAAGGAATGGGTTTAAGGCCTTTAGTATAAGGTGTTACCATAATGGAAACCCAACCTAGTTGACTGGAGATCCCAAGATCTAGATTTAATGGGACAACCTAATTGCGTGTAATAGTGCTATGTCACTGAGGAGGTTAAGCCTCCAACCATTCTTTTTATCAGTGATACCTGCAAGTGTAGAGGTTAAGCTAAGCTTTTACTAACTCTAGTGTGTTGAGTTGTTGAGCTGAGTGTAACAGAATACTTAAGTGCAGTCATCTATGTGAGTGTGTAGTGGAGCCGCTTTTATAAGAATTAAAAAGGCCTAAGTCTTTAAACTACTCACTGAACTAGGCTAGTGTTCCAGGGCCAAACCGGACACAACAATGAGAATAGAGCGATGGTAGGAGTAATTCCTATGTGAGGTCTATTGTCTTGGTTTACATTAACGGCAGAACAGTTCAAGACTTTGCGTTCACTAGACAGCTAGTAAATCCGATAGACTTCACTAGGAGGGGTTCAAAGCCAAAAGCTACCCTTTCTGATGCCGGGGTTATTCCGTTGCACTCTCTCCGAGTTTTTGTTGTTAAATGTTGTTTGTTTGTTGTTATTCGGTCAACTTTTATTTATGTGGGGCATTATTGGAAAACTAATGGTTTTTTGATGACTTTAATACAATATTAAAGTGGGTGCCAATCCTCAATTGAGGTGGATTAAAGTGGGTTTAGATTATTTATAATGAAATCTTTACACCACAAAAAGAATGAAAAAAAAAAAAGCATTAAAGATTTGAATGAAAAATTGACTCATTAAGTTGGCCTTATGAAAGAGGTGTTGGGAAAAGTGTAAAACCTTCTATCCCACATTGATTGTAGATGAGAGCATTAATGGGTATTTAAATCCCTTTTTTGCCTAAGGGTGTGAGCCCTTTGGGGCATCCAAATTTTCCGAAGGAAGGGAGTCATGGATGCTTCAATGATGGACTTAGGCCAAGACTATGGTCCAAGTTGGTTATGCAAAAATTGCCACACGCGTGCCACTTGCCCGGACCAGGCAGGGTCCGAGTCGGGGTCCGTGGTTGGTGGTCTGTGGGTTGTGGGTCGTGGATTGTGGATCTTGGATCTTGGGCTTGAGGCTTGAGGCTTGAGGCTTGTTGGAATGGATTGAGTGTAGGGGTTGGGCTTGGCCCACCTTTCTTAATTTTTTTGTGCCAAGCCTGATTTGTTGCAGAGTTATACATATTACACATGTGTGTAACTCCTCTATAATGGTGATGGATTAAATCCATCAATTTTGCAGCATTATGTTTAGCAGCTTTGTGAGTTAAATTCTACATTTTTTGTAGGAGGCTCCTCTTCTCTCCCCCTCCATGTGTATAAAAGGAGACCCCTATCCTTCAGTTTTCTATCCAAAAAATTTTCTCTTCCTATCTTCAAGTTTTCCTCCAGTTTTATATTCTTCTTAGTGAGAGAGTGTTGCCATAGTTCTGTTTGCCGAAACTACTCAGCTGATGCATTGTTGTAGCTGGTCTAACCATCGTATCCTAGGACACAAACGTCGAACAACCTCTAGCACCCAATCGGTGAAGCGGCGAATCTGTTTTAAGGAGACTGTCTAGTGCAGGTTTCGGTTTGTTTCCTTTTACCATTTTATTTTGTTCTATAATTTTGTTTCATCTACTTGTAAATTCTTTAGCATGTTTCTTGTTCTAGAATTTAAAGTGTTACCTATGAATCTATTTATCTATGTTATCACACAATTTGTACAACATCTTTTTCCTTCCTTCTACATCTTAATATATATGGAAAACAAAGACATTATGTCATTATCAAAGCACGGAAAATATAGATTCAAAAGAATTTCTCAAAATGTATGAACCAACTCTCTCTCTCTCTCTCTCTCTCTCTCTCTCTCTCTCTCTCTCTCTCTCGCTATATATATATGTAAAGCCTTCAGGTTCTATTGATCCTTGATTTAGGCAATTGTTTTCTTAAGGTTTAGTGATAGTCCATCATGCTATATTAACTAACTTTGATTCACTTCAAAGCCTTTAACATCCATTATATATATACATATATAACATTCTCTCTAAAATGCGAATTGGCTAATTATATCACTGTTTATAAGTATATAATTTTTTTGAATTTGTGACAGGGTTTCAGATCTTGTACTAAAAAGAAATCAACAAATGCAACAAAGAGAAGTAAAACATATGAGATTACTTTTTAAGTATTAGGGTAATCACTAAGCTGATGAATAGACTTAGATATTTCATTTTTTGCTTCATATTGTAGCAGAAAATAAAAGAAACTAGCTTTGATTAAAACATGGGAATAAAATGAAAAGCCAAAAGCAAAGTGTAGTATAATTCCTTTTTTCTTTTTTCCTTATTTACTATTCATTTTGTGGTGTTGCTATTAGGTTTTTCATTTCATTGTTTTATCATATATCAATTTCATAATGGAAAGTATCTTATTTACTAATGTTGGTGAGTTACTATAAAGTATCTTCTATACTATCCACTAATGATTACTCTAAATTCAATATGTGATATGTTGAACTCTTTCTATTTGTTTCTAATTTCACTTTTTAGAGTGTATTTTTCTTCTTACTTGATGATTTTTGCTTGTATTGCAGTGTGTCATCATCAAAGCATTTGAAGAGCATATTTATGAGACCCTATTTTAATTTGTATAGACAATTTTATGAGGATGATTCTAGCAATTATAAGGAACTTATAAGAACTCGATTTGGGCATTGACTTCCACAAATATTATTGAAGTACTATAGCGATACACACTTTTCATAGATATGAAGATTACCTTTTTTTGGATATGCGAACATTGTATTTGTTTAATTTTTGTTTATGATATTATGATAATGATATTGACTTTGTCAAAATAGGAATAATGTTTTCATTTTATTTTATTGGTAAAAAACAATATTGCTATAGTTGTATCAATTGTAATTACATTTAATAAATGAAATTTTATTTGTTTATCATACAAACCAAAATATCAATGGAGTGAATGTTGTTAAACAATTATTTATTTATTTATTTTTCAATTTATCTCCATTTATGGCACAAATGAATGGTTTGATCCATCACTAAAATCTGGCTCTAGTGGCAGTTATAAAAGTTGTTAAAAATATCAATTATAGCATAAGAAGTACTATTAAAAAAGTATATAGTGGTATTTTTTAAATTGTAGGTCTTCTTTAGTGTATAACATGACATTAAAGTGTCACTAAGGCCCCGTTTGTTTAGAGAGTTAGAGGAGGGATTGGATTGATAGTGAGGTGGGACCCACTAATATTGTGTTTGTTTTGAGAGATGGGGAGGTGATTGATAGTGAGCTCCGGATTAGGATGAGCCTCCCCAAAGGGATTCGGATTGGCCTCCAAGACTTGATATTAGAAAAATAGTCCGGCGTACTATAAATTTTTTATTTTTAATTATATTTTATTTTATTTTTTACATGTTGGGGATTTTTTTTTTTTTTTTTTTGAACATTAATGTTTAATTTTTTATATTTTTTGTTAAGTAAAAATCATTATTTTATTTGTTTTATTTTTTTTGAAAATTTTTTATTTTATTTTTATTTTTTAAAATTTTTTTACACGTTGGGTATTTTTTAAAAAACATTAATGTTTAATTTTTTTGTTTTTTTATTTTTTTTATTATTTTATATAAAAATAATTTGACAATCTATACACTAACAACTATAATCAAGACAAACATAATTTTACTTAGTCCCCTCACTATTAATCCCCTCACTATCAATCTACTCCATTATATCTCTAAAAACAAACAAGGCCTAAGAGGTTTTAACCTTCATGGTATAGTGGCACTTACAAGGGCCACTAGTATCTACTGTGACACGGGTATAAATGACACTTACTCAAAACGTCACAAAGCTAAAAAAATGTCACTAGAAAAATAATTTTGTGATATTTTTAAATGTCATTGAACTAAGAAAATGTTGTAATGTCAAGACAGCCACCTTACACGTCTCTTTACGCGTCTTGGCCCAGGGTTGCCCTAGTCAAAATCCTCCTCTCTTCTTTTGAATAAGTGATCGTCCACCTATTTGAATGCTCAAGTCTCTTGACGGAGTCTACTGTCATCCAAGCAAAATATGTTAATTGATAATTAGGCTAAAGAAAGAATTTGAATTTAATTAATTTATTTCTATCAAAATCATTATTTTTATTTAAAAATAAATGAAGTTGATCCCAATTTTTGACCTTGTCCCCATTGCAGTTGGCAGTTTTGAATAACCAATAGAGAGGATCACAACCCATTCTATTTAATGTTAAAAACTTTTTTAATATGCCAGTAGTAATCATCCAAAGTTTGATCAAAGATCTCTCTTTGGATATTCAAAGCTCCTTTTAACCAACGACTAGCACATCTTTGTTTTGAGGGATAAGGGGGTGAGATTGGACTATTAGTTTCACCGGACTAATAGTCCATTATTTGTTTGAAAATTTTTGCTCCGGACTGATAGTCCTCCCAGACTATTAGTCCCACAAATATGGGATTATTTTATCCTATGGGGGGGTGTGGGATAGAAACCATGAGATTGGTATCCCATGGGATTATTTTGCGAAATGCCCATTTTACCCTCTATGCTATTACTTAGTAAACAATTAGAAAATGGTAAAATAGTCTTTTGAACATTTATAAATTATTTTTTTAGTGTTGTTAATTTAAAACTATATATTAAATAAAAAAATTTAAATTATAAATTATAAATTATAAATTAAATTTAATTAAAAATAATAAATTATAAATTATGGCCTTATAAATTAAATTTTTTTAGTGTTATTAAAAAATTAAATTTACATATTAAATAAAAAAAATTAGTATTGTTAATTTAAAATTATATATTAAATAAAAAATATAAATTATAAATTAAATTTATTTAAAAATAATAAATTATAAATTATGGCCTTATAAATTAAATTTTTTTAGTGTTGTTGAAAATTTAATTTATATATTAAATAAAATTATTTTTTTATTGTCGTTATTTAAAATTATATATTAAATAAAAATAAAAATTATAAATTATAAATTTAATTTAATTGAAAATAATAAATTAAAAATTGTGGCCTTACAAATTAAATTTTTTTAGTGTTGTTAAAATATAAATTATAGATTATAAGCATAAAATAGTCTTTTGAACATTTATCTTTATCCAGTCCGTCTAACCAAACATTGGATTTACTAAAAATAGTCCAATCCAGACATCTAATCCCATGACTAAACAAACATAAGATACAAATCCAATCCAACCAAATAGTCTCAGGATAATGTATCTCGGGACTAACAGTCCAATGGATTACAATCCTCCCTTATCCAGTCTGTCCAAACAAACACACAAAGAGATAATCCAACCTCCGCATCACTGTCTTTTATACTAGAATAAATTATAATTTTTAATTTTTAATTTTCACTTGAATTTTAAAATTATTTTTTTTCACTCGGTTGTTCATCTTGTAATTGTAACAATTAAGACATTTGAATTCAACTTAAATATTAATGTAGTTCTCTTGTCAAAGTGAAATTTATTTAATGAAAGTTGAATGATATAACAAAAACTAAGAAAAAAAATAATATACAAATTCAGTTTTTAGACTTAATTTTTTAAATTTGATGTATAAAAAGATATAATGATTGATAATTAAAAAATAGAAGAGAAAAAGAAATAACACATGAGACCGATTGATTAATTAATCATTAGATTTAAAAATAAATTAAATTTTTTAGTTTGAATAACATTACTTTAAAAATTATAAATTTTCTTTTCTTTGATGCGCCCTTAAACATGCTGAAGTGGCCATTATGCTAGTACTTTCGGTCTTTTGCAATTTCGGGTTGATTTTTAGGTAAATTTATGACAGAATAGAATTGTAATGAAAATAAATAAATAAATAGAAATTGAAAATTTCTGCCAACACCACCCATTTAACTTCTTACACTTTCAAAATTAATTTTTTTTATTTTTTATTGGGGGATTTGGTGATAGATCCCTCACTATCTATTTTGTCTTTCAAAAAGACAAGAATTATATAAATACTTTTAAAACCCCCTAATAATTTAAAACTTATTTCTTTTACTATATTACCCTCATAACTTTTTATTTTTTCCTTTTTTTTTATTCTTCACTAGTGTTGTGATTGTGCAAAGGGCCAAAACCCACCTCTGCACATACAATCATGGGTTAATCGCTATGTCGCCCGCTATGTGTTCGCTGTTTTGTCTTATCCACCATTAAAAACTGGTTCATATGTGTATTTTTTAAAGTTTGGAGACGAAGACGACGGTTTTGTGTTGTATTTTTTATGGCATCGGTCCCCCATTTACGGACTGTCATCGTCCTTGTTTCTTTACACACACACACAGGTGAGTGGGATTGACTGTTTTTTTTACCTTGGGAGTTGAGAATTCTGGGTCGGTTCCAGGGAATGTGTGTGATGTGTTGCTGTGATCAGACCATTTGAATCATAGTAAAATTTCAGAGTAAAGTTTTACTTTGAATTATAATAAATTTTACTCTGATTCAGAGTTCTGAATCAGAGTAAAATTTATTATAATTTAAAGTAAAATTTTATATTGTTAAGCAAATTAACATGTTTTTAATCAAAGTAAAATTTCAGAGTAAAATTTTACTCTGAATCAAAGTAAAATTTACTATGATTCAAAGTAAAATTTTATATTTTTAAGCAAATCAACATGTTTTTAACCAGAGTAAAATTTTACTCGGATTCAGAGTAAAATTTTTGTGTAAAATTCTTGTTAGAGAGATTCTTATTAGAGAGAGAAAGAGAGAGAAATTGAATAGATCATCCGCTGAATAAGCTGAGTATGAATAGATCAATTCAAAAACTAGTAAAATAGTAGACTCTACACAAAAGTAAAATTTTACTGTATAAAAGTAAAATTTTACTCTGAAAAACGAGTAAACTGTGAGACTTTGAAACTAAAAGTAAAATGTTACTCTGCACAAAAGTAAAAAAGCGAAGGCAGTGTTTGTGGCGGCTGAAGTGTTTGGCAATGACCACCTCTTGATAGTAAAATTTTACTGTCATTCTAACACCAGAGTAAAATTTTACTCTAATTCTCTCAAGCAAAAAACAGGGTAATAGAACCAGAGTAAAATTTTACTCTTATTATCTGAAACAAAAAACAGAGCAGTAGAACCCTGTCAAATGAAATTAGATCAAAAACAACAAAAATAAATCCAAAAAAAAAAAAAAAAACAAAAACAAAAACAAAACAAATTAATCAACAAATCAACATATCTAATTGAAAAGAAAAACTTCTAAAACTCGATCAATAATCACAAATCTCAATGAAAGGAATACATGTGTTCAACAACACTCATACACACAAATATATATATATATATATATATTCTCTATCTCTCTTAAGTCAATTGCAAGAACATTACCACTGTGTATCTAGCTAGGGCTTTCTCTCAATTCGATACACCTTGGATTACTCTCTTCCTCTTTGGAAAACAATTCTCACTCTCTCCCTCTCTTCAAAATTCGTTTTTTCTCACTGCTGTTCGAAAATCACCTTCTCAACAAGGTATGAATCTCTCTATCTCTGTATGTATGTATATGTGTATTAGCAACTTCTGCATCATTTCTGTGTAATGGAGTACCTAATTGAATCTCAGTCAAATCACACCCTAATTCTCCTAATCAATTTCTTATTAGAAAACCCTAATTCAAATGGCTGCACCGAGAGGAGAATCAGAAGGTATTAATCTAATCTCCTCTACATACTCTGATGATGACGATGAATCAGAAGGTATTTGTACTTGGTATTGGGAATTTTGCTTTTTAATTTAATTGAGGGTATAATAGTCATATAAAATATTTAAATAATAAATTTTGTCCTTTATGGAAGATTTTATAATTATGAGAGAGTTTAGAAAGTATAATTTTTTTCTTAGTTCTTTCAACAATGAAAGAAAGATAAAAAGGGTTTATAGCTAAATTTTTCTTTTTTATTTTATAATTTTTATAATTCATTTATTATCCCCATTCCTAACTTTTCTCTCTCCTTACACCCAAAACTTAAAAAGCTTTACCCTGATTCTCTCTCACCATCACCTCCAAACGCCATCTTCTCTCACCTTCTTTCAGATTCTTCACCTCATGCCCTTCTGCTTCAAAATCATTGTAATGGAGTAATTCAAGTTTTGGGACATCAAGCACCAACTCAAATTGACTATCATTGTGGCAATTATGCATCATCGAAAGCTTAACAAGAGGCTAATTGATGTGAAGAACCTCAATATCATCAAATTTACACATTCCAGACTTAATTCTTCAAGAACCGGGTAGCCAGAGAATCACCATGGGCGAATTGAATAGAATCCAAAAACAGACTCTTGAGATTGGGCAAACAACCGAGCTCGGAATATTAAGAACATGGTATTGACTCAATAACAAATGAACAAGCGTTGTGCAAGCGAAAATACCACGAATTGAAACCCCACAAATGGTTTTTTCGAAGAACAGAGTGAGTTCTTGGACCTTAAGCTTCAAAACGATTGATACCCATGAATCGATGTGGATATTGCCGTAGTCTTGGTGAGAATCGAGACAGAAATGCTCGTGATAATGGTCATGGTCACGGCAGTGAGGCGAAGGGTGGTGGAGTGGCGGCCCCGGTAGTGGGCCGGTGAAGGTGATTGTGATGGGGAAAATTAGGGCTAGGGTTTTTTAGGTTTTGCGTATAAAGAGAAGGAAAAGAAGAAATGTTAGAGATGAAGATAATAAAAGAATTGGGGTGGTGATTCATCCCATTAATTTTTGAACCACTAATAATACTAATGAACTAAAAAAAAAAAACAAATTCAAGCCAAAACATTACATCACTTTGGTGGGGCTCCCTGTACCACATCATTAGTGATGCTCTAGTGCTCCTAATTTAGAACTCTAAAACATTATTGGTAGCTACTTCAGCGTGTTTAAGGGCGCATTAAAGAAAAGAAAATTTATAATTTTTAAAGTAATATTATTCAAACTAAAAAATTTAATTTATTTTTTATTTTATTTATTCTATTAACTATTTTAACTTATTTTATCCATGTAATTTTAATTAAACCTTCTTCTCAAACACCTAATGTTATCTCAGGAGCAAGAGTGTTGCAGATAATGAAATTGATATATATATTTTTTAAATTTAATCATTTAAATTGGTATTTGTTCAAGATGGAATTCAGGCTGTGCGCGTAGGCAGTTCCTCGTCCAACAAACTGAAGTAATATATTGTGCCCCTTAACAATCAATTTGGTTTTGTGAAGAATACTTTTACTTTGTATTTGGTTGAGAGATTTAGAGAGAGATTTAAAAAGAAAAACAGAAAATGTATATAAAACTAGGTAAAATATATATATATATTTATTCACATTTTACTTATATTTTTTATTTTTTTTTCTAAATTCCTTCTCAAATCCCCTAATCAAACACAACATTAAAATGATTAGAGTTTATTACGTATGAATTCGAAAGAAACTTGGATTAGAATTTTATGAATATATCTATTTTGAACTTTTCGCGGTTGTATTTGTATGTCCACTATTATACCTATTCACTATTTGACATAAAATAAATAAGTGTATTTATTTAAATAAGTGCACTAATTTGGATCGCATTACGTTTTTATTTTTTATATATTTTTCTATAAAAAATAAAAAAATATAATTATTTAGATTATTTCAAACACAGGAGTATTTTATGTCGGCGCATCTTCAATTCTTAATTTCTATTTGCATGAAATTTAAATTTCATAAAAGGTCCTGAAATTTTTTTTGCTAACTAAAATTTATATCAAAATGGATTTAGTCAATTTCTTATAACAAACTTTTTGACTCAAATTTTAAAGGATAAAAATTCTGTCAAATATCAAATTTCTCACTCATCAAGTTTTTGACGAAATTTGAGTTTTTAAAGGATAATTTCTGTTAGCTATCAAATTGCAGTTATAATCCAACTAACAAAGAAACTACAGAAAATTATAATTTCGTACTTAAATCGAATTGAATAGAGTGCTTCGGTATATAGAACAATCAGAAGATGCTAAAAGTGTGGTGATGGATCACATACAATTGACTCATTTCGTGCAACAAATTCTTTTGTTGACATAAGTTTGAAGTATTGCTCAAGTGTAATATATCTTGAAAAGCTTACGTGATTCGTGATTTGAAATAAATTTAATTGCAACAATCTTCAAATAATTAAAATTAACAATCTAAATCATCTGATACGTACAAAAGTGATTTAGATTGTTATTTCATAACTAATAAATCAACACAAATGATTTTTACATGAAAAAAACACTGTTGTAACACTTATAATTGTGATTAAAAAATTACGGGTGAAACGCTACTAATTAATCCACTATGAAAAATGAAAATACACAAGATTACCAAACAATTTACCCAACACTCTATAAAATTGTCTTCAACAACTTGTGTCTCTTTCACCACTGCCTTCCTCGTTTGGCAAGTAGTTGTTTTAGCCTAAAAGTCAAAAAGTTACCAAAAAAACCAAAAAGTCTATAACCTATACCAAAAAATCAAAGATTTATTTTTTCCTTTACTTTTTGCATATTTTTTCGTAAAAAACTAAAAAGTCACTCCAAGCATACTATTTTTTTTTACCTCATATTTTAGCCAAAAAGTCAAAAAATTACTAAAATAGTCTGTTTCCAAACAAGGCCTATTAATTAGTCTGATTTTGAATCCACAACACCCATGTCGAATCCACAACACCCATGCCGAATCCACAACAACGAGCCACTTCAAATTCTTCAAAGCCTTCACGCTCAAATCTTCAGAATCCACCGAACAAAAACTATTTGATTTGAATGATCAAACAACCCTTTGATGTAAACGATTTTGATCATGAGATAAACTCACAAAGACATCAAAGGAAACAAGTAAAGAACCTCCAGAGAAAAACCCTAACCCTCAAGAATAAAATTTGAAAGCTATATAACCCTAAATTCTAACTTCCGTGTAGCTTCATAGTGAACAAGGTCACGAAGACCACTCGAGCCATGGAATGGTCGCTCGAGCGGTGTGCCTCATACGCGTAAAATCAAAACTGCCTTCGCTCAAGCGAACATTGAACTCTCACAGCATTTTTGCAGGCATGTTGAACTTCTGAGAACAGAGATTCTGTGCTGGTCCATAATGAAACAGGTCACTCGTTACAATTGGTAAAAGTGTTTGTTCGCGCAATGGACAATACAAGGGACCTAATAATCTCCCTATTTGTCAATTTCCAGATAATACACGTATAACATTTGAATCCTAATAAACTCACGCTCTACATACAAAACAAACCAAACAAACAAAAAAAATACTAAACCATTCTAAAACACCACATTCTGACCACCGTGAATAAACCACGTACAAAGAAAATATCGCACATACTATTAAAAACCAATATAATCCCAACCATATTATCCCATAATAATCCAAAGCCAAAAAATGCTCCCCTTTTTTGTTCGGGAGAGGCAAAGGATACAGCCATGTGGGCCAAAAATGTACTACCGACATGCTGTTAAAATAAGAAAACAATATGCCCATCAAGTAAAAATAAGAACTGTCCAATGCAGAGAAACATGGATAAACAGTAAAACATCATGGATACTGTGGTGGTGGAGGAGGTTGTTGTTGTTGTATTTGAAGCATGGAAAGAATCTGTGCAAGCTGGAGAGATGACTAGTCCACAACATGCTCTATCTAACCAGAAGAAGCCTCCAATGTAGTGAGCCAAGCATCAGTGGATGTCTCTAAGTTAGTGAAATGTGCATCAGATACATTCATCCTGGCGTCCAAGCAATCAAAACGTGCAAACAGGGCCTGTTTTACCTGGCGAAGCTGTCCCCGAATAGTACGAACCAAAGGAGGCTGCTCTCTTTCACCAACAACTGCAACATCCAGCTTAGTTTCTTCATCCATTTGGTCCATACTTGCACCAAAACCACCCACCCCTAATGAAGCCCCCTTAACATGAGCCTGACTTTGGGACACCATCTTTTTAGTGATAGGTTTGATTAGACACATAAACTCATCATTGAAAGAAAAAGGAACAAACAGAGACGAGAGAATCCGATTGACAAGACACCTATATGGAAGACCTAATGATTTTTTCCCTTCAAAAATCGAAATCATCTTTTCTACAATCATTTTTGAGAGATTAATAGGAAGATGATGGTCTATATAGTAGAGCACATAATCTTGGTCCTGTGAGATGTTAGAACTGTGGGTTGTGACATGAATGTTGGCACAAAAAATGATGTTCAGAAGGCAAAAACGAGGAAGGAGTTCGTTTTGCTTAATAAGTGCCCTGACAATCCAAGTCTAGGGTGCCACATATTTCAGAAGCCACCATATGAAAGTTAGCATTTCGGGAAGCAAGGAATGGGTAGTGACAATTACGCACAGGGGCAATATCAAGGTAAGACCAAATGAACTCCCCATCGACTTGGAGTTCCTTAGAACGAAGCCAAGTTTTGAAAGAAGTAGAGATTGGATCAACAGAGTGAATACAATAGAATTCCCAGACCCAACTTAGATTTTATTGGCCTAAGAAGCGCAGGACATAGTCACTTCTTAGTGCATCAAAGACAAAGCAAATGGGAATGGACTTGGACGTAGAGGGTTGGACATTGCACTCCAGATGAATGGTTCTAGACTCGTAGAAATCCCAAAACAAGTTGGCTTTTCTTTAGATTGAAATTTCTCAATGTTATAGGAGGGACAAGACACAGTAGCCTTTCAGCGTTTAGAGGATTCAGCCATAACTAAACCCTGACAACACAAGTAAAACCACCAACAACCTCCCAAAGACAACCCACCAAGCGAAAATGCATGAACCAATCAAGACACAATAGACCAACAACCCCAATATCAAACATAAAAAACAACCTCCATTAGTAAGCAAGAACACAGTTAGGGAGCATCATGAAAATAATATCTTGAAACCATCGAAAAAATAAACAAATAAGCAAATAACAATCTTAGACGGCAAACTAAATATAAAAATTAACAACTAGAAATATAATAAATAAATAACTGTAGACACTAACATGAGAAACCCTAGGCATGGAACAATCATTAACTATGGAAAGAGAAGAAAAAAGAGAAGAAAGAAAAAAAAATAAAAAATAACAAGAGAGGGGACTACCAAATAGTGATGAAGATCACAAATCCAAGGGCTAAAACATGAGAAATCAAAAGGCAATCGATCGAGCACAGCAATGGCAGGTGTTTGCCCTAGGAGAGAGAAGAGCCCTAGAGGATTTGGGAAAAAATGAACTGAAAAGGACGGGTTCAACTATTTAAACCTGCGTAGACCGCTCGAGCGACCACTTTGTCGCTCGAGCGAAGTCACTTAAACGTAGGTATGTCTCTTGAGCTCAGAAAACAAGCTCTTAGCAATTTGGTCCACCTGCAAAAATACTAGATTGAGGCACTTACCGTTCAAGCACAAGAACCTTCGCTCGAGCGGTATATAAAAAAAAAATTCAAAAGGCTTGCAAGGGTCTCAAATACAACCTTCTGAGCATCCAAAACTACTCATACAACCAAGTATCACCTGAAACAAGAATAGATTAGTATGATGGCAATGATGGGACACTAAGATGAGATAATCCACACATCATGAAGCTCATAATCTTGCAAAATAGACAAGATGAACATGATATCATCACTACAACAAATTTGGGACTTAAAGAAGAAACAAATTTGTCCCAAAATGTACACATTTCATCACCCAAACTAATTACGACGAAAAGTTTTCGTCACCCATTTTGTCACCAAAGTGTTGTTGCTAAAAGGTCTTGGAGGTGAAAAAATAAATTCATCATTGAAAATGATAAATTTGGGACGATTTTTTTTTTTTTTTTTTTTGTCTCCAATACACTTTGTTGGAAACATACTTGTAAGCAATTAGCAACAAAAATATTTTGTCATAAATATAAGAAATAGAGATGAAATAATTTTGTCGCGCTTAATATAAACGATGACAAAAATAAATAAATAAATAAATTTTGTCAATGAAGCCAGCAATAGAGACAAAAACAAATTCATCATTAAAAACGATGAAATAATGTCAAAAAAAAAAAAAATCATCACACATTGAGAGTGACAAAATGTGATAATATTTTTCGTCATGACAAATTCATTTAGCGACGAAATAAAGAATTCATGACAAAATTAGTCATCCAACTAAGCCAAATAAGGGACAAAAAAAAACCTTATTTAGGGATGAAAAATTTTGTCACTAATTCCATAATTTTTTTTTTTCCACATAATGTGTCTATTTTATCAAAATCTGAATTTTAGTTCAGCAAATATAACCGTGTTCATGTTGAACCTTGTTTAATATAACAATTCCATCACAATTTAACTTAACCTACTATAAATCAACACATTTAAGAATTAACAAAATGAAAATATCCATTCATCATTATAAATAATTTCATCCTAATACAATGAAATAGTGCAATATCCACAAAATATCCAACAACTACAACTAATGCAATTCCACCAAACATCCAACAAGAACTAGTGTAACTCCACAAAGTATATGTATCCTTATGAAACAAAAATGAACATTCAAGCAAATTATATCATTATTGCATGTCAAAAATGCCACCCCAATCCAATCTGCAAAAAAACTAAATTAAAAGCTTTAGTAACTAATCAATTATACAAAAGACTAAAAACATTAGTAACTAATTAGTTCCCAATTAGATCAATTATGCAATTTATCCTTTCAACAGACTTTTTTCAAGATTATGAGAACAAAAAATTAATTTTAAGGCTAATTCACAAATGGTGCATTCCACTAATGTGTTGTAAGTTCATACAAGTTATATTGGTCCCTCCTAAGGTGTTTCTGTTGGTTCTTGTACAAATCCATGGCTGTGTGATAATTAAGCCTTTCGACGGCCTTTTTTGAATCTTTAAGTATGGAGAAAAAAGTATTTTTTAGGCTAATTCATAATTTATATATCTCGTGCACATGTCATAAGTTTCTACAACTTATATTGGTCCCTCCTATGGTGGTTGTATCGATTTCTGGGTACATTTGTGATTGTTTAACAATTTAGCATTCTAAGGGGCTCTTTTTAATTGTAAGTACGAAACAAATATTTTTTTTGTATCTAATACACAAATAGTGCATCTTGTGCATGTGCTGTAAGTTCCTACAAGTAACATTGGTCCTTCCCAAGGTGTTTGAGCCAAATCATGAGAACTTTCGTGTCTGTTTGATGATTTGCCCTCCGATGGCCTTCTTTCAAGCCTAATTATTTAAAAATCGATTTTCTAATCTAATTCACAAATGATGTATCCCATGCATGTTCGTAAGTTTCTACAAGTTATATTGGTCACTCTTGTGGTGTCTGTGTTGGTTCTGATGCACATTCGTGACTATTTCAAAATTTTGCCCTTCATTGGCCATTTTTCAAGCCTTAGTATAGGAAAAAAAATATTTTAGGCTAATTCAAAAATGGTGCATCATGTGCATGTGCCAGAAGTTCCTACAAGTTAGATTGGTCCCTCATAAGCTTTTTGTGTAAGTTTTCATGCTCAAGTTATATTTGTCCCTTCCAATGTGTTTGTGTTGATTCCTATGCACATTCGCAATTGTGTGATAATATAGCCCTTCAACGACCCTTTTTCAAACTTAAGTTTGGAGAAAAAGCATTCTTTTAGCTAATTTACAAGTAATACATCATGTGCATGTACTATAAGTTTCTACAACTTATATTAGTCCATCTTGAAGTGTTTCTATTAGTACCCATGCACATTTGTTGCTGGCAAACAATTTGGCCATCCGACAATTCCGACAACTTTTTATTTATTCAAACTTAAGTATGAAAAAAAATCATTTTTTGTCTAATTCACAAATAGTGGATCTCTTGCATGTGCCGTAAGTTCTTACCAGTTATAATGGTCCCTCCTAAGTTGGTTGTTCTTGTTTTCGGGCACTTCCATAGTTCTTTAACTATTTAGCCCTCCAATAGCCTTTTTTGAACTAGTTCCCAAATTGGGTGTCCTAAACATGTTTCCATTACTTTCTAATTCTTCAAGCATATATTTTTTTTATGAAATTTGTTGTATTAAAGTCAATATACCTTACCAAGAAGTATGTCCACTTGGGGATGAGTCCCCCCCACTCCCAAAGTGTCTAGTGAATCCTTTGCTCCTCAAAAAGTTGACAGCATCTGCCATTATCTCCCCTTGCTTCTTCCCAGCCTCTTCAAGCTCTTCTATTTTATTGTTCTGCATTTGTATATGTTCCTTCTGTGTCTTTATTTGCATCTTAAGGCGCTTCACATAATCATTTCTTTCAGCAAATATGGTAGTGGTCCCCTTAATAGAGGATGAAGGTCTCAAGCCAAGTTCCTTCATATAGCCAGACCTTGGCTTTAGGACTTTGATTGACAGCTCTTTTGCAGTCAAAGGGATTGATCCCGACTGTAAGAGGTGATCAGCCTGTGTCTGTGTCATATTTTCCTATCAAATATTAAAAAAATTAAATAATAATTAGTAAATTATATAAGATTATAACAAATAGTATTCTAAAATTTTGTTAATAAAAATTGCAGTATATACTCACATAATTAGCTGAGCTTTAGACGGGATCCACTCATGTGTTTCCTCATTATAATGAGTTTTCTTGTAAAACTCTGTTAGATCAAGTAGCATCTTCTTTTCTCGTGCCTAATTTGATAGGCCAAATATTCAATGAATAAAGCTAAGAGTCTAATATAATTCTTAAAGTGCAAGGACACGTACCAGTTTTTTTGTAAGGAAGAATGACCAATATAACAATGAAATGTATCATTAGTAAGAAACATTTAATGCTTAATAATAAAGTAACATATAAAAATGTTAGGGCAATTTACATGGAAACCAATACAAGTTCAGACTGCTAGGAAGAATGACCAATTTAACAATAAAATGTATCATTAGTAAGAAAAATTCAATGCTTAATAATAAAGTAACATATAAAAATGTTAGGGCAAGTTACATGGAAACCAATACAAGTTCAGACTGCTAGGAAGAATGACCAATTTAACAATAAAATGTATCATTAGTAAGAAAAATTCAATGCTTAATAATAAAGTAACATATAAAAATGTTAGGGCAAGTTACATGGAAACCAATACAAGTTCAAACTGCAAAGTATTTAAGAAAGCAACAATACCATAACCACAATACACAAAATTATGTTGAACGCCTAGATAAGGCAGATTTGACACATAATTGGTAATAAGAAATTTACACAATCAAATGAGATTTGAAAACTGATGCAAGACAATTACCACATAATATGTTGCTCCAAACTCAATAATCTTCTAAGTGACTTATTACATCTTAGGTTATAAAACCTACAAGAGAATAATAGAAACCAAAATCCCTATGCTAATTAGCCCACCAAATGTGTGGCTATAAACTAAATTTGTTCCTGATTTTCTAAACTATAGATTCATTGAGAATCTATACGCTATGCCACCAGTTAAGTTCCTAGAACGAATTACATTGTTCCTCTCTATCCTTTTCCTACATATCATTTCAAGTTGAAAGATATTTCAAATTATTCACTAGTATTATTCAATTCTTTGAAAAATATATTAGAGGACTTGTTGAGATTTCATCATAAGATGGTTTTTCTAGGTGAAAAAAGAATAACAAGAAATTAGGATTTCATTGGGATTGTAGAATTTTGAAAATACATAATTCGAAGCCAAGCCTATAGGATAAAGCACACAAGTTCGGCATCATGAACATCTCATTGCAAACTTTGCACAAGTCTATTGAAGCAATTTTAGATAGCCATTGATCTAATAGATTCATCATTACCATTCACACTTCCCATACATGTGCCAAGTACCATTCATTTTCCCTGTTTCATCTTGACAAAATGTGAAATTTAGTCTATCAATGTTGTTTCCCACCTAGGAAACATATTGAAGTTCAAATACCATGTGATTGGGCTGATGTCCAGCCTATGAGCCAGTTGGTACTTGGTAGACATCCCAACAAAGAACTTTCAAAATTCATGAAGAATAAACCAAAAGGAATAAAAACAATTTGAAGGAACTAATCACAAATAAGCAATTTACATGGTTCATAAACAGGGGGCATATAAGCATGGGAAAGATAGATTGTGAAAAAATTCATTTACATTTCACAATATATGGAACAACTATTGATACTGAACTCATAACCCTTTCTTTCTTCCACGACTCTATCAAATCTCAAGTTCTGTCTCAATACCCTGTATTAGTTATTTAGCTAGTTGCTTACCATTATCATGAAATTTCAGACCAAACCCAAGAACAAACAGGAAGTAGTAAAGGCACATACCAAACCAAATACTCTACAGTAGTTGTACTCAATTGAGTATCCTAACTCAAAGCATGCACTTTATAATTCAAAGCAAAGTTTTCTAGATAAATACAATCATAGAAACTAAAGTCCTAGTTCTTTATTCCAAGATGTGAAAGGTGCACTTTAAGGAACCATTAATCTCCTGTTATGTGAGCCTTCCAATCCATGTTTACTAGTTTCCCTATTTCATTTTCCGATTTATTTGTTTTTTATTATGTTCCACTTAAATGCCTAGAAGATAAAGGGAAAAGAAAACATACGGAATTTTAAAGCAAATTGACTGTGTTCTTTCTAGTTTTTTTTTTTTTTTTTTTTTGGAATCTCTCCCTCTTCTAATCAAAATATCTCTTTGCTGATATAATAATAAAGACAAAAATGTTACCAGAAATTCTTTAGTGTTTCACTTTTTTATCAATAAGATCTATCCACTTGATAGGATCGACATCCTTCGGTGGGTGGTTTCTTGTGTACTCCTCCTCTTTAGCCTCCTTTAGCTCCATGAATTGTTTGTGCAATCTATAGGTATGGTTACTCAATCTTTGACCAAAGTTTGTGTTCACTGCCTTTTCTATATCAACAGGTTCTCCTTGTAAATCAAATTAATCCTGAAAAAAATAAATAAGTCAGATAATTCCTTAAAAAAAAAATTACGATAAATAATTAAAAGATTCCAACCTATTGTAAAGATGAGTAAAATGTCCTATAATAAAGTAGACAACATACATTCAAGCGTTGAAACATCGCCCCCTTAACAGAGGCATCAACATACTTCCACCTATGAACACTTGGATCTGGTAAGCGAGTTCACACTTCTACACCAATCTTTGAGGCTAATTTTGAGGCATAGTCCCCTACTGGTGCACGAAATTATGGATGGATATGAGCATTAAGCTTTCCATCTCTATCAACAAGGCCTTGAACCTCTTTGCCTCGAGTCAGGCCACAAATACGCTTAGCAGCTAATATTGTGAAGCCATAATATTGAATTAGTTAGTATGCGAACAAATTTAATTAAGATCTCAAATCAATGTAAATAAAGAATGTGTCTTACCAATAATATTACCAGTAGTCACCTCAAGTTGGGGCTCCACATTGAGAAGTAGTGAGGGATGGCTACCCTCCTTTACACGTGAAAAGGTATCCCCCTCTTCTGGTGCGTGGGTCAATGCCTCAAGATGAGATTGTGAATGGGTGCTCGATGGCATCTCTAACAGCTGAATAACATAATAAAATATGAATATATGTACAAAGATATACATATACATGTGTGTATGAATTGAAAATAATAAGAAAGAATATATTTCGTAATGCATAAATGTGTAGTACCTCATGCTTAAAAGAATCATAGGATTCAGTGTCACTACCATCTTCAGCCTCTGACGGTCGATAATCATCATCATTTTCCTCAATTAGTATTTTTTTTTCCTTCCTAAATTTCTTATGTTGAACCGCAGCCTTCAAACAAGTTGTTATATTCTTCACTGCTAGAGCATTCATTCTCTCACCGTTTTTTTTTATATTAACTGTCTTAATTCTTTCTTTCTCGTAGTTCGTTACCTTCTTAGTTGCGATACTTGGTTTGGTCAACTATTTTTTTGTAGTGTCCATTTTGCCCAACTATAAAGAATAATTGAACATTTTTTGGGTGGATAAGCATAGTTGAACATTAGATGTAAAGAAAAGATAATTATATATTTCTATAAATAAAGCATAAAGTAACAGCAATCTCAACAAGTGGATATGTCATATAGGCTCTAATCATTGAAATATGGCTAGAGTGAGATGGATGATTTTTCTTTTGCCTTTTACATATCATAAAATAAATTAATTGTAAAGCTATCAGACACATAATATGACCAATCAACAATAAACCTATATAAGAGTGGATGAACCCCACAACTGGAATTCAACTATATTAATTAAGAACAATGTTCATATAGAAAGTGCAAAATAAAAACTATAATCCTAGTCCACATCAAGATCCATATCGTAATCCACATCAGGTTCGTCATACTCTTCATTTTGTTCGTCATCTCTATTCTCTATCATTATTTCATTAGATCACCTAACCCTTATAACAACTTCCACTTCAACACCATCTCTATAACATTGAACATTAGGGTCGATGTCAATTAGAACAACATCAATAATATTTTCTTGTTGGAACACGTCATTTTCTTTTGGTTGATTTGATGGTTCTCCATCACCCACCTCTGGTACATCAAAGACACCCCTATGTTGAACTCGTTGAATGACTTGCCATGGTTACCCCAAGGTGGCAAGTTATAAGGAATAAGTACTACATGCCACAAACTATATGAGTTGCTCATGTTCCTGAAAGGATTGAATCCATCAACAGCTAACCCTAGCCTTACATTTCAAGTGTCTAGGGAAATCTCAAGATGTTGCGCATCAAATTCCTTCCACTTATCACTATCGGTGGTGAAAAATCTAGAAATCCCCTAGATATTGATTTTTGATTATGTATCAATTTTAAGAAGTAAATAACAATCCTAACCAAACAATCAAGACAAATCGACACAAAGATTTTAACGTGAAAAAACCACAATTGAAGCGCCTCTAATTGTGATAAAAAAATCACGAGCCAAAGCCACAAAACAATCCACTAAGAAGAAAAAAGGAATTACACAAGTGTACTCTCAATTACCTAACGAATCCACGCCGGAATTGAATTGACCCCTATATGCCTCTTCTACCATGGTCTTCACCTCGTAACTGTTTTGCCCAACGTTGAATCCACAACGTCGATGTCGAATCCAAGACGATGAGCTACTCTAGAATCCACCAAAGCTTCAGGCCTAAATTCCATAGAATCCACCGAAGAATAACTCTCTCTTTTGTATTGAATAAATAAAACAAACAAACCCTTTGATATGATCCACTCAATTCATGATTAATCTCTCACAAATATCAAAGGAAAACAAACAAAGATGCTCCAGATAAAAACCCTAATACCCAAGAACAAGATTTGGAAGCCGTAACCCTAAAATCTAATAAAATCACATATTTATAGAAAATTGATCCGTGATCTCCGCTAGAGCGCAAGAATAGCCGCTCGAGTAGATCCATGCTAGAGCGTAGGAATAGCCGCTTGAGCAGGAAAAAATAATTTCCAGTACTTTTAAAGGCGAGTGAAACTTCTAAATGGATTGCATCTCCACTCGAGCACAGAAATGGCCACTCGATCCCGGACATAGTCAGCGAAGTGGCATACATGAAAGAATAGACATTACAAACTTCTCTACGAGGCACAATTCGGGTTGGATTCGCATCTAAAACTCATAGCCTCACTGAGATAAAAGAACGAATAAAATTACAACTGAAAGGAGTTTTGTCAAACGGGATTGCCAAGAATAAAAATCTAACATGCGAGATGCCTCAATACTCTATCATCTACACGTTTGTCCTTGTGTCATCTCATGTCTTCAGCAATCTTCCTTGACATGTACAATCTTTTCAACCTTGGTGTCAATGGGATGTACCACAACACCTTATGGGGAATCTTCTTACCCCTGCCACGATTGATCTTGTATCTGGATGCCTTACATTTGGACATTTATCCAACCTTGCATTTTCCTTTCAAAAGAGTACACAATCATGTATACAAGCATCAATTAACTCGTATGACAAGCCCAAATCACGAAGTATTTTCTTAGTTTCATAAAATGACTTTGGAACCAAATTATCTTTTGGTAAAAGTTTTGTTAAAAACTCCAACAGTGTGTCAGCTGACTTATTGCTCCAATGGTTTGTTACCTTCATATTAAGCAGCTCAATAACAAACTTCAACAGAGTGTAATTTGTGCAACCTATGTACACCTCACATTTGGCATCATTCAATAGTTTATCAAACATCTGTACTTCCTCATTCTGGGGTGCATCATTTGGTTCTCATCTTGTTCGATCTTCCACTAAGGCATCAATACCATCTAAAACCTCATCTTCATCAATTGCTATTTCATGGTGAGCCTCATTTGATACACGGGGTTCCCCGTGCTTACGCCAAATAGTGTACATTTGCATAATTCCATATTGAAGCAATGAATTTGCACATTTCAAAGATTTTGGGAATAATAGTTCACACAGTTCAGGCATGGGCACAAAATTTTACCTTCCTGGTCAACAACTGCCATTTCAAATTTAATAAATGATGTCACCCCATCAATGTATGGCTTACTCAACCTTCCATCAAGCGCCTTACCCAATGCAATCCAACTCTTGTCCATGTCTGATCATAAATGAAAGATCAAGATTTTTTAATTTGTCTAGGTCATGAAATGCATCATGTGTACTATTGACCTATTTCATTTAGGAATGCACAATGTGTATCATACAAAGAAAATCATATGACTTCATCTATCTCTAATAAAAATCCATGAGTATCTCTTCTTAGCTCTCCAAGTATGTAACATAGATTGAGATGGAACAGATAACACTATTTGTAAGGAAACCTATATGTACAGACAATAGAATATATTACCAACTTTTTTTTTATATAAAAAAGATTCAAATCAGAATTTACATATTAGCAGGAAAGTCACACATGCATGGTATGACTTAAATTTGGAAGAAACCCCAATTGGCTTACAGCTTTTAACAAACACCTCACATACACACAATCAAATGGAGCATTCTTGGCTTAAGAGATAAAAGGAAAGATGGTTTGTTTGTGTGCCTAGGGGGGAAATAGAACTATTCCAGCCAAGAAAAAAAAATTACCTAATGCAATGATACAAGATAAAGAATAAGAACAATTCACATCACACCTAAAAGTAGCAAATATAAGAAGACACCCAAATAGACCATTATTATTCTTCTATATCTGTCTTTTAGCAAACACCCATTGCAATTATAAGTCCCACATCGCAGAAGAATACCATAAACCTAGTAAGTTCATTGAATGAGATAACAATTAACAAACTTTAATTCCAATTCATCCAGGAAAAAAGTAAATAAATAAAGATAGAGAAGCTACAGCAAATAAGAACGACAAATAGTGTGTGTGTGTGTGTGTGTGTGTGTGAGAGAGAGAGAGAGAGAGAGAGAGAGAGAGAGAGAGAGAGTACAAAACTAACCTATGAGTTTCTTTTCTTTTCTTTTTTTTTTTTTTTGTATGCGATTTCACTTTTACTCGTATTTTAACCCGGGAGCTTCGTGATTTACATGTTGAAACCTATCCAAAAATTGGATCTTTACATTATCATGAAATCTGGGAGTGGTTTGCTTTGAAATTTCTTCTCATATTTTATTTTATTCGTAATGAGAAATTGATAGCTTAGTTTATTTCACAGAGAACATAGAAAATCTAAGCACTATAGACCCATTAGAACAACATAGGAACAATGAAAACAAAATGAAAATATCAGAGAAAAAAAAATTAAATGCTACATAGGGTTCATATAACAATCCCGGTTTCGATCCTTCTTTCACGTTTTGCTACTTCGTCTGGGCGGGGTCAAGTCAGCCTGTTAGCTTATGGGTCGAGGGGTAGCGCTTGGTGGGTCTAGGGCAACTTAGTCGGATCGAGGAGCACCGGCTAAAAAGGAAAAATGCATTCGAAGTTGCTTGTCCGCTCGAGCGTCAATTTCTCCGCTCGAGCGGAGAATGTTTGGTTCCTGCACTTTGACTTGTCTGCAAAAGTACTGGAAATGTGTATTCAACGCTCGAGCGGATCTTTTCACACTTGAGCGAGAGTCTGTGTCTTACTCTCGAGCGGGGCTTTTCACGCTCGAGCGGACCGTGCTTTATCAGATCGTAAAAGTAACATTTCAGATCATTTTCTGCTTTCTCTCTCTCTCTCTCTCTAAAAGTCTCCAAAGTTTCAAATCTTGAGCTTCTCTCTAGAAACTCACCTTCTCTCTAAGATTTCATCTAAATTCATTGTGTTATTGACCCTAGTGTCTTTGAGGATAAGGTAGAGGGCTTCAAGAGCTTCGTATTGATCTAAGTAAAAGTGGGTTTCATCATTTTTGGAGTTGAACCTTGCTTTACTCGTCTTCTCTTCTTGAGGTAGGGAATTTCTACACTCTAATATGGTTTTTAGCTTAGTTATTTGCTATTGTGTATAGATGATGAGATATGGTTGTGGTTTGGACAAATCTAGGAATTGGGTGTGAATGAAAAGAGGGGTTTCGATGAATATGAGGTAAATGAGTATGAAGCTTGAATATAAGATCATGTTGTGCCAAAATAGTTGATTTTGGCGTTTGGGTTGATATTTGGAAAGAGGGAGATTTTGCCCTAATTTTGATTAAATTAATATTTTGTATAAATAATTGGGATTACACTGAAAATGTGAAATTGGGAGATTGTGGTTATAAATGGTGATATTGGATATGTAATATCTCACCTATGGAAGTTTTGAATAAACTATTTATTTTGAGATTGAACATCTCTTAGAAATAATTGTAGTGGGTTATCGGTGGAGGATAGTTATGATTGTTGTAGAAATTGCATAAAGATTAGGCAATTTAATGCTAATCTATTGTTGGTGTCATTGAATATGACCATGTTATAAATACATTGTATATGTATGTTTATTGGGAGGAGAAAGGGGATGCACTCCATATGTGATTATGTTTATAAATACATTGCATATGTATATTCGTTTGGGAGAAGAAAGGGGATGGACTCCATTTAGAGCAAGTTGGCCGGAGTGCCCTAGGTGAAAGACCCGAAATTTTACATATAAATGGGTGCAGGTTCCTTCGGACGAAATATCCGTAAAATGGAAAGGTTTGAAGTGTTTATGTATATTTTGCATAGTTGGAAAACCATTGAGTTGTAGTCTCACTTTGGTTGTTGAAGGATAATGACTTTAACTCATGAATTGAGTAATATATATGAACTTGAAATGAATTGAAGGAAAATGGAAATGATGTTTGGTCTTAGTGGCATATGAATATGCAGGCCTTGTAAATGTTTTAGTATCGGTATTGTGTATGCATGTGGTATTTATACATTTGCTAAACTTCATATATTGTGTTAGATTATCTCTACTGGGTTGTTGACTCACCCTATACGGGAATATCATTTTCAGGTGCAGGTGAGGTGTTTTTTCCAAGGCAATAAGGTGGATGGACTTTTAGGAAGTAAGAGCTTCTTATTTTTGCTTTATGTGTGTATGTTTGTTATTTGTAAAGCCAAGGGCTTAAGTTGTAATGAGTGAGACTCAATTTGTGTAACCAAGCAATGACTTGGAAAGATGTAAGCCTATATGGCATTTAACTGGTTGTTAAACAGTGAACTCTGATATATGAAAATATGTTGTTTCTCATATTTATTCCGCATATGAGCTATCTTTATTGTATTATTTTGGGGGGCGTTACAGTTTAGAATGGGAGGGAAGAGAGAGAGGGAGAGAGAGATACATGTGTACCGTAAGAGTCCCTTCCAATCAGATTGTAGAAGAATGCTTTAGCAAAGAGTTGGTCCCTCTGCGGTGGGTTGCAACGGTAAGCAAACTAGAGAAAGAGCAGAGGTAGCAAGTGAGACACAAATGAAATTTGAGGGTCCTCAAGAGTAGCAATGTCTCCAATTTCCTTACAGATCCTCAAGACAACAAATTTGAGGGTCCTCAAGACATAGATCCACAACCCCTCAACTTCTTAGCCCTTAGAAGAAAAGAAATTCTCTTTAGATATGTATTAGTAATTGTTTTATATATTTTTTGTGAGGAAGTTTTTTTTTTTTGTCTACAATAGGTCCAAAAAATCTTTTTTTTTTACAAAATAATTTTTGTCACCAATCACCAATTTTAGGAGCCTTTTTTTTTTTTTTTTTTTTTTTTGTGTGTGTGGTGCCAAATATTTGGCTTCTTTTTGTGACAAAAAAAATTCCTTATGAAATTAAAATTTTCGTCTTAAAAAAAATAAAAAAAAATAAACCTTCTTTTGATTTTTATGACAAAATTAAAATGTTTTGTTTAGTTTCATTTTTTGGAAAAGGTTTTTAAATTAATCGTAAACCTTAGTGATTTTTTTTAAAAATATTTTTGTGAAAACCCACATTTAATTATTCTTAAAAGAAAACAAATAAATAAATTGATTAATTAATTTTATCCAGAGTTTATCTAAAATATATATTAGTGTAAAAGTTAGTTTTAAATTAACCCAATTCAGTCACTAACAAAGACATTATTTCCCCTGAGCCAATCTCCTGGGGCGAAGCACAGTTGGTTAGGAGCTCTCGTTGAAGCAAGTTGTCTAATCAGCACTTGGTGTGGGTTCAATGCTCTCTCGATGTGCGAGTCCTGACTTAAGCGAAGCTTATCTTGGGAGGTCGGGGTAAGTTCCCAGGTTATAGTCTCCTCGCTCGGAACGGCTAATAGGACACCCTGGTGATTTCTGCAAGGGGCGCTGCCTTGGACCTGCGAGAGGGTAGGGAGGATTTTCCCTGTAACAAAAAAAAAAAAAAAAAAGAATAATAATTTTGTGGGTATTAAATATTTGTTGTTTATAAATTATTTTAATTATAATTCAACATGATAATTATTCTTACTAAATACCTTAGTTAAAAACCTTAGTGTATCAATTTTGAGAAGCCCATACAAATACACACAAAAAAAAAAAAAAAAAAAATTGAAATCAAATTTCTTGATGGCAGAATAATGCCACCTATTTGTTTGCATGTAAGTATAGGAACCCTCACCTCACTATGCTTCTTGGAATTGGCAGAGTGGATTAGACCACCTAAGAAAATGATGAGAAAGACAGAAAGAGAGAGAAAGAAAGAAAAAAAAAATACTCAGCTTGATTATCTATATATACACATGTATGTTTACTCCTCCGGATCAGTGAGGAGAATAGAGGCAAAAAAAAAAAAAAAAAGGAAGAAAATTCATTGAGCAACAAAGCAGTAGGAGAAGAAGAAGAGTGGGAGATTAAGGTTGCATATTTTCCTACCATTTCACTATTCCATTTCAATCCTACAACTAAGTAAGAAAACCCTCTCAACCCTCTCATTTGTTTTAATTGTTGAAATTTTCAGATTATATTCATATGATAAAATGACTAAACTTATAGACATAAATTTTTATATATGTATATAAATTTTGTGATGTGTATATCAAATATTTGAAGATATTGATAGTCTTAAAGTCATGGTATTATTGTAGAAATAGGCTTGCATGTGTAGTCTATACCATTAAAAAGAGGATTAAAGGTTTTATTTGGCCCTTGAATGTGTCAGAACATTTGCACGAATTTTTAGATAAGTTTATACTCAAACTTTTGAGATGATTTCTTCTAAAAAGTTGTTTCGAATGATGTCTACTTCATCCATGCATTTTTGCAACAATTATTGAGTTTTGTACAAATTTATACGGATTTTTAACCAAATCTGGAGCTATAGGAAGATTTTACTATGTATTTGAAAAATCATTAAAAAATTTATATTAAACCAAATCTGGTAATTTCCAAACAAAAAATAAAATTTGAGAAGTCTAGTTTCATAATAAATTTTTAGATTATGAAATTAATTAAGAAAATGTGATAAATCTGAATCATAAATTTTCTTGAACTTTTTAAGAATTATTTATAATTTATGTTTGGAAAATGCTTTCTGAAAAATGACCATAACATGTTTATTGAGTATTCTGTAGATTTATATGAATTTTAGAGTTGTATAAGTAATTTATTTATAATTTTATTTGCGAGATATATATTCTGAAAATTTTGACAGATTTAGGAGGAATCAAAAATTATCTCTTCAATTGTTTATTTGGACTAACATTTAATATTGTGCTAGTCTAATCTTGTAGATTAAAAATCTATGCATGTATGTGATTATGATTTATTTCTTTTTGGTATATATCTACATTATTATTTCATACTATGGTTTAAATTAATTATTTATTTAAATTTTGTACAGTGCTTTATTTTTGGTGTGACATGTATAACATTTTATGTTGGGAATTTTAATGAGTTGGTACAACATTATTGGTGAATAAAATTAGAATTATTTGTGATTAATATAAAAACTAACTGAAACGACTAACATCTTATACAAAGTTAACAATTAAGGGTTAATACCGATTGTTCAGGGTGAGCCCTGGTTTTTAATAATTTTTACGTAAATTGTGTTGCAAGACCCTAAGATGGCACGGGATTTATTTGAACCCTTATCAGTATTTGGTTTTGGAATAAGGGTGGATGTGCGGGTGGCACGCAGGGAGGTTACATACCCCTGGCAGACCGTTCCCTTGGGGTAGACCATGGATGCCGCAGCTTGGGTATAAAACTCCGGGTGTGGGCATCTTTGGTACTTCTTTAATATTTGACCAAGGGAGGGTTTCCAAATTAACCGTGACCATGGCTTAGTGGTTGTGAGATTTTGAGTGTCACCTAAACTATTAAAATTGTCAAAATTATTATAATGGTTGTTACATTTATCATACTATTGAATTTTACTATTATTTTAATTGTCGTGATTTGATTATTTTCTCTTAAAAAGAATGGTAGGTTGGTTACGTTTTCTTACTGTGTTACAAAACTCATAGTATATATTTTGTTGCCTAGGCGTTTCATGCCAAATTATGTCGAAGAAGGGATTGAGGCTGAATTTGGAGCTGCTGCTAATATTGAACCTTGGCTAACTTAAAGTCAAGACTCTATCGAAATAAAATTTTATTATCTTTGGTATTAGTAATTACGAATGTTATAAGTTGTTGTAATATTATATGTGGACTCGTAATTTAGTTGTTAAGCTTTGACTATGTGAAAATCTAAATTTCCCTAATTAGTTGTTAAAATTTTTATTTAACAAGTTATTTGTTATTTAAATTTTATGATGTTCCAAAAGAAAATTTGGGGCGGCACAATTTTCGTCACTTTTTTTTTTATTTTTTTATTATACGTTTTAGTTGTGCATCTAAAAAGTAAAAAATAAAAAAATAAATTAAAATATGAAAAAAAATTCAACAAAGACAAACGAAAACCCGTTTAAAAATAATTTATGAGAATTTAAATAAAAAAAAATTAAACTTCAAAAACTAGCAAACAATAATATGAAAAAAAAAAATCAAGCTTGAGTAATTTGTTCTTTTTAAATACACCTAATTTAAATATACTTAAAAAGTAAAATATTTATGAAAAATTAAGAAAATTAAATATAAAAAAAAAAAAAAAAAAAACTTGACATTAATGTACTAAATTTTTATATTTTTTTTATGTAGTTAATTTTTCATAGTGTTTTCATAAATTTTGTACTTTTTAAGTTTATCTAAAGGGCAAATTACACTGGTGGTCCCAATAATTTGTATTTTGTGTCATTTTGGTCCATATACATTCAATTGACACAATTTTGACCTTTAATTTTAAATTTTGTTTCAAATTGATCCAATTGATAATGTCGTTAGTGTTTTTAAATGAAAATAATCACTAAATTGATTGAAATTAACTCACTAAGGTTAGTAAATTTATAATTTTACTATAAAAAATTACACATGCCATTTATATGCATATTTTTTATTAAAAAAAATATTAAAAGTGGTAATCAATTAGACCAAATTGAAACAAAATCATAAATTCATAGTCAAAATCAACCTAATTGAAATTACAGGAACCAAAATGACACAATACAGGGACAACTGCTGTAATTTACCCTTTTCTAAATTAAAAGGATCTAAAATGTTTTAAAAAAAAATTATAATATTAAAAAATATTCACTAAAAATTAAAAATTAAAAATTAAAAATTAAAAATTAAAAATTAATTAATGAAATCTCCATGCTAAACAAAGCAATGTTTTCTATTAATTTTGAAAATTAAAAAATTATTATTATTTTTCATCTATATTTTTTCTCACAAAAAAATAGCTACATTAATCTCTTTTTTTTTTTTTTTTTTTTTTTTTTTGTGGAGAGGGGTTTTGATCTTCGATTTTTCTGAAATGGGTGTTCTAAACAGAAAGGGTAGAGTTGGTTTAAACAATGAGAAAAAGTATTTGCGTACAAGAGAGGCTTTCACTGTGGGAAAGAATAGTTGGTTTGCATAGGGTGCCTTCTTGGATAACAGCTTCAATGTTGGCATGCACGAAGGGCTTAAGTGTGAGATAGAAAAGAGGGGCGTTAGTACGAAAGAGATGAAATGGTTTACAGAATGTCTTCTTGAGTCACAACTTCAATACTTGTGAGAGAGGAGTAGGCTCAAGTGCCTGAGAGAAATAAGGGTTTGTAGAGAGTGTCTTCTTGGGTCACGATTTCAGTGTCCGTGTACGTGAAAATGAATGATAAGGGTCAGAGTGTGTTTCTTGAGGTTACGATTTCAGTGCTCCAAAACACAAAACCACAACATTTTAATAAAGAGAAATAATTAGTGATAAAATATTTGTGTCTCCTTAAATACATGAACAGAGAATTTATTATTGGTGATGAAATATTTTTGTCTTCCACAACTTAACCTTATAAGATGAAAAATATATTCGTCTCGCAATCAATCACAATCCTTCTTACGCAAGTAGAATTTATTAGTGACAAAATATTTTTGTCTCGTACAACTTATTCTTCCAAGACAAAAATATATTTGTTGCCCATTTAACAGAAAGATAAAACAACATCGTTTGCATGATAGAGTGTTTATTGGTGTTGAAATATTTTTGTCTTCCATAACTTATCCTTCCCATTTTTGTCACATAGTAAATGAAAATATGCAACGATATCATTTAATAGGTAGGGAATTTATTGGTGACAAATTACATTCGTCGCAAAAAAATATATATATATTTTGTGACAAAAATGTTCATCTCCAAGGAGCTAACATAGTTCACCCCAATACAAATGAAATTGGCGCCTCATTTATGCTGATGAAATTTTGTTTTCATCTCCTATACTTTTGATAAAAATTAAAACAAATGACAAAATTAATATTTCGTCATCTTTGGGTTAAATTTTAAGACAAAAAAAAAAAAAAAAAAAAAAATCATCACCAAATTTTGTCACAATAGGCTAGATTTGTTGTAATGGGTAAGTCAAGTAAGCATATATTAATGAACATAGGTAGCATATGAATGCACATCTCAAGGACAAACATGAGAGCTCATATATTGTGTGTGTGTGTGTGTGTGTGTGTGTGTGTACGTGCGCAATTCTTTAGTGTCACAATTGTGAGAGTTAATCCTAGTAGTGATCGGATAGCTGGACCTCTGACAGGAGAATCTACACACGGTTGAGGAAAGTCAAACCACGAGAAAACAAGGGCTATTTGTTAAGTAAAGGCAGAGGCTCCCCTTCAATCAAAAAATCATATATAAATATATTTTACTTTTCTTTGTTTCTTTTGCTCACTCATTGGTGGGTTTCATGCTCAAGAGTATGGAAGTCAAACCAGAGAAGCATAAAGAAATAAAGATGGCCTGGTTGATGCCTCTGATGTATCCTTTTCCTCATGCCTTGACTATAAAGAACTGAGGGGAAAGTCGTGGAGATGGAAAAAGATGGTAGGTGGTTAAGAGACTCAACATTATCCATGATATGCTAATATAGGTCAATTCCTCTAGAAATACATGAGACACAATGCTAGTAGTCCATAGAGAAATTTGATCACTTATGCAGAAACCCCTACAACAGCTGAACTCAAGGATGTATACATAATGAGATCATGAAAGCAATGAGCATGTACATTCAAAATGAATCAGGGACAAAGACACATAAAACCTTGCAAGTAGCATGAGAGGTGTTCAAATAAATCTATGTGCAAAGATGACAAGTATCAATGATAATGAGATTATAAGCATACAGAACGCCAATCACACACAACCACTCATGTAACAATTCATACTCTAGTTTATCAGCATTACTCCCAAGGTCCTTATAAGGAACTCAAACCTAAGAAGATCAAGGGGTTTTGAAAAAATATCTGCTCTTTGACACTCAGTGGGTACATGTTCAAGAACAACAAGGCCCTCATCAACTAACTCTATAATGCAATGGTGACGAATGTCAATATGTTTAGTGCGAGAGTGTTGGACTGGATTTTTCGAGATATTGATGGCACTAGTGTTGTCACAGAAAAGAGTGAGTGTGTTCTGGTCTATACCATAATCATGAAATATTTGCTTCAACGAGATCATTTGAGCACAAACTCTTTGCAGCTATATATTCAGTCTCAATGGTCGAAAGAGAGATGGCATTCTGCTTTTTGTTATGCCATACAACCAAATTATTCCTAAGGGAAAAACACCCACTGGATGTGCTTTTGCAATCATCAGCACACCCTGCCCAATTAGCATCAGAAAAGCCAATGATATCGGTCGTGGTGTCGGACAAGAACCAAATCCCATACCCAAAAGTCCCACTAACATACTTGATGGTTCGTTTGACAGCTAGAAGATGAGACTATTTAAGACAGGCTTGATAACTGGCACAAACACCTATACTAAATGTAACGCCAAGCTGATTAGCTGTGAGGTACAGAAGACTCCCTATCATACTCCTAGAAAGGGTAGGATCAACACTAGTTCCAGAGAAGTTGTCGTCAGGTATGTTTGTTTCCCAGACCAAGTATGCTAAAAATCTTGTGTTAAAGACAATTCCCCTATCATGCTCTGCTTATGGTTGAATACCCTAGAAAAATACCTTCATCACTACAGGAGTCAAATTTTCCCCAAGGCTCTCTATATTTGAAAATGTAACACTTCCTCCCAAAAGTTTTGAAGTATTTTACATTAGGTTTCAACGTTTTTCACAATTCATATGGAGTTTGTAATGTACCGAGCCTTGGATACACATAATTCACCACATAAGTAGCGATATTTAAGACTTCAGCCTAAAACTTGGGAGAAACTTTCTTACTAAGGAGCATGACCCTAGCCATCTTTTAAACAACCTTCTTTTTCCTCTCAACAACTCCATTTTACTGTGTGGTAATAGGTGCAAACAATTCATGCTTAATGCCATGCATATCACAAAAATCTAAAAATGAGCTATTTTTAAATTGACGGTCATGATCAGTTCAGATTCTTATGATATGCCCGATAGAAACACTATGTTCATTTTGGTTTTTAAGGACTAAGGATTTGAAAGTATCAAACATATTAGATTTTTCTCTTAAAAAATTTACCCATGTAAATCGAGTATAACCATCAACAGTTAAAAAAATGTATGTTTTACTTCCAAAGCTTTCTGTATGAGTGGGTCTCATAAGATCCTTATGAACAAGCTCAAGAGGACATTCGATTGTTAAGCTATTCACCTTGTGAGGGGCTTGAGTTTGCTTCCCCAATTAACATGGCCCGTACACTTGGTTTACAGTCTTACCCATTTGGGGCACTCCTCTCACAATCTCTTTGTGGGCTATCTTAGTTAGGTCTTTGAAATTCATGTGACCTAATTGCTGATGCCATAAGTCTAGATTACTTATGATAACCGAGTAACAAGTGAGATCATTAATAGTAACAATCCTATAGCAGTTATCAGATGTGAGAACCCCATGCATGACAATATTTCTTTTTTTGTCCAAAATTTCACATTTATTTTTTGAAAATAATATTCCATGATGTGAGTCACACATTTGACTAATGCTCAAAAGATTAGCTTTAAGGCTATCAATAAGAAATATATTTTCCAAATTAGGAAGGCTGAGGACACTTATAAAGCCCTTACCAATGACTTTAGAGGTGCCACCATCTCCAATGGTAACAATTCCTCTTTCATATTTCTCAAGGGATGTGAAGTAGGATTTGTCTCCATCAAGATATCACATGTGCAAGTCATGTACTTTCAGTGCAGTGTGAACAACAAAACTAGTCAGGTTACTCTTTCTTACCCATATCTTTTTGGTCTTCACCGAAAGGAGACTGGCATTATTGGTAAATGTCTTAGCGTTGTGAACACCATTATGAATCCTTGTCTTCCAAGACATGTAAGGTTGTCTCTTAACACATGAAGTATTTGAATTTCTAACTTTTTAAGACACCCTAGCAAACAACTTAAAACAATAAAGGCAAATGTGGCTATACCTACCACAATGATGACAAATGAAAACAGGTTTTACCTCCCTTTCTGTGGCTATACCACCTTTAGGTTGATGGAGAGGCTTGTAATCCTGTTGGATCTTCAGCTTTCCCTTGACTTGAGTTCTTTTGTCAGGAGCTGTAAGAGCCTTTCTTTTTTGCTGAGCCTATCCCACTTTTGTCACCGCCCATTTGTTGAGACCCAATGATGTCTTCAAGTGTCTTTGATCCTCTGTTCCACATATCAATTGTGGCTCTAGTATTTTTGAGTTTTTCCTCTTTCTGACCGACTAGCTCTTCCAAGGCAACTTGAGACATCTCAAGGGATTCAATCTTTTCTTCATATGTGGCATAGATTTTTAGAAGTTCATTCATTTCGTTGTCACAAGTCAGAAGCTTTGCACAGAGAGCTTGTCTATCATTTGAAATCTTGATGACATCCTCTTTAGCTACAGAAATCTCCTTATTTAACTTAACATTTTCACTTTCATATACTTTTAGTTTGATAGTGAGTTTGTCATTCAACTTGGATATGTTTAGAGATTTGCTGTATAGTTTTTCAAAAGCTTGTTGAAGTTCTTCATCATGTATCTCATCATTATCCTCTAAGGTTTCATCATCTTCTTTTTATTCTTCTTTCTCGTCGAGAATCCAATCAAGCGACTAAGGCATTGATGTGGGTATCACTAGATGGTTATGAAGATGACTTTGTTCTTTCATAGAATTGCATAAGAACAACCCATGCATCTTTGGCATTCTTGCAATGAGAGATTCGATCTTGTTCACCTTCAAAAAGTGCTTCTCTGATGGTGTTCATAGCACTTTTACTACTCTCCGTGTCAGTTCTTTCAACATCACTCCATTCCTCAGTTAGCTTAGCAATCTTTTGATTGGTGTCCAGATCAATCACAAAAGGGGCTTCAACATTCTCCTCAATTGTGCACCAACCTTCTGGATCCCAAGTGTAGCTCGACTGTTTCGCGCCCCCTTTCAAAAGGTTTGAATGAAAGCCCTACAGTTCGGATTCCCGCGATTCTGAATGTAATCTCACAAGTGCAATGTGAATTTGATAAACACCAAAGAGTTCAAATAGGGCAAATCTTTTGGAAAATTGATTTTAGAATCAAAAATACCAAAATTGGATTGCTTTGCCAGATATAGAGTCGCCACCTAAATATTTTTGTTTTGGAAAAATTTACAAAACCTATGACTTGTGCCAAAGGCCATGTGTCTGTCATCACCAAAGTTACCTCGGCTCGGGAACTTAGGTACGAGAGGGGAAGGTCATGAATTGAGCACCCCCGCTCGCCCGATCAAAGATCGGCCTCTACTAATCATGATATGATTTTTATCAACATTATGTGCTCTTGTTTCGGTTATTAGGCTAGCATTTACTATGTGATGTGCACACAAGATATAGACTAGTTTGCTCAAATTGGAACAATTCAATTCATGTTTGTTTTGCGAAAAGGGTTTGATTTTGCAACCTCAAGTGGGCTTAAAGTTTGCAAATTTGCCACTCAACAAAGTGGGCTTAAACGTACATTCATTGAATTATTCCAATTCAAACAACAAGCCTTCATCCACAGGCACTCAAACAGTTTAGCAAGTAAGCATTTTGCCTCATGGCAAGCATGCTAGACATGGCAATCACTCATACTCATGCAAGTATGCTAAAGCGTTAAAAACTCACCTAGTACACCAAGCTAAGAGAAAACAAAAGAGTTAGAAAAATGCATGATTCCTAACTATGACAAATGTGTAATGCAACACATGTAATAATGCAATTAATAGGTTCGGCTACTAATATGGCATATGAATTAATTCAAGACATGTAGTCTAGGCACGTATTCAAAGAAGTATTGAAATGACAATGCAGTTTGAATGATGCGCCGAGCCTCGGTGTATGCAATACAAGATGAATGGATGCAAGCATAATGTATGCTAATTAAAACATATCCCTAATCTAACCATCAAAAGCTAGTAAATAAAAGGGAGAAAGACGTGGGATTAGAAGACATGCACATTATTACATTATGCTCTCACGAAGGAGAGTCCGAATAAAAGCTCACTAGCAAGCTAAACTAATTAAGATAATTATTACAAACCGAATAAATAGCTAAACTAATTAACTAATTATTACAAAACTTGAATGAATAATTAACTAACTATCTAAGCTAATTAAATATTACAACACGAACTAATTCAATTAATCAAAACTAATTAGCTACAACTACATAAACTACAAATAAATATTACAACAAAAACTAATTAGCTACAACTAATTAATTACAACAAATAAATGATTAATTGCTAATTAAACTAATTAACTAGTTAACTAGTTCTGAGAAGCAAGGGAGGCCCATGCATGCTCGGTTTTCACCCGAAGAACATCCGCTGTCTGCCCTTGAAAGCCTCTGTTTGCACAACCCTTACACTTTTCTTCCTCCAGATCAATTCTGCCATGCTTTACAAGCACGCTGCCGAAAATTCATTGGTGGCCAGCCGACCACCATTGAGGGATTACCGTCCAACAGTGATGGCATGCCGGCCAGTAACAGTGGCCGGCCGGCTACTGATGACACCATTTTTTTGCTGCAACAGAGAGCAAGTAGGGCAAAGAGAGGGTATTCTCACGAGTTGTTTGTGTTGTGTATCCCTTTTTATCATTAAAACATCTCAAAGAAGTGATATACTTGGTCCTCAAACCATCAATCAAGCAATTTCATTGCAAGATGGCTAAAGAACTAAGATGTACAAGTTAATAAATGCACAAACAAGACCTAAAAAAGACCATCACCCTATCATGTATGATCAAAGGTAATGGAGACCTAGGAAACTTGGTACATTTCATCATGAGTATGAAATGCCCCAATTTTCCTTGTGTTCAATTAACGTCCGATTGAACACATCAAAACACAACCAAATCTTATCTTGCACAATTTTAGTTTCAAATTTTCAGTTACTCATTTTAATTACCCTTCCATTCTTTAACCAATTAAGTCCATTGGTGAGACGTCTTCTAAAGGGAAGGAAGTGTCAAACAAGGGGTAGTTTAAGGCAAGAGAAATGTGTTTTGCCGTTGGTAATGAATCCCCAAAAGAGGATTAAACCATTAAGCAATGAATCTAAATCTCAAGCTTAAACTATCCTAAGGTTGAAACAACCCTCAAAGCGAATAAAAAGTCAAGAAATGAGGGAGATTGCAGAGATTAAAAGTGTTGAATTTAGGTGAGAAAAGCACTAAAACATGGCAATCAACTCAAACAAGTGGTGTCTAAAGGCCTAAAACACCAAGCTTGTGAGGACTATTACACTACAACTATGCAAAGAAGACTCAAATGCAATAAACAGCCAAAAACAGAGTTAAAACAGTCCAAAATAGAGCCTAAAGCATGCTGGAATAAAGCTACAAAATGCTAGAAAAATAAGCTAACACATAGACCTAACTAGGCTAGCAAATAAGACACAAGGAGGGGAGGCTAACCCCTCCAATTTTGGACTTCAAAACCTAATTTTTACCACTAAAAATACTCTGAAATTTAGTGCTCAAAAGCCCAAAAAAAGATAGTTTGAAAGTGGGAAACAAATGTGAAAAAGCCTTACAAGCAAGGAATAAAGAAGGGTAAGATTCTCCCCTAACCTTAAATGGCCTAAAACACCATTTTTCATCTCACAAAAACAAAGTTTTTTATGGCCCAAAAACAGCCCAATAATAGTAGGAATAGATGGGAAAACAAGTATACAAAGAAAGCTTAAAAGGTAAGTAGTATACCTCTTGAAGCAACAGTCAACTTTAGGCACTAATTCAAGCCATAACCAATACTAAGAGCTTCAAGAAGACTTCAAGGAACCTCAGCTCAAAGGTGATCAACTTTGGTTAAGGAGTTATAGGCAAAAGTGTAGTATAACTTGGTTAGTGTGCACAAATTTGTAAGAGAGAGAGAGAGAGAGAGAGAAAGAGAGAGAGAGAGAGAGAGAGAGATTTTGTTCCAAATTTTCCAACCTTTAAAAATGGGGGAGGAGACCCTATATATATAGATGAACAAGCATTTGGCTGAGAAATATCCATCCATACATGTGTATGGAGATGAAGCCCATTGTGCCAACAACTAGAACAGCTGTCAACAAAATATTTGCAAAAAGGTCACTGGTGGCCTGTAGGCCACTAAAGTGGCCGGCAGGCCACCAATGATGGCCAGTAGCCTCAATTGGTGGTCGGCAGCCTCCAGGGGTTGCAGGCTTAAAGGTTTTGGTCCAAAACAGGGCACAGAATGGATAGGGTTTGAAGACTCAAAGACAGGGCATTCCACCAAGGACTTCGGGCACTAAAACAAGCACAAATAGTCACAATCATTGAGTGCACAAGCAATGACGTCCAAGTTTTGGGGACAGTAAAAAATGAGGTGTCTACACCAAGCTCTGAGATAGACTTTCATTTTACACTTCCAGTACAAATAATTACTCTCATCAAAAGTAGGAGCACGATGCAAACTAGGCTCACGAGCATACTCAACTGGCTTGGGAGTTGATTGAGTGAAGATAGACTAGAATGCCATGTAGGCACTATCTCCGTCTTCACCGGATTCGGTTTCATTAGTTTCTTGCTCTGACCCGCTTTCATCATCCCAAGTCATTGTGTCGACTTTCTTTCAGTTCTTTTTCGAAGGACATTCAAGAGCAATATGCCCAAAACCTTGGCACTCATAGCACTTGACTCCTTGTACTCTCATAGTCTTATTTTTAATCTTCAGAGTAACTTTGGATTGAATAGCTTTGGGTTTATCATTACCCTTATCTTTTGAACTAGAGTCCTTGAAATTAGGCTTCTTTTTCTTTAAATTTTTTTTAAAAAATTATTTAGTAAACATTGCCGTCATTTAAAATTCTAGATCAATTTCTATCTCAAAGTTCTTAGTAGTCTCATGAGCACTAGTAAAGACCACACTGTCTTTTTGTTTTTTTCACAGAAATCATATGGGCTTCATAAGTTTGCAAGTTTCTGACCACTGATCAAACTTGAGGTTCTCAACATCCCGAGCCTCCTTTAAAGCTGTCACTTTTGACTGGAACTTTTTGAGTAAATATCTCAAAATTTTTCCAACCACTTTAGATTCAGGAATTTTTTCACCAAGTGTGAAACAGGAATTCATGATATCACTAAGTTTAGCATAAAAATCGTCAAACATATCATACTCTCGCATAAAAAGATTTTCAAAAGACGAGGTGTTGAAATTTTGACCTTTTAACAGCAGTAGTACCCTCGTGAATAATTTCAAAAATGTCCCAAATCTCTTTTGCTACCTTACACGTACAAATATGTCGAAACTCTTCCAGTGGAACAAAAGAGAGAATTGAGCACTTTACTATTCCAACTTGAATTTTGATAATCTATTGTATCCCATTTATCAATTGGTTTGGGAATATTAACACCATCGTTGGTAACCAAAAATTCACTCCGCCTATATATAACAGAGTGCAAAACTTTCTCATCAATTGATTTTAAAAATACCCTCATACGAGCTTTCTAATAAAAATAGTTTGTCCCATCATGTAAAGAAAGTCTATAGGTCGAGTTACCTTCGTGAATCGAATCCATTAACACGAATCACACAAAATCACACTCCTATAGTTTTTATAATAAAAAAAAAAAGAACAAGTGACCTGCTCTAATACCAATTGAAAAACCTACGTGATTCGTGATTCGAAACAAATTTAATTGCAACAATCCCCAAACAATTAAAATTAACAATCTAAATCATCTAGCACGTACGAAAGTGATTTAGATTATTTCTTCATAATTAACAAATTGACACATACGATTTTTACGTGGAAAAAGACACAGTTTGAGCACCTCCAATTGTGATTAAAAAAATCACAGGTGAAACGCCACTAATCAATCCACTATGAAGAATGAAAATACACATGATTACCAAACAATTTACCCAACACTCTATAAAATTGTCTTCAACAACTTGTGTCGCTTCATCAGCGTCTTCGTTTCGGAATTGATTAGTTTGATGTTGAATCCACAACACCCATATCGAATCCACAACAACGAGCCACTTTAAATTCCTTCAAATCCTTCAAGCTTGAATTTTTGGAATCCACCAAACAAGAACTCTTCAAATTGAATGATCAAACAATCGTTTGATGTAAACGACTTAGATCATGAGATAAACTCACAAAGATATCAAGGGAAACAAGTAAAGAACCTCCTGAGAAAAAACCTAACCCTCAAGAATATATAAGATCTGGAAGCTATAATCCTAAATTCTAACTTTTGCGTAACTTTATAGTGAACAGGGTTGTGAAGACCACTCGAGTCAAGAAATGGTTGCTCGAGCAGTGTGCCTCATACGCGTGAAATCAAAAATGCCTTTGCTCAAGCCACCACAATGTTCACTCAAGCAAATATCGAACTCTCCCAACATTTTTGTAGATAGGTTGAACTCTGAGAGCAGGGATTCTGTGCTCAAGCGACCACTCCGTTGTTCAAGTGGTCCATGATGAAACAAGTCATTGATTACAACTAGTAAAAGTGTTTGTTCACGTAATTGATAACGCAAAGAACCTAACACATCTTGCATTTTATCAAAGACATAAAATATTTTTTTCAGAAAAAACACCCTGACCTATCCAAAAAAATATCAACTTTTCTACAACAAGGCCAACACAAAACTACATTTTTTTTTAAAATAAAAAAACAACAAAACAAGACAACTCTACCTATTTTAATAAAATAAAAAAAAATAAAAAAAAAAGACCTGCCTATGGACCAATGAAGGGAACAACGCAACACTCCGGCAGGCAAACCGGACTCTAGTAGTTTTAACAGGTTGTTTGGTTGTGGGCTGTGCTCGTCCCAGGTGGTGGTAATGGCTACTAGAGTTGAGATAATTGTTACGGTTGCCAATGCCATTGCTTGAGGCGGTGGTTGGTTACAGAGTTGGCGACAGAGATCACAATGAGGTGTTTGCCGTTGTCTCTACTTTGAGGGTCCGTAATGGCAACGGTTGTTTAAGACAAATTAGAGAAGAAACAGAAAGAATTTGATTTTATATGTTATTTTTCAAATACACAAAATTCAAGTTTTAAATTTCAAATTATAAGCGGGAATTTTGAAATTTGAAGAAACTTTAAGCATTGAACCGTCAATGGGCTCGTTTGGGAAGTGACTATTTTAGAGATTTTTTGAATTTTTAGCTATTTTAGTAAGTTATTTTAATTTTTGTGTTTGGAAAAATGAGATAAATTTTTATTTGAATTGTTGTATTAAAAAATGTGTTGAAATGATGTTTGAAGTTAAAATGACAAATTTGTCCTTAAAATTACAAATTTTGAAATTGATGTGAAGGGGCAAAATCGTAATTTATCAAGTGATGTAACAATTTGTCACTTTGACAGTGTAGGCTGTGCCTACACTGTCACGGCAGCTGCACTTTTTTTTTAATAAAAAGGGGTGAACAGTGGGGGCTTTTTGGCTTATTTTGAATTTGAGGCTATAATAACTTCAACCCTTTCTTCCCAAACAGCGCTATTATGTTATCTCAACAACGTTGTGTCTATTAATAGTCATTAAGGTGATTAAGGGTCATTTTGAGAAGTATGAAAAAAGTCACTTTATTAAATTAATGACTTATTTATGTTATATTACTTCTTTATTTCTTACATATTTTTTTTTTTAAAAAATCAATAAATTAATTAAAATTTTTTTTTTTTTTCTACTTTTCAAAACAAGCATAACTGCTGACAATCTAGCAAGTTCACTGACATAAAATTCGATTGGCATCCTACCATTGGTTTGGAGCACCATCTGGCGGTGCTGACATGGTGCTTTCGGAGCATCGAATAATTTCTCCTAGAAATGGTATCCATTGAATGACTTGATATAAATTATAGGATTAGATTTGTTTGTTTTTACAGAGTGGTGAGTTTCCAGTAACATATTATGGATTCTTTTGGAAGAGTCAAAAAAGTTAAAAGTTAGTTTTTAATTTATTTTAGATTTTATTATTTTATTATTTTTTTATATATTTTTTTCAAAACAATTTAACAAGTCAAAAAAATTAATTTTTAACAAACTTGCTTAAACAACTCTATATTTATAATGAGAAAATTAGTTACACGCTAACGTCTTCATTGTCAAAAAAAATAAATAAAATCTTTACCCTTGTCATGGTGACATCTCACTTTTTAGGTCAACTGTAGTACAGTGCATGTACCAGTATTCGTTGAAAATTAATTTTTGGGTAGGAACCGACCTAAGATTTTAATATACGGATTAATATATGTGGGTGTTTGGGAAGTGATTATTTTAAAGATTTTTTAGTTTTTTGGTTATTTTAGTAAGCTATTTTAGTTTTTTTGTTTGAAAAGATGGAATGAATTTTTATTTGAGTTGTTGTATTGAAAAATATATTAAAATAATGTTTGAAATTAAAATGACAAATTTGTCCCTAAGATCACATTTTTCAAAATTGATGTAAAGAGGCAAAATCGTAATTTAGTAAGTGATGAAACAACTTGACAAGGTGACAGTGTAGGCTGTGTCTACACTGTCCCACGGCAGCCCTATTTTTTTATTATTATTTTTTTTAATAAAAAGGGTTAGTTTAGGAAATTTTTTGCTTTTTTTTTAGTTTGAGGCTATTTTAGCCTCAAACCTATCTTCCCAAACACCCCATATATTTATATACTATACATATATCTTAGCAAACAAAATTTTTAAAAAATATGGACTATAAAATCAATTTTTATTTGTACAAAAAGTGAAAAATTACATGAAAATATATTATTTGTATCTACTTTAAATTACAAAATAATAATAATAATAATAAGTGGAAGATAATCTATTTATTAAAGTAAGGTGTCTTGAGTTTTACTCAATGCACATTATGGACAACAATACTGTCTAAAACCCATAGCAGACCCTACTTTGTTGATCTAATTCGTTCATTTTATTGGACCATGTGTGCATGTGTAGACCATTCACTAAAAAAATTAAATTAATTAGATAATCGAAATCTTATAATTTCATTATATTTATCCTTACAAAAAATAATCCATAGTCTCAATATTATTCTAGTTGTCTATTTTTCTTTACAACATGATTAAATTGTTTAATTATGATATCAAATTAATTTTTATTTTATTTTATAAATGATATATACATAAAAGTTTATATAATAAATAGATCTAATTATTAAAGTGAAACTTGTAGATAGCACATCCAGTCCAATCTTGATCGAGTCCACTTGCCATCTGCACTTGCTTGGTAGTTGAGAATAAACAATGTGCAAAGGACATTTAATTCAATGTGTAATTTGCACATATATAAATGGCACTATGGAGAGGTGAGTTGTGCATAATATTCCAAACCCCTCTTATAGTTGACAATAAAAACAATGGAGGATAGTTTGCATAGAGTTATGGTGGTGGTGGTAGTTTTGGGACTGGTGGTGGTGGTTCTTGATCCTGAAATTTGTCAAGGAAGACTTATAATATGTGAATCAAAGCATGGCTTTAGTAGAGGACGACGAAACGACAGAGAATCAGCCACTAAACATAAAGCACCCCCTGCACCCAGTTACGGCCACCAAGATCATCAATTTAAGTTTGGTCCTCCACCTCCAAATTTCTGATCTTCTGTATGTGTTGTTTCAACTTCTTTATTGCCTAATTCTAGATGATGGGTTCTGAATTATTATTATTATTGCTCAAAATAATCACAAAATCGGACACAATTATATCACATCAGACCATGTGAGAGTGTAGTAGTGTGCTATTCTGTGATCCGATTCCCATGTGAAGGGGTTATATTTAGTTGTGCGACAAGATTTTATGTACGTAGAATCATTCCCTGTGTATATTCAAACCTTAACATAGTTTGATACTTGTTCTATAATCCCTTTTTATTAATTCTTTCATTCTTGGGCTGATTCATGTAGAAGAAAAAGTACAGCAATTTTTATGGGTGGTGTTGATTTCAGCTTCTGATCACTTGAAACAAAACAAACACAACATAGCTCCATTTCTTCCCCTTGCAATATGAAAAAGGGAGCGGCTACCATGAGCACGGTTAAAAATGTGCAAATTATATGTATTTTATCACAATACATGTAATATGATTACAACGTGTTTTGGAGGCTTCAAGTATTTTGGTGTTCTGTAGTTAAGATCTACTTAGTTTTTTTTTTTCTTTTTTGTATTTTGCTTTGGTTTTTTGTTCTTGTTGTTTTAAAATTAAAAAATCTCATGAGGCTGAGGGGATTGGTTGTGAGATGCGAGTTGTAGGAGAGTTTTCACACTTTGAATTTCACTGTGCATTTTATTTTTCTGTGTTTTTAATTTCTTTTTTTTAATGAAATTTTTACTTTGCCAATCAAAATATATATATATATATATATATATGAAACATGTTATATAACAAATATCATAACAAATTGTAATTTTTTTGGCCAAAAGAATTCATAAATTTTTAATCACAAATTGTTTGTGACATTTACACTACATTCAGAAAATAATTACAATAGTTGATAACTTTGACTTTAAAGTTACACAACATAGATTCGTCATTAGTAAATTTAACCACGAAGTAACTTCAATTATAAAAATCATAATATTTTTATGAAGTGCTTATTTTTAGGAGCGCACACCATAGATTTATTCTATGAAAAACATACGCATAAGAATAATGCGATATAAATTTAAAAAAAAAAAAAAAACTTATAAAATTTTCTTATTTGCTGATGTTACACTTGTCATGTCATTATTCTTTCTATTTCTTAGCTTAGTAAACATTATTCTTTCTATCAGTTGTGATTTGTGGCACTAAATTCAAGGGCACTAATGCCCCGAATTTCTATATCAGGTAAAAAAAAAAAACAAAGTTACTAAAACAGGAAATTAGTGCCATTAGTGCTCAACAAATTAGTGCCACAAATCATTTTTCTTCTTTCTATTTCTTAGCTAAATAAATTTTTAAGACCCTATGAGCAATAAAGAAACTCACATTCAGCTATCAGCATTCAATGGTGCTACATACACCAATTGATATATTAATTAGTGTCAACATATGTTATGATGTTGTCAATATGGCGGAAATTTTGGATTGCTAAAATTTGGCAGGAATTTTGAGTTGCTAAAATTTCAAGACATGATGACTGAGAATACATCACAAAGATGACATAGAAAATCCATGCATTCTCAGAAGTCAAAAGTGCCATTTTTCTATATAAATGGCACTACACCATTTGAGTTGTGCATATTCTAAGCCTCTTACTTGACAACAAAAACAATGGATGCTGGTTTGCATGCACTTATGGTGATGGTGGTTGTGTTGGTTCTTGCTCCTGAGATTTGCTATGGAAAGGCATATAATGTGAATCAAAACATGCAGTGATGGAGTTCAGAGGAGGAGATGACACAAGCTGTGATAATAGTAATTCCCCCTCACCCCAATACGACCACCCAAATCATCAACAAAACATGGTCCCCCTCCACTTGCAATTTTTTTATCTTCTCTATATGGATTTTCAATTTCTGTCCAGTTCTATAATCGAATTCTATGCGTTTAGTACAGCTATTTTCCTCTTTAATGCAAATTCTAGATGAGTTCCGGTACTTTTTTTTTTTTTTTTTTGAACGGCGAAAAAGAGCTTTATTGATGAAAAGCAATGGACTTGCAAAATACATCAACAAAGCAGGACAAACAATAGCAACAAAGCTAAACAAGATTGGTGAGGAACCAATCAACACAACCAACCAAGAACCAAACAAACAGCAGGAAAGATGATCAAACTGCAGCAGAGATGAAGAACAGAGACACCTCCAAGTAAAAGAAGTTTAGCCATTTGTGGGTGCTTACCTTTTGGTCTCTTGAAACAATACAAAAACAACATAGCTCTCATTGAATTTGAATGAGTTTATGGATAATGTTTTAGGAATTTCTAATATTTCTGTCTGTTAATGAAATTTTGTACTTAATAAGTAAAATTTCACACTGAAAAAACGCAGTAAAATATTATTGTAAAAAAAAAAAATTTCTAATTATATATCAAAATTAGAATAAGCTTGAAACTCCAATGGAGATTTGTAGTTTATTATATATCAAGATTTTCTACGTATATATATCCAATGTAGACTTATAATTTAGGAGAATGCTTGAAACTCCTAACACATAATTTTTAAATTTACTAACAATGATGTAGATTATTCTATGTCAATTATTGATTGATTTAAAATTCAACCATCTAAAACTCAAACCTCACCACATTATTAGGATGAATTTCTGGTCATATTTAAAATTAAATAAATAAATAATATTCAATGAATGTTGGAAGATATTATGATAAGAGGATAGACTATGGCGCACACCCCTCAAAGGTGTGTACCATATATATCTTATAACTAAAGAAAAAAATAATATAATTTCATATTTTTTGAGTCATAACTAAAAATAAAAATAAAAATTCATAACCAAACAACACAAGGTATAACATAAAATCTCATGAGTCATGATTAAAATAAAATCATAACTAAATAAGAAAATAACATAACTTACGAGTGCATATGGTATGAGGTGTGTATAGTAGAATTTTCTTATGATAAGACATCACTTGTAGTGATACATCCTACCATAAATTGGCGTGTTTTGATCACAAAATTTTATAATGTCAATCACAAAACGTGTAATCTCGTCACAAATAGGTGTAACAAAAAATATTGTAACCAAACCACATACTTTTATTACATGAAGACAAAATTTTGGATATTTTGTTACGTTAATTTTGTAACAAAATTATGCTAATTGTGGTAGGGTGCATATGGTACACACCATAGGGTTTTTCAAATAAAAACGGATGGTTTAAAGGGAGGCAAATTTCCTTTAGTCCGTAATCTGAATTGGAGGGTACCGTTTCGATAATTTGAACTATTCAATTTGTGGGACACTACATATATTTCATCCACCGTAAAATTGGGTCAATCCGATAATTATAACCTAATCAATTTAAAGCATTTATCACCAAAAAAAAAAAGGATAGTTTATTTTTAAAAACATAATTATCATTTATTTTTATTATTTTTTATGATAAATACGCTAAATTAAATAGGTTACGATTATTGAATCAACCTAAAACTTGGGGTTGACAATATAGGCCTAGACAATGACCTCATTCTTATCCATTTTAAAAACGATTTATCATTCATTTTTTTTAAATAAATATAATAAAATAAAAATGTTACAATTATCGGTTCGTCATAAGTTTTTTATGAATAATATAAATAGAGAGTCCTACAAAATGAACAATTTTAATCATTAAAATTAAACTCATATAAAACCATAAACCCCTCTAATTCTCTCAAATTAAAATTTAAACTTGTGAAAAACTCAACCCTTCTATATTAACAATAAAATTTAATGATTTGGTGCATCTCGCAGGTCATTCGCATAGCCTTGGTCATTACATAAATATATTAACTATAAAAGTAATGATTTGGTACATTAGTTAGTGTGTGAGTGATTTTCCGATCACACTGCCCTCCTTAGTAATTCAACTGTAGAACACAGGCAGAATAGATGACACCTTGCTGTCCTGCACAAAAAGAAAAGGCTCTGGTGGTGGTTCTTCCACCCGGGGGCACTCCGACGATCAAGTCAGTATATCTCTCGAAGATAATCAAGTATTCAACTCACAAGCTTGAGTATAAAAAGCATACCTTAGACCCATGGGGGTGCCTCTCTTTTATAGCCAACACAATCCTAGTTCCAATAGGAGCCTGGCTCTAATGGACTTAGGATTACTGCTATTCTAGGACTCCTGGTGGGATTAGGATAAACTGTCTAAGAGTTTCATCTTTACCCAAACTGAAGTCTTCTCTCAATCTAGGACTCTTGTCCATATCTACTTATCTCGGATTCCGATACCTTCGGAGATAACCTCGGCAACTCCGAGATCACCTCGGCGTAACTACCACGACACGTGGCACCTCGGCTGACACGTCGGCGTCACCATGCCACGTGTTGGTACTCAGAAATATATCCCCACAACTGCCCCCTAGGTTCTATTACCTCGGCATTCTGAGGTGATGGAACCTATATCATTCCTCTTTCTAGTATTTCGGCATAAGAACTCTTCAGCCGAGGTCATTTATCTCTGGCCGACATTTCTTCTTTCAAGGACAGGAACTCAAATGAACTTTCCCACGCGCATGAGCTGTCATGCATCACTTCTCAACCGTTTCACTTACGCGTTTCGTTTCCATTGGCTCGTGCCCATGACGCGCTTGAAAATCGTCTTCTCTGCGTGCGCCGCCTGACGTATGCGATGCTCCAGGCGTAATAATTGTTTTATTTTGCCGCCGTTTCGAGTTTTTGACAAAAACCCTTTTCGCTCTTCTTTTTCTTCACTTTTACATTTCGATTCTCTTGCTTTCTCTCTCTCTAGACTTTCTCAAATCCGCCATTACTCTAGCTCCAAGCTCTGCAACCGTCTTCATTCTTCCATTTCAGCGAGGCTTTCACCATTCCGTCGCATCTACATCCGTCGTCTGACCTCGGCGATCTTCATACTGGCTCCAGTCTTTCTAGTAAGCCACTATTCTTTTTGTTTTCAATTTTTTGATGTTTTCCCATTTTCTTGTTGTTACTGTCTTTTTCAAACATCTATCTAGCGAACCATATATCTGAATGTTTTGACTCTACTTTTTCCCATGTTCTGAACACTTGCACTTGTTCACTATTTTTCTGCCACTGTTCTTGACCCCATATCTCTTGTATTCTTTATGTTTTTTAAGAACCTTGCCTCTGTTCTTGATTCTGAAAACTTCATTCTTATTTCTGTATTTTTTCCAGATCAGTACCTTCAATCTTTTCTTTCGTAGATTTAGGTTTGGGATTTGTTTGTAGTACCTTCAAATTCCTCGGAAAAACTGAAATAATCTTTACCAGTGTTTACCTAGGTTTTGCCGAGGTTCTTTAGAAACCCTTTAAGAACATCTTTTTTCTGTAACCTAATTTCTTTACGCCGAAATTATGGGTATGTGGAGACATATGGTAGATACCCCGACCAAACTTGGATATTTTAGGGAAGAGTTCGAAATTCTTGCCAACGTCCATTTGAGACTGGCTGGGGATGACGACTCAATCATGCCCACTGACGATACAATGCCCTTTCCCATAGTCGCTTTTGTTGAATATGGACTTCGGCTTCCACTCCATCCCCTCTTTCGTGAAGTTCTTCATTACTATAGGTTGAATCCCATGCAACTTACCATTAACTCCTACCGAGTGGTCAACGGTATTATAGCCTTAGCTAGGCAGGAAAATGTGAGAATTACCCTGGCCAACATTCAATTTTGTTATACCATGTGTGCCCTTAACCTTAAAGAAAAAGGCTACGTTTATTACCTCAAGCCGAGGTCCACCGAATTCAAAATTATAGCCGACCTCCCAGACTCCAACAAGGGGGCTGGGGATGATTATGTTATTGCTTCGGGAAATTGGGAGTTCGGCCTTGAGCGAGGGCCATCTGTACCCTCTTCTGCGATTAGTTAAGGAGGGCAAGGGTAAGAGCCCAGTGTCATTACTTAGTTGTTGCTTTTCAGGTCTTCAGTATTCTATCTGTTTCTAATGTCTTGCTTTTTTTTATGCAAACTTTCGCAAGCCACCGAAAATTTTTCGCCAATCTTACGTTCCCAAAGAAGGACAAAAAAGCTATTTGGACTTGCCAGTTCATAAGAGAAAAGTGCCTCTTCTTCTCAACTTTATTCCAACATACAAGTCGACTTTGCCCGACGTTCCGAGAACAAAGAAGAGAAATCTTTCTCCACCTACTACCATAGCCTAAACTGCCTCCACATCTCGAACAGATCAGGAGTCAACATCTGACCCAATTGATCATCCATCAACTTCGGCCCCATACTTGATACCAATACTCGAACAAAAACGTCGACGCAGACTTGTGAAAACTGCCGAGATGGGTCGTGTAAAACCTATCGCCAAGGATCTTCTTGCCGATCTTCCTACTGATGTCGACGCTCAGCCGACACAGAGCATGCCCCCACCAAAGCCAAAAAGAACAAAAAAGGCTCAGCCCAAGGCTAAAGTCACCGAAGTTGAAATTGAGGACACTCTGCCAATTACACAATTGGCTGGGAGTGAGAAGACATCTTTTGTTCCTGCCAAAAGACCTGCTGAAACCCAGCCCTCCGAGTCCCCTAAATCGAAGAGGCCGAAGTCGTCGTCTGGGACGACCTCGGGTTCCAAAAAACCAGATATCCCCTGGGTGCCTGCTATTACTCAGGAAGATAAGCCTGTCATGGCCAGTGACAGTGCCGATGACATCAATATCGGCATCGCCCTCAGTACTGCTCTTCTTCTTCCTGGTGATCTTGAGAAGAATGCTGAGTTGAGTGAGTACAAAAACTATACGCTTTCATGCTTCAGCGTTGTGTTCAAGTAAGTGTCTTGGTAACCTGTCTTTTCCTCAACTTTTCATACTTGTAAAACTTTGTAATAACTTTTTGTTGTGTGTTCTTTCAGGCTGTTTAGCATGCCCATTCCTTCTCTATGCAATCCTTTGAGACTAGGCAGAAGTTGGCTGACTTGAAGAAGGAGTTTTCAGCCCTTTAGAAGATGAATAAAGGCCTCCAATCAAAAATGAAGAAGTTAGAAGATCAGGCCGAGGCTGCCACTAAAGCCCAAACATTAGCCGAAGAGAAGGCTGAAGCTGCTGAGGCCATCAAAAAAGTTGCTGAAACTCAAAAACGAGAGGCCGAGAAAAAAATGGTCCAAGCGGAAAAAAAGCTTCAGGAGGCCCTGGCTACTAAAAAGGCTGAAATCAAAGAGGCCGACGAAAAGGCCTATTCTCAGGGCATAGCTAATGTTACTGAGGACTATAAACTGCAAGTCAAGGAGGCATGCAATAGGGGCTTCTCCCTTGGTTGGATGTCCCTGATAAAAAAAACTTGATCTTCTTGCTGATTCACCTTTTCGAAATGCTGATGCTATCCCTCTACCATTCCCCCCACTTCCTCCTCCAAGTCAACTAGAGGAGGATTCTGAATCTGAGTCCGAAGCTGAGGAGGAAGGTGGGGATGAAGCTCTAGTAAGGAAGCCCAAGGGTGCCAATGAGACCAAATCTCCTCCTCATGATGATCAAGTCCTGGACCTGACTCATGAGGAGGATGAGGAGGTTGCTAAGGATGCTATTCCTGAACAAGCATCGTCCGACGTTCCTCCAACCGAAAAAAGTCTTGATGAAATGCTTGCAGAGATTGATGCCGAAATTGAGGCAGAAAAGGTTGGCGAGAAGGTTCCACCGAATCTTCGAGGTCCCGGCCCTTCCAGGTTGTTATCTTTGAAGAATCACGAGTTTTATTTCCTTGTCTTTTATACTTCGTTTTGTTTTTGAACAATGTAAGCTTCCTTTTATGGCGATGTGCCTTTCTTTGTTTCTTCGAACAATGTACTACAGTAGGCCATAGTGCCTTCTTTGTATACAAGCAAATGTTTTCCTCTGAATGCTTTAATTTCCCTTGATTGTACGCATGATTCAATACTTAGAATATTTTGCATGCCTTTCATTCTTTTCCTCCTTTGTGCAATCTTCTCGGGGTTACATACCTCGGGTATAATAACTACAAACGTAACCCGCAAGAATCTTGACCTCAACGTAAATTCTTTGCAAATTTTAACAGATGATCATATGTCAGCTTAACTTCGACTTGTAAATTGCTACAAATTTCAAGAAGTGTTAAGCATCTTCTTTGGTTTGACCAACTAGTAGATTGCTATAAATCTGTAAGCAATAACATCGGCTTCACTTCGACTTGTAAATTGCTACAAATTTCAACAAGTGAAGAGAAACAGTAATCTCGACTTAACTGCAACTTGCAAATTGTTACAAATTTCAACAAGTGAAGGTAAGGAATTACCTCAGCTTAACTTCAACTTGTAAATTGTAACAAATTTCAACAAGTGAAGATAAGGAACCTTCTCAGCTTAACTTCAACTTGTAAATTGCTACAAATTTCAACAAGTGAAGATAAGGAACCATCTCGGCTTAACTTCAACTTGTAAATTGCTACAAATTTCAACAAGTGAAGCTAAGTAACCATCTCAGCTTATCTTCAACTTGTAAATTGCTACAAATTTCAACAAGTAAAGATAAGGAACCATCTCGGCTTAACTTCAACTTGTAAATTGCTACAAATTTCAACAAGTGAAGCTAAGGAACCATCTCGCAACTTCAACTTGTAAATTGCTACAAATTTCAACAAGTGAAGATAAGGAATACCTCGACTTAACTTCAACTTGTAAATTGCTACAAATTTCAACAAGTGAAGATAAGGAACATTCTCGACTTAACTTCAACTTGTAAATTGCTGATTTCAACAAGTGAAGATAAGGAACCATCTCGACAACTTCAACTTGTAAATTGTTACAAATTTCAACAAGTGAAGCTAAGTAACCATCTCAGCTTATCTTCAACTTGTAAATTGCTACAAATTTCAACAAGTAAAGATAAGGAACCATTTCGGCTTAACTTCAACTTGTAAATTGCTACAAATTTCAACAAGTGAAGCTAAGGAACCATCTCGGCTTAACTTCAACTTGTAAATTGCTACAAATTTCAACAAGTGAAGCTAAGGAACCATCTCAGCTTATCTTCAACTTGTAAATTGCTACAAATTTCAACAAGTAAAGATAAGGAACCATCTCGGCTTAACTTCAACTTGTAAATTGCTACAAATTTCAACAAGTGTTAAGTGTCTTTGTTTTCTCTCTGCCCCCAATGTGAACCTGAGTTCCACTTGGGTTCTCATTATTCATGTTTCTCAGAAACAACATTATATGTCTTTAACAATCATATGTGTTTGAAGAATTCCAAAAAGATTTTATTGATGACATCAGCCAAAAATAATACACATCTAATGATAGAAAAATTTCAAATTACAAGTGTTCCAAGGTCTTGGCAATGCTTTGCCCTCATTATCTTCAAGCCGGTAAGCTCCGTTGCCTAATACTGAAGTAATTCTGTAAGGTCCTTCCCAGTTTGGGCCAAGCTTGCCCTCTCTGGGATCTTTCTTGTTGTCGACGACTTTTCTCAGCACTAAGTCACCGACTTGAAAATCTCTTGGATTGACCTTCTTGTTATAAGCTCTGGCAAGCTGTTGCTGGTATACTGCAAGCTGAATTGCAGCCTTCTCTCTTCGTTCTTCCAAAAGATCCAGATCTCGGGCTAGAAGTATATCGTTAGTCCCATTCTCAACTCCCTGGGTTCAGATCCCTGAGATGCCAACTTCCAGTGGAATTACTGCTTCTGTGCCATAAGCCATGGCAAAGGGGGATTCCCCTGTTGATCTTCTCGGCATAGTCCGATATGCCCAAAGCACGTTGGGCAATTCGTCTACCCATTTTCCTTTTGCTGCCTGCAGCCTTTTCTTTATTCCATCCAGAATTACTTTGTTGGAGGCCTCTGCTTGCCCATTGCTTTAGGGAAAACTTGGTGTTGAAAAGTAATTCTTGATCTTATATTTCAGCATAAAAGTTCTTGATGAGTTCTTTGTCAAAGCGCATTCGTTTCGGCAACTATGGCCCAGGAATGCCGTCTGGTGATAATATTTTTCCATATGAAATTCTTGGCGTCCACATCTCGGATTTTGGCAAGAGGTTCACCCTCTATCCACTTTGTGAAATGTCTGTTGCTACCGGCAAGTATTTTCTCTGATTGCTTGGGAAGTTGTCCAACCAGATCCATGCCCCTTGGGCAAACAACCAATTTGAATCTTTGGATTGGTCGGCTGGCTGATGAATCAACAGTGCAAACCTTTGGCATTGTTCGCACTTCTTCACGTATGCTTCTGCATCATTTTGCATGTAGGGCCACCAATACCCCTGGGTAATGGCCCTGTGAGCTAGTGATCTGCCCCTAGCGTGGCTTCCACAGACTCCTTCATGATTTTCACATAAAAAATCTTCAACCTATAAAGGGTGTACGCACCTTAAAAGGGGTCCGGCGAAGGATCTTCTGTAGAGATGTCCGTCCGCAGTCAGGCTGAATCTCGCCGACTTCAATCTGACTTTGTGTGCCTCCTTGCGGTCTTCTGGCAGCTTTCCTTCTTTCAGGAATGTAACAATTGCATCCATCCAGCTTGGCCCCATGTCCACACACATTGCTTCTTGCTCTGTGTTCTGTGGTTTTATGCTCGGGCTCGACATGTAGTCAATCATAATTGTCCTTGTTTTTCCAGTCTGTATTGAACTTGTCAGGTTGGCCAACGCATCGACGTGGCTGTTATCATCTCGGCTTACGTGGAGTAGTCGGAAGTTCTGAAATAAGTTTGTCAATCTGATGACATCTTTTGCATATGCCGACATCCTTTCGTCTCTGGCTGTAAATTCTCCTGTTGACTAGTTAACAATAAGCTGTGAATCACAAAAAACTATTACCTCATCTGCTTCTGCTGCTGCTGCCAGTTTTAGCCTTGCAATTAATGCCTCGTATTCTGCTTCATTGTTTGAGTCCTTGAACTCCAAACGAATGGACTGTTCTATTATTTCTCCATCTGGAGATATCAGCAGTACTCCTGCCCCCGCTCCCTGTCGGTTTGAACTTCCATCGACAAAGCGATGCAAGTAATCGCCGATGTAGATCTTTGCGGTGCGAGTTTTCCTTCCTTTCTTTGTTTTGCCTTTGGTGGGATTCTCCTTGCTTCTTTGGGACCTCGTTCATCTTGGTTCAGCGAGCCTAATGTTCAATGGATTCGGTAAATTAACATTCTAGGCCTAAACTCCGGTCATCTTGGCCCAAGGCCACCTTGCAATTCTTCTGTTAAGTCTCCTTGTTGCAACAAGGACTTTAGTGGGTGTTCTGTTAGTACCACAATCTTGTCTTTGAAAGTAATGGTTCAATTTCTTTGAAGCCATTACCAAGGCCATTAATTTCTCGATGGTAGATACCTTGTTTGGCGTTGGCCAAGGTTTTACTTACATAATAAACGACATACATTCTCCTTGTTCTTCGGGATTAGCCTTTGCACTTATTGCGTGTTACGTCTGACTAATCTGAAACAACTCCTCCTCAGGTTTAGGTGTTGAGAGGACTGGAGCCGTGGTCAGATATTTCTTTAGGTCGGCCAAAGTGGCCTCATATTCCTCAGTCCAAAGCAAGTCTGTGTTCTTTTTTACCAGGTTGAAGAAAGGTTTACATTTGTCTGAGCTTCGGCTTATGAACTTGTTTAGGGCTGCGGCCCTTCCAATAAGCATTTGTACCTGTTTTGCCGATGTTGGGCTCTGTAGGTCTAAAATGGTCTTGATCTGATATGGGCTAGCCTCTATGCCCCTCCTTGTAACTAGGTACCCCAGAAATTTACCAGATCTAACTCCAAACGCGCACTTTGATGCGTTGAGTCGGAGCCGATATGTTTTGAGGATTTCAAATACCTTTTTTAAGTCGGCAATGTGACTCTTAGGCTCCTTGGTCTTCACGACCATGTCATCGATGTAGACTTCTACTGTTTGGCCAATCAAGTGCTTGAACATTTTGGTTACCAGCCTTTGGTAGGTTGCTCCTGCGTTTTTCAACCCAAAAGGCATCACTCTGTAGCAGTATAGGCCTTTTGGGGTGATGAGCAGTCTTCTCTTCTCGTCAGGGGTACATGGCTATCTAGTGGTACCCCTATAAGCATCTAGGAAGCTCATCCTTCCATGTCCGGATGTGGCATCCACTAAGCGGTCAATTTTGGCGAGGAAGGCGTCTTTGGGGCGAGCTTTGTTCAGCTTGTAAAATCTACGCATACCCTCCATTTGTTGTTCTTCTTCTTTACCACCACAGTGTTTGATAGCCATGTCGGATAATTGACTTCTCTGATGGCCCTGGCTTCTAGAAGTCTGTCTACTTCTTCCTCCACTGCTTCGACATGCATCAACGTCGGTCTTCTGGCTCGTTGTATTATAGGTTTGGCCGACCTGTCAACGTTCAGTCTGTGACATGTGACCTCGGGGTCAATGCCAGTCATTTCATAAGGTGTCCAAGCGAACACCTCTATGTTTTTTCACAAAAAGGCTTCCAGTTCCTTTTCTTCTTCTTCGGCTAAGCCTGAGCCGAGAAGAAAAAAGCGCTCTTCATCGCCCTCCTAGACGAGGATTTTCTTTAGTGTTTCCTCACTCTTCTCGGTCAGCTCCTTGCCGACATCATCTAGGACCTCCATGTCCTCATCTTCAATCTCTACCTTCCCCGGTTCTTGTATGTTGCAGGTTGTTTTCATCGCTGCCATGGAGCAATTTTTTGCCTGCAGCTAGTCTCCTCTGACTTCTTTAATTCCATGTTCTGTTGGGAACCGCAATAGTTGATGCAACGTTGAGGGAACTGCCCCCATCGCATGCAACCATGGTCTTCCCAGGATGATGTTGTATGGTGAAGGTGTATCAATCACAATGAACTCTGTCCTGATCTTCTTAGTGCCGGCTTGTACTTCCAAGTTTGTAGCGCCCAGTGGCCACGTCGGCGTTCCATTGAAGCTGACCATCAGGCCGTTTGATCGCTCCATGTCATCTGGGTGAAGGCCTAGCTCCTTGTAACATCTAACATACATGATGTCACAAGAGCTGCCTTGATCTATCAGAATGCGTTTCACTTGGCACTCCCCAACCTGGAGGGATACTACCAAGGCATCGTTATGCGGGTACTGGACCATCTCTAGGTCAGCTTCGGTGAATGATATTATCGGGCCCGAGTACTCTTCAGGCTGAAGTCTTTTCTATTCGACCTGGTTAACGTGATGTAGGTGTTTTACTCTTTGGGTTTCCCCCCGTATGTCATTTTCGTTTACCTTGGAGTGAATTACGTTAACCACCCTAGGTCCCCTCCACTGTGGGCTGTTGTCTTTGGGAGGCTGGAAAGGTGTAAGCGACCTTGCTGCTCTTCTCTGTCTGGCCGTCGACAAGATCCCTCAAATGGCCTTGTCTTACTAAGTCCTCTAAGTATGCTTTTAGGGCTCTGCGACCACAGGTTGGGTGCCCTTCTTCATTGTGGTAAGCGCCGCCTACCAACGTTCTGCCCATGTATTCCCAGGGCCTTTCTTTGGTGCTCTAAAATAGGGTTGATTTGGATTTGATCCGGGACTTTGTGGACGGGATTGAACACAATAAATCGTCCTTTGCTCGTTTGCCTTAGTTACATCTCGATTTGTTGAATCCGTTGTTACCTCACCCTCGCTTCGGTGGGCCGTTCCCTTTTTCCTGTTTTACCTCCTTATTCCCCGATGTATCCTCCTCGGCTCTGGCATACTTCTCGATTCTTGCCATGAGCTCCTCCATGCTTTTTGGCAATGTCTTTGCCAAAGATTTCCGTAATGAACAATCCTCTTTCAGGCCATTCTTAAAAGACACGACCGCCACTTCTTGGTTGCATTCAGGTATTTGGTTGAACACCTCGTAATACCTCTTTGCATAGGCCCTAAGACCTTCATCCTTGCTGATCTTTAGAGCCATCAATGCGTCCACCCTTAATGGCTGCAGCTTGTTTGTCACGAACCTGGCTACAAACATCTCGGCCAGGCCTTCCCATGTCTTCACGCTTCCCTTTGGCAATTTGTGGAACAAATCTGATGCAATGTCCCCAAAGGACGAGGGGAACACTTTGCAGAGCAATGGCTCGTTTCCACTGTATAATGCCATTGAGTTCAAAAATAATCCGACGTGGAAGTTAGGGTCTAACTTACCATCATATATTTGAAACCTCGGCATGCTGAATCTCTTCGGTGCCTCGAATTTGTCCAATTCTCACGAGAGCGGTGTCCTTGGCAGCGGGTGAGGTAACCTCGACCTCGATTGTGTTCCTTTCTCTTGAGGTAATTTCTCAAGTCTTCTTTGCTCCTACCTGGAGCTCGGCTATTTTTTGACTTCAATCTTTTCGCTACACTACTTTCGGCCTCGTGGTGGGCCCGCTTTGATCTTTCTTCATGGGTTGTGTCAAAGCAGAGCGCCTGCCCTTGGATATGCCGATGTTCTCTAGGCTCTGCGTCCTTCGTGTGATACGTCTTCTGGGATTTCTCTTGTCTCAGCTCTTCTCGTCTGATTTCCCTAGAAGGCGGGTGGGAGTGCCTTGCGCTCTGGTGTCTTCGAGTGCTTAAGAATTATTTTCCTTCCTCCTTACGAGTATTAATCTTTGGAATTGGCGTGTCCTGCAGCGGGTATGGTGGCTACATGACATTGTTTTGCATCATAAAGTTGATGACCGACTGCAGGTCTGTCAACTTGTCTACCAATTCTTTCACTTCCTCATCCCTCCGTAGACACCTATCCCTCCATACCTGGAGGTTATCTTCATTGTTGTATCTGTCCTGATCTGTCTTCTTTGAAGTGTCGCCCTCCTTGCCGACGTTTTTTCCTTCGTGACCCTGGTCACGGGTTTCTTCATTATGGTTGTCTTCTTCAATGTCAAGGTCGATAGGCCTGCCACTTCCAGTGGGAGCGTCGTCCCCAACCTTTTCTTTTTGTACGTTACTGGCCATCTATTCGTCTTTCTTTCCCACAGACGGCGCCAAATTGTGTGAGTGATTTTCCGATCACACTGCCCTCCTTAGTAATTCAGCTGTAGAACACAAGCAGAATAGATGGCACCCTGCTATCCTGCACAGAAAGAAAAGGCTCCGGCGGTGGTTCTTCCACCCGGGGGCACTCCGACGATCAAGTCAGTATATCTCTCGAAGATAATCAAGTATTCAACTCACAAGCTTGAGTATAAAAAGCATACCTTAGACCCATGGGGGTGCCTCTCTTTTATAGCCAACACAATCCTAGTCCCAATAGGAGCCTGGCCCTAATGGACTTAGGATTACTGCTATTCTGGGACTCCCGGTGGGATTAGGATAAACTCTCTAAGAGTTTCATCTTTACCCAAACTGAAGTCTTCTCTCAATCTAGGACTCTCGTCCCTATCCACTTATCTCGGATTCCGATACCTTCGGAGATAACCTCGACAACTCTGAGATCACCTCGGCGTAACTACCACGACACGTGGCACCTCGGCTGACACGTCGGCGTCACCATGCCACATGTTGGTACTCAGAAATATATCCCCACAGTTAGTACATTAATTGACGCATATAGTACTATCATTTTCAAAAGAATAATAGTATATGTACCAATTGGTGTACCAATTAGTATGTTCTAACAGATGATGTGACATAATTTTAGAAGTTTTGGATATTTGTAATTTGGATAATATGTGAGGTTAATAATAATGTCATAATATATGTTGATATACTAATTAGTACACTAATTGTTGCATGTAGCACTAATGTTTTCAAAAGAATAATGTTATATGTACCAATTGGTATATCAATTAGTGTACTAACAGATGATGTGCCATAATTTTAGAAGTTTTAAATATTTGTAATTTGGATAATAAGTGGAGTCAATAATAATGTCATAACATATGTTGGTACACTAATTAGTATACTAATTGGTGCATGTAGCACTACCGTTTTCAAAAGAATAATGCTATATGCACCAATTGGTATACCAATTAATATACTAACAAATGATGTGACATAATTTTAGAAATTTTAGATATTTTTAATTTGAATAATAGGTGGAGTTAATAATAATTTAATTGTAATGCCCTGAAATTTGGGCACGGTGTATCTACTTATGCTACAAAACTCACATAATAGACAAACACATATATATAGCTAAGTATTCCTCATATCAATTTCCATTAAATCCCAAATGCCAAATACATGCTATTCACAATCTCAATGCCCCAGTTCCAATCCCAAGCATACATTTTACAAGTATGAAATGGAAGCCGAACACATAATAAATGCCCTCTGAGACTTACAAATTTATCTAAGAACATTCTTGGTTACACAAAATGGAGTTTCAACTCAATGCAAATATAGCCCTGGGCTTACATTCAACAAATAACAATAAAACAAAAATAAAGCCTCAGCTCCGAGTCCTCCCAAGTCAATGCCTTGGCGTGTCATAGCACTTGTACCTGAAATGATTTCCCTTATAGGGTGAGCTACAGCCTAGTAGAGATATACTACACAACATATGGACCATAACAAGACTAAAGAGGAGTATGTTCATGCCATGCTCATGATAAAATAGTTTATCTCTCTTTTTATAAAGCATGCAATGCTGAGATGCAACAACAGATATAAAATCATTTCCATTTTAAACCATATCTATTACATGAATACATGCTCTGTGAATCTCTAGGCAAGTGTCTGTAAGTAGGCCCTAATGCACTACCACTGTCATTGTTACCAGTAAACTGGAAAGCTCGACACCTAATCGCGCGGTGTCACACCTCATACCAAGATTCACCAAGTATTCATCTTTTCGCAAATAGATACATTTCCCAAACATTTCTCAAAACCAGATACATTTCCAATGAAATGAATATAATGCAATGTCCAATGCAACAAATGAGGAATGTGGTTCAATTTACCTAAGTCTCATGCATTTCTACAACAATCATGGCTATTCTCCACCGATAGCCCAAAAGCAGATATTTAAACAATTAAATTTCAAAAATTCGATAAATACAATCTATTCCATATCTCATCAAATATGAATAACTACACTAGTTTTCATATCACTATCACGTCATTAACCTCTCAAGGTCCATTTCTAGCAGGTGTGGATTTTTATTCCATGAGATACATTAAGCAAAATAATACTGTTAATGCCCAAGAAAATATCATTTTCTTTCCAAACTCATTCTCCAAGCATTATTCAACTATAACATCCTATTTTGATCAAAAGCTCCAAAAGTTAAACGTAATTCTTTTGTTTTCTTTAAAAATGCTTTTTGGTGTAAAAGCAAAAAATTTCAAAACCGATCGAGTCGAAGTCCATTTTTGTTCAAATTTAAAACATAGCTCTTTCATAACCTTACAAACATATTCCAAGTTTATACTTTTGCAATTTGGGCATCAACTATTTATTTTTCTCAAAATTTCCCTTTTGAGCAAATAAATCACAAATTTTTCAAAAATTCTAATTAAATTATATACAACTCTAAGCTTCATATAATCAAGTAACAGTACATAAAGAAGTGTAGTAAAAATCCCTTCCTCAAGCCAAGAAGCTTTCAAATTTTTTTGCAACAGAAATTAAATCTGCTCAGAGCCAAACGACACATTTTCCGCCATCTACGTTTTGAAGTTCTAGGGGTCAAAATGACTTATACTAGATCAAACCCATGAAAAACCAATATTTGGAATCCTTTTTTCTCTTTTTCTCCTCACGGCAAGAACCCAAAGTTGAACAAAACATCCTATTTGGTCACTTATATATATATATATATATTATACACAAATATCTAACCAAATATCTAACCATAAATATCTAACTATTTATATACACCTATATATATGTATATACATTACGGGAATTTACAAATTCAGCGACTAAAAATGCCGACTAAAACAAATTTAGTCACCAAAGATACACACTTTAGCTACCAAAATAAATTTAGTCGCCAAAGATGGGCACTTTAGCTACTAAAAGAAATTTGGTCGAGAAAGGTTCTATTTTCAACTGCTAAGAATAATTTAGTCGGTATTGATGTTACTTTTCGCGACTAATTTAAGTTTAGTCATTGAAAATAGGATCTTGGACTACAAGAAAAAAATATTGGTCCCTAAATGTACAATCTTTAGGTACTAAAAATAATTTAGTAGCAAAAGATGTTACTTTTGGCAACTAATTTAACTTTAGTCTTTGAAAATAGGATTTTAGGCTACAAAAAAAAAATAAAAAAATAAAATTTGGTCCCTAAATGCACAAACTTTAGCTATTAAGAATAATTTAGTCGCTATTTATCTTACTTTTACCGACTAAACTATTTGGTCGGCAATTGTAATTAAGTTTTGGAGGGAGGATTTTCAATTTTGGAGGGATTCCTAAAACAATTAGCGCCTAAATCATTCAGTTTGTCGGGAAAAACTTGTTTTATTTCCTTTTGGCGACTAATAGACACTGGTCGGGAAAAAACTAAACCTAAGAAATTAAGTCCAAGGTCGATCCGTATCACTCTCATTCATGTCTCTATGTCATTGTCTCTCGTATTCTCTCCTCACGCCTCTATGACTCTCTCTCTCTCTCTCTCTCTCTCTCTCTCTCTCTCACTCTCGCATATGCCCTCCTTTCTGTCGATTTGTCTCCGTTTGTTACACGAGCACTAGTCACTTCCAGGTATCTCCTCTATTTCGCCCCCTCTCTTTATCTCTCTCTATTTGTCTCTGTGTCTTCGTCTCTCTGTTTTCCTCTATTCGGAACTGTGAGGCGCCAGATGTTGAAGAAGTGGAACAAGTATTGTTCCTTCCATCTCCATCGACCTCTTCATCACAGAGATCTTGTGTATTAGCCATCTAATTCACTGGAAAATCACACCACACCCAATAATCAAACCACTAGTTTTCGAAGTATTGTCGTTTGGTGATGATGAACAGACCTTGCTGAATTGATTGAAGTTTAATAATCGACCCAGCCCCAAGCTTCTTTTCCATACTCCATCTATGAGGATGTTGGTCATGACCCATTAACAAACATAGCATCGATTCCTGTTGAGTTTCGTTCATTGAATCACCCACAAAAACTACTCTCTTCCCTCTAATCAATACCAGCATTTTTGTTGCATTAAACCTAAGAAAATTAACAACCTTCTCTCTCTCTCTCTCTCTCCTTCCTTCTTCTCTCTCCAATTTCAATGGCATAAGATTGAACACCTCTATTCAGGTACCCCTCTCTCTCCTTCCAATCTAGTTTGGTAAAACTATTGTGTGTGCCTCTTAGTGTTTTTATTTAATGTTTCAACTGTTGAACCCAAATGAGTTTAACTGAAATGCTTGGGTAAATCACTAAGTGGGGTTAATCAACTCAAATTGTGACATATCATATTAGCCAATTGAACCATTACTACACTCTTTCACATGTTGAGTTCAAAGGTTAAGATAGGATGACTAAAATTTGCGAAAGTCCCCTATAAATTTCCCTAATGAACTCTTAGCTCTAAAGATAGAATATACACAGGTTTATTATTTTGTAGATGCATAGACACACAAGTAATTATATAATGCATGATGAAGAGCAAACATTTTCATCTATATCTTGTTTAGGAGCAGAAATTAGAATGAGATTTGTTGAGGTTACAAACTCTGCAGCAGTTGAGGATACAAACTCTGCAGCTCCTAACTCTGCAGCTCCCAGATCAGTTCCCAGATCAGTTTCAGTCAAGACAGTTCACAGAGTTCACAAAGCTAGCTGAGGTCTTATTGTATCAATCCTGTGCTGCAGCTATAGCTGAAAATCTGCTTTAGTTAGTTAGATAGTTTGTTATTAGTTTGTTAAGTGGTTAGTTAGTTAGAGTTAGTTTTCTACTTCTTGTATATATAGAAAGAGCTACTGCATATTTCTGTAATGCATTGAAACAAAATTGAAAGAGATATATTTGTTCTGTGTTTTTCTTCATGGTATCAGAGCATTGATGCTCTCACGAGCTCCTGATCCATGGCAACTTCATCTTCCCTATCTTCATCTGTTTTATCTTCTTCACTTCCTTCAAACTTAACTCTGCTGATATCCAATCTTTCATCATTTGTCACTGTAAAGCTCGATGGATCAAATTTCATCATCTGGAAAAATCAATTGTCCAACATTCTCAGAGCTACTAATCTTCTAGGTTTTGTTGATGGTACAACACCATGTCCTTCTCCTACAATTCTGATTCAGCGAAATGAAGTACCTAATCCAGATCATCTTCAATGGTGTATGATAGATGCTCATCTCTTGAGCTGTATTACTGCTACACTTACACCACCAATCTACTCAACTGTGCTTCAATTTCAGAATTGTTCTGAGATCTGGTCTTCTCTGCACAAGAGATTTACATCTCTGTCTAGATCTCATATTCATCAATTGAAGAACAAGTTGAATCTTGTTTCCAAGAAATCAGATTCCATGGAGGAGTATCTTTCCAAGATTAAGGCCTTAGTCAGTCAACTAGCACTTGCTTCAGTAATCATTGAAGATGAAGATTTGGTGTTAATTACCTTGAATGGTTTGCCGTCTGAATATGATGCTTTCACCTGACCATTAGGTGCTCTATCGACACTATCACTATGGATGATTTATCATCTCTGGCGTGATACGAGGCCATTCATTTGGAAGCTAAACACAAAACAGATTCTTGAGAACCAAGCTGTTGCATTTTCTTCATTCAAAGGATGCGGATCTGGTATACGCTTCACGAGCACCTCCTTTCACCTATTCAAGAAGCGGATCATCCTATAGAGGCGGAGGAGGTCGAACTTGAGGATCATATAGAGGTAATAATCGCTATTATAACAACAACGAGAGGAAGAGGGCGCAATTTCAATCGGATCTCTTCCACTTGAGTTGTCAAATTTGTGGAGGACTGAGTCATTCTGCACTTGATTGCTGGCATCACATGGATCCTCAATACCAATCTGTTTCACATGCTTCTCCTCATTCTTCATCCTCTCAATTTTCTTCTCCTCAACAACCTAGAGCACATCTTACATCTTCTTTACCTGGTTCTAGTGTTTCTTCACATCTGTCTCAGGTTTCTTCAGATTTTCAGTCTAGTCCTTGGTACTTAGACTCTGCAGCCACTGATCATATTACAAATGATCTGAATCATCTCAGTAACTATCAGGCTTATCCAGGCACAGATCACATTACCATAGGAGATGGAACTTCCATTCCTATTCAAAATATTGGTAAAGGTCTCCTTCCTACCCCTCATTATTCTTTCAAACTCAATAATGTTCTTCATGCTAATTCTATGTCTTCTAATCTTGTTTTACATTCAAAAGTTGGCTAAGGATAATAATTGCATTATTAGCTTTGATGAAGCCAATTTTGTGATTGAGACAAAGTTACGAAGAATTCTTCATCAAGGATCTAATCTCAATGGCTTATACCATTTCCTTCCATCGATTACTAACACATACGCCTGCTTTGCCTTTTGCTCCAAACCTGACATCACTCCCATCTGCTACTACTAATGTGCGGATTACATTGTCAATAAGTCATTGCCTACTTCTAGTATTGTATGGCATAATAGATTAGGCCATCCAAGTAGTTTGAAATTTCAGCATCTTGTTCCTCATTTGCAGCTTACTACCAATAAGTCTGTTAAGACACTTGATTGTATTGTCTGCTGTATTGCTAAAAGTCATCGTGTACCTTTTCAATTGTCAAATTCTTCTGTAAATACACCTTTCTCATTAATACATAGTGATGTTTGGGGTCCCTTTGATTCTACATCTAGCATCAAATATTATGTTCTCTTTGTGGATGATTTTAGCAAATTTACATGGCTCTATCCTTTGGCTTATAAAAGTGAAGTATATGATAAGTTTCTTGAGTTTAAAGCTTATGCTGAAAAACAATTCTCTACTTCACTCAAGATTCTCGGGGTGATGGTGATGCTTGAATCTTGTAATAAGAAAATGAAGGTCTTTACCACAGCTCATGGTATTGTACATCAACATTCTTGTCCATAAACACCACCACAAAATGGTGTGAGAGAAAAGATAGACATCTCCTTTGAAGTTGCTATAGCCTTGTTACATCATTCCTCTGTTCCTCTTCATTTTTTGGTTTGATGCTCTTGCTTGTGCTACTTATTTGATTAACAGACTGCCTTCTTCTAAGTTGCATCACAAATCTCCCTTTGAGGTTTTGTTTCATCATCTTCCAGACTTTGCTTTTCTAAGAACATTTGGGTGTCAATGTTTTCCTTGGTTAAAACCATATAACTCTACTAAGCTGCAGCCTAAATCCCTTGCCTGTGTGTTTTTAGGCTATCATTCTTTTGCTAAGGGTTATAGGTGTTTGGATCCTATTTCAGGTAAGGTTTACTTATCCCGGCATGTTGTGTTTAATGAACATGTGTTTCCCTTTGCTATAGCCACACCTACTTCTCCTTCTACTTCCTCTATTTCTTCTTTACCTCAGATTCAGTCTTTCTTCTGGTCTTCTCCAGTTCCTAACTTTACTTCTCCAAGTTCTGCTGCTGTTTCTCCTTATATTTCTGCTGCTGCCCCAAGTTCGGCTGCTGCTCCCAATTCTGCTGCTGCTCCTATTTTCAGCACTTCTCCTTCTAATCAGGTTCAGTTTCATTCTCCTGGTTCTTCTCCACTTGCTGCACCTGTCCCTATTCCCATTTCCTCTATTTCCATTGATTTGCCTCTTCCTTCTCCTTCTAATGTTCATCCCATGGTTACTCGATCCAAGTCTTCTTCACATTGTTTGATTCATACTAATTCTTCACAGCCATCTATTGTCTCTGCTCCTCTTTATTCTGATATTGAACCTCCTTCATATAAGGAAGCTCTTCATTCTCCTATTTGGCATAAAGCCATGACAGATGAAATTGATGCCTTACATGAAAGAACTGGGGAACCTATCTTACTTCCTTGGTATTTCTATCACCACCACTGCTTCAGGCTATGTTTTATCTCAAACCAAATATGCCCAAGACATTCTCAAGAAAGCAGGTCTCACTGACTGTAAGCCATGCTCCTCTCCCATCTCTATCAAGCCCACTCTTCCTTCCAATGCTAATCATTCCTTTTCTGATCCTGCTCTTTATCGTAGTCTGGTTGGGGCTCTTCAGTATCTCACCATTACTCGACCAGACATTTCCTTAGCTGTCAATCAGTCTTGCCAACATATGCATTCACCCACTGTTGGACATTTTGCTGCTGTGAAGCGACTGCTTCGTTTTGTCAAAGGCACTCTTACTCATGGACTATCTTACTCCCCTAGCTCCTTTGATGTTCATGCATTCTCTGATTCAAATTGGGCTGGGGATATAATTGACCGTAAATCCACTTCAGGCTACTGCATTTTTCTGGGTAATAATCTTGTCTCTTGGTCCGCTAAAAAGCAACCAACCGTGTCCAGATCTTCTCTTGAGGCGAATATCGGTCTCTTGCTCATCTTTTCTTGGTGAGTTAGCTTGGATTGGCATGCTTCTTCAAGATTTATCGATTGTCTCTCCTGTGCTTCCTACCCTTTGGTGTGATAATGTTTCTGCAATTGCCTTAGCCTCCAACCCTGTTTTTCATTCACGCTCTAAACACATTGAGGTCGATTGTCATTTCGTGCGTGATCAAGTTCTAGCTAAGAAATTGCTTCTTCAGTACATTCCTACCATTGACCAGCTGGCCGACATATTCACTAAGCCCCTCTCTGTTTCTCGATTTTTGTATCTTAAAGCCAAGCTCATGTTGTGTTCCTCTTTCCCCATTCGCTTGCAAGGGGATGTTGAGGTTACAAACTCTGCAGCAGTTGAGGATACAAACTCTGCAGCTCCTAACTCTGCGGCTCGAGATCGAGATCGATTTGATCAAAGGCAGTTCACAGAGTTCACAAAGCTAGCTGAGGTCTTATTGTATCAATCCTGTGCTGCAGCTATAGCTGAAAATCTGCTTTAGTTAGTTAGATAGTTTGTTATTAGTTTGTTAAGTGGTTAGTTAGTTAGAGTTAGTTTTCTACTTCTTGTATATATAGAAAGAGCTACTGCATATTTCTGTAATGCATTGAAACAAAATTGAAAGAGATATATTTGTTCTGTGTTTTTCTTCAAGATTTTAGGTTAATTTTGTTTACATAAAAATTGTTTATAAAATAAGATTATTTAAGGATTTCAACAAGGTTCTCTCTTGAGCAAGCGATGCAGTAGTAAGAACTTGATGTGTAACTTATGACGTCAGGATTTCCAATCCCAACTCCCCCTCTCTCCCCAGGTAAGATGATAATTGTTGTTAAAAAAAATACCAGAACATACAAATATATCCATGGAATAAATAGAATTAAAAGTTGTTTTTTTAACAACTTTAAACTTTATTAGGCTTTAATGCTCTTTCTATTTGCTGTGGTGGGAACTTTTTGTGGCCTATCATGTGTTCTTTAAGTGTAAAAACAAAAAAAAAAAAAAAAAAAAAAACCTTGGTGGGCATAGTGAAAGAAACATAATGTGGTCTATCATATTTAGGCAATATGGATCAAAGGAAAAACTGATAGATTCTTGGGAGAAAAAAATATACGTATCTCCCACAATTCCCAATTTAAAACTTTATTAGTTGATTTATTTTTAATACTTTTTTCTGTGTCGTACTCCTTTATGGATTTTTTTTATAGAAAAATATAAGATAAAGAAATCACAGCATGATGGAACTTGTTTATTTGATTAGGAATCTTGATGAGTGAACTCCTACTTTTATCTTATTGTTTGGGAATATCTTTAGTTAGTACATTTAGGCATGTGAAGCTTGTTTTGCATTATTCTTATTAAGTTATTCTGATGTGGATAATGCACTTATAGGCATCTGGAATCAGCAGATTGGTTAAAATTCAAGTTATTCTGATGTGGATAACGCACTTATAGGCATCTGGAATCAGCAGATTGGTTAAAATTCAGCACATGTGTTCTAAGCATCTCATTAAGTTATTCTGATGTGTACACTTTTGTTACCTCAAAGTCTATATTTTAGAATGATGGACCTGTTTGAAGCATCTCTTTTATGCAAGTGGCATGATATCTCTGATAGGCATTTTATTTTTTCACATTTAGGTCTTATAGGTGGTAATGTAAAATTAGTGCAAATTATATAACTTACGAAAAAAAAAAAAAAAGGTATAAGTTGTAGAATATAGACACATGTCCAATATTTTTTTATTTTAGATTCCTCCACCTAATTTCTGCTCAGTTAAATTATTAGTTTTTTTGTAATCCTCATTGTGTACAATTTCCGTTTAGTTCTCAGTGCTAACTGACAATTGTTGTGCCTTGCAGGATTGATGTCACTTAATGCTCATTCATAAAAACACTAATCTGAAGCAGGGAATACTTGGCATTACATCTTTCCAATGGAGGGAACGCCAATATTCCTACAGATTAACACAGACAGTTTCATGTTTGCCAGCTTGCCTAGATGCCCTAGATATAACCACACTTAATAAGCTCCATTCTCAAACAAATAGCACACACAAAGGTACACCTGATCAATATGTGCACTTTCTAATACCTGAATCTTATTTTATCATTTTGGTCTTTAATATGCATTAATAACCAAAGGGTTGCAGGGGTATTTAGAAGAATTCATTACTTATAGTATAATACTTGAAGAAGTCATGGTATTGTAAAATATATATTGTGTGAAGGAGGCCAGAGTCATTTTTGTTGGTCTGTGGAACTTGAACCATTTTCTTCTTGTTGGCATCCACAACCTCTTTTAATACAAGTTCCATAAGCACTGACATGAAATATATGCAGCTCTTTAAATCAAGCTTGGTGCTCAGGTTGTATTCTCAAAAAAGTGAGGCAAATTCGAGTTAGTGCTTAAGCTTGAATGAATTCCTAACTTTGTACTCATCTATAAATAGAAGAAAGTCTTGCACTTTTAAAGTTTAGTAAACACAAAATCCTTTGAATGTCATTGTCCTGGGTACATGTGTTCTCAATAAACCCTAGATAAATTTGTGTTCGTAATTAAAATTTTAAGCTACCTTCTGTAGTTAAATTCTTTGGCTTCTGCTGTATTTCAGAATCTTGGCAAATGGGGCCTCATAACTATATTGAATCTTTCAGTGCATATCTTCTGAAATGCTATGCTTTGGACAAGAAATTGATTGTAATTCTTCTCATATTTCAAAATTAGGAGGAACCAAAAAAAAAAAAAAAAAGTGGCGGCCATATCAACGACGAAAATTTTAAAAATCACTGTAACATTTTGCGGCATTTTTTAGGCTTTTAGCGGCGTTTTAAAAACACCCCTAAAACTCGAATTTCATGTAGTGTTAATATCATATATGGAGTTTGTAGTGTTACATTAATTGGGTATTGTCATTCCTGTCTTATTCATCATTGTTAGGACCTTTTGTTGTCAAATTCCATGGATCAAAACCAAAGTTGTAACAAGAGTTCTTTAAGAAGTTGGTTTCCTTCAAAAACATGATTACTTTGGAGTTCTGCAAGAAGTTGGTTTTCTACAAGAAGTTGGTTTTCTTTCCCAATCTTGGATTACTTTTGGTTCTCTATAAATACTTGGTTTTCTCCCAAAACTAAGGTATTGATAAAAGTCCTCCAGATCTTCTTTTTGGTTATTAAAGGTTAATATCTGGGGATATTTTGTTATTTTCTTTGATATTTTATTGAGTATTTAACTCATGGTTTAAAGAGAGTACATCAAAGGTTTGTTTGTTATACACACAAAGAGAGTTGTTCTTGAGTTGTGAATTACGAAGAATTGAGCTGAAGCTTTGGAGGAATCCGGGTGGCTCATCGAAAGACAATTCCGTCTTTGAAGATGGGGTTGGAAGAGGCACATAGAGGTTGGTTCAATTAGGCGTTGTGGATTAAGCTAGATAATTGAGAGTGATACTGTGTAATTCCTTTAAATCTTCTTAGTGGATTGTTCTTGTGGCGGTTGCGTGGTTTTTGATCACAATTGGAAGGTGTCAATTGTGGTTTTTCCAATAAAATCTTTGTGTCTCTTTCTCTTGATTGTTTGATTGGGATTGTTATATTTTGCTTAAAATTTATACATAATCACAAATTAACATCTAGGAGATTTCTAGATTTTTCAATTGGTATCAGAGCGGGTCGTTCTATTTTGTTTAAAATAATTTTTTTTTTTTTGAACGAGATCTTGTTTAATTTGTGATAATGGATTCAAAGAGGTTGGTTGAGAATACCACTAATGATGAATCCTCGGAGTGATAATGAAGAGCTTGAGCAATCTTATAAAAAGTTATATAAGGAGTCTCTTAAGTTATTCAAATTAAATGACAAACTTACAACAAAACTCAAAGCATGTGAATGTGAGAATGTCAAACTTAAGAAGGAGATTTCCGAGGCTAGGATCAATGCCATCAAGATAGCTGATGATCAACAAGTTCTTTGTGCAAAACTATTGACTTGTGAGACAGAGAGGAATGAGCTACAGGAAATCCATGCCATGTTTGAAGAAAAGATTGAATCTCTCGAGATGTCACAAGTTGCTTTGGAAGAACTAATGATCAAGAAAGAGGAAGAGCTCAAGTGTGCCATGGGTACCATTGGTCTTTGGAACAAAGGATCAAAGACTTTGGAGGATATCATTAGGTCTCAACAAATCTATTCAGACAAGAGTGGCATTGGCTTTGGAGGTAAGAAAGAGCAAAAACAGAGTGCTTCCACATCTCATGATACACAAACTGAAGGAAAGGGAGGACAAAAGATTCAACAAGAGGAAAAACTTCTCAAACTCCCTAGAGTTGGTAAGGTAAAAGAAAAGAAGGTACACCCTGTTTTTATTTGTCATCATTGTGGTATGCATGGTCATATTCGCCCTTTTTGTTATAAGTTGCATGGGAGAATGTCTCAAAAGGGTAAAAATTCGAATACTTTTTGGGTTAGGAGACAACCTTACTTGTCTAGGCAGAATACCAAGATTCATGAGGGTGTTCACAACACCATGACATTTACCAAGACCGCTAGACCTGATTTTGTTAAGACCAAAAAGATTTGGGTGAGAAAACTTGACTTGTGTTAATTTGTTTATTTGTTTTTGGGTTTTTTGTTTATTTGTTTTAGTTGTTTTTTTTAATAAAAAATATGTGAATTTTTTTTTTTTTTTTTTTTTTTTGTCTTGCTTTGTTTAGAAAAAGATTAAAAAAAAAAAAAAAAAAAGATTTTCTGTATGCGGTTTTGCAAGCTTGAAATTTTGAGTGGTCCTTGGTGCATATTGGAATTGATGAGAATAACCATTACATGTTAACATGTGTGTGCTTTGTGGTCTTTACTCATTTTGGAGTGTGTGTTCTTTGATAAGTATGTCTCATTACAGTACACTTTTGGATTAACAAATATCGAGTCTTCCGACTTAGTGATTATTTTTTATGGACTTCTGACATTGTATATTTTGCTTTTCTAGAGGAATTGACCTATACTAGCATATCATGGGTGATGTTGAGTCTCTTAACCATCTTCCATCTTTTTGCATCTCCACGGCTTTCCCCTCTGTTCTTTGTAGTCCAGCCATGAGGAAAAGGCTACCTCAGAGTCACCAACCAAGCCTTCCTTAATATATCCATGCTTCTCTGGTTCGGTTTTCATACTCTTGAGCGTGTCAGCCGCCAATGAATGTGCAAAATAAAGAAAAAAAGTGCAAAAGAAAGAAAGAAAAAAAGTGCAAAAGAAAAGAAAAAAAAAATGTGCAAAAGAAAAAAAAAATGTGAAAAAAGAAAAAAAAAAGGATTCATTGATTGAGGGGGAGCCTCCGCTTTTACTCACCAAATACCCCTTGATTCCTAGTGGTTTGACTTTCCTTTGTTGTGCTTAGATTCTCTTGTCAGAGGTCCAACTTTTATATCACTACTAGGATTTGAATCTTGTAGTTGTCGAACTCCAAGAGTCACACACACACCTTTATCATGGGATCTATGCTTTTCACATAATGCATCACTTTCTTTTATGAGGAATTTTCTAGAGGCTGTGCACATTGTGTTTTCAAGTAATTGTGCTTCTTGGATAATCTTGTGTGTTTCAAGGTCCAAATCTGAAATTCCTTGCTTGCTCCACCATATTATTTTTTGTCATTTTTCTTCTTGTTCACTGTTTTCAGTGTTTGTGGTTGTTTTTTAATAAGGGAGAGTTTGGTTCATCATTACCAGTGTTTGATGTATATTGATGGTACAGTAGTTTGGTTGATGGTACATTGTTTTTACTTTTGCTTATATCCTTCTTTGGTACAGTTGGATTGTTAGTATTTTGTTTATGGATTGATTTATATTTTGTTATTTAATCTAGTTCCACATATTTTGGTTGGCTTGTGTGTGGTTATTTTATTTCAGGATAATTGTTCAAGAGCATGAATTTGAGTGTTGGTTCATAGTTGGTGGTCTTTGCTTGAGAGATTTTGTTAGGAAATTTGTTTTAGATTGGTTTTATCGAGGATTTGACAAAGGGGAGATTGTTAGGACCTTTTGTTGTCAAATTCCATAAATCAAAACCAAAGTTGTAACAAGAGTTCTTTAAGAAGTTGGTTTCCTTCAAAAACATGATTACTTTGGAGTTACGCAGAAGTTGGTTTTCTACAAGAAGTTGGTTTTCTTTCCTAATCTTGGATTACTTTTGGTTCTCTATAAATACTTGGTTTTCTCCCAAAACTAAGGTATTGATAAAGTCCTCCAGATCTTCTTTTTGGTTCTTAAAGGTTAATATCTGGGGATATTTTGATATTTTCTTTGATGTTTTATTGAGTATTTAACTCATAGTTTAAAGAGAGTACATCAAAGGTTTGTTTGTTATAAACAAAAGAGAGTTGTTCTTGATTGTGAATTACGAAGAATTGAGCCTGAAGCTTTGGAGGAATCCGGAGTGGCTCATCGAAAGACAATTCCGTCTTTGAAGATGGGGTTGGAAGAGGCACATAGAGGTTGGTTCAATTAGGCGTTGTGGATTCGCTAGATAATTGAGAGTGATACCTGTGTAATTCCTTTAAATCTTCTTAGTGGATTGTTCTTGTGGCAGTTGCCCGTGGTTTTTTGATCACAATTGGAAGGTGTCCAATTGTGGTTTTTCCACGTAAAATCTTTGTGTCTCTTTCTCTTGATTGTTTGATTGGGATTGTTATATTTTGCTTAAAATTTATACATAATCACAAATTAACATCTAGGAGATTTCTAGATTTTTCAATCATCTATGGCCAGCCTTTTACTTTTTAATCTTAGAAAAGCAAATTACTAAAGTTAAAATTTGTGTGTGATAATTCTTTCAGTAAATGGCTTGCGACACATTCTTGAAAATTTTTCAGAAGTGCAAGCGTAAATTTGTTATTGTACAGGTAACAATATTTTAATCTTGTTGGTCAAATGTCAATTTTCCATATTGGATATAACTTTGAATGTGTCATGCTTTTCTTCTATTGTTTCCATCTTGGAGAAAGCGAACTATTTATATCTGAGCTTCTAACAAGCCTTCCTACAACTATAGTTGATCTTGAGCCCCACCAGATTCATTCATTTTATGAATCAGTATGTTTGTCTGATTTTTTGATAAATAGTATGTTTGTCTGATGCCCCAATATTAGATTGTATAAAGGGTGGTTGTGAAGTAACAATTGTTGTTCTACTGTTTTAGGTCGACAATATGATTCAAACAGAATCTGATCCTCAGAAGAGGGATGAATATTTGAAGAGGCTAATGGAGCTTCCAAATCAGGCAAGCTTATATAAAAAGTGCTACTACTTCCAAGAATGCATGTGCATGTGTTCAAGCCCATGCTAGTCTCTGTGGTGGCTAGTGGCTTATGGTTTCATTTTTTTGTGCAAAAATGGGTTGAAATTATACGACAGGCACACCATAGTATGGATTTCTTGAAAGATCAAGATGTAATCAAGACTATCCTTAATATATTGCAGGTATATTTTACGACTAAGACAATTTTTCTTGAGTCAATGAAATTACATTATTTGCTGTACTTCCAAAACTTGGTTCTCTCATGAGATGGAGCATTATTTTTTCTAAGCTTCTTCTTCTTCTTCTTCTTCTTCTTCTTCTTTTATCTATTTAGTTATTTTCTTTGGGGGTGGAGTGGGTATTCTGTGTGTGAGTTAATGCGAAATTGAAACCACTTAGGGATTCTTTGGCAACCCATGCTTTATTATTTGACTTTGTTTTATTGCAACAGAATGCATAATTTATTTTATTAAATTTTATTTATTTTTTTAGCATGGAGATATTTGAACATAATAATGGTATTTTTTTTGGTCATCGAACATAATAATGGTGTCTTTATGAAGAATTGTAGACATGCTCAGTTGACAAGAAGAAATGTAAGTGTCCTTGTTATGTACTTTTTTCTTTCTTTCCCTCTGCATTGGCTATGGCAGGGAGTTGGCTAATATTACATATCGTAAGAGATTTACTGTAATTTGCTATTAATGGGTTCCATTCTTTGTATCATTTTGATCAAATGGTTGTTTTTGTTAATAACTTAATAATGTGAATAAAGGTTTACTTTGTGGATTGAACTTTGTGTTAAATTAAAGAACTTATCCATTGAAGGAGTAAAACTCATCAACTGTGACTCATGGTTTATCATTGGTAATATATTCAATGAAACACATTGGATACTTTTTGCTGCTAAATCTTTTTTGGGTCACCTTCAAGATTATTTCTTTTTGTACCTTTCTTAAAAAGTATTTTGTTCTATATTTCCCTAAGCTTTTTAGATAGCATATTGTGGATCTGGATACAAGATTCTTAACCTTGATAGGCTTTCTTACATATCATCGTCACTTCATGCAGAAGCATGATTCATGCAAGTCATTTTGTTTTGCTTGGCAGATAAATACAAGTGTTGCTAGTTCACTTGGAACATATTTCTTATCTCAAATTTCACTGATCTTTTTGGACATGCTTAATGTATACAGGACGTAGAAATGTGGATATGACTTTTTTTGACAAGTGCGGAAGGGCATTGTTTTTATACCTCCGTCCTTATATATAATGGTTCGTACAAATTACTTTTTTTGTGTGGTAAATATCTAAAATTTGGCTTTGTACAAATTAGCATTGGACGTGGTGCAAATTAGTTTTAGGGTTGGTACAGATTAAATTTTTGGTGTGGTGCAAATTTCCTTTTGGATATTAAATTTGATTAAACCTATGTTATGTATGGAATTAAATTATTTGTTGTTCAAAATTGTGAAATTAAATAAATAGATTTATGAGGAAAACAAATTATATATCAAGAACATATGTTGATAATTACAACTAAATTTCAACAGAAATACACAAAAAACAATAAAGGGTAAAGAGACAAAATCGAAGCCTGCACAGAAGCAGTTTCCTTAAAACAGATTTCGCCGCCTCACGAATTAGAGTGCTTGAGAAACCCGGCGTCATCTTCGAGATCCGACGGTCAAAACCAGCTACGGCAAAAACACTATCTGTCTAGCTTAGCGAACAAAACAATGGCAGCACTCTCTCACAATAGGAACTATCTAGCAAACTGACTTGTAAAATGGAAGCAAAAATTTCTATATTGAAACTTGACAGGAAGGTCTCAATTTATACATGTATAGGGGAGAGAGAAAGAGTCTCCAGCCTTTAAAGCTAGTCATTAAAACACCAAGCATCCATAGCCCCTTTCCACAAAATGAAAAGTATGGATGCCCAAAGGATTCACACCCTTTAGCCAAGAAAAAATATTTAAATACTCTTTAAAATCCTCTTCATGAATCTAACATCATGAAGCAATTTCTTGGCAATTTCTTATTCAAAACCCAATGGTTTTTGGCTCACTTGGACCCAACACAAAAAATGGTTAGGACCCACTTTAATATTTAATTAAAGTCACCACACTTTAATATTAAATTAAAGTCCCAAAAATCATTTTTTCCAATAATCCCCCACATGAATAAAAATTGACCGAAAGACTCAACAAACGGACATTGTTCAACAATAAAGACTACGAGAGAGAGTACAACGGACTAACCCCGACATCAGAGAAGGTAGCTTTTGGCTTTGAACCTCTCCTAGTGAAAACCTATCGAGTTTACTGGCAGATCAGTGAATAAGACATCTTGAACTTCTCTACCGTTTATGTAAACTGAGACAATAGATCTCACACGGGAATTACTCCTACCACCATTATGTTCTCCTTTGGTGTGCCTGTGTGGCCACGGATACTAACTTTGGTTGACAAGTGGTTTCAAAGAATCTTGGCCTACCCAATTCTTCTAGAAGCGGCCCCACTTCAAACTTACATAGGTGACTCTACTAAAGTATCCTGCAATACTTAGCTCAATAGCTTAACACATAAGAGTCATTAAAAGCTCAGCTTATCCTCTACACTTGCAGGTATCACTAATAGAAGGAATGGCTGGAGGTTTAACCTCCTCAGTGACATATCACCGTTACACGCAATTAGGTTGTCCCATTGAACCTAGATCTTAGGATCTCCGGTCAACTAGGTTGGGTTTCCATTCCGGTAACTTCCAAAGGCCTTAACCTCATTCCTTTTGACGACGTTTCAACTAACACTCGACTTAACCCTTTGGTTAGCGGATCCGCAATGTTGTCCTTAGACTTTACATAGTCTAAAGAGACAACTCCATTCGAGAGTAGTTGTCGTATGGAATTATGTCTACGACAGATATGTCTAGACTTTCCATTATACATATTACTCTGTGCCCTACCAATTGCAGATTGACAATCACAATTAATACAAATAGCTGGCACAGGTTTAGACCAACGTGGAATATCTTCAATGAAATGGCGAAGCCATTTTGCCTCTTCCGTTGCTTTATCCAAAGCAATAAACTCTGATTCCATCGTTGATCTAGATATACACGTTTGCTTGGAAGATTTCCAAGACACGGCTGCCCCACCAAGAGTGAACACAAATCCACTAGTGGACTTTGAGTCCTTTATATCTGATATCCAATTCGCGTCACTATATCCTTCAATCACTGTTGGATATCGAGTATAATGCAGCCCATAATCCCGAGTGTAGCGTAAATACCTTAACACCCGCACAATGCCCTTCCAATGAGAAGCATCAAGATTACTTGTGTATCTACTAAGCCTGCGAACCGAGTAAGCTATATCAGGCCTAGTACAACTCATCAGATACATTAAACTTCCAATTGCAGAATATTCTAAGAGAGACACTCTCTTTATTATTCTTGGTAAAGTGTAAACTTAAGTCTCACGGTGTCGATGACACACTAAATGTCGATCCACTAAACTTCTCAAATATCTTATCAACATAATGAGACTGAGAAAGTATAATTCTGCCAGAGATTCTGGTAATCTTAATTCCCAGAATAACATCTGCAATGCCTATATCCTTCATGTCAAATTTAGAGTTTAACAACTTCTTGGTAGTTTTAATCATTTCATCGTTACTACCTATAATGAGCATATCATCAACATATAGACACAAAATGACATAACCTCTGTCAGTGTCTTTGACATAAATACACTTATCACATTCGTTGATTTGAAACCCATTTGACAACATTACATTGTCAAACTTCTCATGCCATTGTTTAGGCTCTTGCTTCAAACCATACAAAGATTTGACAAGTTTACAGACTTTCTTGCTTTGTCCTAGAGCTGAAAACCCTTCAGGTTGCTCCATGTAGATTTCTTCATTCAAATTCCCATTTAAGAAAGCTGTCTTTACATCCATCTGGTGTATCTCAAGATTGCGCAAAGCTGCTATCGCAATCACTATGCGAATGGATGTTATCCTAGTTACATGAGAGTACGTATCAAAGTAATCCAGGCCTTCTCGTTGCCTATACCCTTTGATAACGAGCCTCGCCTTATACTTGTCAATAAACCCATCGGCCTTCATCTTTCGTTTAAAAATCCATTTGCAGCCTAAAGGCTTACAACCTGGAGGTAAATCTACCAACTCCCAGGTGTGGTTCTGTAAGATGGAGTCAATCTCACTTTTGATCGCTTCTTTCCATAAAGGACTCTCAGGAGAAGTCACAGCTTCGTGGAAAGTTTGAGGTTAGTTCTCAACCATATAAGTCAAGAAGTGCGGACCAAAAGATTTGGATGTCCTAGCCCTTTTACTCATACGGGCTCATCTAAAACCTCAATTTGATCATCACCGGATCATCAACATGATCATCCTCACTAACAAGCTCATCAAATTGCTCCAAAGACCTTGGAACCCTGCATGGGTTGACAAGGAAAAATGTCTTCAAAGAAAAATGCATTCCTTGACTCCATGATGGTATTCTGTGTATGTGCGGAATTTCAAACTTATGAACAAGAAAGCGATATTTACTACTATTATGTGCATAACCAATGAATATACAATCCACAGTTTGGGCCTATCCTAACCCGTTTGGGTGTAGGAATCGCCACTTTTGCAAGACACCCCACATTCGTAAATTTATCACGAAGGCTTAACGCCTTTCCATAACTCATCTGGCGTCTTGTCCACCTTCTTGTGGGATACTTTATTCAGAATGTAATTTGCAAAGAGAATTGCTTCCCCCCACAAGTTCTGTGGCAATCCAGAACTTATCAACATTGCATTCATCATTTCCTTTAGCGTCCTATTCTTCCGCTCAACAATCCCATTAGACTGAGGAGAATAAGGCACCGTGGTTTGGTGGATAATCCCAGATTGAGCACAAGTCTCAATAAAGGGAGATTCATACTCACCACCATGATCACTTCTTAGAGCCTTAATCTTGCAGCCTACTTGATTCTCAACTTCATTCTTATAAAGAAGAAACTTGTCAATCGACTCATCTTTGCTTTTGAACAAATAGACATAACAATACTTAGTGCAATCATCAACAAAAGTGATGAAGTACTTATTGCCACCACGTGATTGTATAAATTTTAAGTCACACACATCACTATGCACTAAATCAGCAGTTACGAACTTCTTTCAATAGAATGAAATGAAGATCTTGTCAACTTCGCTTCAACACAAGTTTTACACTTGTGTTTGATTAATCTTAAAAGATGGTATGTGATCTAGCTTGATTAATCTCGTAAAGATTCAAAGTTCACATGTCCTAGTCTACCATGCCACAAATTGGAAGACTCAAGCATGTAAGAAGAAGATGCACCTTTATTCATCTTTGGGATATGATCATAACATTGAGTTTAAACATACCCCCCAACATATAACCCTTACCCACATACATTCCGCTTTTGGTAAGAACGACCTTGTCGGACTCAAAAACCATGCGAAAACCATGTTTACTAAGAAGAGACCCTGAGATAAGATTTTTACGAATGTCTAGAACATACAAGACTTCGTTCAAGGTCAGCTCCTTTCCTGACGTCAACTTCAGGACCACCTTTCATTTCCCCTCAACAATCGAGGTAGCAGAGTTTCCCATAAACAACTTCTCACCGTTTATAACCGGTTCGACAGTTGTAAACAATTTCTGCTCGAAGCAGATGTGGCGTGTAGCCCCAGTGTCAATCCACCATTCTCTTGGGTTTGAACCCACCAGATTCACCTCAGAGACAACGCAGACAAGTGCATATCATCCTCCTCATGGGAGTGCTCTTGTAAGTCTGCCATATGAGCACGAGGTTTGGTCTTGTATGGCTTCTTCTGCTTGCGGCAGTCACTAGCCCGATGCCTCTCGTTACCACAGTTATAACACTTCCCAAAGAACCGATAACCAGGTTCCTGCGGCTTGTAAGCCGACTTCTTTGCAACACCACCCCTTGGCTCCAGCTTAGAGCTCTTGTTCACAGGGGGCTTCTTCCTTATCCAAGAAGATTTTCCATGCTCAACGACATTGGCCTTTACTAAGGAGGTACTCCCTCCTTTCTTTCTATTATCCTCTTCAATCCAGAGTCGGACAACCATCTCTTCAACAGACATTTCCTTGCGCTTGTGCTTCAAGTAATTCTTGAAATTCTTCCAACCATTGGGAAGTTTCTCAATGATCCTGACAACTTGGAATGACTCGTTCAAAGGCATCCCTCGGCATGAATTTCATGCAAGATCACTTGGAACTCTGGACTTGGCTTATCACGGTTTAGAATCTACCATTTTAAAATCAAGAAGCGGCCAACCACAAATTTCTTTGCCCGGCATCTTGATCTGTACTTTTTGTCTAGAGATTCCCATCATTCTTTTCTTTGAGCTCTTGAAACAAAACACACTATAAGTGAGTCACTTTAATTTGTTGAACACATAGTTCCGGCAAAGATAGTCTGTCTGCTTCCATGTGTCAAGCGCCATGACTTTCTGCCTGTCAGGCTCATTCTTTGCCACGGCTGGAGGATCCTCACTCAAAACCTTGGCAAGGTTTAGCGTGGTCAAGTAAAACAACAACTTTTGCTGCCATCTCTTAAAGTTTTCCCCAGCAAATTTTTCTGGGCGCTCATGGTGACTAAGCGGTCCTCCTGGAACAGCCGGCGTAACACCAGGGTTGACCACAGAGGTCACAGCAGTAGGGGTTGGCAATCCAGTTGCCCCGGGGTTCAAATCCTCACCAACATTAGCAGTAGCAGCAACATCAGTGATAGTTTTCATTTCTGAAAATTACACCAGAACATCACTTCTATGTTTCCATAAATTAAACTTAACCCTTAGAAAATCCCTTAGAAGAAAAATTAATTCAAAAAATTAGTCTCACCACAAAACCTAGAATCGAACATGGTCAAGAAAGTTCTCAGGAAGACTGGAAGGGTCACATCGGTCCCACTTAAAACCCAGTTAACCTTTTGACAAAACTTTTAAGAGCATGTTGACTCTTAGTCCGTGATAAACAATTTTAAGAATTAAATTTTCTTAGGGATGAACTAGGTTAAAGCAAACCAGGGTCCAAAACTTTTACAAGCAATGTAAAACAATTGCTACAACAATATAAGCAAATAAAACTTACTACTACAAATTGGTAAACAAACCAATTACATCTCAAGCAAACATGCTTCAAACATTTTGATAAAATAGCCAATCCATAAGGATTCTATTTAGTCCAAAAGTTTTTCCACGCATAGGTATTCCTATTCAACACAAACATTAGTAGTCCAAACATTTTTGTTTTTATATCCCAAATTCTATTCATTTGGTTTTATATTTGTTTTTCGCATTGGTATCCCTACAAAGAAAATTAGTAGCAAACCACAACAAAATACAAACAAATAATAATTATAATAAATAATTGAAACCATCTAGCCAACTATTAATTATATAAGTAACCAACTAATATAAGGTACCAAAACAAAATACAATTTGTAACTTCAAAATTAAATTACAACTTTAAAATAAAGTTCAATACTCATGAGTCATGAATGAAATTAATTCATAATAAACATTTAAACTAATAACTCCAAATAGATAAGTTAAATTCAAAGTTAATGCACCTAATTAAATAATTCAGATTAATGCACCTAATTAAATAATTTAGATTAATGCACCCAATTAAATAATTTAGATTAATGCACCTAATTAAATAACTCAGATTAATGCACCCAATTAGATAATTTAGATTAATCATGTACACAATTCATAAAACTCTATAACTCCAAATACATTAAATTATGTCATCTAGCCTAGAAAATAATAAGCATGTAACAAATTGAGACTATAATAGAATTAGCATGTCAAAATTGCAACATCCATAAATTATATTTTATATCCTTAAAATTCATGCAAATCATGGTAGGGAAATGATGAACCATATGCATAAAATAAGATCATACTAATATAATTAAGTATGCAAATTATAATAGAGCATTCTAATTAAACTAAGCAATTAGAGAGTACCATTGCATAATTTACAATTAATATAAAAGTGAGCAATTCCGGAACAGTCTCTAGTAACATTATACACAGCTAAACTAATAGACTATATAAATCTATTAGATCAATTTCATAGAAAAGATATATAAAATATATTTTAAGCTTGTTGTTCAAAATTGTGAAATTAAATAAATAGATTTATGAAGAAAACAAATTATATATCAAGAACATATGCTGATAATTACAACTAAATTTCAACAGAAATACACAAAAAACAATAAAGGGTAAAGAGACAAAACCGAAGCCTGCACGGAAGCAGTTTCCTTAAAACAGATTTCGCCACCTCACGGCTCGAGTGTTTGAGGAAACCCGGCGTCTGTCTCTCAGGATACGACGGTCAAAACCAGCTACGACAGAAGCACTATTTGTCTAGCTTAGCAAACAAAACAATGGCAGCACTCTCTCACAATAGAAACTATCTAGCAAACTGACTTGTAAAATGGATGCAAAAATTTCTATATTGAAACTTGACAGGAGGGTCTCAATTTATACATGTATAAGGGAGAGAGAAAGAGCCTCCAGTCTTTAAGGCTAGTCATTAAAACACCAAGCATCCATAGCCCCTTTCCACAAAATGAAAAGTATGAATGCCCAAAAGATTCACACTCTTTAGCCAAGAAAAAATATTTAAATACTCTTTAAAATCCTATTCATGAATCTAACATCATGAAGTAATTTATTGGCAATTTCTTATTCAAAACCCAATGGTTTTTGGCTCACTTGGACCTAACAGAAAAAATGGTTAGGACCCACTTTAGTATTTAATTAAAGTCACCACACTTTAATATTAAATTAAAGTCCCCAAAAATCATTTTTTCCAACATTATTGAGGTAGGATTGTACTTGGTTCGTATAGAATTCGTATTACATTTAGAATTGGGCGTTCAATATCAATTTTTTGGATGCTTGGAAGTGAAATGTGTATATATGTTGTCGAATGGTTGATAATATATTCAGTATTGATGGATTATATAGTTTATATAGGGTATAGGTTGCACTACTAATGGATGCAGGTGATTCAGAAATTAAAAAAAAAAAGACATTTAATATAGTATTTGGCAACTAAATATGTTGGTAGCTAAAAATGCAAGCAAATGTTTTGGTGGCAAAAACTATTGCCGACTAAATATAAATTTAATCTAGTACTTAGCGACCAAATATGTTGGTAGCTAAAAATGTAAGCAAACTATTGCCGACTAAATATTTTAGTCACGAAAAACCCGACATCCTTTGGCGGCTAAAATGTTTGGTGGTAAAAACTAATGAAATGAAAATTAAGAAGCTTTTGGCGACTAAAGTTTGCAGTCAGTAAAAGTAACAACGACTAAAAAATTTGATCGCTAAATGTATGTATTATATTACCCGACTAAAATGTTTAGTCACAAAATGTATTATTGTAGGCTTTTGAGAACTTTGGCGACTAATATTGTAGTCGCCAAAAGACAACCTTTGCTGACAACTAAAGTTTAGTAGCCAAACGTTTACTTTTGGCGACTAAAACATTAGTCACCAAAAATATAACATTTGCCGACTAACCAAAGTTTAGTAGCCAAATGTTCACTTTTGGCGACCAAAAATAATTTAGTCGCCAATACTATCACCAACAGGGTATAAGCGACGACCTTGGTGACAAAAAAATTTAGTCGCTAATATGTTTCGGCAAGCAAAAATTGAGCTTTTGGCGACCAATATTTTAGCCGCCAAAAGTGATATTTCTTGTAATGATATCAATCGAAAATACATTTCAACATCTTTAATGACAAAAGTAAATATAATATTTTCTCACCACAAAATATATTTCGTTTAATAGTACACACCATAAATATTCACAACTCTTTTATGGTAGTCAACTAATAATAATAAAACTACAATACTATTACATAGTTATTAACGGGTCACAATTCAATCAATTGGGTTCAAAATGAATGGAGTTTAATAATTTAAAATAAATCTCCAACTAATTTATCTCAAATCATGGTCCGAACACCCAAAACTCAATTTTAAATTCTGCTATAAATTAAACTGAACACTAATCAGTCCATGAATTTTCATAAAATAAATAATCATCATTGAATTCTGAAATTTTTATCCAACTTGCTAGACTCATATGGGAACAACATATAAAAATTTTATAATTTTCTGAGATCGAGAACTATTTTTAAAAAATACAAAACCAAATTGTTTTCGTACAGAATTTATAGGCAATCAAATTCGAAATTTTGCTCAATTAAATTATGCGATGATTATTTTAAAAAAAAATTTTGCGTCATTACAGCCTACTCTCCTTAAAGAAATTTCGTCCTCGAAATTAAACTCAAGTAATGTAATACATTCTACAGTCACCTACAAACTCATTCAGGTACTTAATAATACATCAACAAAATTTCTTTGACTACTACATGAGCCTCAACAAGTCACACCGGTAACAAACCAAATCATTGTTGGAACAATCTTTTGTGTAAATAAAATAACTTGAAATAAATTCAAACAAAATAAATAAATAACATACCGGATTTATTTATCGAACCGAATTAAAATTAAGATCAAGTCGAGTGTGTGACACTATGTCCTTAAGACAGATTCGCCCCGCTACGGTGCTTACGGTTGAGTAACGTCTATCTCCCAAGATACAATGATCTTCACAAATTTATAGAAACACTTCAAATAAATTTGTTCGGCGAACCAAACCTGTGTTCTAACTCTCTGAAATTTATACTAAGGGTTGGTTTGGGATGTCGTAAAAAAGTGTACTTTTTGACTTATTGGTTGGTTTGAGTTGGGTTTGGGTTGGATTTGATGTGATGTGTTAGAGAGGTGATGTGATTTAAATAAGATGATGTGACTTAAATAAGATAGTGACTTTTTGACTTTTTGACTTATTTAGGTTATGCCAAACTAGCCCTAAAACTAATATGAAGAATAATGACAAAATGCAGAATTTAGGACAACCAAAGACCAAATCAGACTGTTTTTATCCGGATTGGAAAATCAGATATTTGGACTGATTTTTACAGATTGAAAAAAAAAAACGGATACCAAAACTGTTAGAATTGATGGTATTTATAGGCAACAAAGTGAAAAGGTGCAATCTTTCAATTCAAATAAAGTTGTCTGTTTGAATAGGAGCACTCAAATTCAAACATTGGATAAAAAAATGTTCCGCTAATTGATGGAACAAAATCCAACTTATAAACCTTTATTAATTAAACTATTTAAATATATATATTAAATTATTTAAATATATATATATATTAAACTATTAAAATAGTTTAATAAATAAGGAAAGATGTACAAACTTTAAGAATCCAAAATTCGAATTTGAATTAAATTAAATTCTCATAATTACAAATTTTAGGAAACCACTCAAGAACCTAAAATTTGAATTTAGAATTAAATTAAATTCCCACAATAATTTTTTTATAGAAAAAATTCAAAAGAATTTTTATCTAAAAAATTAATGTTAAACCGGAAAACGATGTCAACTTCCCATTCACTCATAAATGGTTTTGACGTTCCGTCTTCACCACTTCACCTCTTTCGGACCCACCACAAAAGACGTTTGGAGTCCACCCAAATTAGGCTAAAAAATATGCCTATACAAAACCATTTTTTCCAACAATCCCCCACATGAATGAAAGTTAACGGAGAGAAAATGCAACAACATGATCTAATCAGAGGGTTTAGAAATTGGAAATATTCTGCAAAAGATAGGTAGCTTTTGGCTTTGAATCTTCCCTTGTGAGACACTATCGGATTTACTAGCTAACCAGTGAACATGATGTCTTGAACTGTTCAGCCGTTTGTGTAAACCAAGACAATAGAACTCACACAATATATCCTAGACACAGTTTAGTTCTCACTATTGTGTTCATTTTGGCCTTGAACAACCTGGTCTTTCATGAGTGCTCTAGAGAATTGTAGCCCTTCACAAATCTCATAGAATCGGCCCAGTTCACACTCACGTAGGTGATTCTTATGAAAAGTATCCTGCCATACTCCACTAGGTTTACCTAAATATAAGAATCATTAAAACTTTACTTAACCTTTAACGCTGCAGACATCACTTATTTCATCATAGAAATGGGTAGGAGTTATACTCCCCAGTGATCCTTTTAAGTCAATCACAACTCGGTTGTCCCTTTGAACTTAGATCTTGGGATCTCCAGTCAACTAGGTTGGGTTGCCGTTGTGGTAACTCTTATTTAATAGGCTTAAGTCCCATTCCCCTCGATGAATTCTCAACTAACTCTCTTGCTAACCCTTTGGTTAGTGGATCCGCTATGTTGTCTTTAGACTTAACATATTCTATGGAAATAATTCCATTAGAGAGTAGTTGTCTCACGGTGTTATGTCGACGACGAATGTGTCGTGACTTACCGTTATACATATGACTCTGTGCTCTACCAATTGCTAATTGACTATCACAATGTATGCATATAGCAGGCACCGGTTTTGGCCAAATTGGAATATCTTCAAGGAAGTAGCGAAGCCATTCTACCTCTTCCCCTGCTTTGTCTAAAGCTATGAATTCAGATTCCATAGTAGACCTAGCAATACAAGTCTGTTTGGAAGATTTCCAAGATACAGCCGCCCCACCAAGAGTAAAGACATACCCACTGGTGGACTTCGAGTCTTTAGTATCCAATATCCAATTTGCATCACAGTATCCTTCAAATCTTCTTTGGATATCTAGTATAATTCAGCCCAATATTACGAGTAAATCGGAGATATCTTAGAACCCTTATAATTGCTTTCGGTGTTCTACTCGGATTACTCGTATATCTACTTAATTTACTTCTTGCATAAGCTATATACTGGCGAGTCACGGTTCATCAAATACATTAAGCTTCCAATAATTTGGGCATACTCTAATTGAGAAATACTTTCTGTATATTCTTAGCAAGATACAAATTAACATCTCACGGAGTTCTAGCAAGATGATCATCATCTTTGATGAACTTGTCAAATATTTTCTCAATGTAATGAGATTGTGACAAAGTATAACCTTGATGTTTTGGTAATTTTCATACCAAGAATTACATCAGCAATGCCCATGTCCTTCATATCAAAATGTTTATTTAACATTTTCTTGGTTGTTTTAATCATGTCATTATTACTACCTATGATGAGCATATCATCTACATAAAGACATACAATGACATAACCTTTATGCATGTTTTTAATATAAACACATTTGTCACACTCATTAATTTTAAAACCATTTGACATCATTGCCTTGTCAAATTTTTCATGCCATTGTTTTGGGGCTTGTTTTAAACCATATAATGATTTAACCAATTTACACACTTTCTTTTCTTTCTCTGGAACAGAAAACCCTTCTGGTTGTTCCATGTAAATTTCTTCATTTAACTCACCATTTAAGAAAGCGGTTTTAACATCCATTTGATGAATTTCTAGATTGTATAGAGATGCAATGGCAATTAGCATTCTAATGGATGTTATTCTTGTAACCGGTGAGTATGTGTCAAAGTAATCTAAACCTTCTTTCTGTCTAAAACCTTTGACTACAAGTCTTGCCTTGTATTTGTCGATTGATCCATCTGCTTTCAATTTTCTTTTGAAAATCCACTTGTACCCAAGAGGTTTACAACTTTGGTGGCAAGTCCACTAATTCCCAAGTGTGATTTTGCGAGATGGATTCAACTTCCTTGTGACTTCTTTCCATAAAGGAGCTTGAGATGGACATAGCCTCTTTAAAGGTTAAAGGCTCATTTTCTAACAAATATGTTAGAAAATCTGGACCAAAAGATTTTGAGGTTCTAGCACGTTTACTACACCTAAGTTCCTCTTCCTCATTATGATCTAACTCTTGTTCTTGATCCTGACTAGTAATGGCATCATGAGATCTTTTATTGTTACTAGTCTCTTGTCCAGTCTTCTTTGGAAATACATGTTCAAAGAATGATGCATTCCTTGACTCAATAATAGTATTTACATGCATTTCGGTATGTTACGATTTATAAATCAAAAACCGATATGCACTACTATTCTTAGCATAACCAATGAAAATACAATCAATGGTCTTAGGACCTATCTTAGTCTTTTAGGACTAGGAATAGCCACTTTAGCCAAACACCCCCACACTTTTAAGTATTTGTAGGATGGTACTCTTCCATGCCACAATTCATAAGGTGTTTGATTCACTTTCTTTCGGTATTTTATTTAAAATATAATTAGCGAAAGTATTGCTTCCCCACAAGTTACGAGGTAATCCGACCGATTAACATAGCATTCATCATTTCTTTTAAAGTCCTATTTTCCTTTCGGCAATTCCATTTCTTTGAGGTGAGTAAGAAGCGGTGGTTTGATGAATTATTCCATGTTCTTTACAAAATTCACCAAAAGGTGATTCATATTCACCACCTCTATCACTTCTAAGTTTCTTGATTTTCTTACCAAGTTGATTTTCAACTTCATTCTTATATTGAATGAAAGCTTTCAAAGTTTCATCCTTGGTTCGAATTAAATAAATATAACTATATCTAGTATAGTCATCTATAAAAGTGATTACATACTTTTTTCCACCTCTGATTTGAATTGATTTAAAATCACAAATGTCACTATGAATTAATTCAAGTGGTTCCGTACTTCTTTCAATTGAATGAAAAGGAGTTTTAGATAATTTTGCCTCAACACAAATTTCACATTTATGATTCGAATCAATTTCAAATTTAGATAAACATTCCATATTAATTAATCTATGCAAAGATCCATAATTAACATGTCCTAGTCTACCATGCCATAAATTTGAAGACTCAAGCAAGTAAGAAGAAGATGTAGTATTATTAATAACTGAGGGTACAACAGTCATTACATTTAACTTGAAAAGGCCATTAGACATGTAACATTTTCCTACATACATCCCATTCTTAGTAAGTACAAATTTATCACTCTCAAATACAAGCTTAAACCCATTCTTACTCAACAAAGATCCGGAAACAAGATTCTTGCGAATGTCCGGTACATGCAACACATTGTTGAGAGTGAGTTCTTTTCCTGATGTCATCTTGAGAACAATCTTTCCTTGTCCTTTAACTTTGGAAGTTGAGGAGTTGCCCATAAAAAGTTGTTCACCATTGTCCACTGTAAAGTAAGATGTGAACATCTTTTTGTCGGCACAAATATGGCAAGTAGCACCAGTGTCCACCCACCATTCTTTAGGATTTCCGACAAGATTTGCCTCGGAAACAACTACAGAAAGATTGATGTCATCTACACCATTGAAAATATTGTCCACTTCGGTCATATGGGCTTGAGCAGGCTTCTTGCTTGATCTTTTCTTGCCTTTGCCTTTGCCTTTGCTACGGCAATCTTTGGCCCGATGTCCCTCTTTGTCACAGATGTAACATTTGCCATTAAACTTGTACTTTTTATTATCCCTCCCTTTAGAGCCTTGTGATGAACTTTCTCTAGAAGACTTACGTTTCTTGGTTTTTGAAGCATGTTCCACCACATTTGCCTTAGACTCTATAGGATTCTTACCAGCCCGCTTTTCAGAATTGCGGTTGTCCTTCTCAATCCTTAAACGCACAATTAACTCATCCATAGAAATTTCTTTGCGCTTGTGTTTAAGGTAGTTCTTGAATTCCTTCTAGCCTTTAGGTAATTTTTCAATTAAGGCTGCAACTTGGAAGGATTCACTGAGAGACATACCTTCTGCGTGAATGTCATGCAGAATGAGTTGGAAATCTTGAGCTTGGCTGATCACTGTTTTTGAATCAACCATTACAAAATCCAGGAATCTGCCAACCACAAATTTCTTTGAGCCGGCATCTTCTGTTTTGTACTTTTTCTCCAACGATTCCCAAAGTTCCTTTCTTTGTCTTGATTGAATTTGTAGGCGTTGTATAATGTGTTGTCAAGTCCGTTCAAGGCGTAATTCAAAAGGAAATTGGCATGTTTCAAGCATCAACCGGCAACCACTTGTCGGTCGGTTTCATCCTCTTTCAAGATAGGAGCATCTTCACGGAGAAAAGCAGGCGAGTTGAGTTGTAAGATAGAACAATATTTTCTGTTGCCATCTTTTAAAGTCAGTTCCTGAGAACTTCTCTGGCTTTTCACCGTGATTTACCGGTACTGTCATCACAGGAGAGGGGGTTGGTGCAATCGCAACCACCACAGTAGTACTTGTTTGGGCATTTGTTTTAGTAGCCATCAATTCTAATTTATAAAACAAAATTATAATTACAATTTACACTACACAGAAAATTAAACCAAATGCACAGAATTAAATTCTGTAAAAATAAAAGAAACAAAAAAGTAACTTTATTTTCCAATTAATTTGAAAATAAAATAAAATTTTATTTAAACAAATTAATTCCACACAGAAAATAAAAGAAATAAAAACTATAACTTTTATTTTTCAATTAATTTAGAAATAAAATAAAATTTTATTTAACCAAAATAATTCCACACAGAAAATTAAATTCTGTAAAATAAAGGAAATAAGAATATAACTTTATTTTTCAATTAATTTGGAAATAAAATAAAATTTTATTTAACCAAATTAATTCCACACAAGAAATTAAATTCTGTAAAATAAAAGAAATAAAAATATAACTTTTATTTTTCAATTAATTTGGAAATAAAATAAAATTTTATTTAACCAAATTTAATTTCACACAGAAATTTAAATCTCTTGTTACACTCCAAAAATTAAAATACTGAAAACAGAATTTTAATTAATGAAAACTCAGAAAATAATTTCTAAAACCCAAAATTAATTTCTAAAAAAATTTCACAAAAATATATTCTGAATTGTTAATGACACCAGTATCGTACTACTAGTTGTTGTTAAAGAAAAGAGACAGTATATTGCTACTATCTGTCAAATAGCATATAATCACTATTTATTTTTCCAACCAGAATATTATTTTGTAAATTTACAGAAAATAATTTTCTTTCGAAATTATGTACGAAGAATGGAAAAAGGAAACAAACGAAAAATTCTGTAAACAGAATAATTCGATTCTGTCTTAAGATTGTTGGAACAATCTTCTGTGTAAATAAAATAACTTGAAATAAATTCAAACAAAATAAATAAATAACATACCGGATTTATTTATCGAATCGAATTAAAATTAAGACCAAGTCGAGTGTGTGACACTATGTCCTTAAGATAGATTCGCCCCGCTACGGTGCTTACGGTTGAGTAGCGTCTATCTCTCAGGATACAATGATCTTCACAAATTTATAGAAACACTTCAAATAAATTTGTTCGACGAATCAAACATGTGTTCTAACTCTCTGAAATTTATACTAAAACTAATATGAAGAATAATGACAAAATGCAGAATTTAGGACAACCAAAAACCAAATCAGACTGTTTTTATCCGGACTGGAAAATCAGATATTTGGACTGATTTTTACAGATTGAAAAAAAAAAACGGATACCAAAACTGTTAGAATTGATGGTATTTATAGGCAACAAAGTGAAAAGGTGCAATCTTTCAATTCAAATAAAGTTATGCATGCGAGCAGAGCACTCAAATTCAAACATTGGATAAAAAAATGTTCCGCTAATTGATGGAACAAAATCCAACTTATAAACCTTTATTAATTAAACTATTTAAATATATATATATATATATTAAACTATTAAAATAGTTTAATAAATAAGGAAAGAGGTACAAACTTTAAGAATTCAAAATTCGAATTAGAATTAAATTAAATTCTCATAATTACAAATTTTAGGAAACCACTCAAGAACCCAAAATTTGAATTTAGAATTAAATTAAATTCCCACAATAATTTTTTTATAGAAAAAATTCAAAGAATTTTTATCTAAAAAATTAATTTTAAACCCGAAAACGATGTCAACTTCCCATTCACTCATAAATGGTTTTGATGTTCCGTCTTCACCACTTCACGTCTTTTGGACCACTTCACGTCTTTTGGACCCACCCCAAAAGACGTTTGGGGTCCATCCAAATTGGGCTAAAAAATATGCCTATATAAAACCATTTTTTCCAACAATCATGACATTTGCACAACAATTGATTATAAAACCTTATTAGTATAAACCATTAAGTGATTTTTCTATCCACATCGATAACCTACAACAACAAAATAAGATCTAATCCCTTAAACATAACAAAATTTTGGCAAAACGACTCCTCAGAATACCAAGACACCATACCTTATTGGTGATAACTCAACTTCAATGAACTATCTCCATCGCCTAATGCACAATACATCCCAAGGCCAAAATAACTATCACTATTCCGAGACCTTAACAAAACAAAATAATAACTTTTCAAAAGTACGAACCACCAACTCTTATAAAACATAATGCAATCATGCTAAACACACTACTCGAAAATTCTCAGCCACAATTTTAATTGCCCAACCAAGTAATTTTTGTATTATTTTTACCTATCCACTCTATTTCTTTCACTCGACAAACCGATTAACAGTTTATGCAAACTTGTCTATATCCACCCACACAATTTCACTCCAACATAGAATTTACCCAAACGCTCACACAATGCATTTCAAGCCCACATAGAATGCATCAAGACTAGATACACATTCTAACAATACTAAGGTATTTCCAACACGATTCTCATTCTTTAAAACCCAAGCCATGACACTAACTCCAAAGCTACATCACGATTCTACATCACACTAATATTACGATAACCCACGAGATCAAACCCAAATTGAACAACTCTTACTATACCAACTCACTTACCGACAAGTATTATTACCGCTATTGAGGCCAATTAACAGAATATTCTATCTCTCACCCTAGAAGTATCCCGAACCAATCACAATGAGACAGTTGTAAAGATTAACACTGAAACAACTCTAAAATTCCCGAATCGTTAATAAATTGATTAACCTTAAATTACAATAAAATCTCTCCAAAGGAAATTCAATGTATATCCCTTGCCAAAAGAAATAATTCTACACTTCTGATTCAGAATTCTAATTAAAATAATCTTTTCAATACTTCAATCCAATCACTATGAAATCTGCTTCACACTTGAAAAATAAACAATTTAACTCGAGAAGTAATCCACCATAGCTTACTAAGGTACAAAGAAAATAAAATTGAATCCTCATAACTGCTCATGTCACAAATAACAACACCAACTACCATATTAAACCCACCACGAAAAGCCTACACAACTCAAGACAAAAGGTTACACCAACAAATACTAGTTTTAGTTACTTTGAAATCTTCTATGAAGTCTTTAGCCAACTCACTTCCACCCAAATTCTAAAAGATACCACCACAAGTTATAAAACTACTCATTCACTCTAAGAAATTTTCTATGTCAACAATAGTCATCCCATAACAATTTCCAAGACTAACAAAATAACGAAAGTATTTCATAACAATTTATTCCCCGACGAGGGGTCTACTGAATAACTTTTTCTAGGGTAATATCACCACAAAACATGATGAAACAAAATTAAAATAAGAAATCATTCTCTATTAGGCAAAACTAAATACATTTTAATTAAGAAAACACTTACCACTTAAGGTCAAATATACTCAAATTGAACTCAAAGGTAATATTAGACCAACATACCAACAACACGAATTCTTACCACACTTATAGGAAAACGAAGGATGAATATAACGGATTCACAACTCTTACACCAAGGATATAAAACAATCTTATAGTAAAAGGACAAGGGATACAAAAATAATCTCTATTTCCATTACATGAACCACAACATCACGACATACACCAAATTTAACCCAAAACACTCTCCTATACCTTCTAACTTCAAAACTTGTTACTCATACATAAAAATAACCGTAAAAAGTAAAATCAAACACTCTCGATGGGTCAAGCATAAATTTCTATGGAAATACTCAAATTACCACCATACTAATTACCCTAAAGCACCTACTTTAGAATTATAATATCCTCACAAAGTAATTTTAAAAATTTCCTCTAAGAACATTGGTTTGCTAACACAACTCCCGAGACATCAATTACATCATATCCCTAAACACTTATTGCACTTGGGTATATCAACAATCAACTCTAAGACAATTAACCCCACCAAACTCAAAAGCATTCAAAAGTTGGCTACATATCCCAAAAATGTCATCTCACAAGTCACTATATATATATATTACTACTAAAAATTCAATCAAAAAGTGCAACCCCAATCAAATTTAAACTCGTTCCAATCTATCTCAAAATTATTTATCCCGTTCACCCTTTTAGGATTTGTGACAAAATTATGAATAAACAAACTCTCTAAGAAGCACATCTCTTACTACATGATATAATTTCTATCATGCTAAGACTACGTTTATTCCCAAACACATACAAAATAATTGGCCTAGGGCCCATCACTAAATTCACAAGTAGTCCATCAAGCAAGTGAAATAATCTAACTATAACTAACTTTGTCTATCCCAAGAAAATTTGGAACTAGTTTTTACGTGTTCTAATGTCAACAATCCAAAGCATATTATCTTAGATTACTTTAATCATTATTAAAGTCACAACCAAACCAAACTATTAGAATAAGGTTAATCTCTAACTTGCTTTACTTCTAAGATTTTTTTTCATCTAGTCCACTTCTACAAACTTGATATAAAATTGAAAAATAATTAACTCCTCATTACAACAAACCAGTCGCTACACAACACAAACTCTACTATTTTAAGGTCACATTTACACCCACAATCATACAAATCAGTTAACCTACGCTTCAATACTAATTCCACAACATCTTGACCAATCATCCCGTCCATTTTACTCTAGCTTACACTTTCTTCCTGGGAAAAAGGTATCCTTCTACATGAGAACATCCCGAGCACCCCAAGTGTCTCTATTACGGCCTCTCCCACTTTATGACATCTTATATAAGAGACCGAATTTAGCTCAAAAGTAAGTACTCCACACTACTTCTAACACGCTGCATATGGATTAAACATAAACCTACACATGTATCTGCATCACATAAGGCAAACCATATAAGCACATAGTCACATAGAGCATATACGAGTTACCCCTCCAAGATATTGACTCGTTCCACAAATATTCAAAAACTTCCAAATAGAAATAGCATTGATCAAGTGCTTTTCTAAAAGGACCTCAAAGAATTTCATAGACGCAAATCACATCTCAAAAGTTTAACTATATACCAACATAGTCACATAAGTATATTATCACATAGCACATAAGACATGCAACATTTCTCACTAGCGAAATGAACCCACTGTTGTAAAAACCACTTCCCACGAGGCTCAAGTATTCAAACCCGGTAGCTCTGATACCAAGTTGTAATGCCCCAAAAATTGGACAGGATAAAACCCACCTAATAGACAAACACAAATATATAGCTAACTATTACATACATCCATTTCCATTAAATTCCAAATGCCAAATATATGCTATTCACATCTCAATGCCCCAGTTCCAATCGCAAGCATACATTTTACAACAAGTATGAAATGGAAGTCGAACACATAATAAGTGCCCTACAGGCTTACAAATTTATCCAAGAACATTCTTGGTTACACAAAATGGAGTTTCAACTCAATGCAAATACAGCCCTAGGCTTACATTCAACAAATAACAATAAAATAAATATAAAGCCTCAGCTTCGAGTCCTCTCAAGTCAATGCCTTGGTGGAGGCATAACACCTGTACCTGAAATAGTTTCCCTTATAGGGTGAGCCACAGCCCAGTAGAGATATACTACACAACATATGAACCATGACAAGACTAAAGAGGAGTATGTTCATGCCATGCTCATGATAAAACAGTTTATCTCTCTTTTTATAAAGCATGCAATGTTGAGATACAACAACAGATATAAAACCATTTCCATTTTAAATCATACTTGTTACATGAATACAGGCTCTGTAAATCTTTAGGTGAGTGTCTACAAGTAGGGCCTAATGGACTACCATTGTCATTTTTACCAGTAAACTGGAAGGCTCGACACCTAACCGCGCAGTTCTACACCCCCTACACAGATTTACCAAGTATTCATCTTTTCGCAAACAGATACATTTCTAATGAAATAAATGTAATGCAATGTGCATTGCAACAAATGAGGTATATGGTTCAATTTATCTAAGTCTCATGCATTTCTACAATAATCATGACTATCCTCTACCGATAGCCCAAAACAGATATTTCTAAACAGATATTTAAACAATTAAATTCCAAAAATTTTGATAAATACAATCTATTCCACATCTCATCAAATATGAACAACTACACTAGTTTTTGTATCACAATCACGTTTGGTAACCTCTCAAGGTCCATTTCTAACCGTGCCGGTTTTATTCCAACCGATACATTAAGCAAAATAATACCGTTAATGCCCAAGAAAACATCATTTTCTTTCCAAACTCATTCTCCAAGCATTATTCAATTATGACATCATATTTTGATCAAAAGCCCCAAAAGTTAAACATAATTCCTTTGTTTTCTTTAAAAACGCTCTTTTGGTCACAAACGGTAAAAATTTCAAAACCAATCGAGTCGAAGTCTGTTTTTGTTCAAATTTAAAACATAACTCTTTCATAACCTTACAAACATATTCCAAGTTCATACTTTCGCAATTTAGGCGTCAACTCTTTATTTTTCTCAAAATTTTCTTTTTAAGCAAATAAATCACAAATTTTTCAAAAATTCTAATTAAATTATATACAACTGTAAACTCCATATAATCAAGTAAAAGTACATAAAGAAGTGTAGGAAAAATTCCTATCTTAAGCCAAGAAGCTTTCAAATTTTTTTGGCAACAGAAATTAAATCTGCTCGGAGCCAAACGATGCATTTTTCGCCCTCTACGTTTTGATCTAAAGCACTATGGGTCAAAAATGACTTATACTAGATCAAACCCATGAAAAACTAACATTTGAAATCTTTTTTTCTCTTTTTCTCTTCACGGCAAGAATCCAAAGTTGAACAAAACAACCTATTTAGTACTTATATATATATATATATTATATAAACAAATATCTAACCAAATATCTAACCATAAATATCTAGCTATATATACACCTATATATATATATCAATCAAAAATACATTTCAACATCTTTAATGACAAAAGTAAATATAATATTTTTTTACCACAAAATATATTTCGCTTAATAGTACACACTATAAATATTCACAACTCTTTTATGGTGGTCAAATAATAATAATAAAACCACAACACTATTACATAGTTACTAACGGGTCACAATTCAATCAATTGGGTCCAAAATGAATGGAGTTTAATAATTTAAAATAAATCCTCAACTGATTTATCTCAAATCATGGTCCAAACACCCAAAACTCAATTTTAAATTCTGCTATAAATTAAACTAAACACTAATCAGTCCGTAAATTTTCATAAAATAAATAATCATCATTAAATTCTAAAATTTTTATCCAACGTGCTAGACTCATATGGGAACAACATTTAAAACTTTCATAATATTTTGAGATCGGGAGCTATTTTTAAAAAATATAAAACCAAGCTGTTTTTGCACAGAATTTACACGGTAATCAAATTCAAAAATTTGCTCAATTAAATTATGCGCTGACTATTTAAAAAAAATTTGGATCATTACAGTCATAACTTATGTTGGTCTACACGTAGAGTTTTCAAAAACATCAATTCAATCAATTCTAATTAAAAATTATTAGGTACTTAAAGTGTATTATATCACATTTTATCCATCAATCACTAAGCATTATGTTTCATACTCCAACACAAAATTGATCTTACTACCTCCACCAATCATATATCTCCTAATAACCACCTGACCATAACCCAATTGCACTACATAATTTCTCATAGTTCAAGTGGCCACTATTGATGTAGCATTTATTTTTATTTTGTTGTTTCAAAACTTTAAAATTTTATAACTTTTATCATACACATTTATTTTTAATAAAAATTATATTTTTAGAGTTTACATGATGACATCTATCAAATAAGACCAATATTGAATATAAAATTTTATAAAAATATAATATAATTTTTTTAAGCTATACGAAACTAATAATTTTTTAATTTGCAAAACTATCTAGTAAAAGTGAGAAAGTTTTCAATTTTTTCCAGTATTAACAAAGAATATAATTAGTTTTTGAAAATTTTCTTAATGTTTTTCAGCGTAGAAAATGAGAATATTATCAATTTTTTTTAATTTTAAACTAATAATATTCTCAATTTCAAAATTAAAAAAAAAATTAAGAAATTTCTTGATTTTGCACAAAAATATTTCATATAATTGTTTTGTCAACGAAGAAAATTTTCAATTTTCAAAACTGTTAACTCAGGCTTAGCATTGACGTTTTGTTTCTATTTATAGTTTCAATCCTCTTCATATTTCTTTGGGCGAATTATACTAATAATTCTTATAATTTGGGATTGTCATTTTGATTTTTGACCTTTCAATTGTAATACATTTCACCATGAATTTTGAATCCCATTCCAAATAATGACAATTAAAGATATTATTGCTCCATTTGAAGAACAAAGTTGTCAATTTCTTGAAATATAAAGGGCGAATTACACTAACTCCCTATAGTTTGGGACTCGTTTCACTTTAGTCCCTGACTTTTTAATTGTAACACACTTGATCCTGAATTTTGAATCTTATTTCAAATAAGGACAATTGAAGATACCATTGATCAATTCAGGGGCAAAGTTGTCAATTTGATAAAATATAAAATAATTTCACAAAAATAAATGTCAAAAAGATATTTTTTAATTTTTAAAGATTATTTCTACTCACTAAAGATAAAATTATGTAAAATTGATAAATCTTTTACACATTTATTTATTTATTTTATCAAATTAATTTTTATTATGTGTTTGGATGATGTTCATGTAATGAGTGATTATTTTTATTTTCATTAAATTAATTTCTCTTTTTTCAAAAATCAAATATGGCGACAACTTTAATATCATTATTAAACCGGAAGATAGGGGATGGACCTCTAAACCGGATGTTGATTGGGAGGAGATAGGGGATGGACTCTACTGATACAGCTCATATGCTTGTCAGTTAATGTGTTGATATAGCTAATATGCTTATCTATGGAAGTGTGGATACGGCTCATATGCTTATCCTTGGAAGTGTTGATATAACCAACATGCTTATCTGTTGAAATGTTGATACAGCTCGTGTGCTTATCTGTTGAGATGTTGATACAACTAGTATGTTTATCTATTGTAAAACGGGAAGTGTCTAGCATGAGTCACTATCCCTTATAAGTGGTTGGCCAGGTTCTGAGCCGTTGATGTAATTTGAGAAAATGATGAGAAATGGAAACTGAAATGAGATATGAACACGGTTGTCATGTAATGGAAATGGAATTATAAATTGATCTATGTGAGTTAAACATTTATCAATTGTTGATGTCTTAGTTATTACTCATATTGTGTTTAGCATATCTCTACTGGGCGTTGGCTCACCCTTTGTGGGACACCATTTTCAGGTACAGGTAGCATGCCACCTCCAAGGACATAGCTTGGATGATGATGAGAGTCGAAGACTCTTTTTGTGTATTTTGTCTGTATTACATGTATATCAAGCCAAGGGCTTCTTTTGTCTTGAGTTAGTGCTCTTCTTCTGTGTAACCAAGTGTTAACTTGGAAAGCTGTAAGCCCGTAGGGCATTTGCTTTTGTTGTTAACATGTAATACTTCTATAAGAATTACTTTGATGAATGAAATTGATTGATTTCTCCTATATCAATGCATATCTAAAGCAATGGGTTTTATGTATTATTTTGAGGGCGTTACAACTTGGTATCAGAGCGTACCGGGTTCGAATACTTTGGGTACGTGGGAAGTGATTAGGATCACAATGGGTTTGTCTCGCTTGAAAGAGACTTAGGTGTAGTGTCGTATACCATGTGTTTAATGGATAACATGCTTATGTGACTATGTAGGTATGGGATTTGATTTCTAGGATGTTGATTGGATCCTTGGGTTTCTGGGAGTCTTGTTGGAAAAGCACTTGATCAATGCTGTTTCTAACCGGAACTCTAGTAATGCCTCGGGACGATCATTATCCGAAAATGAAATTCGTAAGTGCTTATGTGTTTATGTGCTTACGTGGAGTGAATTACAGTTGTCCATGCATTAAGACGTGAGCGTTTAGTTTTGGCACATTTATGAATGTGCTAACGTTCTGTGTTACCTTTATTAGGATGTCAGGACGAGGAAGAGGTGCTAGGCGTAGTAGGCCTGCGAGGCAGGAAGTACCTTTACCGGATGATATTCCGGCAGTGCAGGAGGGAGTTGGCCAGGCCAATGTGGCCGAAACCAGGTCGGAAACTATGGGTGCCTTGGCTAGAGAGATAGCGGGAACTTTGGGTATTCTCGGTGAGCATCGAGTTGCGAGGCGGACCTTCTTTCTTAAAGAGGGAGTTCTTAGGTCTAACGGACGAATTTGTTGGGGACGAAGGAGCCACTTAAGGTGACAGTGGTTGGAGCAGATGGAGAAGACATTCGAGATGCTTGGCATCGAGGATGGGACTCTAAAGGTGACCTTGGCATCCTTCCAACTGAAAGGAGATGCGGGTCAATGGTGGAAGTATGAGAAGGCCCGTGTTGGTAGTGCTTGGGGGCTTTTGTAGAGGCTTTCGAGGAGGTTTTTATCTGCATGCTAGGGAGAAGTTGAGGATCGGTTTAAGCCTTAGCGGCGGGGTTTGTCGATGGCAATTTGAGGCTACTTTTACTAGCTTGTCCAAGTTTGCACTGAACTAGTGGTGTCAGGAACGCCGTTGCTATGACTTTGGCGGAAGTTGAGGCGGGCCTCAAGTTGAGAGTTGGTGGGTCTTAGATCCAGAGTATAGACACACAGTGGATCTGGTGCTCATATGGAAATTATGATGCGAGGAGGATGATGAGAAGCAACGGGGTTCCAAGAGGAGCCAAGAGGGCGAGTGATGGCGAGGAGACGGAGGGGTTTTAACCCTCGGCCTCGAGGTGGTTTGGCTAGATCGACTTTTTCGATCTTGAATCGAGCTCGGGAGAGGTAGTCGGAGGCTTGACTTGTTTTGCATGTGGCAATTTGGGTCACAAGTCTTGATTTGCCCTTGAGGAGGGAAGAGGTCGATGGGCTACTTCCTCTTGACTAGACCTCGGGGCCAAAGCAGGCGAGGGCGGCCTTTGTCTTACTATCGATGTGTGGACACTGGGCACTTGAAGAGGTTTTGCCTGATTGAGTGCCACTTGAGGCGTCTGGTTCTAAGCGAGCAGAGTTATCGGCCAGCTCGATGCATGCGAGCCTCGAGGCCAACAGGAGCTTCGTCCCATCAGTCGCGGCGATCATATGCTCAGGGGTGGCGGTAGATCGAGGGGCCTCTGGTAGCGTGTATGTTGTTACCGCGCAGGACCTAGTACCGGCTCCATCAATAGTGAGAGGTACATTTCTGTTTTGCAATTCGGTTGCTAGTGTATTGATTGATACGGGTGCGTCTCATTCTTTTGTATCTGCTGCATTTGCATCTGTGTTGGAGTTGGAGTTAGCGCTACTAGCATCTCCTATTTGTGTCATGTCACCTGTTGGGGGTGAGTTGATTTTGAAACACGGATGTAGAGGTTGTGATATAGAGGTTGCCGATCATAGGCTTCCGTTTCCTTTTGTAGTTATGCCCATGAAGGGCTTTGATGTTATTTTGGGTATGGACTGGTTATCGTCACACCGGCGATTATTGATTACCGCCCGGTCACTTGTTGTACCGTGGCGGGAGTGTTTCCATTTCTTGGGAGGCCGGGTTGGTAGTGTTGTGCCACGAGGTTTGATCCATGAGGCGAGTGAGCTTAGTGGTTTACTTGCTAGCTTTGAGAGTGGTGAGTGTGATGAGACCCAGGTTGTGCTGCCAAGGGTAGTTTGTGAGTACTCGGACGTCTTTCCCGAGGATCTCGTTAGTTTGCCACCTCACCGGGAGATTGAGTTCTCTATTGATTTAGTGCCCGGCACGGTGCCAATTTCTATGGCACCTTACCATTTTGCTCCAGCAGAGTTGATTGAGTTGAAAGTTCAGCTCCAGGAATTGCTAGATAAGGGCTTTGTTCGCCCTTGTGTTTCACCGTGTGGAGCATCGGCTCTCTTTGCTAAGAAGAAAGGTGGTGCCTTGAGACTTTGTATCGACTACCGGAAGTTGAATCAGGCTACGGTCAAGAATAAGTACCCTATGCCCCGTATAGATGATCTATTTGACCAGTTGAAGGGTTCTCGTTGTTTCTCTAAGATAGATTTGAGATCGGGTTACCACCAGTTGAGGGTCAAGGAAGAGGATATTCCCAATACGGCATTCCGTACGCGGTATGGCCATTATGAGTTTTTGGTGATGCCATTTGGGCTTACCAACGCACCGGCAGTCTTTATGGACTTGATGAACCGGATTTTTTGGGAATTCTTGGATCGTTTTGTAGTCGTTTTCGTGGACGACATCCTGATCTATTCACCTTCAGAGGAGGAACACGAGTCACACTTGAGAGTGGTGCTTGAGTTACTTAGAGCCCATAGGTTGTATGCCAAGTTTGGAAAGTGTGAGTTCTGGCTAGGAGAAGTCAAGTTCTTAGGCCATGTAGTTTCCGGGGAAGGGGTGTCTGTTGATACATCCAAGACTGAGGCAGTGCAAGATTGGGCACAGCCTAAGAGTGTGTTTGAGATCTGCAATTTTCTGGGATTAGCTGGGTATTATCGTTGGTTTGTGAAAGATTTCTCCAAGTTAGCTTCACCGTTAACTAGACTGACTCGGAAGGGAGTCAAATTTGTATGGAGTGAGACTTGTGAAAAGTCGTTCCAGAAATTGAAAGTTAGATTGACCACCGCTCCGGTCTTGCTTATTCTGGAGAGAGGGTTGGGTTATGCTGTCTATTGTGATGCCTCATGAGAGGGTTTGGGTTGTGTGTTGATGCAAGAGGGAAAAGTGGTAGCCTATGGCTCGCGTCAGTTGAAAATTCACGAGAAGAATTACCCTACGCATGACCTAGAGTTAGCAGCGGTGATCTTTGCCTTGAAAATCTGGAGGCACTACCTTTATGGTGAGAGATTCGAGGTGTTCTCGGATCATAAGAGTCTAAAATATCTGTTTACACAGAAAGACTTGAACTTAAGGCAGAGGAGGTGGATGGAGTTCATTGAGGATTACGACTTCGAGTTGCATTATCATCCGGGGAAGGCCAATGTTGTGGCCGATGCCCTTAGCAGAAAATCCATAGGTGATGTAGCTTGTATAGCCATCTGGGAGTGGGAAATGTTGGGGGCACTTGGTGAGTTCGATTTGCATCTGAGCGAATCTGCTGAGGCTGCGGCCTTGTTTTCTGTTGTTGCGCGGCCTACACTTGTGACTCGAGTGTTAGAGGCATAGAGGGGTGATCTTGAGGTAGAGTCCCTCCGAGAGAAGATCTCCAGTGGGAAAGTTGAGAAGGGTTTGACGGTGTATCCCGACTTGAGTGTGAGATACCGAGACCGTTTGTTTGTGCCAAAGTCTTGACGAGAGGAAGTACTCCGAGAGTTTCATCATTCACGCCTTGCGATGCATCCGGGAGGTACAAAGATGTATCAGGATTTGGGTCGCCAGTTTTGGTGGCGGGGTATGAAGAGAGATGTGGCAGTTTTCGTGTCTAAGTGCCTTACTTGTCAGCAAGTGAAGGCCGAGCATCAGAGGCCAGCAGGTTTGTTGCAACCCTTGCCTATTGCCGAGTGGAAGTGGGAGCATGTCACTATGGACTTCGTTGTAGGTCTTCCGAGGACTCAGCGAAGTAGTGATGCAATTTGGGTGGTTGTAGACCGGTTGACTAAGTCGGCACATTTCATTCCTATGCGCGTAAGAGATTCGGTAGATCATCTTGCCGACCTGTATATTCGGGACATAGTAAGGTTACACGGGGTCCCAGTGACGATCGTCTCAGATAGAGATCCTCGTTTTACTGCTAGGTTGTGGCAGAGTTTGCAGAGTGCCTTGTGTACGAAGTTGACCTTTAATCTGACTTATCATCCTCGGTGGCCGAGGCAGTCCGAGCGTACTATCCAAATCCTTGAGGATATGTTTCGGGGTTGTGTCCTTGACTTTAGTGGGACATGGGAGAGGCACTTACCATTGGTGGAGTTTGCCTACAACAATAGCTTTCAGTCTAGCATCGGTATGGCACCGTTTGAGGCCTTGTATGGCCGACCTTGTAGGTCTCCGGTTTGTTGGGCCGAGGTGGGTGACGCACCTCTATTGGGTCCAGAGTTGGTTAGGGAGACGACGGAGAAAGTTGAGCTTATCCGTAGGAGGCTTGTTACAGCCCAGAGTCGTTAGAAATCTTATGTTGACCGTAGGAGGAGGCCTTTGGCATTTGAGGTAGGTGATCATGTTTTCCTGAAGATATCACCTAGGCGAGGTTTAATGAGGTTTGGGAAGAGTGGGAAGTTATCCCCTCGGTTTATTGGTCCCTTTGAGATCCTTGAGAGGATTGGGGAAGTTGCTTACCGTTTGGCTTTACCACCGCAGTTGTTCGGAGTGCATGACGTGTTTCATGTGAGTATGCTTCGAAAGTACGAGCCGGATCCATCCCATGTGTTAGATTGGACCGACTTAGAGGTAGATGAGGATGCCTCGTATGAAGAGAGACCGGTTCGGGTCTTGGATAGGCGAGATCAAGTCTTGCGAGGCAAGACCATTCCTTTAGTGAAAGTCTTGTGGAAACATCACAGAGTGGAGGAAGCCACTTGGGAACGTGAGTTGGAAGTCCGCGAGAAATATCCGGACATGTTTGTCGATGTGTAATCACGTATTGAAATTTTGTAATAATATTGAGCTTTAAGAACATTATATATGTCTTAAATGGTAAAACCTTGTGAATGTTTTGATAAATGAAGGTTTGTTTTAACATTGTATATGTTAAGTATATTGTGGAAATGCAAGCATGATATTAATGTTACATGTGTTATGGAATTGTGGAGAATGAATTGAAATTGGTAGATTTCAAAATAAAGCATGTTAATAATGCAGGTTGTTATGCATAATGTGAAATGCCTCTTGAGAAGAGATGGGATTGACCGGTAGTGGGTCGGAATACCTAATATTATGTGGTAATATTGGTCGAAATGGAGAAAACCTGTTTTCAAAAAAAAAAAAAAATTGTGTTTAATTTCGGGGACGAAATTCTTTAAGGGGGGGAGGTTATAGCGATCCCGGTTTCCCTTTTCTTTATTTGTTGTATCCGGACTTAGGCTCCGTGGAGTTAGTTGTTGTGTATATCTTGTTTACATCCTTTACTCTTTATATATTTAAGTCTTGGGTTGTGTTGGGAAGGTTTGGAGCAGGTTGGTTGAGCTTAAGAACCAAGTCTAGTTGCCCAGGTTTTGACTTGTCCGCTCGAGCAGGGGTTTGGGCGCTCGAGCGGAGAATACACCCATCCAGTATTTTCCTGTGTAAGGGTTGGGCGCCGGCGGGAATGGGCGCTCGGCGGAGTTAATGTGCCGCTCGGCGAAGTTGGGCGCCGGCGAGAACACCTGCTAAAGTCTTGAGTGTGCATCCGACGCTCGAGCGGAAGATTGGCCGCTCGAGCGGGGCGACTGGGTTATAGCTCCGTGTTTTGACATTTTAAATCTCTTTTTCACTTCCTCTTCTCTCTCCTACTTTTCCAAAAACACCATTGTTGAGCTTCTCACTCTAGAACCCTACCTTCTCTCTAGGTATTGATCTAGTAGGAGTGATTTGCTCATCTTTGGCCTTTACAACAAAGTTGTTGATCGTTGAGGGCTACATTTTGATCCGTAAAACTTGTGATTTGGAGCAACTTCGTTTTCGTCATCTTCCCCATTGGGTATCATCTCTTGAGGTAGGGATTCCTACTCACTCTTATGGGTTTTAACATAGATTTCGAGTCTATTGTTTAAATGGTTTGATTTGGGACTTAGGGTTTCAAAAAGCATGAATGAGGGTTTTGTGATTTCGATTCTTAAAGATGTATTTTGAGTGTCAAAATGATGTTCTAGTGGTGGGTTGCTGATTATTGAACCTTGGGGTGAATAATGAGGAATAGGGGAGAAAGCCTTAATTTGTTATATAAGTTAATTGCCATAATTGATTTGGAAAAGTAGTTGTTATCTGGAATTGAGCTGTAAATAATGAAATTGATTCATTATGTTGTGGAATGGTGGAGTTGGATTTATAAATCGTCCATTTTCGAAAACATTGATATTTTATCTGTTGGAGCTCTTATTTCCTGTTTAGAAATAACTGCTTGGGCTACCGGTGGAGGGTAGTTTGATTGTTGTAGACAATGCATGATGATTAGGCAAATTAAAACTAATCGATTGGTTATGTCATAGAGTATGACGGTTGATAGAATACATTAACGTTATGTATTGATTGATTGTGTATATGACTTATATGTGTATACATTGTGTGTGGAAGGAGATAGGGGATGTACTCCACGGTTTAGGGAAAGATAGGGGATGGACCTCTAAACCGGATGTTGATTGGGAGGAGATAGGGGATAGACTCCACCGATACAGCTCATATGCTTGTCAGTTAATGTGTTGATATAACTAATATGCTTATCTATGGAAGTGTGGATACGGCTCATATGCTTATCCTTGGAAGTGTTGATATAACCAACATGCTTATCTGTTGAAATGTGGATACAGCTCGTGTGCTTATCTGTTGAGATATTGATACAACTAGTATGTTTATCTATTGTAAAACGGGAAGTGTCTAGCATGAGTCACTGTTCCTTATAAGTGGTTGGCCAGGTTCTGAGCCGTTGATGTAATTTGAGAAAATGATGAGAAATGGAAACTGAAATGAGATATGAACACGGTTGTCATGTAATGGAAATGGAATTATAAATTGATCTATGTGAGTTAAACATTTATCAATTGCTGATGTCTTAGTTATTACTCATATTGTGTTTAGCATATCTCTACTGGGCGTTGGCTCACCCTTTGTAGGATACCATTTTCAGGTACAGGTAGCATGTCACCTCCAAGGACATAGCTTGGATGATGATGAGAGTCGAAGACTCTTTTTGTGTATTTTGTCTGTATTACATGTATATCAAGCCAAGGGCTTCTTTTGTCTTGAGTTAGTACTCTTCTTCTGTGTAACCAAGTGTTAACTTGGAAAGCTGTAAGCCCGTAGAGCATTTGCTTTTATTGTTAACATGTAATACTTCTGTGAGAATTACTTTGATGAATGAAATTGATTGATTTCTCCTATATCAATGCATATCTAAAGCAATGGGTTTTATGTATTATTTTGAGGGCGTTACAAATCTACTAAATCAAAAAATTCAAAACTAAAAACATTTCATATATTGAATATATCGATTGTACATTAAAAGCCTAACAACCACTCATTACATGATCATCATCCAAATACATGATAAAAATTAATTTGGTAAAAATAAATAAATAAATATATAAAATATTTATCAATTTTACATAATTTTATCTTTGGTGAGTAGAACTAATTTTTAAAAATTCAAAAATATTTTTTTGACATTTATTTTTGTCAAATTAGTTTATCTTTTATCAAATTGATAATTTTGCCCTTGAAATTGAGTAATGATATTTTTAATTGTCCTTATTTGAAACAAGATTCAAAATTCAAGGTCAAATATGTCACAATCGAAAAATCAGGGATCAAAGTGACACAAGTCCCAAACCATAGACACCGTTAGTAGAATTTACCCAAATATAAACTAGCTTGACAAAAATAAATGTTAAAAAATTATTTTTAAATTTCTACTCACCAAAGTTAAAGCTATATAAAAATGATAATTTTTTTTATATTTTTATTTTTTTACCAAATTAATTTTTAGTTTGTGTTTGGATGATGATCATGTAATGGGTGATTGTTTTTATTAATATTTTTTAATGGTTATCATGTACTAGATGATTGTATTTGTTGTTAACAGATATTTTTAGATGGTTATCATTGATGGATGGTTATTAGGCTTTTAATATATGAAATGTTTTTTAGTTTTAAATTTTTTTGATTTAATGTATTAGTTTAATAATGATATCAAAATTATCGCCATATTTGACTTTTGAAAAAATAAAAACTAAGAAATACATATCAAAACAAATTATTTTAAAAAATTATTTCTACCCTCTCAAAAGATAAAATTATATAAACATGATGTGTTTTTAATTTTTTTCACCGATTGAATTTTTAGTTTTTTAGAAAAAATTTCTGAAAACAGATTCTAAAAACTAAGCTAAACAGAACTTTATAACCAAAAAGTTTCAACATTATTCATTAAAAAAAATGCATTATGTTTCAAATAGCATATAAGTTAACCAACACAAAATAACTTGTATGCCGACTTTGCCTTTCAAATAGAGCAACAATGTCTTCGGTTGTCCTTATTTGAAATGATATTCAAAATTCAGAATAAGATGTATCACAATTAAAAGATTAAGAATCAAAGTGATATAAGCCCGGAATTATAGAACTATTAGTGTAATTCGTCATATTTCTTTCTTTCCTATTAATGCTTCGGCTAGTTGGAAAAATTAAACACCAACTTAAATGGTAAATTTTAAGAATGATGTTAGGTAGGGATAACAATGGATAACCTACCATGTGGGTATCCATGGAGACCCAACTCAAATATATTGGCTTTTTCCTTTTTTTTCTTATCCGTTAGGTAGGGTAAGTGATGTTATTTAAATCTCCATTGGGGATGGGGCGAGGATGGGTACCCACTAATTTTCCTATATTTATTTATTTATTTATTTTAGATGCATCAGAAAATAATTTCTCCATATGTTTTCATTAGGAATGATAATGGGGGTTAATGGGGGTGGATATTAATTCCCGTCCCCATTCCTCTGTAATTCTTTTTCCCATTCCCCATAGGTACTACCCTCCCCATCTCCTAATCGGTTTGGATTTTTCCCAACCTAACTTGACCCTTTGTTTTTTTGGTTTAAGATTCAAAACCAAAGCTTTGGGAAGGGAGGGTTTGGACTCTTTTGGTTAAAATAGCCACACGCAAAAAAAAAAAAAAAAAAAGGCTATTTAGATCAAGAAGACAAAATATCACACATCCAACTCATAATCATTACATTTTTTCTCTAAAAAAAAAAACTAAAAAATCCAAAAAAGTCAAAAGTCCTTCCCAAACGAGATTTTTTAGCCTCATGCTAAAATAACCAAAAAGCCAAAAAGCCAACCCACTTCTCAAACGAACAATCTTATTTTATTTTATTTGGCTCAACAACAAAATCAAATGCACATTAATTAACACTTTTACATTGTTCTTGTCAAATTTTATGTATATTTAGAATTTTTAAAATTTATTTAGAAAAATTCTATTCCTACAAAAAAATTCCATCTTCTTTTTAATTTTTTTTTTTAATTTTATGTATTTCCTTCTCCTCTCTATTAATTGATCTTCAATAATCAGAATGTGAGTTGTTACGCTCGTTTCCATCTTCTTCTTTTTTTTTCTTTTAATTTTAATTTTTATTTGCATTTATAGAATGAATTTTCTTGCAATTGTTTTATTAGATTTCTCTCTGATTTGATGGTAACCTTAGATTGAATTTTTCAATTTTCATCTTAATTAGTGATTACCTTAATTGAAATTTTGTACATTTTTGTCTTCAATTTCCATGTTTTGGTTATGATTAATTGCGCGTTTTTGATCAATAGTCACAATCTTGTCGCCGCTAGATTGTCGCCATCGCAAATCGCCGTTGCTGTAGTGAGAGGATAAGAGAGAGTGAAAATTAGAACTCTAAGTAGTGAAAACATATGGAGAAATTATTTTCTGATGTACCTAAAAAAAAAATAGAGAAATTAGTGGGTACCTATCCCCGGCGGAGATTTAAAGAACATCACTTACCCTGCCTGACGAACAAGAAAAAAGGAAAAACCCATGTATTTGGGTTGGGTCTCCATAGATACCTACATGGTAGATTATCCATTATCATCCCTAGTTTTCACTACTCTATTTACAATTAGAGTTTTAATTCTCACTCTCTCTCATCCTCTCACTACAGCAACATCGATTTGTGATGGCGACAATCTAGTGGCGACAAGATTGTAACTATCAATTAAAAACGTGCAATTAATCATAATCAAAACATGAAAATTAAAAACAAAAATGTACAAAATTTCAATTAAGGTGATCACTAGTTAAGATGAAAATTGAAAAATTTAATCTAAGATTACCATCAAATCAGAGAGAAATCCAATAAAACAATTGCAAGAGATATTGAAACAAGAAAATTCATTCTATAAAAGCAAATAAAAACTAAAAAAAGAAAAGAAAAAGAAGATGGAAACTAGAGTAACAACTCATCTTTAGATTATCGAAGACCAATTAATAGAGAGGAGAATGAGATACATAAAATTAAAAATTTTAAAAAAATTTAAAAAGAAGATGGAATTTTTTTAAATAAATTAAAAAAATTCTAAATATACGTAAAATTTGACAAGAATAATGTGACAATGTTAATTATTGTGTATTTGATTTTGTTGTTGAGCCAAATAAAATAAAATAAGATTGAATATATATTTAGTTTTGGTTGTGAATCTTAAAATAAATAAGTAAAAAAGGGTCAAGTTGGGTTAGGGAAAATCCAAACCCATTAGGAGATGTGGAGAGTAATACCCATGGGAAATGGGGAATGGAGAATGGGAAAAAATAATTATAGGGAATGAGAAAAAAATAATTATAGGGAATGGGGATGGAGAATTAATATCCACCCCCATTAGCCCGAGAATTTTTTTTATGCTAATAGGGTACCACGTGGCACTATATTCCACTAATCATAAATGCATATGTCCACTATTGTTCCCCAAACACTCAATATAAATGTAGTGGATCCTAGTGTCAAAGTCAATCACAATAGTAGAAAGTACCACATGGCATGTACTATATCCACATACAAAAATTTCTCCATTAACCCCCATTGCCATCCCTTAGGGAACCCAAATGTTTTATGTGGGTCTCACACTATGTGAGATATTTGGTAAAAATATTGATAAAATATTTGGAATTCCTAACATTTTCCAAATTTTAATTCTGAAAAACCGAGAAAAAAGAAACGGAAGGGCAATCAGAAGTCTATGCCAATATGATCTGTTTGGATTGCCAGAAAATTCAAGAAAAATTCATCAATTAGAGAGTTTCTGAAGTAACTGTAAAACAGAAAAAAAAAAAAAAAGAAAAAAAAAAAGAAAAAAAAAAAGTGGTGGACACATAGGCGACTCCACGTTAAGATGAGAGGGTTCACTTGAAACCACTGTATTTCAAAAAAATTTATTAGATATGTGAATTTCTGTAGTTAAATGTAAATAATGTATTGAATGTACCTTTTGAAGTTTTTTTCCTGGACCTTCTTTTTACCAATTTTTTTTATTTTATTTTATGAACCCTCATACTTTTAGTTTTTATAATGAGAAATTATATATATCACTGATTTTTTTTTTTTTTTTTTTTTTATCACCGTTTTATAGTACCTCATACATAAATATTCATGATTGGTTCATTATTTTAAAGTTATTTATTAAACAATTAATGAGAGCAAATAATATTCTATTATGTAATTTAATGATATACAAGTGTTAAAAAAAACATAATTAATATATATATATAGCTGCCTACTATGTTATAAAATTATTCGGTGACTTGTTATGTGGCACACATGTTTAAATGTTTATTCATATAGTCATCAATTTTGTATTGGTATTTTTAAGAAACAATATGAGAGGCGGCTATTGCTAATTTGTTGCGTTCAATAATTTTATTTTCTTACCACTATCCTTCTCCTCTAGGTTGAGCTTGTCTCAAGGTTATTATTGATAAAATTTCAGAATTTTTTACTTATATTGTAAATTCTTCTTTTACCTATGAAACTTGTGATAATTATACAAATAATTCTTTTAAGAAAAATTGTGCTGATGTGAACAATCAGTCTGGAGATTTAAGGCTACTACTACCCAAAAAAAAAAAAAAAAAAAAAAAACTCTTATCTTATCTATTGTAAAAGTGTGTGTATTCATATTTTTAAAATAATATCAATTTATATTTATGATTTGAGAAGTTTTTTTTTTTTTTTTGGGGGTTGTTTGCGTTGAGAATCTTGGTCCTCTCTTGGGATTTCTTGACGAGGTCGGCCACCATGCGGAAGCATCTACAGTGGTAGTATTGATGGAAGAATAATTTTGTATATTAAAAATTAATAAAATTTAAAAGAATAAAAATTTTATTTAAGATTTAACTAAATATAGATTCGTAAAATGAGATTTGTGTGTAAATGTTCTTTAAAAAAGTTGCTTGTGGACTTTATACGATAAAACTTTTATACTGCGGTTTTTGACCAATTTTTTCATTTCTAAATATCAAATAAATTTGAACCCTCCAACATAAATTGAAGCTTTTTTTTTTTTTTTTTTTTCAACCGAAATCTGTAGTACAACCACCACCATTTGAAGGACTCCCTGCAGGTTTAAAACACAAACACAGTCAATCAAATTTCTCAACTTCAACTTAGGTGCTCAAGTTTAACCATTAAATAATTCTTAGAGAATTAAACACATAAAATAAAATGCAAAAAGGTTGAATACAATTCATGAGCTACAAAGTGATGTTGATGGCGATGATAACAACTTAAAATTAACAAGCAAGCAATGATAATCCATCGAATCATGACTTGATAATTATAAGTGTTAACAAAGTATGACGCAGCGGAATAAAAATATTTAAGGTCATATCTTTCTGAAATATTCTGAACTCTGATGGATCTCGTGGGTAAATCAGTGCTTCCTGAATCTGGTCAATCAACCCAGCGGTGGGGTGATATTACAATGATGAATATCACCCACACAAATCACAGTGCAAATAGCTTATTGATTGTTTATGGGAGAGAGACAGTATATGGGAGAAATTGTATGTGGGAAAAACAGAGATGATACGTTGTATTTCTCTTAATCACCCATAACCCATATATCAGATATATAATCTAATTATCTCCCTTATCCATATAAGTTACTAGAGATAATATCATATATCTATATCATCTATCCATATTAGAATATGATAGATATATATCCAGAGTAGTTATCCAAATAGGTTTGAATTCAAATTCAAAACCCATTTGGATCAAGTTCAAAATGTTAAATGGTCATGCCACATGGATGCCCATTTCTAACATCTCCCACTCGCACATGAGTTGGCATGACACTGCCACATCTCTATCTCAATCTCCTCAAAAAGAACAATCTCATACTAGCCAATGCACCGTGCGACCACTGAGAACACCTGCATGTGGGAGCTCTATACTAGAAACTCAATATGAGTCAGTATAAAGACATCAACCCAAAAAGAACAGAAATAGTGTCTCATGTACCCAGACCAATCTAGCTACATTAGTCCAAAAAAACATCTCTAATCCCTCAAAGAGCATGTTTGACTCTCCTAGGTCCCGCATTATATTCACACCCAATCAGTATCCTTTGAAGAGCGATGTGAGTTGTCGATAGTGAATATAGAGCAGAGATGTAGAACTAGATGATCTTCCCTTCACCGTCATATCATTCAATTTGAAATTGACCGCTTTCCCAGTAATGTCCCTTAAAGCCGAATCATACATGACCGCAGGCAACATACCAAAGTAGCCGAACATCAACTCCTCATCTTATGACATAGTCAAAGGTCACAAAAGGCACAAAGTGAAGTCATTTAAGGAAAAATGACTTTTAGGACTCACACGGTGAAGAAGCAGGGATCCATTCTTTCAGCTCGCTAACGGGTCGATAAGCACATGCAGTATGAATGCATGTTATAGTGGAGTTACTCTTCCAAAGAGTGATGTTAAACTCACACACCATACAGATCTTAATCTAGTCGCTCTTAAGCGCACAAGTCGCTTCCTAGCGTCTAACTCGAATTCTCTATTTGCTCGCCTCTCAGGCATCAAATGAGATCTCGCATCTGGCTATTCATAACAGGCACATCATGGAAAAGTGGGTACTTTCATATCCATGGTCGGTCTCCAATCAAGACCTCATCTTGGCTCCAACCAAGGCGACATAGCTAGTGGATAATTTTAGCTTCTCTATTTGCTCCAAATATAATAAGCTACTAGTCTCATCCTTACTCGCTACCTAGCGCTAAGGGCGATTGCTCGTGTGAGTGAGCCAATCTTGCCTGCTAACATCAATTTAATTATTTTGTGTATGCTAATTCACAAACCATTGCAAAAGGTAGTAAACATAAATGTGTAATAGAAACAAATATGAATACTAATGGCATAAATATCCCCAAAAATATAAGAGTTCAACTGAATACACATAAAAAAATCACCACCTACGTAGTCCTAAGGCCCTAACATGAGTAAGATAAACATCTCTAGCAATAGGCTTAGTCAAAGGGTCCGCAACCATGCGACTCGTAGGGATGTGCTCCAAGATCACTTCTTTCTGCGCCAAAATGTCTCTGATAAAGTTGAACCTCACATCAATGTGTTTGGTTCTGCCGTGGTATTTAGGATCCTTAGCGTAAGCGAGTGCAGCCATGCTGTCACAATGGATAGTCACAGGGTCTGAAGTGTGTGTGACAACATCCAAATGCTGAAGGAATCTCCTCAACCACACGGCTTCCTGAACAGGAGTGTCAATGGGTTTGCAGCTCTGCATCTGGAACCGCTCTAGAATAGTCTTAATGTAAGTCTCTTGAGACAAACCAAGAAGTCTCCTAGAGCGATTCCTAAGGATCTTAACACCGAGCACATAGCTCGCCTCACCCATGTCCTTCATCTCAAATGTAGAGGACAACCACATTTTAGTGGCGACAATCATCTCCTTGTCATTTCCAGCCAATAATATGTCATCTACATATAATGACAATATCAGAAAAGTGTCCTTGGACCGCTTAACGTACACACAGTGATCTTCATCAATCATCGTAAATCCATTAGAAACAATGGCTCGATGAAATCTTAGATTCCACTGTCTGGATGATTGCTTTAAGCCATAAATAGATCGTTGAAGCTTGCAAACTTTGCGCTCCTGACCTACTGCCACAAAGCCTTCTGGTTGATCCATATAGATCTCTTCATCCAATTCTCCATTGAGAAATGCGTTTTAACGTCCATCCGATCTGACTCTAAGTCCAACTGAGCTACTATGGCCAGGATTAGGCGAATAGAGGCAAACCTTACAACTGGTGAAAAAGTTTCCTCATAGTCCACACCCTCTCGTTGGGTGTAACCTTTCGCCACTAGGCGAGCCTTATACCTTTCTATGGAACCATCCGCCTTGCGCTTGACTTTGAGAACCCATTTGTTCCCAATAGGCGCCCTGGCGGCAAATCAACCAAGTCCCAGACATGGTTTTTCTTCATAGACTCTATTTCTTCATCCATTGCAGTACTCCATTCTTTACTAGCAGGGGATGAGAGAGCCTCTTTGAGATTCTTAGGCTCCATCTCATCACTCGGAGCAATCATGAATGCTTCCCCTTCTATCTCAAAACGACGGCGGGTATAGCTCACGTTTGCTTCTACGTAGTTGAGAATCCTGAGAATCCTCATCCATTAGATCTAATCCATGGGCAGGTAGATCGCTCCCACTGTCCCTAGGAGCTTGAGGAATTATTTCCTCATTCTCTACTAGGCTACTAGGTGCGCCTTCAAGTAGATCCTCCATCTCATAGAGTTCTACTTCTCTAGTTACCTCACCTCTGCTAGGGAAATCCTCCTCTAGGAAATCCACATCTCGTGACTCAATTTCAGTCACACTTCCATCCGGATGCTCCCCAACAAACACATAGCCCTTAGAATGCTCTCTATAGCGAATGAAGATACACTTCTTTCCTCTAGGGCCCAACTTCCCAAACTTATGAGAAGCGTTGTGTATGTAAGCTGCCGAACCCCAAGGCCGCAAATTGCCCAAATCAGGCTTTTTGCCAGTCCACATCTCATATGGGATGGAAGGAACTGATTTAGAGGGCACACGGTTAAGGACATAGGCAGCAGTCAACAAAGCATCTCCCTAATAAGAAATTGGAAGATTCGCTTGCGCCATCATTGATCTAACCATGTCAAGCAATGTGCGATTCCTTCTCTCCGCTACACCATTTTGTTGCGGAGTCCTAGGAATTGTCAATTGCCTGATAACTCCTTTTTCCTCACAGAGCACTTTAAATTGCTCAGATAGATACTCACGTCCTCGGTCAGTCCTTAGAGCCTTAATGCTCTTTTCTAATTGATTCTCAACCTCATTAACATATCGTCTAAAGCAATCCAATGCTTCTGACTTGTGAGAAATCAAATAGACATGACCAAAACGCGTGCAATCATCTATAAATGTGATGAAATAAGGGGCTCCATGCCTTGCCCTCACATTCATTGGTCCACATATATCGTAATGAATAAGTTGCAATGGGATAGATGCCCTTATGGCTTTCCCAAATGGTTTCCTTGTTGCCTTTCCAGAAGACAGTGCTCACAAGTAGGCAAAGTGACTCTAGCGAGTGGGCCTAAAAGACCTTCTCTAGCCAATCTAGTCATACTGTCTTGCCCTATGTGGCCTAATCTAGCATGCCATCTCATAGAATCATTATCACAAAAGATGCAATATTAGAAACATAGCCATTGGCATTTTTATTAAGACTAGAATCATCCACATCCAAAACTAAAAAACCATCTGAAAGATAACCAAAACCATAAAAAATAGTTCCCAAATAAATGCTAACACCATTATTCTCAAAACAAAAGCTAAAACCAAGGCTCATCATGCTAATAACTGAAACTAAGTTTCGCCGAATATCCGGAGCATAAAGAACATCATGAAGATACAAGGTGCGCCCTCGTCGCATTTCCAGCTTGAATGTGCCAATGCCAAGCATCTCCACACTGGACTCGTTCCCCATGTAAACTTTTCTGCTCCCAGCAGGTACTCGGCGATACTCAACGAACCCTACTCTGTTCCTCGCGATGTGGTCTGTTGCTCCGGAGTCTTCTTCTGCTCAGGGCAATCCCGAGCGAAGTGTCCTTTGTTACAGTTAAAGCATGTCAACTTAGCCTTTGCCTTCTTACCACCTCTCTTGCCCCTACGCTTGAAATTTCTAGCGCCATTAGGCTTAAGCTCAGCTGCTGCTTGCTTCTTAGGGGCACCTTTTGCTTTTCCATGTTTGAACTGAGAAGTCCTACGTGAGTTTGGCTCAACCACCATAGCAGAACCATCAGACTTAGCCGCCTCAAGGCGCTCAGCCTCTAGCTCCAAATGACGCGATATGTCTTCGAATGTTTTCACACTCTCATTATGCATCATGTTCTGCTTCATCTGCTCCCAAGAATTTGGCAGAGAGCGTATCACAGCTTGTACTTGCTGCTCTTGAGTCAAATTGTGCCCAGCAGCCGCAAGCTCACGTATCATGGCTGACATGACTCTCAAATGCTGCTTCATCGAGTGATGTGCCCTTTTCTGATATGAGTCAAACTTCATAGTCAGCCCACGTAGCTTTGCCAAAGAGGTAATACCAAACTTTTGCTTGAGAGCTTCCCACATCTCAAATGCAATGGGCAATGCTCAAACTCACTAATCAAGTCGCAGTATGCATCTTGCTCAACATAGTAAAGCGCCAGACACCGATCTTTGTTACGCCAAGTCTGAAGGCTTCAAGATCACGACGATGTTGAGTCAGATTGTTGCTCTAGCTCAACCATCACTTGTTCAAGTGTGGTCAACACTTCTTGCTCATTGAGAAGGTATTGGATCTTACTGCGCCATATATCATAATTGTCGCCATCCAATTTCTCCCCATTAGTTAAGTCTGCTACCACTGTCTTAGCAACCATTTCTACATACAGAGTAAACAAATGCTAGGGATATTAATTATAGCAACACAAAACAAAAATATTTTGCGACAAAAAAACTAAATTAAATAATGATAATTTTACACATGTCTCAAGATCGAAAATTTGCTATGCTCGTAATCATCTCTTGCGCCTCTAGTGATAATTATCAAAATTTAATTTAATTCCATGCGCAAAAAACAATCAAACAAACTCCCACTACTTATGGCATATACAAAGCATGATAAAATCCATACAATAGCATCTCATTGTAAATTTACAAACAACTCATGCTATATTTGTTTAACAATGGAATTCAAATAAATAAATAAATAAATAACTAATCATGCTTCTCTAATTACAACATATTACAAATCCAAAAAATATGCTGTATTCAATATTCAGATTATGCCATAATTAAAGTGTACATCATTTTGAAATTTTCTAGAATTTTTTGAAATTTTCTGGAATTTTAAATAACTAATAAACACAAATAAAATTAGAAATAAAAAATCTAGAAACTGATAAACTGAGACAATATTCAGATTATGTCATAATTAAAAATGTACATCATTCTGAAATTTTCTGAAATTTTTTCAAATATTCGAATTTTAAATAACTAATAAACACACATAAAATTAGAAATAAAAATCCAAACCGATAAAGAAAAAATATTCCCAAAGAATAGTAAAACATTTGAAGTCCACAATAAAAATTCAACCCTGAAAATTATTTATGCAATACCGTAATCATTTTAAAGCATAAAAATGAATTATTAACACGTAAAAAATATTTTTATTTTCGTAAAATTTTCAAAATTTTACGTAACATAGAAAAATTTATTCGAGTCTAACAAGACAAACCACGCATAAAACAAATAAGTAATGAATTAATTATGACCATTTAACGCAATACGTAATTAAAAACAGACAGGACAAGCGTCTTAGGCATCTTCTGCTCCAACACGCGGGCGCTCGGCTGGCGCGGCGATGGCGGCAGTGATGCGCCAGCCACAGACGGCGCGCTGAAGGCGCGCCGAGCTGCCCGGCGTCGCGTGGAAGCGCGTGGTAGCGCGTGGTAGCGGGCTTACTGCGTTGGGTGGCGCGTGCACACCACGCGCCGCCTTCCAGGGTGTTTTCTGGTCCGATTTTTGTACTTCCGAACTCCTTTTTTTAAAATAAAACCATTTATGGTATTTAAAAAAGGCATTAATGAACATAAAAAAAATATTTATGCTCTTAATCTAATAAAATAGATTTTTTTTTTCTTTACTAACATTCGTGTATATAATGTATACATATATATATAACAAATATACACATGATTAATGGAAACACGAAAATATCCATTAGAGGCTCTGATACCAATGTTAACAAAGTATGACGCAGCGGAATAAAAATATTTAAGGTCATACCTTTCTGAAATATTCTGAACTCTGATGGATCTCGTGGGTAAATCAGTGCTTCCTGAATCTGGTCAATCAACCCAGCAGTGGGGTGATATTACAATGATGAATATCACCCACACAAATCACAGTGCAAATAGCTTATTGATTGTTTATGGGAGAGAGACAGTATATGGGAGAAACTGTATGTGGGAAAAATAGAGATGATACGTTGTATTTCTCTTAATCACCCATAACCTATATATCATATATATAATCTAATTATCTCTCTTATCCATATAAGTTACTAGAGATAATATCATATATCTATATCATCTATCCATATTAGAATATGATAGATATATATCCAGAGTAGTTATCCAAATAGGTTTGAATTCAAATTCAAAACCCATTTGGATCAGGTTCAAAATGTTAAATGGTCATGCCACATGGGCGCCCATTTCTAACATTAAGATTATGATCTTGTTTAGAATTGATTTTTCTAGTATTTTTTACCTTTTAGAAAAATTTGAAAAAGCTAATGTAGTTAGAGAAATTATAAAAATTAGTTATTTGTTTTTTAGGAAAAAAAAAAAAATCGGTGAAATACCAATAAATCTTAAATAGTAATCTTATGAATTGTTTGGTTTTACTTTTTTTTTTTTTTTTTTTAGACTCAAAGGTCTCATTCTATTTTGAATTACATAAATGATTAAGCATAAATATGCATGTGTTATGTGTTGAGGGATAAATATGGATTTTCTTATAATATTGAAATTACTAAATGTAACCCTTCAAAAAAAAAAAAAAAAATTCCTTAATGTAAATTTCCCAAACATAACATTCTAATGTAATACTCAAAAAATGTAATAATTCAATGTAACATATTAAAAAAAATTTAGTGTATTTTCCTCAAATGTAATGACGTAACATTTCAAAAAAAAAATAAAAATTTATTTAGTGTATTTTTTCTAAACGAATGTAACATTCCTGAAAGACTCCTTATTATTTTTTTCAAATGTAACACTCCAATCAATTTGACACACAAAAACTCCTCATTATACTTTTTCCAAACGTAACATTTTAATATAACACTAGAAAACCACACTAACAGAAATACAGATTTCCATGTTCGACAATCAACACTTCAACCATGAATCTCCCTCAAAAGAATTTTTCACACCTCACATTTCTATTATCATCTCAAAAACGAATCAAAAAATTAAAAAAATAAATCGCAAAAGAGTATTTACTTAAACTCAAATGATATCAAATCAAATAAATACAATTTTTTAAAAGAAAAATGACTAATTGATTCATATGAAAACTCTTAGGAGTAAATTGATCAACATTCTCTCATATAAGATTTACGAATAAATTTTTTGAATATTTTTTTTGTGACCTTTAACTTTTTTCAATGAGGATAAATAATTATTTTAGGTTCTTGACTTTTGGATTTTTTTTAATTAAAAATAACTCCCTTTATTAATTATTTCCTGACGTGGCCTACATTTGTATGTTATTAACTTTCGGCATCAGAGTATTCTTTGAAAGTCAAGTCTTTGGGTTGGAATCGACGGGAATAATTACATTTTAGTGGTGTTTCTAAATTCATAAAAAAATTTAAAATTTCAATTATTAATATTTGTAAAGTAGATTACTGATCTGAAATTATTTAAAAAAATTTAACCTGAATTGAACTTTCTCCACTTATATATATACACATTTTAATTTTATTTTATATAGCATTTCACTATAAGATCAATATCCATTGGCATAAAAAGTAAAAAATTAGATGAAAACATATATAAATAAATATGTTTCTTTGTAATTATATTCAGTTAAAAAATATTACAATTGTAAGGTCTCGTTTGGCAATATCACTTTTTAGTTTAAATGTAAAAAAGTCACTAAAAAAATATAAAAGACAACCATCTATACAAAAAAGTCAAAGATTTCATTTTCTCTCTACTTTTTGCACATCTTTTCGTAAAAAATTAAAATGTCATTTCAAACATACTAGTTTTTTTATATCATATTTAACCAAAAAATCAAAAAGTTACTAAAAAAATCTGTTCCCAAACAAGGTTTAAGATAATCCATCTATTAAAGTGTGGCAAACATCTTGAGTTCTACTTAACACAAATTTTAAGCGATAAGTATATCTCCAATCTACATTGTAGGCAATAGTACTATCTAAGTCTGTGGGATTCATCACATGTTATTTTTTAATAAATTAATTAATTTATGATGTTAGACCTTGTATATAGACAATTCACAAAAAAATATTATATTGATCAGATAGTTATAGTCATATAATTTCAGTGTTTGTCTTTATAAAAATGCTGTCTAGTCACAAAATCATACTAATTATCTATTTTTTTTAAAAGGAATACTACATAATTAAATTATTTAATTACAATTTACAATTATTAAGTTATTTTTTATACAGGCTTATAAACACTCCTCAGGGACCCGGTATTCAGTTTCTCGAGTCAAACTTGCCATCTCCAGTTGGTTGGAATAACGAATGTGCAAATGACATTGAATTCAATAGAAAAATCTTTAATTTTTTAGTGAGGAAAATAGGCACACACTCATTTACATTTCCAAACACGCCCATAATACATGTATAAATGGCACTATAGAGAGGTGAGTTGCGCATATTCTAAACCTCTCTTTAGTTCACAACAAAAACAATGGAGGCTCGTTTGCATACATTTATGGTGGTTGTGTTGGTTTTGGGAGTGTCAATGGTTCTTGCTCCTAAAATTTGTCATGCAAGGCATATAATATGTGAATCAAAGCATGCAGTGAAGATGATAGAGGACTTTAGAGGACGAGAAGACAGAGAAACAACCAGTAGCACTACACCCCCTGCACCTCGTTATGGCCCCTCTAACCATAATCCATAGTCCCCCACCTACAATTTCTTGATCTTCTATATGGGTTTTCAATTTCTTTAATCATAGAGAATTTGATCACATAACTGAATATAAACTCTTTGTATCCAATTTTATGATCGGATTCTGTACTTTTAGAATAACTGTTTTCTTTATTAATGCAAATTCTAAATGAGTTCAGGTTACTCATGTTGTGAAGTAATCTTTCTTCACTACTGGCCCACCTAGGAGTAGGAGCAAGAAGGACAGAAGAGTTATTGTTTTTGTTGTGATTTTCTGTCAATGTAAAATGAAAAAATATTTATTAAAATATTAAATTGAATTTTGTTCTTGGGAGCCGTCTCGTTAAGGCTCAATATTTTTGGGAGGTATACATGCACGGTTGACCTCAATGGTTTTTTGGAAAAACCATGTGTGATGTGATGATTATTTTGGATCATGTGATACATGTATCATTATTGCTTTGGGAGCAAACACTGTTGGCATTGGAACTAGGCAGTAGCCTTGGGTAGGACTACCGACCTAGTTATATTTGGGACAGCAATACTAAGGGTTAGTTTGGTATAGATTATATAATTCATCTTTTTATTCTTTTATTTTTTTCTATTACATCACTTTTCTACTTTTCTGCACATCTTTTCATAAAAAGACAAAAAATATATTTTTTTAGGACACCCCAAACCACCAAATACTGAGAATCAAATGTAAAATCAAATACAAAAATTGTTTCATTAGACGACCGGCTAAACGATCAGAAACACCATGACATCCATGATCCACAAACTTTGACTAGCCGTCCAGTCAGATGACTGGATGTACAATTTCTATATTCAAATTTATGTTCGATTCTTTGTGCACCTAAATTTTGTATTTGGACTTGCACTTTGTTTGATATGTGCAAGAGTTGTAGCAGATGGTTTCAGTAGTTAATAATTTTTGGAATTCAATTTTTTGAAAATTTAAATTTTGTACTTTTTGAGTTTTTTTTTTTATAGTAAATTTTTTAGTATTTAAGTAAATTTTTTACTTTTTAAATGTACTTAAAAAGTAAAATATTTATTAAAAAAATATTTAAAACAATCAATAAATATCCAAGAATACAAAAATGTATTGAATTTTCTTCTCTTTTTTTTTATTTAATAAATTTTTTAAGATTTATTGTCACAAATATTATACTTTTTAATTGTATTCATATTAAATGTATGTAAAAAGAAATTTTTTTTAAAATATTAAAAAAAATATTAAAAACAAAAAAACACAAAAAATAAAAAATATAATTTTTAAAAATTAAATTCAAAAAATTAGAACCAAACAACTCGGCTGTCATTTTGGGGAAGGTCAAAGGGTGTTTTATTGTGCATCTCTTTAACTATTGTATGAGTAATGTTAGAGATCTCAAAATTTCTATCAAAATTTTTACCAAATGTCTCACATAGGTGTGGGATCCACACAATGTGGGTCCCACATTCATGTGAGACATTTGGTAGAACTTTTAATAAAATTTTTGGAGTGTCTAACATTTTTGCAATTTTGTATTGTGTACAAATATGGATTTATGTGTTGACTTGAGAATGAGAGAGGGGGGGGGGGGGTGTGGGAGGGTGAGAGAAAATATTATAGGATATTGGGTGAGTAAGGATTCAATTATCATAACATAGGATTCAGATAGGGGAAAATCGGTCTAAGGTCCCTATCCAACTTTTAGTAATGGATTAGGTCCACAATGTGTTCTTTTGTAGTCTAAGGTCCCTCACCCCATCCCATCTCCATCCACGTTGTCCTGAGCTTGATCACCGCTGGCTCCAAATCCCCAACCCTTGACCAGTTGCTCTCCTTCCTCAACTCCAAATCCTGCGACGCACTCAACTCTCTCTCTTCGCAGCTCGTCTCCCTCATCAACTGTGGAAGTTGGGAAGAGAGTATCATCCATGATTCCAAAAGGTAGCCATGGACCACTCGACGGGAAATTATCGAGGTTGAAGCTCGACTGCTGCTGCGTATCATCAATGAACCCACTGCTGCTGATTCAAAGCTCGACTACTGCTGCTGCTGATTCAAAGCTTGAGTGATATATATATATAGGGAATATAGAGGAGAGAGAGAGAGAGAGAAGCGATGATGGCAACCGGAGCTGCTGGAGGAGGCTGCGAATGTAAAGTTGCGGGAGATTTTGTTGTAGATGAAGATTTGGTGCAACTGAGACGAAGGCAATTCACGACGACGGCTGAGCTTCGCCGATCTGACTTCGTCCCCTTGCTGCCCTGCTAGTATTCCATCATTGCAAGAGCGAGGCGGAAAAGCAATCAAGAGGCTGTAGGTTCTTTTTCTACAAAGGGAAAGGAAAATGCGTGTGAGTCCAATGCCGAGATTGAGAGTTCATCAAAGAGACCCGAGGCTGTAGAAAAACGAGGCGGGTCAATGGAAGATATGCCTTGCGTTTTCACACAAGGAAATGGTGACAAGTCAGTGAAATTTCAGAAAAACAAACATAGAGAAATTTGTTTAATATATATATAGGTTGTTATTGTTGCTTATTCACTCAATGAAATGATATTCTCTCTCTGCTTTGAACAACACATTCTAAAGTCAGAGAAATTCTTGTGAATTGCGAAAACCAGAGAAATTCTCTGAAAATCTAGAGAAAATCTCGACTGGAATCCAGAGAATTTCTCTGGATCAAATTTTCTCTGGAGAGAAATTTGCTGGAACGAATTTTCTCGATTGTCCCCATCATCATACAAGCATTCAGCCTTTGCCCTTCATAATCATTTCCTTCCCAAAATTGTCATCAATCTATTCTTAACATTTTCAACTCAGAGAATTTCTCTGGATCATAATTTCTCTGGGCAGAATTTCTCTGGACCAGAATTTCTCTGGATCGAATTTTCTCTGGACTGAAATTTCTCTGGATTGATGTTGAGGGACCTTAGACATCATGAAAATAGTTGATGTCCTTTATATTATAAAATCATAATATCAGGGACCTTAAGAGAAACACCCCTTCAGATAGTAGTGTGGGTTTTGAGTTTTTTTTACCATCTCATATGTATTTTCTATTTTTTATATAATGAATTTATCTCCCCCATAAATATAGATATTAAGAGCGAATCATATTAAATATTGTGTGCTTTTTATGTATACATATTTTATGGGTATATTTCCATTTTCACACCCGTTCATATTTTTAATGGGGAATTTACTTGTAAGAGTGTTTTCAATAATAAGCAGGCAATAAGTTATGTGAAATTATTAAAGTGAAAATGACAATTTGGTGGAAATCCCATTCTCTTGAGTCAGTATTTCAATCAATGAGTTTGTGTCATATTTTCTTCAAGTTAGAAGATGTATTGGCAATTACACATGAGAGTTTGAAGGCTAATGGATATGGGAGGGATGCCATTAGGGAGACATTGTTAGGCTTTTTTTTTTTTTTTTTTTTTTTTTGAATTAGCAATCTTGTTGGATAAAATTTTATTTAGTCGTATTTTTATTCACTTTATTGTATCTATGAGTTTATGAGAGTTTAGATGTGAATCTAATTCGAGTTGTGCCTGTGTAGAGAGTTTGTATTGACATTCCATTTCTTGACTTGAGCATTCTTATTTGTCACTTTGCCAACTAAGCCCGTGAATCGAGCTGCCCGATTAACTCGCGGGTGTCTAGGGGGCTTTTAAAATTGAATCATAACCACAAATTAATATCTCGGGGGTTTTTTTTAGAATTTTTCAATTAGTATCAAAGCAGGTTACTCAACCTTTGTTTCTCAAAGCTATAAGGAGCAAGATCTTATTTGATTTGTGATATTGGATTCAATTTGTGGGGGAATTCTACGGTGCGACCACCCTTACTTGATGAATCCAATTATTTTTTTTGGAAACTTGGATGAGAGCATTTTTAAAGGTTATTGATGAAAAAGTTTAGCAATCCGTCATGTCCGGGTGGACCGAACCTACAATTACCGTTAATAGAGTGACATTCCCCAAACCAATTGACAAATGAGACCCAACCGATTACTAAAATAGTAGCTGGAATAGTAAAACTATCAAATTCCTTGTTTTGCTCCGTCACACCCGAAGAGTTTAGTCATATTTGTAATTATGAAATCGCAAAAGAGGCATATGATATCTTAGAAACTATCTATGAGGGCACTCCTTCGGTTAAACGCTCAAAACTTCAAAGGCTCACTTCTAATTTTGAAAGCCTTTCCATGAAAAATAGTGAAACCTTTGATGAATTTTATGCGAAGTTGAGTGATATTGTGAATTGCAGCTTTGATTTAGGTGAAAAAAAATATCTGAATCCAAGATTGTGAGAAAAAGTTTGAGATCTTTACCCGATCGATTCCAGCCAAAAGTTACAGCTATTGAGGAGGCTTAAGATATTGACAACCTCAAGTTAGATCATTTGGTTGAAAATCTCCAAACCTATAAGGCTCATATGAATTTTAAAAAGAAACAAAAAGATGATGTTACTTTTAATAATGCTCATAGAGATGAGAAGGAATCCAGTGAAGATTGTGAGTTTGATTCCAAGATTACGGATACTTTTGTAAAATGGTTCAAGAAGTCTTTTTGAAAAATAAAACATAATCTTATGCAATCACCTCACAAATTCAAAGGAAAAGAGAAACTCAAAAATTGATCCTACAATAGAGAAGAAGAAAGGAAAAATACAAGGGAATCCTCAAAGAGTTTGATGCTATGAATGCTAAGATTTTGGCTACGTTACTCAAGAATGCCCTAATTGGTTAAGGAAGAAGAAAGCCATCGCTATCACTTAGGACAATGAGTCAGAATCTGATAAAGATGAAAGTGACAATGAGGTTCAAGGCAAAGAGGGGCATGAACAATTTCTTACTTTCATGCTAGTTTTCGTAGCCAATGGATAAATGGATTATGCTGAAGGGCAAGGTGAGTATGCTCATGGCCATAATGTATCCACCCGTCCTTACTTTGACAGATCTGAATACTTGTACTGGAGTGCTTGTTGGTATTTAATGTAAGCCTATGGAGGATCACAGAAGAAGGGTTCGAGATGCTATATGAACTTGATTTGGTAACCAACTTGAAAAGCTTGAAACCTCATGAGCAATGGAGTGAACTTGAGTTGCAACACTTTGGATACAACTCAAGAGCATTAGAGGTAATTCAAGGTGCTATCTGGAAAGGTGAGTGAACCCATATTTTTCATTGTGAGATGCCCAAAGAAGCATGGTATTTGTTAAAGTCTATCTATGAGGATGCAAGTTCTAATGGTGAATCTCATGGTAACTCCATCCCTCATGCATCGAATGTTGATTCTTCGAGTAAAGATTCATTTATTGGTAAGAGTGAGAATGAAAGCTTTACTTCTAAGTCTTCAAATGGTGGTAGAGAGTCTTCAAGAATGGAAGAAAAAATATATGGTTTAACTCTTCATAAAGTGTGTGAGATGTTGTATAAGCAGAGTTTTACCTTGACAAAGACAAACATCAATTTGTCCACCAGACTCAGGCTAAGTAGAGAGGGCAAAGAGAAAGTAGAGTAAGAGCTCATGGAAGCTCAAGCAGAACTGGTGTTCTTACCAATGAATTGAAGCCCTTGATCACCAAACTTTCCACTTGCGAAATGGAAAGAAATTTATTGCTTCATGCCTATGACGCGTTGAAAGAGAAGAATTGTGCTCTTGAAAGAGAATTTGAGACTTGTTCAAACTTTGGGAAAGAGCTTGAAGCGAACATTATCTCCTTCGAGTTGGAACCTGAAAGTGTCAAAGCTTCAAGTGCACAAAGTGTGGATGCAGCTCCTTATACTCAATACATGGCCAATGACAAAGGATGAGTTGGCATGATCAAACGACATGTCTCATCATCCAAAGCCTCAACTTCTAAGGATGAGAGAACTCTAGATTTCATGGCTAGAGGTAATATCATTTCATCTTCTTCTTTGTCTCATAATTGTGTAGCCAAGGGTAAATTCATTCCTATGTGTCATCATTATAGGCGTAAGGGTCATATTAGACCTCATTGTTTTGAATTGCTTGAGACCACACATGACGCAAGGTTGTGTTTGCCTAGGCCTGGGAATAGGAGGTTGGAAACCAAGTTGATATGGGTTCCCATTGAAGGGGGAGGGAACCACAACATCAATATACCACCCAAGAACTGCAATTCTCACAACAATGTTCATACTAAAGCGGTTTAGTAAGAAAGCTTGAATTGGGTTAATTTGTTTATTTGTTTTTTTTTTTTTTTTTTCATTTTGTTTTGAGTTTTCGTTTGTCTTTTTTATTTTTGGGTCTTTTGTGTGTGTTTGTTCATTTCTTTCTTGCTTTGTTTATCAAAAATTGTATGGTTTTATAAGCTTGAAATTTTTTAGAAGTTCTTGGTGCATATTGGAATTGAGGAGAATTTCCATGACTAGTTAATAAGCGTGTGTTATCTGTGGTTATTACTCATTTGGATTGTGTGTACTTTTATTAGTATGTCTTATTCTACACACCCTCTTGGATTAGCAAATATTGGACTCTTCCATATAAGTGATCAGAGTTCTCTTTTCTTGAGAAATTGACCAGTGCTAACATGTCTTGGGTGATGTTGAGTTTCTTAACCCTTACCATCTTTTTGCACCTCCATGACTTACCCCTCTATGTTTGTTTCGAATGGCATGAGGACAAAGACTACCTCGGATTCACCAACCAGACTTCACTATCTTTTCCATCATTCCCTAGTTTGGTTTCTATACTCAAGAATATGTTGTATTGTTTGAGGGAGAGCATTCGCGTTTATTCAACAAATATCCCTTGATCATTAGAGGTTTGACTTTTCTCAGTCATTCACAGATTCTCTTGTCGAAGGTCCAGCCATCAAATCACCACTAGGATTTGAATCTAGAATTTGTCAAACTCCAAGAGACACACACACACACACACACACACACACACACACTTTTCTTATGAGATCTATACTTTTCATATGTTGCATCACAATTTTTTCATGAGGAATCGTCTAGAGATTGTGCATATTATTTTTCCAACTGTGATTGTGCAATAGAGGCATTCCAGTAGCAAAACGGAGAGCATTATCGGGTGGAAATCCGCATCCAGGCATGAGCCGTCCCTCGATTCTCGGGATTCGTCAAGATGATGTTGTAATTATGCTTGGAGTAGAGGGCTTGTAACTGATTAGTTAGAATAGCTATGTGTTGTACTTATTTAATTAGCTAGAATAATTAGTTAATTTGTTGTTGTAATAATTAGTTAAGTAGCTTAGCTAATTTATTCATTTGGATTTGTAATAGTTGGTTAATTAGGTAATTAATTAGCGAGATTATTCATTCGGACCCTCCTGTGCGAGGGCAAACTTGTAATAATGTTTATATCTTTCAACCCCACGTCTTTCTCCTTTTTATTTACTTATGATGGTTAGTTTAGAACATCACTTTCCTTTTAGCATACTCCATGTTTGTATCCACTTGTCTTGCATGCATCGAAGCTTGGTTCATTATTCTAACAAGCATTGTCGTTTAAATACTTCTTTGAAAAGGTGCTTAAACCGCAAGCTATCAAATTGACTCACATATAATAATTAGTAGCCGAGCCTATTAGTTACATATCACATATATTGCATTAGTCATGTTGCATTAGTTAAGGGCATGCGTGTTTTCTAATTATTTTGCTTGTTTTGGCTCGCCTTGGAGTACTAGGTGAGAATTTTTGCATGAGTGTGATTGTTGCCATGTTTAGCATGCTTGCTATGAGGCTAAGTGCTTAATTGATATATCTGCTTAGATGCCTGTGGATGAAGGCTAATTCCTTGAATTGGAATAATTTGAGTAATGTACATATGCTATCACTTTTTCAAGTGGTACATATTTGAAAAAATTTTCAAAACAAACATGAGATCAAGTGTTTCAATTTTTGCAAGTTAGTCTATACTAGTGTGCGCATCACATAGTAATGTTAGCCTAATAATCGGCATAAGAGCATATAATGTAAACAAGATTCACATCATGATTAGTAGAGACCAATCTTTGATCAGGCGAGCGGAGTGCTCAATTAACGACCTTCCCCTCTCATACCTAAGTTCCCGAGCCGAGACAATCTTGGTGATGACAGACACGTGGCCATTGGCACGAGTCATCAGTTTCCTAAATTTTCCAAAAATATTTAGGTGGCGACTCTGTATCTGGCAAAGCAATCTATTTTTGGCATTTTGATTCAAAATTGATTTTCCAAAAGATTTGTCAGATTTGGACTCTTTGGTGTTTATCTATTTCACATTGCACCTGTGAGATCAGATTTAGAACTACTGGAGTCCGAACTGTAGGGCTAGTCGTATGCAAAAGGAGCACGAAAAGTCCAGCTACAGTTTTCTGGCGACTTTGCTAAGGAAATTAGTGAACTTGACTTGAACTTCATGATGTGAAATTTTATCCACACTTATATGTTCTTTGCATTGCATTTGCATTGGTGCGCCTAAGTCATTGTGTTTGCCATCTGCTATTCTTGGACGGTTTGCCGGAGACTTGTACAAAAGCTTGCCAAAAGGCTGACCTGTCGTGGACTCTCCCATGATGGGTACACAACCCTTGGATCTAGGTTACCGCTATACTGTTTGATCCTCCTTTCACTTCTCAGTGTTAGGTGCGAGAGGTATATTAGGTAGTCTTGCCGAGGTACCCTTTTGACCATTCGACCTAGTTACATATAGTAAAGCTATAGTGACTGATCCAAACTAGGACATGATGCTCACCCTAAATACAGGATTGCATGAAACTATTTTGTTTGAAGTAGTGAAACCTAGTTCATGACAAAACTAGGACGGGGTAACCCTACCCTCTCATTGGGGTTTTTTAGCTCTCTCTTAACTGGTATGTGCTTTACAGTGAAACTGTACAGGAATGTGCATATCAGTTACAAATTTGGTATCTGTTTTGGGGGCAGAATTCAGTGTGGAGTACAGTCCTACAGCTTTGATCATGTCTGTGTTGATAACATCTTAGCTGAGGTGCTGTGCGGTTTCTGATTACTACTTTCTTTTGCTTTATTTCTTTTGCTAGGTAGTTTAAAACCATAGCTTCAGAAAGTTCGGATATCCCCCAAGTACTCTGAACCTGAGTTAGAATACTTTGTAAAGCTGGGGATCTTGTTCGAGGACAACCCGTGTTTACCTCACTTCCACCGGTTACAAGACAGAAGAGAATCAAGTAGAATTCACCAATTCAGTTTTTACAACAGTCACCCCTCGGCTCACCTATGTCCAGCCCGGTTCAAGAATAGTCATCTACTTCTAGCCCAACACGAGATCAATTACCTATTCCAATGACACAGTATCCTCTAGTCAATATGGAAGAATTGATACATCATCTACAGTATACAATTGAGACTCTATAGCAAGATGTCGCCCGCCAGGCCGAGTTCATGGCCCGTCAAGCTGAGGTTATAACCAGGTTACAACAACAGTAACCCCAGTCGGCTGCGGACTCTATATCCTATGCGCCTACCACGGGTATCCCAACACTCGAAGCCACCACTCATACTGCCAATGTCTAAGAAAACTTGGGCAATCCAACAGAGCCCATCCCAACACAAGCCTCCAAAACCCTTGTTTATCAGACCGAGGCTCCATTCGAGTTTGAGGTTGACCCAACTATACTCAAGGTCAAAAAACTAGAAAAGTTATTCTAGAGGGCACGAGGGGTTAACTCCATCTCGGACATAGAGGACGGGTATACTGATTCTGTAGTTACATTGCCAGATCGGTTTAAAATGCCGCACATTGATCGATTCGACGGCTCTAAAAATCCAATGGTCCACTTGCGTCTATTTTTAGATATTTTGCGGCCAATGGATTTAACTAGATTATGAAAGCTGTCTCTTTTTGGTCGCACCATGTTGGGTATAGTGGCCATTTGGTATACTAGGTTGGAAGACTCCATTAAACACAATTGAGAGGAAATGGCTGAGGCCTTCATTGCACAGTATTCGTACAATACTCAAGTCAAGGCCACAACTCGTGATCTTGAGGCAACACGTAAAGAGTCGAAGGAGGGTTTCTCTGAATTTGTGACAAGATGGAGAGCTAAAGCCTCGATGATGACTACGAGGCCTTTTGAGAAGGATCAGATCAGGATGGTTGTCCGGAATCTGCATGGCAAGCTATTGCAAAAGATGATTGTCGTACCTCTATTCACATTTACAGAACTCCATGAAATGGAAGTGCAAATTGAAGATGCCATGAAACAGGGGCTTATTACAGATGAGAAGGAGCCGGCAAAAAGGCCGTTTGTTCACAGTTCCAATGCTGCTAGTGGTGGCACAGTTGCAAGGCCGTCAGATATAAGCGTTGTCACCATAACCAAGATTGCTGACCCCTTTGCTAACACAAGCTCACAAACGCCGTCTAACCCTATCTGACCCTAGAGGACTTTTAATCAACTTTACATGACTCTGTCTCAAGCCATGAAGGTGCTAGTCAACAAAAGGCACCTCAAACCCTTAGAACCCTATCCACTTCCTAACCCTCTCCCATCCAAACACAACCCCGCAAAATATATGCATTTCACCAACAGCATGGTGTAGACACTCCATTTTTTACTGCCCTTAAGACTCGGGGGCCATAGGTTGATTGCTCGAGGATGACGGCTATGTTGTGTAATCGCTTAGTTTCTTCAGCAAGAAGAGCTCCAAATCCCAACCTTACACCCCTTTTTGGACCAAAAATTTTTTGATCAAAATAATTTTAGACCTTAAAACCCTCTCTTTCAAAATATTTTTGCCAAATATTTCTACGATGTTCCGAGGCTCGCATTTCGTTAAATGTTGCAGTTTTCGGTAAACCGAGCAAGGACAAAATGGAAATAAATGAAAGAGAGGTGAACTCTTTGAAAAATCTTTCAAAACACGTTATTTAGAGGTTTAGAGTTGAAGAAAATAAGAGTGAAGGGAAGAAACCTAGTTGGGGAAGAGGTTGGGATGAACCGTTAAAAGAGAGAGCCAGGCAGCCTCATTAAATCAGGCCTATCCTTTTGCATGCTTGGACTTTAGTTATGAGGCCACCACCATTGGAAAGTGGACTTCCGGGGCTTCATTTTACACTCAAGAATCTCCTGAAGCCAACTCTAGATGAGGGAGATGTGGCTATTTGAAGTTAGGCATCAATCCGGTTAGGACCAAAACTGAGCAACCTTCACTAAAATAGGAATATCTCTTTGCACACTTAGCATTTAGATGTGAGACTGCCACCATTGGAAAGAAGACTTCCGGGGGTTCAATTTAAACTTAAGAATGACCTGCAAAGGAGTCCGGATGAAGGCGATATGCCCATTTGAAGTCGGGCCCAAAAAGCAGATTTTCTGGCCAGGCATTGAATAAGGTTTGCCGATCATGTGCCAGCCAGAGGTGAAGTTTTCCGGCCAGAAATGAGGTTTTCCGGCCATGGATGAAGCTTTGCCAGCCATTGGTGTCAAAAGTCAGTTTTTGTGCAGATATTTTCCTCCAGCTGTTTTAACACTACTCCAGCTGTCCTATATGGATATTTTTGACCTGAAGCCATATATTTCTATATATAGAGGACCTTCTCTATTGTTTTCAAGGTTGGAAAAATTTTGGAAGTCTCTCTCTCTCTCTTGAACTTTTGTGCATGCAAGTGTAGATACACTTCAAGTTTGCCTATCAACCCTTAATCAAAGTTTCTTATCTTTGGGTTGAGGTTACTTGGGACCCTCTTTGAGCTCCAGGAGGTGGTCTTGGCTTGATTTATTGCCTCAATTGTGTCTTGGTTTCAAGAGGTATAGCACTCTCCTTTCAAGCTTGTTTTGCACAATTGTTTTCCTATCTCTTTCCACTAATTTTTTTTTTTTGGGGGGACTGTTTTTGGCCTATCTTTGGACTGTAACAAACTCTATTTTTGTGGCCCAAAAGTGGTGGTTTGAGGCCATTTTCAGTTAAGGGGTGGTTCACCCTTATTGCTTCTTTGCTTGTAAAGCTTTTGTGCCTTTGTTCACCACTTTCAAACCAAAATTTTTTGGGCCTTTTAACCACTAAATTTTAGAAGTTTTTCAGTGGAAAAAATCATGTTTTGAAGTCCAAAATTGGAGGGCTTAGCCTCCCCTTCTTGTGTCTTATTTGCATGCCTAGTTAGCCTTACATGTTAGCATGTTTTTCTAGCTTAACTTAGCTTAAGTCCAGCATGTTATAGGCTTTGTTTTGACCTATTTTAGCTCTATTTTGGGTTAGTTAAGTCATTTGAGTCTTGTTTTGCATGGTTGTAGTGTTAATTCCTTCACTAGCTTAGTGTTTTAAGGCTTTAACTATTATTGGTTTGAGTTGGTTGCATGTTTTAGTGCTTTTAGTACTCATTTTCAGCACCTAATCATATCTGCAACCTCCCCCCTTTCTTGGTTTTATTTTTTTTTTTGAAAGTGGTTTAAACCATTTGCTTGTTTAAAACATGAAATTGAGATGTTTGTGCTTAATGGTTTAATCCCTTTTGGGGTTCATTACCAATGGCATCAGGTCTCTTTCATGCCTAAAACAACCTTTGGTTTGAGCTTTCTTTCCATTTAGAGGACACTCACCAATGGACCAATGGATTAAGGAATGATTTGGTAGTTAAAATGAGTAAACAAAATTGGCAAGTAAAAGAAGCAAGATAAGCATTCTTTGTGTTGCATTGCATGTGTTCAAATTGGACGTTAATTTCAACGCAAGGCAAATGGGGCATTTCATACTCAAAAGTGATGAAATGTGCCATTTTCCTAGGTCTCCATTGCCCTTGATCATGCATGATAGGGTGGTGGTCATTCGAGTCATATTTGTGCATTTATCAAAATTGTACAACTTGATCTTTGGCCATCATGCAATGAAATTGCTTGATTGGTGGTTTTGATCCAAGTGTGTCACTCATTTGACATTTTGAAATGATAAGGAGGGATACAGTGCGGACAATCCTTGGAAAAAACCCCCTTTTTGCCCTATTTGTGCTCTGTTGCAGCATGGTGATCCAATGCATCAGTGGCCGGCAATGCACCACCACTGGCTGGCAGTGTATCATTTCTGGCCGGCGGTATACCTTTTTGGCCGGCAAAGGGCCGACAACATCCCTACATGGTTGGTAGGCCACTAATGTAAATCTCAAAGAAGATTTGGTAGGGTGGAGTAGAATGGTTCTGAAGTATGTTCAAACCCTACAAACAGAGGCCTTCGAGAGCAAAATAGTGGTCTTCCCGAGCGAGAACCGAGCATATACATTTTCCACTTCCTGAGGCGGAGCAGTGGCAGCATAGTTTAATGCCTTGCATGATTAGTTCGTGTGCATTTGTCATTTAATTAATTAGTTTACTAGTTAGTTAAAGTGTTGTAATAATTAGTAATTAGTTTGCTAGTTATTCATTTGATTTTTAATAATTAGTCTAATTAGCTTAATTAGATTACCTTAGCTTAGATTAGTTTAGCTTTTATTCATTCGGATCCTCCTTCGCGAGGGCGTAATGTTGTAATAAGTCTGTGTGCGTGTGTGTATGTCTTCCAACCCCATATCTTTCTCCCTTTTATTTAATCGCTTTTAATGGTTAGATTAGGGACATATTTCAATTAGCATATCGCATGCTTGCATCCATTCATTTGTCTTGCATGCATTGAGGCTCGGCACATCATTCAAACTGCATTGCTATTTCAATAATTCGTTGAATACGTGTTTAATCGCATGTTGTTCAAATTCCTCCATATGCCATATTAGTAGTTGAGCCTATTAATTGCATATTGCATGTGTTGCATTAGGCATCTTGCATAGTTAGGATCATGCATATCTTTCTAACTAGTTTTTGTTTTGGCTTGAAGTACTCGGTAAGTCTTTATGCTTTAGCATACTTGCATAAGTGTGATTGCCATGAGACTATGTGCTTAAATGCTAAACTGCATGAATCTTGTTGTTTGAATTGGAACGATTCAACAAATGTGAGTTTTAAGCCCACTTTATTAAATCGTAAATCATGTTTTAAGCCCACTATGTTTGGTGGCAAATCCGCAAACTTTTAAGCCCACTTGAGGTGGCAAATTCAAACCATTTTCGCAAACAAACATGAAATTGAGTTGTTCCAATTGTTGCAAACTAGTATGTACTTGCTTGTGCGCATCGCATAGTAAAATTAGCTAATAACCAAAACAAGAATACACAATGTTTATAAAAAAATCATATCATGATTAGTAGAGGCCGATCTTTGATCGGGTGAGCACGGGTGCTCAATTCATGACCTTCTCCTCTCGTACCTAAGTTCCCGAGCCGAGGCAACTTTGGTGCTGACTGACACGTGGCCTTTGACATGAGTCAGGGTTTCCTAAATTTCTCCAAAAAATAAAATATGTAGGTGACGACTCTGTATCTAGCAAAGCAGTCCAATTTTGGCACTTTTGACTTAAAATCAAAATTTCCAAAATGATTTGGACTCCTTGGTGATTATCAGTTTCACATTGCACCTTGTGAGACTAGATTAAAAAACGTGGGAGTCCGAACTGTGAGGCCTTCATTTCAAACCTTCCGAAAGGGGGGCACAAAAAAAGGCGAGCCCACACATGGTCATGACACTGACTAGTGCTTTCAACTGCGTCATGAGATTCAAGATCTCATTGACAACAAGGTGATCGCTCTACCTCAGAAACCAAACATAACCGCAAATCCACTCCCAGCCCATAATCAAGTCCCCCTACCTCGAAATCTCAACTTGATCCATACACTAGCCACCTCTTATGACCCCAACGTATATATTACTCCCTCCTACCTACCAAAATCGACGTTGCTCATTCCGGTAAGTGTAGATCTGTGCATGATGGACACGTCCAATCTTCAACCCAAGCCTGTGGTGATGAGACTTATAGTGGAAGGGGAGTTGACCTTGGAGGAAGGTACTAGTTCGTTGCCAGAGTGTGTTGAGAACTTACCTGATAGGGTTATGGACTTGCCTTTTTCCGCGCCCCGCCTTTCGGAAAGGGTTTGAAAAGAAGGCCTCACAATTCGGACTCCCACGGTTTTGAATCTAGTCTCACAAATGCAATGTGAAACTGATAAACACCAAAGAGTCCAAATCCGGCAAATCTTTTTGAAAAATTGATTTTAAATCAACTAATGCCAAAATTGGACTGGTTTGCCAAATACAGTGTCGCCACCTAAATATTTTGTTTTTGGGAAAATTTAGGAAACCCTGACTCATGCCAAAGGCCACGTGTCCGTCATCACCAAAGTTGCCTCGGCTCGGGAACTTAGGTACGAGAGGGGAAGGTCTTGAAATGAGCGCCCCCACTCGCCCGATCAAAGATCGGTCTCTACTAATTATGATATGTTCTTTTATAAACCTCGTGTGTTCTTATTCCGGTTATTAATCTAACTTTACTATGTGACGCACATAAGCAAGTATAGACTAGTTTGTAAGACTTGGAACAATTCAACTTATGTTTGTTTGCGAAAATGGTTTGAATCTGCTACCCTCAAGTGGGCTTAAAAAGTACGGATTTGCCACAAAACACAATGGGTTTAAAACATGATTTTGCCACAACAAAGTGGGCTTAAAACTTACATTTGTTGAATCATTCCAATTCAAAGAACAAAGCCTTCATCCACAAGCATTCATGCAGTTTAGCAAGTAAGCACATAGCCTCATGGCAAGTATACGAAACATGGAAATATAGCAATCACACTCATGCAAGTATGCTAAAGCATAAAACTTACCGAGTACTCCAAGCCAAAACAGAAACTAGTTAGAAAAATGCATGATCCTAACTATACAAGATGTTTAATGCAACACATGCAATAATGCGATTAATAGGCTCGGCTACTAATATGGCATATGGATCGATTTGAACAACATGAAATAAACACGTATTCAAAGAAGTATTGAAATTATAATGCAGTTTGAATGATGCGCCGAGCCTCGGTGCATGCAAGACGAATGAATGGATGCAATCATGCAAGCATAAGGTATGCTAATCAAAACATGCCCCTAATTTAACCATTAAAAGCGATTAAATAAAAGGGAGAAAGACGTGGGTTGGAAGACATACACACACGTAGGCACACTTATTACAACATTACACCCTTGCGAAGGAGGATCTGAATGAACTAGCTAGCTAGCTACGCTACTTAAGCTAACTATTATAACATGAAACTAATTAACTATTCTAGTTAACTAATTATTACAAACCAAAATTGAATAACTAGCTATGCTAAGCTAATTAAAGCAATTAAAGCAATTAACTATCTAAGCTAATTAAATAATTACAACACTTGTATTAACTAGCTATTCTAAGCTAACTAAAACAATTAAATGGCCTCGAGGGTGAGGGACACATGCATGCTTGGTTGGTTTCCTCCCGAGAATCCACCGCCTTGCCACTGCAACCTCTGTTTGCACACATTTTGACCACTGAAAATTGTGCCAACTCCCAGAACACTTCTGATTCCCTTCAGGAGCACACAGAGCAACCTTCTTCATTGATGGCCGGTCGGTGACTCATGGTGGCCGTCGGCTACCATTAGTGGTCGGTCGGCTACTGCTGGTGGCCGTCGACCACTGCTGGTGGCCAGTCGGCCACCCTTTCCTTGAACTTCTTCTTTTGCTGCAACAGAGAGCAAACAGAGGCAAAGTAGTGTATTCCCAAGATTTGTGTGTACTGTTACTCTCCTTATCATTACACAAGTTCAAATGAGTGTAACTCTTGGCCCTCAAACCATCAACCAAGCATTTCCATGCATGATGGCTAAGGAACCAAGCTTGTACAAGCTTAATGAGTGCAAAACAAGACTCAATAAAACCACCACCCTATCATGCATGATCAAGGGTAATGGTGACCAAGAAAAGTGGCGCATTTAATCACTTTGAATATGAAACATCCCATTTTCCTCATGTTCGAATTAATGACCAATCCGAACACCAGCAATGCAACACGAAGATGCTTAATCTTACCTCTTTTACTTGTTGATTTTATTTACTCATTTTAGTTTACCAATCCATTCTTTAGTTGATTAGTCCAAAAGTGAGTGTCCTCTAATGGAAAGAGGGCTTAAACAACAAGTGCCTTGAGCATGAGAGAGCCCTCATGCCGTTAATAATGAACTCCTGAAGGAATTAAACCATTAAGCATGAATGTCTCAACTTCACACTCAAGCCAACAAGGGGTTCAAAGCCACTTTCAAAATGAATGAAAGAGTGAAACAAAGGAGCATGTGATAGAGCTTATGATGCTGAAATGGAATGCAAAATAACACTACAACATGCTTTCGATTCAAAAGAATGATGATCAAAGTATTAAAACAACAAACTAGTGAAGGAAATTGCACTACAACCACACAATACAAGCCTCAAAGGACCAAACTAGCTCAACACAGAGTTAAAACAAGTCAAAACAATAGCAAAAACATGCTGAGATTAAGGTACAAAATGCTAGAAAAATATGCTTACATGTTAGGCTATCTAGGCATGCAACTAAGACACAAGGGGAGGAGGCTAACCCCTCCAATTTTGGACTTCAAAAGAAGGTTTTTACCACTGAAATAACTCTGAATTTCAGTGGTTAAAAGGCCCAAAAAGTTTGATTTGAATATGCCAAAAGAGGGTGCAAAAGTTTACACAATTAAGCAACAAGAAGGGTGGATCACCCATTAACACAAAATAGCCTCAAACCATCATGTTAAGCCTAAAAAAAAAAGAAGAGTTTTTTGTAGTTGAAAACCAGCTCAAAACAATACAAAAGATGGCAAAACGAATAGTCAAAGCAAGTGAACTACCTCTTGAAGCTTAAGCACAAAACAACCCCTAATTCCAGCTCAAACCTCCTTCAAGAGCTCAAACTAAACTCCAAAGAACCTCAGCTCAAAGGGGAGAGTGTTTAGTTAAGGGTTGATGTGCAAAGGTGTAGAGAAACTAGTTTTTAAGGCACAAAATAAGAAGAGAGAGAGAGAATTCTAGAGAGAGAGAATTCCAGAGAGAGAGAATTATGTTCTAAAATGTCTAACCCCTCCAAATGAAGGAGAGCACCCCCTATATATAGAAAACCATGGTTTAGGCTTGAATTCAACCTACCATACACATGTATGAAGATGCACTTCAGTGAGCAACAACTAGCACAACTGGCAAACAAATATCTAAAAAAGGAGACAAATGACCGTCGGCCACTATTAGTAGTCGTCAGCCACCATTAGTAGCCGACCGGCCACCATTAGTGGCCGTTAGCCACCACTAGTGGCCGACAAGATCTAGGGCTGGCCAACAGGCCACCCTCCCTCAAGGCAAGAGACAACAAGCTCTTGGCCTAAAAACAAGCACAAAACAAATAGGTTTAGAGGCTCAAAGACAAGGCATTTCGCTAAGGACTTCGGGCGCTCAAAACGAACACAAACAAGCACAATCATCGAGTGCACAAATGATGACATCCAAGTCGTAAGGACGGTCAAAAATGGGGTGTCTACAATTGCCCCTCTTTGACAGAACTCGGAAGTCATAAAATGACAGGAGTAAATGCCAAAGCCTAGAGACGACCTGTTTTTGACAAGGACGAAGACTTGGACAAACAAACAAGCACAACAAAGAATGGTTGCACCCGCAGGCTACCTACGTATCTCTTTGTAAGGAATCAAGTCAGCGTAGTTCTGGGGCACGATGCAAATGATATGCACGTTGCAACAACATAACTTATGATTATGCAATGAGGATGTAACGAAACATCTAAATGCAAGCTTTATGCAAGGAAATGCTACAACAATCTCATTACTCATGAAGAAGTGAATAAACACGAACAAAGCACCTTTCATGCAGAAAGAATGTAGGAAAATTATGCAAGCTTAACTACGCATCATGTAGGAAAGGCAAAGAATAACACAATCCATCGGGTGTACCCGAGGTGTCAAACAAGATCCTAACGCGTTGCACGCAGAAGGAGAGAAGGGATGGTGTGAACATAGGGACACACCCGAATGCTCCTAACCGGAGCGGTGATAAATATCGGAACACGTCCCGATATTTGTAACCAAAACAAAGAGTGGAGTAAGCGTCGGAACTCGTCCGAATACATTTAACCAAATCGTCCTAACGCGTTGCACACGAGAGGATAAGAGAGTGGCATAAACATCGGGAGCACCCGAATGTTTCTCGTCGAAAGCATCCTAACGCGTCGCGCACAAAAAGAGAAAGAGGGTAGTGAGAGCACCATGCGCACATGAATGGCTTTAACCAAAGGCGTCCTAACGCGTCGCATGTGAGAGGAGAAAGAGGTAACGAGAACATCGAGATGCACCCAAATGTCTCTAAACTAAAGTGTCCCAACACGTCGCACGCGAGGGGAGAAAGAGGGTGGTGTAAACACTGAGTGCACCAGAATGCTTCTAACCAAAAGGGAGTGGTGTGGTATAAGCAGCGGAACGTATCCAAATGCTTCTAACCGAAACAAGGCGGATCAAAGGACATGAGTGGTCTCACCTGGAACTCCTCTAAATGAACCGTACATACAATATCGTACCTGTATAAGAAAGAAACTTAACAGGCATAACACAATAAGAGTGCATGTTCTACGCAAGATTAGCAAAGCATGTTCTATGCAGTAAAAACAAAAGCATGTTCTATGCAAGAGACGGAGAAATGCATATTCTATGCAATAGGATAGGATGCATGCAATAACCAATTGCGAAAATGCATGTTCAATGCAAGATTAACAACATGCTCGACGCAAAATGCCGAATAAAGAAATGCACGTTCTATGCAATGATAGAAAGCGTGTCTAATAAAACCGACTCAATTGCAACTTCTGATTTACCTCTCGGAGGAGTTACAATATATTTCAAAAGAATACACCTCATTCATGCCGACTAGTGATGGGTCATGCATCGAAGACATGGTTTGAAACTTCTGCAGAGACACTTTAAGCTGAAAAATGAACTTTCCTTGCACTTTCTCGAGAACCAAGGACATAAAACAGCATAAAAACACACAGGGAGAACACTGGAAGCTTTTCGGCCACCCTAAAGAAGTGTCGGCCACCTGTCGGCCACTAGTGAATTCTGTCGACCACAAATGGTGGCCGTCGGCCACCAATAGTGGCCGGTCGGCCACCTATGGCAATTTGGGCCATTTTGGTCTTTTCGCATATAGATCTTTAAGTACACATCTCCAAGCCTCATTTCCTCACACCTCCATTGCCAAAATTGCTTCCTCTTCCTCTCTAGACACTTTTCCCCTCTAGATCCGAGCTTTATACGCGTTTTCCAACGCCCCACGCGAAGTTGATTTGCTAAAACCTCTTGATTTCCTCCATTTTGAACCAATTGGAATCTATTTTCGGTGCTTTTTTCTCCATTTTCGCCACTTGAGGTTTGTTTCCCTCAAGTTTCTCTTAGGTTTGGTGCCTTTTCCCAGGCTTTGAATTTTTCTCCCATTTTTTCTCTCCGAGAGTTGACTTTTGGCATTTTCCACCCATTTTGCTCATTTTCACCTACTTTCTCACATTCTTTCCAGATGGCAGACGACATTCCCCACAACAGAGGTTCTCTAGGGATAGAGGGAGATCCCAAACATAAACCATTACCACCCAGGGTCCGACCCTTCGACCCGAAGACATACCACCCCGAGGTGCATGTACTATCGCCTGATAGAGTTCGTCATTTCAGCGGATTTGCACGAGGCGTACCAGAGGATCTCTTGCTACGAGAGTCGGAGTCTCACTTATCCTATGACGCCTTCGAGGTACACACTGTTTTCTTACATTTTCCACCATGTACTTTGCGTTTCCTGCATAACTCACACTGTCTTTCATTCGCCCATTCCAAACACATTCGTGCACTGTATGTCTTACACTGCCTCTCATCTGCTCATTCCAAACATATTCATGCAATGCATTTCTTACACTTCCTTTCATCTGCTCATTCTGAACACAGGTGGACTCTCGTTTCACCCAAGGATATGGGACCACATCTGCGAGGGAATGGTACATGGACCTCCCCATTGGTGTCCGCCAGATCATCGACGAGGCCGGGTTTGGCTTATTCTGTATGGGGTTGTCGCGTCTCATGGCGAGCAGATCCCTACTTGGCACGCTGGTAGAGAGGTGGTGGGACACCACCAACTCCTTCCACTTTTCTACCGCAGGAGACATGACGATGACCCCGTACGACTTTGCTATGCTCACCAGCATCGAGATAGGAGGCCGGCCGATCCCATATGATACTGACATGGTCGAGTGGGAGGCTACCTGGATCTATTGTCTGGGGGGCATGTCCACCTTCTTTCCGATCAGGGACAGTTCACTACAGCTAGTTTGCAGACCATTTCAGAGGGACACAGCCAGAGACCCTAGAGGAGATCAAGCAGTATGCCCGAGGCTTCTTGATGTTCCTCTTTGGCACCACCTTATTCGCCAGTGGGGCGAACACTCTCGGGCTATATCTTTTGAGTGCCTTGGTGGACTTGTCTCAGGTTCGGCATTACGACTGGGGCGATGCTGGTCACGCTACTTTGTACTACTACATGAGCTCGACATCCCGCAGGAGCGGGAACAGAGTCGGCAACTACTAGAGAGCCTGAGAGGTATGCTTTACTTCTCTGCTTTACATTCCCTGCCGTGCTTTCTGCTTTGCACTTTTTGTTCACTTCACACACATAATCTGATCTCTGCTTTGCATTTGCACTTTTTGTACGCTATACTATACATCCTGCTTTTTGCATTTTCTCAGGGTGCTGCATTTCCTGCATTCTGCATTTTTTGGACATTGCACACATATTCTGCTTTTCGCATTACCTGTGTTTAAACAGTTGTATACTCATTGTCGCCCTTTTCCTTTCGTAGCTATGGGTGTATGCCTATTTTCCCACACTTGCCCCAGAGCCGAAGGTCGAGATGCCTCCTGGCGTGCCATACTCTTACTGGTATGACGGGAGATGCCAGCGGAGGACCCGGGAGACTCTTTCATTTTTTCGCCGGTATTTTAATACAGTGAGGGCAGCAGAGGTAACTCAAAACCCACAGTTCTTTCTACTTTCAGCTTCAATTCATATTGCATATCTAATGGCAACTAACAATCTGTGCATTTGTTGTGCCATCTGCAGATCTCATGGCAGCCTTGGGCAATGATGCCAGAGGGTGTCAAATATCAGTTCGTCGGCGCTTTTCATTATCGGCTCGTGCTTGAGGGACTGATAGGTCGAGCCTAGTTCCTGGGTGAGTGCTTCCTGCGCCAAACTTTAGGTTTGCCAATGTAGGCGGTTCCCATGCCACCTTCGCCATCCATGCGGGGCACAGAGAGTCTCTCCTCCTAGAAGATGATTGACTTTACACGAGGTGTGGAGGCCGATTATTTTCTTGGAGAGGGAGACTATACGACATACGTCCAAACGTACCTCATGCCTCCTTTGACGGGTATTCATGCTCGTGGAGGGAGAGCAGCAGACACCCCTTCGACGAGTAGGGCTCGAGCACCGAGGGGCAGGGCTAGAGGGGCGCCCTTCACTAGGCAGAGCTTTGGTTGGCCGAAGCTTCCCACAGAGTTGACAGGTTGGCGGTATTCCGGAGAGGCTTATCAGATTCCGATTGAGTCTCCGTTGGCTGGCCATAGATATGTTAGGACACCTGATTCACCTCCGGTACATACTACAATCTTCATTTTTTCCATTCTTGCTCAGATACTTAGGCATTCATTTCTTTCGGACACTGCTCATTCCAAATTGCATTTGCAGGCCCCCGTAGGGTATGTCGAGGGATTGCTCAAGATGTTGGTCTCATTCGAGGGCATGATCTTGAGAAGGGAGGCACTACTTGGCTTCCACGGCATCCAGGTGATTTTCAGTTCTCTCGCATTTCAGTCATCATATTTCTGTTAGTATACTGAAACTGACACTTCAATTGAACATTCCCCACACTGCACTGATAGATTACATCTGACACATTGCATTCACCCACCATATCTGACTTCTGCATGTACTCATTCCACACAGCATACTTGCATCTGATACACATACTGTGGCTGACATATTCAAACTACCTTTTTAGGCTACACCTCTACCGACAGCACCGGTGGCAGCAACAGCAAAACCATCAGCACCCTCTCCAGCAGTAGGAAGAGAAAGACATGCTTTGACATGTGGCCAAAGGGGACGTCGGGAGCCTATCATGTGCGATGACAATAAGACCAGCGAGACCGAGGAGGCTGCAGATCAGCATGCCGAGTCATCTGAGAGCAGAGATGATGATGTTGGCTCAGATTTTGCTAGTAGAGATGAGGCTGAGCCAGGTTCTGATGTAGAGGATGACGACGACTCCGGTTCTAGTTCTGATCCAGCCACAGGTTCAAAGAACAGTGCGGATAGAGACAGCTCTGCAGAGTCCACTCCACCGAGGAAGAGGACGAAGAAGGCCTCTAGAGCTTGAGCTAGCTGGTGCTGATTCATATGTTTTTGCGTAGTTTCTTTTTGCTAGTAGTGTTGGCACATTGTACAACTTTAGACAGTTTTATTTTCTTTAAAACTTGTACTCTTTGTAAAAAGAAACCATGATAGGAATGAAAACAGCTTTTTGGTGAAAAGGTGTTGTATTTTATATTCTGAGCATCGCATTGCACCACATAGCATAGAAAACGAGATCGATGGACATTGAACTTTGTACATTGTATTGGCAATTTCTTAATCAGGTAATGAACTGACCAACACATAACAAACAGGGTAAAACAACTTGACGAACAATGCAACAACTCGACAAACAAAACAAATACAACTCGATAAGCAACACAACAACTCGATAAACAAAGTGAAACAACTCGATAAACAACTTGAAGCAATTTGCAAGCAACTCAACAAAACTACTAAAACAAAATAGTAGAATGCTTCAAGAGTAGAACAAAACACAAGTTCTCAACACTCTCAACATACAAGAAGACCAAAGGATTTTTGCTGGCCATAAATAGGGGCTGTCGGCTGCTAGTAGTGGCTGTCGGCCACCAATAGTAGCCGGTTGGCTACAAAAGATGGCTGGTTGGTCACCAACACTGGCCGGTCGGCCATCAGTGCAAGGGACCTCCAGATTGCTGCCACCTATCTTCCACTCAATGCCTTATCTTCTACAAAAGTTGGAACTTCGTAGTTTCTTCATTCCAGCTCTGTTTTTTCCACAAATGGAGCCATTCTTCACCGAAAAACTCTCAACTTAGATTGCAACTTTAGATGGCTCAAAAAAAGTGAATTTTTGGGGTTTCGGGATAAATGCACTATTCCTGCTAAGTCATTCTCCATTGTGTTTCTCGTTCCTTCATGTTGCAGCTAGATGTTGGAACCCAGTTACACATGTGTTTAGCTTCGGGGGGCAAGAGATATGCCCTACAATTGAAGAATTCCAAGTTTTGATGGAATCCCGGTATGATGAGGAAATCTTGCCCCAGTCCTGTTTTAGTCACATCCAAGCTTTAGGAAAGATGTGTGGACTCACTCTACACGATGCCCGATCTTTGGTTCACAACGAAGAGTTGGATATTCCTAGTTTGATTCATCGATTTTCTGACGCTGGCGACTGTGACGACCATCTTTGGCAAAGTTTTCGACAGCATACCCTTTGTTTGTGTATGTTGGCTCATTTCCTACTTGCCCCCGATTTCGGAGGATCTAGCATTCGCTTGATCGAAGTGGCCCAAGGCTTGAAAGAGGGCAAGAGTTGCATTGGCTTGACACTAGCCGAGACTTTGATAGGCTTGGACGCCTTCCATCGACGGAAGGTATTCGCAGGAAGTCCACTACTTTTGCAGGTAATGTTTCCCACCTTATCTCACATGTGTTTCTTACATCACTCAGCACTCATGCTCTATTTTTCTCTCAAAACCCTTTCTCACTTTTACTCTCCACATACACCTCTCTATTCATTAATCTCTCTTATTTTTCATCCCTTCCTAGATATGGCTCATGGATAGGTTAAAGGTAGTGGATTCTCACCCTGCATATTCAGCATAAGGCTATTTCTTTCGCCAAAGGCTAGTTGATTTCCCGAACGAGGGATGGTGGTGCCATTGGATGTGCAACAGGTCTGCTGCTGACATTACTTGGCATTGCCTTTGGTTTGATCAATGAACTTTGTATTGAAATCAATGAAATTGAAGTTGTGGGCACTGAAAATTTCCTTTTGGTCCAAAAATGGTCTAAGTTGTAGAAAGATTAATTTGAACAAAATCAACTTTTATTAAAACTTTTCAAAACCATTTTCGATAAGGATCACAACTTGACACATATGGAATCTATCCTCGAGATGTATAACCCCAAATCCAACAAATGGAAAGTTGCCCCTTGCCTGAATAGCACTGCACTATACTGCAACCAGCTCTCATAATGATGACCACAACCGAACTCTTGGATGTAGGAAAGACAAAGATGCCTTGAACAATCTCATGGACAGAACAGTTGAGTTTGAAGTGTTTAGGGCTGGACTTCAAAATGAAGTTGCCTACGTATGCTAAAGATGGGAATCAAGCCTTACGTAGTTTGGTTCAGGTTCACTCGGGTGTTAACACTCTCCTTTTGCGCTCTAACTTTTGCCAAGGCTGCCATTTCTGGGTTTTCAACCTTGTGAGCTCAGTTTTTCTTATTTCAAATTTTTTTGGTACTCTAACTTTTGCCTAGGTCGCCTTTCTGGGTTTTCGGCCTAGCAAGCCACTCAAGGATAGATTTCTTCAACTTGTCCATGTTGATTGGTTGGGAGAATTCGAGGCCATCTAGGTCCATAAGAATGACAGCTCCAGCCGACCAGATAGATTTGATGATGTAAGGACCAATCCAATTGGGTCTGAACTTACCCCTAGGGTCATGGATGGGAGCTTGGTTGTCTTTGAGCACCAAATCCCCTTCCTTAAGATTCCTAGACTTAACTTTCTTGTTAAAAGCCCTGGCAATTCTGCGTTGGTATCCTTGGATGTGGTACAGTGTTTTCAGTCTCCTTTCGTCGAACAACATAAGTTCCTCGAACCTTCTCTGCTGCGATTCTACTTCTGCTATCTGGCACTCAGCCATAACCTGCAGTGATGGAACCTCTACTTCAATCAGTAGAACAGTTTCCATCCCATAAACGAGAAAATACGGAGTTGCCACAGTAGATGTCTGAATTGATGGTCTATTGCCCTAGAGAGCAAATGACAGTTTGTCTAGCCTGTTCTTGTAGGTTTCCACCATCTTCTGCAAAATGTGTTTGATGTTCTTGTTGGCGGCCTCAACAGCTCCATTGGTTTGTGGCTGGTATGTGGATGACTTATGAAATGCCATGTTGTATTTCTCCAACAAGTGGATCAATTCTTTCTTAAAGTGGGAACCATTGTCTGAAATGATCTCATTTGAGACCCCATAACGACAAATGATATTATTCCTGATGAACTTGGCTACGTGCGACGCTTTCAGCACTGCATAGGATTGGGCCTCGACCCACTTTGTAAAGTAGTCAATTGCCACCAGGATATAGTTCGAGCCTTTCCGCGTAACTGCCCCAATAACATCAATTCCCCAAACTGAAAATGGCCATGGTAAAGTCATGTTGTACAGCTTCGACAGCGGGATTTCATGTGATTTGCATGAATTTGGCATTTGTGGCATTGCCGAATAAAACCGATACAATCCTCCACCATGGTTGACCAGTAATAACCCTGCCTGAGAATCTTTCGGGCTAGCATTACTCCGCTCATGTGCGATCTGCACTCTCCTCCGTGGATGGCCTCCATTAGGCGCTTCGACTCTTCTGCATCAACACACAGCTTGTGCATTCCCAGATGGCCTCGTTTGTACAATTTACCCCCGCGGATGATAAACTGAGCAGCCATTCACCGTATTGCCCTCTTATCTTTGGCATTTGCCTCTGGTGGATAAGCCTCATTTTCCAAGAAGTTCCAGATATCATGATACCAGGTGTTGTGATCTTGTACTTCATCTATCGTGGCGATCAACTCGTAGACTGGCACATACCTCGTTCAATAATGATCGGACGCATCCGGACTCTATCATAGAAGATAGAGTTGATAAAGTGTCAACAAACTTGTTGTTCTCCCTTAACAGATGCGTGAAGGTTAGCTTCTCAAACCTAGGAATCAGAATATCCAGGGTTTGGTGATAGGTTTTCATCCTTTCTTCCTTAACCCTCCAGCCTCCTTTTGCTTGAGACACAACCAGGTTCAAGTCCCCAATGACGTCCAAACGTTTTGCCCCTAGTTCCAGGGCAGCTTCCAAGCCAGCGATGCATGCCTCATATTCTGCCTCGTTGTTGGATACCTTGAACCAGTGTTTGAAAGCTAAAGGTATATGGGAATTGTCAGGTGCTATCAGTAACACCCCTATCCCATAACAGTACTGGTTAGATGCTTCATCAAAGTACATGGTCCAAATCTCTTCCTTGACCTGCAGAATAGCTTCATCCGGGAATAAATATTCTACCGCTTCGTCCCCTTCCACTGGGTGATTTGCCAGGAACTCTGCTACCGCTCTTCCCTTAACAGACTTGCAAGTCATATACTTCAAATCAAATTCGGAGAGAAGAAGTGACCAATGGGCTAGCCTACCCGTAAGTACTGGTTTCTCGAAGAGATATTTGATAGGATCTAAGCTCGAAACCAAAATTACGGAGTGAGCTAATAGGTAGTACCTCAACTTCCTGGTAGCCCATACCAAGGCCAAACAAGCATTCTCCATTGGAGTGTAATGAGTCTCGTATTCCAGCATCTTCTTGCTCAAGTAATAGATGGCCTTCTCTACTCTATCCTCAGATTCCTGTACAAGCATGCAGCCTATAGTTGTGTCGGTTACTGACAGATACAAAATCAACAACTTCCCCGGCTCTAGCAGTGACAACACGGACGGGTTCTGAAGGTATTGTTTGATCTGCTCAAAAGCAACCTGCATCTATAGTGACCCTGGTTTTCACACGTCTCTTATGGCGTTCCGGACTCGGGTTTGTATGGTTTGGATAGTGGTTCATGTCTTGCTTGCCTTGTCTTCCCCTTAATGTTGGTTATTGGGTTGTAATTGTGTGTTTGGAACATGTTAGTTGCTTGTTTTTCCAAGCCTTTGTTGCCCAGAATTTGGCTCTTGCGCTCGAGCGGGCTTCATAAATTTTTCTCTGTGCTCAAGCGGGCATTCGGGCGCTTGAGCGGTGACTATGTTTGCAAAAATAACGGGAGTGTGTATTTCACACTCGAGCATAGGGTTTCACGCTCAAGCGGAAGTCTGTGTCTTATGCTCGAGTAGGGCTTTCCACGCTCAAGCAGACGGCTCTTTATCAGCTCATGAAAGTGACATTTCAGATCACTTTTTGCAATCCACTCTCTCCCTAAAAGTCTCCAAGATCCAGATCTAGAGCCTCTCTCTCTAGAAACATCTTCTCTCTTTGATTTCTCCAAATCCATAGGGATTTTGGCCATAGTTCCTTCGTCAAAGTTGTGTAACTTCTCGAGGGCTTCGTTGTGTGCGGTGGAGATCGAGTTTCATCGTCGTTGATTTTGGGGGTTTCAACTATTTTCTTCTTTAAACTTGAGGTAGGGAATTTCTACACTCTAATATGGTTTTTAGTTTAGTTATTTGCTATTGTGTGTAGATAATGAGATTTGGTTGTGGTTTGGACAAATCTAGGATTTGGGTTTGAAATGAAAAGAAGGGTTTTGATGAAATTGGCATAAGTGGGTTTGAGGCTTGGATACAAAGTTGTATTGTGCCAAAATACTTATTTTTGGTGTTTGGGTTGATATTTGGGAAAAACGGGGGATTTTTCCCTAATTTGATTAAATCGTTATTTTGCATAAATAATTGGGATTAACATTGAAAATGTGAAATTGGAAGGTTGTGGTTACAAATGGTGATATTGGATATGTAATATCTCACCTATGGAAGTTTTGAATAAACTAGCTATTTTGATATTGAACATTCCTTTTGAAATAATTGCATTGGGCTATTGGTGGAGGATAGCTATGATTGTTGTAAAAATTACATGAAGATTAGGCGATTTAATGCTAATCCATTGTGGGTGTCATTGAATATGACTATGTTATAAATACATTGTATATGTATGTTTATTGGGAGGAGAAAAGGGATGTAGTCCATATATGATTATGTTTATAAATACATTGCATATGTATATTTGTTTGGGAGGAGAAAGGGGATGGACTCCATTTAAAGCAAGTTGGCTAGAGTGTCTTGGGTGAAAGGCCCGAAATTTCATATATAAATGGGTGCCGATTCGTTCGGACGAAATATCCGTTAAATGGCAGATTTAAAGTGTTTATGCGTGTTTTGCATAGTTGGAAAACCATTGAGTTGTAATATCATTTTGGTTGTTCAAAGATAATGAATTTAACTCATGAATTGAGTAGCATATATGAACTGGAAATGAATTGAAGGAAAATGGAACGAGGTTAGGTCTTAGTGGCATATGAATATGCAGACCTTGTGGATATTTTAGTATCGGCGTTGTTTATGCATGTAGTATTTATACCTTTGCTAAACCTCATATATTGTGTTAGATTATCTCTATTGGGCTGTTGGCTCACCCTATACGGGAATATCATTTTCAGGTGCAGGTGAGCTGTTTCCTCCAAGGCAATAGCATGGATGGATTTTCGGGAAGCAAGAGCTTCTTATTTATGCCTTATGTGTGTATGTTTGTTATTTGTAAAGCCAAGGGCTTAAGATGTAATGAGCAAGACTCAATTGGTGTAACCAAGCAATGACTTGGAAAGATGTAAGCCTACATGGCATTTAACTGGCAGTTAAATAGTGAACTCTGATATATGAAAGTATGTTGTTTCTCATTTATTCCGCAGATGAGTTATCTTTATTGTATTATTTTAGAGGCGTTATAACTTGGTATCAGAACGTACCGGGTTTGAATACTTTGGGTACGTTGGAAGTGGTTAGTACCACAATGGGTTTGTCTCGCCTGATTGAGATGATAGCATGTATTGTATGCTTATGTGATAACATGCTTATGTGATTATGTGGGTATGGAATTTAGCTCCTAAGATGTTGATTGGATCTACGGGTTTGTAGAAGTCCTATTAGAAGAGCACTTGATCACTGCTACTTCTAATTGGAACTCTAGGAATGCCCTGGGACGATCATTATCTAGGAAGGAAATTCATATATGTTTATCTGATTACATGTCTATGTGGAATGATTTATTGTTGTCCAATGTATTAGGCAGCGAGTGAGTTAAATTTGGCACGTTTATAAATGTGCTAATCCTGTTGTTACCTTTATTAGGATGTCAGGACGTGGATGTGGTAATAATAGGCGTGGTAGGCCTAGGAGGCATGAGGTGCCTTTACCAGATGATATTTTGGCACAGGAAGAAGGAGTTGGTCAAGCCAATGTGGCCGAACCGGTTAATCAACAGGCCATAGGTGCCTTAGCCTGCGAAATAGCCGGAGCATTTAGGGAGTCTATGGACATTCTCCGAGCTGAGAATCAAGTCCAGGCCGAAGTAGCTGAAGCAGGGCCATCTTTCTTAAAGAGGGAGTTTTTCCGGTCATATCCAGATGAGTTTTTGGGTGATCCTAAGGAGCCATTAAAGGCATATGAGTGGCTAGAACAGTTAGTGAATACATTCGAGATGCTTGGCATTGAGCATGATCAGTTGAAAGTGACCTTGGCGTCTTTCCAATTGAAGGGGTATGTGGGTCAGTGGTGGAAATATGCGCGTGGGCGCATTGGAGGAACTTGGGAGACTTTTGTTGAGGCTTTCCAGGATAAATTTCTACCTCCCATGGTTAGGGAGAAGTTGAGAGATCAATTCTCTGAATTGTTTCAGTTGAACACACCAGTGGCTGAGTTTGAGGCAACCTTTACCAGTCTGTCGAGGTTGCACCTGAGTTAGTGGCGACTGAGGAGCGCCGTTGTTTGGAGTTTGAAAAGAGGTTAAGGATCGGGCTAATGTATAAAGTTGTCGGTTCCATGACTAGAGATTATGGGTGCCTTGTGCAGTCTGCAGCCTACCTTGAAACTATTGTGCAGGCAGAAGATGAAAGGATGAGGGGCTCCAGGAGGAGTCAGGATAGTTAGGGAGACAATAAAAGGCAGAAGGGTTCCTACCCTCAGCAGTCCCAGGGAACTTAGTCGAGGTCCACTTTTCTAATACCGAGTTTAGGTTTTGGGAGAGGTGGGCAGGGAGATTTTACTTGCTTTAAGTGTGGTCAGTTGGGCCACAAGTCTCCAGCTTGTCCTCAGAGAGGAGGAGGTCAGCGAGCAGCATCATCTTCGGCTCGTTTTTAGAGCCAGAGTCAGGGAAGAAGCCAACCGCTCACTTTTTATTAGTGCGGGCAGGTGGGGCACCTGAAGAGGTTTTGCCCACAGTTGGGTGGTACATCTGGTGTGTCTGGTTCGAGACAGACACAGCGTTACCAGCCGACATAGTCAGCACAGGCCTCAAGGGCCAATCAGGGAGTCGCTTCGGCTTAGTCTGTGCATCAGGCTTATGCTCCGAGGAGTGATCAGGTTGAGCAGAGACCTACTGGACGTATGTATACAATTGTAAGGCCAAATCTTGTACCTGATCCTTCTGTAGTGAGAGGTACGTTTTTGTTTTGCGATTCAGTTGCTAATGTGTTGATTGACATGCTTAGTTTTGATGTCATATTGGGTATGGACTCATTATCGTCATACCGGGCTGTTATAGATTGCTACCGTCAGAAGGTTATTGTATGTACCTTGAGCGGTGATTGCTTTTATTTCTTGGGGGACCAGATGGATAAAGTCTTATCACCGATTTATGATCCACGTGGGTGGAGTGAACTTAGTTGTCTCCTTGCTAGCTTTTTGAGTAGTGAGTGTCATGAAATTCAGGTTGAATTGCTGAGGGTAGTTTGTGAATACTCGTATGTTTTTCCCGAGGATCTTGTCAGTTTACCATCTCACCAAGAGATCGAGTTCTCTATTGATTTAGTGCCTGGCACGGCATCGATTTCTATGGCTCCATCTAGATGTGCACCTGTTGAATTGAGTGAGTTGAAGTTCAACTCCAAGAATTGTTAGATAAGGAATTTATTCGCCCTAGTACTTCACCTTGGGGAGCACTGGCTCTCTTTGCTAAAAAGAAAGATGGAGCATTACGGCTTTGTATTGATTACAAAAAGTTGAACCGGGTTGCTGTTAAGAATAAGTACCCAATGCCTCGTATAGATGATCTGTTTGATCAGTTGAAGAGGTCTTGTTGTTTCTCTAAGATAGACCTGAGATCGGGTTATCATTAGTTGAGGGTAAGGGAGGAGGATATGGGATGCCTTTTGGGCTAACTAATGCTCCAGCTGTGTTTATGGATTTAATGAATCGGATCTTCCATGAATTCTTAGATCGTTTTGTGCTTGTCTTTGTGGACAACATTTTGATTTATTCACCTTCTGAGGAGGAACATGAGGAACACTTTCGAGTAGTACTTGAGTTACTTAGACCCCATAAGCTGTATGCTAAGTTTGGGAAATGTGACTTTTGGCTAGAAAAGGTTAAATTCCTCAGGCATGTAGTGTCAAAGGAAGGGGTGATTGTAGATTCATCCAAGATGGAGGCAGTGCAAGATTCGGCACAACCTAAGAATGCTTTCGAGATTCGTAGTTTCTTGGGGTTGGCTGGGTATTACCATCGGTTTGTGAAGGATTTCTCTAGACTAGCTTCACCTTTGACTAAGTTGACGAGGAAAGAAATCAAGTTTGTGTGGAGTGAGACTTGTGAAAGGTTGTTCCAAGAGCTCAAGATTAGACTCACCACTGCTCCAGTATTGATTATAACGGAGAGGGGTTTGAGTTACTCAATTTACTGTGATGCTTTATAGGAAGGTCTAGGTTGTGTATTGATGCAAGAGGGTAAAGTAGTAGCCTATGGCTCACGGTAGTTGAAAATACATGAGAGGAATTACCCAACTGACGACTTAGAGTTAGTAGCAGTGATTTTTTCTTTGAAGATTTGGAGGCATTATTTGTATGGTGAGAAATTTGAAGTGTTCTTTGATCACAAGAGTCTGAAGTATCTGTTTACACAAAAAGACTTGAATTTGAGGCAGAGGAGGTGGATGGAATTCATAGAGGATTATGATTTTGAGTTACATTACCATCCGGGAAAGGCCAACGTTGTGGCCGACGCTTTGAGTAGAAAGCCAATTAGCATTGTAGCTTCTATCGCCATCCAAGAATGGGAAATGTTGGGTACTCTTAATGAGTTTGACTTGCAACTGGGCGAGTCTATTGAGTTCGCAGCTTTGTTTTCAGTAGTTGCACAACCTACACTTGTGAATCAAGTGTTGGAAGCGCAAAAGGGTGACCTTGAGGTGGAATCGTTCTGAGAGAAGATTTCCAATGGGAAGGTAGAAAGAGGTTTGACTGTGTATCCCGACCTGAGTGTCAGATACCGTGACTGTTTGTTTGTACCGGAGTCTTGCCGAGAGGAAGTACTCCGAGAGTTTCACTATTCACGCCTTGCGGTGCATCCCGGAGGCACAAAGATGTATCATGATCTTAGTTGCCAGTTTTGGTGGGGAGGTATGAAGAAGGATGTGGCTATGTTTGTATCAAAGTGCCTTACTTGTCAACAAGTGAAGGCCGAGCATCAGAGGCCAGCAGGTTTGTTGCAACCCTTGCCTATAGCTGAGTGGAAGTGGGAGCATGTTACGATGGACTTCATTGTGGGCCTCCCGAGGACTCAACGGGGTAGTGATGCCATTTGGGTGGTCGTTGACCGATTGACTAAGTTGGCGCATTTTATTTCCATACGCGTAAGTGACTCGATAGATTATCTGGCCGACTTGAACATTAGGGACATAGTGAGGTTGCATGGGGTCCCTGTGATGATTGTTTCGGATAGGGATCCGTGTTTCACTGCTCGGTTGTGGCAGAGTTTGCAGAGTGCCTTGGGCACTAGATTGACTTTAGTATCACAGATCATCCTCGGTCGACGGGCCTGAGCGTACTATTCAGATCCTTGAGGATATGCTTCGAGGCTGTGTCCTTGACTTTAAGGGCTTATGGGAGAGGCATTTTCCCTTAGTGGAGTTTGCCTATAACAATAGTTTCCAATCGAATATTGGCATGGCACCGTTTGAGGCCTTGTATGATCGACCGTGTAGATCTCCAGTGTGTTGGGCCGAGGTGGGTGATGCACCTTTGTTAGGTCTAGAGTTGGTTCGGGAAACTACGGAGAAAGTTGCACTTATCCATAAGAGGTTAGTTACAGCCCAGAGTCGCCAGAAAAGCTATGTTGACCGTAGGAGGAGACCTTTTTCTTTTGAGGTGGGAGATCATGTCTTTTTGAAGATATCACCTAGACGGGGTTTGATGAGGTTTGGGAAGAGTGGGAAGTTATCCCCTCAGTTTATTGGTCCTTTTGAGATCCTTGAACAGATTAGGGAGGTTGCTTACCGTTTGGCGTTACTGCCACAAATTTTGGGGTTCATGGCGTGTTTCATATTTGTATGCTTCGGAAATATGAGCAGGATCCATCGCACGTGTTGGATTGGACCGACTTAGAGGTAGATGAGGATACCTCGTATGAGGAGAGACCGGTGGAAGTCTTGGATAGACGAGACCAAGTCTTGCAAGGCAAGACAATTCCCTTGGTAAAAGTATTGTGGAAACATCACGGAGTCGAGGAGGCGACTTAGGAACGTGAATTAGAAGTCCAAGAGAAATATCCGGATTTGTTTATTGATGCAGAAGCATGTATTTAGAATTTATTGTATTAATGAAAAGTCTAAGCATTGTATACGTTTTAATTTATGAAAACATTGTATATGTTATGGTTATTTGGGAAGAACATGGATTCAATATAAACATTGCTATGTTTTGAGAATTTGAAATATTGATGATGTTGTATCATTTTTGGAAGCATTGTATATGCTATGTATGATTTTTGAAAATTTGGGCTTTGGTTAAACATTGTAAATGTTTTGGGAAAATTGAAAATTTCATTTTAATTTGGGACTTGTGAATTGAGTCGGTGTGAATAGATGACTGGAGAATGGGTCATGGTGTTAAACTTGTGGGAATAACATGGTTGTGACTAGTTCAATTATGTTTTAGAGCCTGATTTGTAATTTCGGGGACGAAATTCTTTAAGGGGGGGGAGCGGGGAGGTTATAGCGACCTTGGTTTTAACCCGTCTCTTGTGGCGTTCTGGACTCGGGTTTGTATGGTTTCGATGGTGGTTCATGTCTTGCTTGCCTTGTCTTCCCCTTAATGTTGGTTATTGGGTTGTAGTTGTGGGTTTGGAACAGGTTGGTTGCTTGTTTTTCCAAGCCTTTGTTGCCTAGAATATGGCTCTTCCGCTCGAGCAGGCATTCTTGCGCTCGAGCGGGCTTCATAATTTTGCTCTGCGCTCAAGCGGGCATTCGGGCGCTCGAGCGGTGACTGTGTTTGCAAAAATAACGGGAGCGCATATTTCACGCTCGAGCATAGGGTTTCACGCTCAAGCGGAAGTTTGTGTCTTATGCTCGAGTAGGGCTTTCCATGCTCAAGCGGACCGCTCTTTATCAGCTCACGAAAGTGACATTTCAGATCACTTTTTGCAATCCTCTCTCTCTCTCTAAAAGTCTCCAAGATCCAGATCTAGAGCCTCTCTCTCTAGAAGCATCTTCTCTCTTTGATTTCTCCTAATCCATTGGGATTTTGGCCATAGTTCCTTCGTCAAAGTTGTGCAACTTCTCGAGGGCTTCGTTGTGTGCGGTGGAGATCGAGTTTCATCATCGTTGATTTTGGGGGTTTCAACTCTTTTCTTCTTTAAACTTGAGGTAGGGAATTTCTACACTCTAATATGGTTTTTATTTTAGTTATTTGCTATTGGGTGTAGATGATGAGATTTGGTTGTGGTTTGGACAAATTTAGGATTTGGGTGTGAAATGAAAAGAAGGGTTTTGATGAAATTGGCATAAGTGGGTTTGAGGTTTGGATACAAAGTTGTATTGTGCCAAAATAGTTGTTTTTGGTGTTTGGGTTGATATTTGGGAAAAAGGGGGATTTTGCCCTAATTTGATTAAATCGTTATTTTGCATAAATAATTGGGATTAACATTGAAAATGTGAAATTGCAAGGTTGTGGTTACAAATGGTGATATTGGATATGTAATATATCACCTATGAAAGTTTTGAATAAACTATCTATTTTGATATTTAACATCCCTTTTGAAATAATTGCATTGGGCTATTGGTGGAGGATAACTATGATTGTTATAAAAATTACATGAAGATTAGGCGATTTACTGCTAATCCATTGTGGGTGTCATTGAATATGACTATGTTATAAATACATTGTATATGTATGTTTATTGGGAGGAGAAAGGGGATGTAGTCCATATATGATTATGTTTATAAATACATTGCATATGTATATTTGTTCGGAAGGAGAAAGGGGATGGACTCCATTTAAAGCAAGTTGGCCAGAGTGTCTTGGGTGAAAGGCCCGAAATTTCATATATAAATGGGTGCCGATTCCTTCGGACGAAATATCCGTAAAATAGCAGATTTGAAGTGTTTATGTGTGTTTTGCATAGTTGGAAAACCATTGAATTGTAATCTCATTTTGGTTGTTCAAAGATAATGAATTTAACTCATGAATTGAGTAGCATATATGAACTAGAAATGAATTGAAGGAAAATAGAACGAGGTTAGGTCTTAGTGGCATATGAATATGCAGACCTTGTGGATGTTTTAGTATCGACATTGTTTATGCATGTAGTGTTTATACCTTTGCTAAACCTCATATATTGTGTTAGATTATCTCTACTGGGCTGTTGGCTCACCCTATACAGGAATATCATTTTCAGGTGCAGGTGAGATGTTTCTTCCAAGGCAATAGCATGGATGGACTTTCGGGAAGCAAGAGCTTCTTATTTATGCTTTATGTGTGTATGTTTGTTATTTGTAAAGCCAAGTGCTTAAGATGCAATGAGCGAGACTCAATTGGTGTAACCATGCAATGACTTGGAAAGATGTAAGCCTACATGGCATTTAACTGGTTGTTAAACAGTGAACTCTGATATATAAAAGTATGTTGTTTCTCATATTTATTCCGCATATGAGTTATCTTTATTGTATTATTTTGTGGGCGTTACAACATCGGTCATCCCATTGGAATTTCTTTCTTTTCTTCAAAGGACCAAATAGTGGTTCACAAGTCAAGGTTAATTTTGCAATAAACCGTCTTATGAATTGCACCTTACCCAGAAAGACTCGCACCTCCTTTTCAGTCCTTGGTGGTGGCATTTCTAGGATGGCCTTGATTTTCGAAGGATCAACCTCAATGCCCCTCTGTATAATCAAGAACCTCAGCATTTTCCCTGCTGTGACACCAAAAGTGCATTTCTATGGATTCAGTCACAACCGATATTCCCTGATCCGTTGGAAGAATTTCTTCAAGGCGGTGTAGTGGCCCTCTCTTTCCTTGGACTTGAAATTTTAAATATATACTATTACTAATATGAAAAATAACACTAGACTTTCAAGAATGCATACTTTTGTGTCTAAATGTTTTTGTTTGTCTAATCAAATCTATTCTTAAACTGTAGGAACCAAATTGACACATCGTTTAAGTTTTCATCTACCAAACTTAACAGCCGTTATTTATTAGACCAATTTGACACAATTCGTTAAATTAAAGGACAATCAAGCAAATTAAAATAACAAAAACTGAATTAACATATCATGTAAACTATAGAAACTATTTACATAATTTACCTTTTTTTTAATCCTCAGTTTGCCCACCGAGTCAACTTGTCATCTCCATTTGGTTGGTAGTTGTTGGGTAGTTCAAATGTAACCCAATAATTTGATTAGGCAACCCAATTCGTTAATTTCAACCATAAATTTGAGTTTTATTCTTTTTTATTAAACACCTCAATTAATTTTCATTTTACCCCTCGCTACCTAGAATGAGTTCTCCTTCCCGTCACCCCTTCCCGCCATCTCTCTCTACAATCCCAGTGTCCTCTCCCAAAATCTGCAACCCCTCCACGCTTTCTTCTTCTTCTTCTTCTTCTCTACAAACCTCCCCCTCCATCCCCACAGTTAGCGACCCATGTTTGCCATCCCTTCTATTCTCTTATTCTCCTCATCATTCTCCTTCCTTCACATTGTTGGTATTTTTCATAATAATTGAAAAATAAATTAAATAAGATAAAACAATCTTGTTTTTAATTCTAAAAAGAAATACAAGACTTGAAATTAAATTACAACATTAAAATATATTACAATATGTATTCCAAATAAAAAAAATTACAAGAACATATTAGTAACAATGATAAATAAGATTTGAACATGAAATAAATTGAATATGAAAAAATGAAGAACGAATGATAAGGGATGCAAATTGATGCCCGTGTTTCACATAGTGTCCTTAAAATAGATTCTACACATCACTGATAGTGCTGGAGGTCTACTAACATTTGTCTCCTAGGATACAATGGTTGAATGTCTACTGCAGTAGCACTCACTGGAGCAGCTCTGATGAACTTGAACATTAGAAGTATTTTCTCTAACAAGAATTGTGGAAGAAGACTATCAAAAGAGGAAGGAAAAAATTATGAATTTTTTGGTGTGAAACATCTCCATTTTTCATCTCTCAAACAACACCTCTTAAAATCCATCTCCTAAATCTAGAGGGGGAAGGGCCTTTTATACTAGTAGGAGGAAAGCCTTTAGCCTTGAAGGCTACCTCATTAGGGCCATCAAATGTCAAAAACTCCCATGTGCATTATATAAAAATAAATTTGTATGTAATGGTGCAGTTTGAATATTTAAACAGATGGGTCACAAAACAGATACGAGTATTGGGTCACAACTTGATTCAAGCCCAAGCCTAAGCATAATCCAACCTGTGTCCAAGTCCATGATCCACTGACTCAACCTGGTCCAAGTGGGCGGCGACGATATGAGCGTGTGTCAATTTTTGCATAACTAACTTGGTCCATAGTCTAGGCCCAAGCCTCATCTTTGAGACATCTATAACTCCTTTCCTTTAAAAAATTTGGATGTCGAAGGGACCCAAACTATTAGCCAAATCCTAAGCTTCATATACTCATTAATGTTTTCAACATTAACCAATATGGGATAGGTGACTTCTCACCTTCCCAAAACCTCTTTTATTGATACATATTTTATCAGACAATTTCTCATTTACTACTCTGTTTTTTTTTTTCGTTGTAACATTTTCATTTAAAAGAATACAAACACACTTAGACCCACTTCAACCAGCAATTGAGTCCTTTTTCTTTTTTCTTTTTTTCTTTTTTGCATTAAACTTGCCGCTCATTCTCCTTCCCTTTTTGCTATACACAACTATTTTAGCGGCGAAGGAGGAGTCACATAAGTAAATGGTTTAGGAATAAAGAATTAAGTAGCTAGTATATAGTGACTCAATGGAAATAGCTAGTTACTATGCACAACTATTTTAGCTAGTACTTTAACTATTTTGTTGGAAGAATTTTCCTTTAAATTGGTTAGCTATTTTTAGGGGTGTACAAAAAAGTCGATAAAATTGGTAAATCGATCTATTTTGGTCTAAACTGTTGGTTTGATATGATTTTATTAGTTTCGGTTTTGGTTCTAGTTGTGAAAATGGTGGAACTGTTCAAATTGATCCAGTTCCTGGCTCCAAGGCTTTGGTTATAGTTTCGAACCGAATCTGACCATGGCATATTTATTTATTTATATTCTTATTTGTAAAAATTAAAACATAAAAAAGTCTCTTATAAGATTTGAACACTAATCTTTATTCTTAAATTCATAAATTCTAACCAACTTAACCAAATTAATTATTATTAATTTGTTTACTAACATAAAATATATATCATATTTATTGTTATATAAAATTTTTAAAACCATAAAATCGAACCGAACCAAACTAGTTTCTATAGTTCGGTTATGATTCTAATTTTTCTAGAACCGGTTCCTACAATTCGGCTCTTGATTTACTTTAAAACTAGACTAATCCAATTCGTGTATGCCCTTAATTATTTTAACTAAACTGATAATTTAATTTAACTAATTTGATGTAGATGCCATAAACAACACAATTGGCACGTGAAATTGGAATTCCAACCGAGTGGAGGTGGCAAGTTAGGCATAGATCATGTTTATACTTTCTATTCCATACTCTATTTTATATTTTTCTAGTCTTACATTTTGGTGATGTGATAATATAAGATGAATATAAGACACAAGATGAAAGAGGAATAATCTATGATGCACAAGTTGACCCTAATAGGTTTTATCTATAATTTGAATAATCTTAGTTGTGATCTAAATTGAATGTGCATTCTCCACGAAATAGACACTGAAGCCTAATCAACAAGTTGATTAATTATTTAATAATGTAGTATTTTGAATTTCTAAAATGAGTTGACCTATTAAAATAAAATTACATTAATTTAGAACTTAATTGGATTAACCAATGTGAAAAAGGCCTTGCACTCAATGTTAAAACCAATGCCATTAACATTTGTAACGCCCTGTATTTTATTACTCTGATAACTTTACCAATATTCATTAATTAAGTCCATTTACAAATAATATTTCATCTTCGGATGAAATAATGAATAATTAAATATACATATTCTCTCTCGTTATACAACATTGACATTTACATACAAATAAAAGAAATGCACTGAGACTTACAATAAAAGATAAGGCACTACTCTTTAGAAAAAAAAAAATAAAAAAATAGCACTCAGCCAAATAACAAATGAAGTAGTACAATCCATCACTACATTATACTTATGAAATGGTAAAATCCATTGTTTGATCTTCAAATCCGAAAAACATTCTCTGTACACATGTATAGGCAGGGGGTGAGCAACCACTAGCTCACCAAGCAATCTCATATTAAAACATTAGAAGATATGCGGATACCAAAATACTCATACATATACGTGAAATCATATCATGTCAAAACTATATGATTTTATTACATAATCTCTTAAATCCAATTTATTTAATTAACCATAATAAGTTAACTTAAATAAATAAACATGTTTCAATAACAATAGGACATCATTTTCAATTTATTCAATTATCTCATTATCAATTGGATCAAATAATTAAACAATTCATCAAATCTATTTTATACAGTCTTATGAGATGAATGCATATGCCATGCTCAAAATATTTTTCTCATCTTTTAAAAATCTCACGCACAATGCCATTTTGAAAACACATTAATTCAACAATTTCAACAAAATTCTAAGATGGTAAATATGACTCAGGTAATCCCTGGACTTGTGTCTACAAGTAGACTATACAAGTATTACCAATTTGTCATTTTTACCAGTATTAACTGGAAGGCTCGACACCTGTAATCTGTCATTTTTACCAGTATTAACTGAAAAGGCTCGACACCTATCGTCTACACCACCTTTCAAGACTTACCACTGTATTTATCCCAAAGTTATTTCATGAAAACTTATTTCCCAACATTCCTTTCTCAATGCAAAGTTTTCAAATCTAATTTCAAAACTCATTATTATCAAATGAATTGATATGCCAATGCAATGATTAATAATACAATGCAATATTTCTTCCACTTTCAATACTTCCACACAATATTCCCATTGTGATCAAAGTTCTCATTTCTCATTTCAATATAATTTTTAAAGACGAATATAAATACTTTTATTCCAATTCATCCATAAGACAACATAATTTCCACACTTAGAGTAATTTCAACCATTTAGTCACTTCAAGACTATATCAACATTTTGAACAACAATTCCCAAAACTTCAACAATTCTCATATTCCATGAAAACCATCATTTATATGTAAACAAATAAACAAATTTTCAAATATCATTTATTTTGGCACACAAAATAAATATAATAACACCTTCAAAGATTGTCAATTTCTTTTTAAAAAACCCCCAATTTCTAGGTTTTCTCACCAAAACCACTAATCTTCAATTATTGAAAGAAAGTCACCAAAAATATATCTCTTCAATCCTCATAGCTCAAAACCCTCAATTTCTATTTTAAAATGATCAAGAAAGTAAACCCACTTTCAAAAAAATTCTACCATCTTCTTGAATTTACAATCAATTTTCAAAACAAATCAAAGGATAATTTCGAAAATCATCTAGATCTTGCAAAAAATATATATAACTCAAAAGAAATCCCTACTTATTAAATATTACCATTCCATCCTACTATGTCAAAAGTTATGGTATAATCTTAATAACACACTTTTTATAACACCCCTAAAATAATACAATAAAGATAACTCATATGCGGAATAAATATGAGAAACAACGTATTTTCATATATCAGAGTTCACTGTTTAACAACCAATTAAATGCCATGTAGGCTTACATCTTTCCAAGTCATTGCTTGGTTACAAAAATTAAGTCTCACTCATTACAACTTAAGCCCTTGGCTTTACAAATAACAAACATACACACATAAAGCATAAATAAGAAGCTCTTACTTCTCGAGAGTCCATCCATACTATTGCCTTGGAGGTAACATCTCACATACACCTGAAAATGATATTCCCATATAGGGTGAGCCAACAACCTAGTAGAGATAAACTAACACAATATATGAAGTTTAGCAAAGGTATAAATACCACGTGCATAAACAATACCGATGCTATAACATTCACAAGGCCTGCATAGTCATATGCCACTAAAAACAAATCTCATTTCCGTTTCAAGTTCATATATGCTACTCAATTCATGTGTTAAATTCATCATCTTTCAACAACCAAAATGAGACTACAAATCAATGGTTTCCCAACTATGCGGAATACACATAAACACTTCAAACCTGCCATTTTACGGATATTTTGTCCGAATGAATCGACACCCATTTATATACGAATTTCAGGTCTTTCACCCAGGACACTTTGGCCAACTTGCTTTAAATGGAGTCTATTCTCTTTCTCCTCCCAAACAAATATATATGTGCAATATATTTATAAACATAATCACATATGGAGTACATCCTCTTTCTTCTCCCAATAAATATACATATACAACGTATTTCTAACATAGTCATATCTATTCTAACTATATACATACATCCAGTAGGCCTCTGCTCAACCTGCTCACCCCTTGGAGCATAAGCCTGATGCACCGACGGAGCCGAAGAGACTTCCTGATTGGCCCTCGAGGCCTGTACTGACTGTGCTGGCTGGTGACTCTGTGTCTGCCTCAAACCAGAAGCACCAGGTGTACCACCCAACTATGGGCAAAACCTCTTTAGGTGCCCCGCCTGCCCGCACTGATAACAAGTGAGCGGCTGGCCTCTTCCCCGACTCTGGCTCTGAAAACGAGCCGAAGATGATGTTGCTCGCTGTCCTCCTCCTCTGTGAGGACAAGCTAGAGATTTGTGGCCCAACTGACCACACTTAAAACAAGTAAAATCTCCCTGCCCACCTCTCCCAAAACCTGAACTCGGTATTGGAAAAGTGGACCTCGACTGAGTTCCCTGAGACTGCTGAGGGTAGGAACCCCTCTACCTTTTACTATCTCCCTGACTATCCTGACTCCTCCTGGAGCCCCTCATCCTTTCATCTTCTGCCTGCATAATAGTTTCAAGGTGGGTTACAAACAGCACAAGGCGCCCATAATCTCTAGTCATGGAACCGACAACTTTATACATTAGCCCGATCCTTAACCACTTTTCAAACTCCAAACAACGGCGTTCCTTAGTCGCCACCAACTCAAGTGCAAACCTCGACAGACTAGTAAAGGTTGCCTCAAACTCATCCATTGGCGTGTTCAGCTGCAACAATTTAGAGAATTGATCTCTCAACTTCTCTCTAACCGTGGGAGGTAGAAACTTATCCTAGAAAGCCTCAACAAAAGCCTCCCAAGTTCCCCCAATGCGCCTGCGCGCATACTTCCACCACTGACCCGTATCCTCCTTCAACTGGAAAGACGCCAAGGTCATTTTCAACTGATCATCCTCGATGCCAAGCATCTCGAATGTCTTTACTAACTGTTCTAGCCACTCATCTGCCTTCAATGGCTCCTTAGGATCATCCAATAACTTATCCGAATTTGCCGGAAAAACTCCCTCTTTAAGAAGGATGGCCCTACTGCAACTACTTGAGCCTGGACTTGATTCTCAGCTCGGAAAATGTCCACAAATTCCCTCAATGCTCCGGCCATTTCACGGGCTAAGGCGCCCATAACCTGTTGATTAACCGATTCGACCACATTGGCTTGACCAACTCCTTTTTCCTATGTCGGAATATCATCCGATAAAGGCACCTCATACCTACTAGGCCTACCACGCCTATTACCACCACGTCCACGTCCACGTCCTGACATCCTAATAAAAGTAACAACAGGGTTAGCATATTTTCAAACGTGCCAAGGCTAAATCATTTGCATTGTAATACAGTGGACAACAGTAATTCACTCCACATAGACATGTAATCACATAAACACATACAAATTTCCTTCCTAGATAATGACCGTCCACGGCGTTGCTAGAGTTTCAATTAGAAATAGCAGTGATCAAGTGCTCTTCCAATAGGACTTCCACAACCCGTAGACTCAATCAACATCTTAGAAACTAAATTTCATACCCACATAATCACATAAGCATGTTATCACATAAGCATATAATACATGCTAACGTCTCAATCAAGCGAGACAAACCCATTGTGGTACCAACCACTTCCCACGTACCCAAAATATTCAAATCCGGTACGCTCTGATACTAAGTTGTAACGCCCCCAAAATAATACAATAAAGATAACTCATATGCGGAATAAATATGAGAAACAACGTACTTTTATATATCAGAGTTCACTGTTTAACAACTAATTAAATGCCATGTAGGCTTACATCTTTCCAAGTCATTGCTTGGTTACACAAATTGAGTCTCACTCATTACAACGTAAGCCCTTGGCTTTACAAATAACAAACATACACACATAAAGCATAAATAAGAAGCTCTTGCTTCCCGAGAGTCCATCCATGTTATTGCCTTGGAGGTAACACCTCACCTGCACCTGAAAATGATATTCCTATATAGGGTGAGCCAACAACCCAGTAGAGATAAACTAACACAATATATGAAGTTTAGCAAAGGTATAAATACCACGTGCATAAACAATACCGATACAATGACATTCACAAGGCCTTCATAGTCATATGCCACTAAGACCAAATCTCGTTTCCGTTTCAAGTTCATATATGCTACTCAATTCATGAGTTAAATTCATCATCTTTCAATAACCAAAATGAGACTACAACTCAATGGTTTCCCAACTATGCGGAATACACATAAACACTTCAAACTTGCCATTTTACGGATATTTCGTCCGAAGGAATCGGCACCCATTTATATATGAATTTCGAGTCTTTGACCCAGGACACTCTAGCCAACTTGCTTTAAACGTTCTCCTCCCAAAAAAATATACATGTGCAATGTATTTATAACATAGTCATATATGGAGTACATCTCCTTTCTTCTCCCAATAAACATACATATACAATGTATTTATAACATAGTCATATATGGAGTACATCATCTTTCTTCTCCCAATAAACATACATATTCAATGACACCAACAATGGATTGCCATTAAATCGCTTAATCCTCATACAATTTCTACAACAATCATAACTATCCCCCACCGATAACCCAATACAATTATTTCTAAAGAGATGTTCCATCTCAAAATAAATAGTTTATTCAAAAGTTACATAGGTGAGATAATACATATCCAATATCTCTAATTATAACCACAACCTCCCAAGTTCACATTTTCAATGTTAATTCCCAATTATTTATACAAAATAATATTTTAATCAAAATTAGGGCAAAATCTCCCTTTTTCGAAATATCAACGCAAACACCAAAATCAACTATTTTGGCACAACATGATCTTAATTCAAGCCTCATACTCATTTATCTCATATTTATCAAAACCCCTCTTTTCATTCACACCCAAATCCTAGATTTGCCCAAACCACAACCATATCTCATCATCTATACACAATAGCAAATAACTAAGCTAAAAATCATATCAGAGTGTAGAAATTCCTTACCTCAAGCTTAGAAGAAGAAAATAGTTGAAACACCCAAAATCAATGACAATGAAACTCGATCTCCACCGCACACAACGAAGCCCTTGAGAAGTTACACAACTTTGACGAAGGAACTACGACCAAAATCCCAATTATTTGGAGAAATCAAAGAGAGAAGATGATTTCTAGAGAGAGAGGCTCTAGATCTGGATTTTGGAGACTTTTAGAGAGAGAGAGAAAGCAGAAAAGTGATCTGAAATGTCACTTTCACGATCTGTTATAACACGGTCTACTCGAGCGTGGAAAGCCCCGCTCGAGCATAAGACACAGACTCCCGCTCGAGTGTGGAACCCTGCGCTCGAGCGTGAAATACAAACTCCCCAGTATTTTTGCAGACGCAGTCTCCACTCGAGCGCCCGAATGTTCGCTCGAGCGTAGAGAGAAATTTCAGAAGCCCGCTCGAGCACAAGAATGCCCGCTCGAGCGGAAAAGCCAAATTCTGGACAACAAAGGCTTGGAAAAACAAGCACCAATCTGTTCCAAACACACAACTACAACCCAATAACCAACATTAAGGGGAAGACAAGGGAACCAAGACATGAACCATCATCCAAACCATACGAATCCGAGTCCGGAACACCACAAGAGATGGGTCAAAACTAGGGTCGCTATACTTTTAATTATAACGAATATAAGCTTTTAACCAAAACTAATTTAATCTACTAAATTAGTGTAATGATCCAATTTTATTTATTTTTTAAATAGCCAGCGCATAATTTAATTGAGCAAATTTTTGAATTTGATTGTCGTGTAAATTCTGTGAGAAAATAGTTCGATTTTGTATTTTTTTAAAATAGTTTCCGATCTCAGAAAATTATGAAATTTTTATATGTTGTTCCCATATGAGTCTAGCACGTTGGATAAAAATTTCATAATTTAATGATGACTATTTATTTTATGAAAATTCACGGACTGATTGGTGTTCAGTTTAATTTATAGCAGAATTTAAAATTGAGTTTTGAGTGTTCGGACCATGTTTTGAGATAAATCAGTTGGGGATTTATTTTAAATTATTAAACTCCATTCATTTTGAACCCAATTGATTGAATCGTGACCCGTGTAATGCCCTCAAAATAAACCCATAAATCATACAATATTAACATGCTTAGACATAAGAAAATAAAGCATAATTACATTCCATCAGAGTATTCATTACAAAAAGTATTACATGTTGACAACAAAAGTAAATTCCCTACAGGCTTACAACTTTTAAAGTCAACACTTGGTTACAAAAAAAGAGAGTACTAACTCTACACAAAATAAGCCCTTGGCTTGATATACATGTAATACAAAAGAAATAATCACAAAAGATGTCCCAGCCACTAAGTCTCTCAAGCTACGTCCTTGGAGGTGGCATGTTACCTGTACTTGAAAATGATGTCCCATATAGGGTGAGCCAACGCCCAGTAGAGATATGCTAAACATGATATGAGCAATAACTAAAACATTCGCATTTGATAAATGTTTAACTCACATAAATCAATTCATAAACCATCTCATTTACATGACAAAAATGTCCATGTTTCATTCCATTTTCCATTTTCCATTTCTTATCCAATTCTCAATTCATAACTATGGCTCAGGACCTGGCCAAACAATTTGATTGAGATCACATCCCATATCAACAGTAGTTCTATTTCAGATGAGATAATAACTCATATTAAACATTTCACGCTTCATAACAGATACACATTTTGGTGCTGTATCAATAACACATGACAACACTTCCATACTTCACAAATGATATACATTTTGGTGCTGTATCAATAGAGTTCATCCCCTATCTCCTCCCAAACAATATCTGGTTTAGAGGTCCATCCCCTATCTTCCCCTAAACCATGGAGTACATCCCCTATCTCCTCTCACACAACACAATGCATATAAACACATATCATATACATAATCAAATCAATACACAAAATTAATGCATTATATCAACCGCCATATTCGATGGCATACTCAATTGATTAGTTTTAGTTTGCCTAATCATCATGCATTGTCTACAACAATTAAGACTACCCTCCACCGGTAGCCCAAAATAATTATTTCTAAACAGATAATAATTACGTCAATAGATAATTTATCAACAATTCTCAAAGGTGAGTGATTAATAAATCCAACTCCACCATTTCATTTCATAATGAGCCAATTTCATTATTCCCAACTCAATTTCATATTTCCATAATTCCCAAATTAATTACATAAATTAATTTGCCATAACAATTTAGGGCTTTTTCCCCCTATTTTTCAATATTGGCCCAAAGGCCAAAATAACTTCAATAATTTCAATATTACCATTTTAAGACCCAAATCACATATTTATGAGTCAAAACCACAAAATCCCTCTTTAGAAAATAACACATTCAAACCCTAACTTTCCAAATCAGCCCATCTATACAAATAACTCAACGTCTATGTTAAAGCACATAAGACTGAGTAGGAATCCCTACGTCAAGAGAAGAACCCAAGGAAGAAGATGAAGAAAAACGGAATTGCTCCAAACTCCAAGATCTTCGGATCAAAATGTAGCCCTCAACGATCCCCACACTTTTTATAAAGGCCGAAGGGTAAAGAATCACTCCTACTAGATCAATCCCTAGAGAGAATGTGAGTTTTTAAAGAGGGGAGCTCTCTAATGGAGTTTTGAAAAAGTAAGAGAGAGAGAGAGAGAGGATGTCGAAAAAGTGATCCAAAAAGTGAAATCCCGAAGTGATATACCAGTCGCTCCGCTTGAGCGTGGAAACCCCCGCTCGAGTGTCAGACACAGACTTACGCTCGAGCGTGAAAAGCGCCGCTCGAGCATCGATTGCGCACCTGCAGAAGTTTTGCAGACATGGTCCCCGCTCGAGCGTCAAACTCCCCGCTCGAGCGGATGAACAAAATCAAAGGGTCACGCTCGAGCATCAAAACTCCCGCTCGAGCGTACGAAGACCTGCAAAGAAAATACTAGGAGATGGAAATTCACGCTTAAGGGTCAAAACGTACGCTCGTAGATGGCAGAAATGGTGTCGTTTGGCTTCAAAAAAATTTAATTTCTGTTGCCGAAAAATTTGAAAGCTTCTTGGCTCGGGGTAGGGATTTTTCTTACACTTCTTAATGTACTTTTACTTGATTATATGGAGCTTAGAGTTGTATATAATTTAATTAGAAATTTTAAAAAATTTGTGATTTATTGGCTTAAAAAAGAAATTTTGAGAAAAATAAAGAGTTGATGCCAAATCGTGAAAGTGTAAACTTAGAATATGTTTGTAAGATTATGAAAGAGTTATGTTTTAAATTTGAACAAAAACAGACTTCAATTTGATCAGTTTTGAAATTTTTACCGTTTTGCGACCAAAAGAGCATTTTTAAAGAAAATAAAGGAATTCCATTAACTTTTGCAGCTTTTGATCAAAATAGGATGTCATAGTTGAATAATGCTTGGAGAATGAGTTTCGAAAAAAAAAATGATGTTTTCTTGGACATTAACGATATTATTTTGCTTAATGTATCTATTGGAATAAAACCGACACGGTTAGAAATGGACCTTGAGAAGTTACCGGAAGTGATTGTGATATGAAAACTAGTGTAGTTGTTCATATTTGATGAGATGTGGAATAGATTGTATTTATTAGAATTTTTGGAATTTAATTGTTTAAATATCTGTTTAGAAATATCTATTTTGGGCTATCGGTGGAGGATAGCCATGATTGTTGTAGAAATGCATGAGACTTAGGTAAATTAAACCACATTTCTCATTTGCTGCATTGGACATTGCATTACATTCATTTCATTGGAAATGTATCTATTTTTTGAGAAATGTTTGGAAATGTATCTCTTTGTGAAAGATGAATACTTGATAAATCTGGGTAGGGGGTGTGGAACTGTGCGGTTAGGTGTCGAGCCTTCTAGTTTACTGGTAAAAATGACAGTGGTAGTGCATTAGGGCCTACTTGCACACACTCACTTAGAGATTCACAGAGCCTATATTCATGTAATAGATATGGTTTAAAATGGAAATAGTTTTATATCTGTTGTTACATCTTAGCATTGCATGCTTAATAAAAAGAGAGATAAATTGTTTTATCATGAGCATGGCATGAGCATACTCCTCTTTAGTCTTGTCATGGTCCATATGTTGTGTAGTATATCTCTACTGGGCAATGGCTCACCCTATAAGTGAAACCATTTCAGGTACAGGTGCTATGCCTCTGCCAAGGCATTGACTTGGGAGGACTCGGAGCTGAGACTTCATTTTTGTTTTCTTGTTATTTGTTGAATGTAAGCCAGGGCTGTATTTGCGTTAAGTTGAAACTCCATTTTGTGTAACCAAGAATGTTCTTGGATAAATTTGTAAGCATGTAGGGCACTTATTATCTGTTCGGCTTCCATTTTATACTTGTTGTAAAATGTATGCTTGGGATTGGAACTGGGGCATTGAGATGTGAGTAACATGTATTTGGTATTTGGGATTCAATGGAAATGGATGTACGGAATAGTTAGCTATATATATGTGTTTGTCTATCAGGTGGGTTTTGTAGCATAAATAGATATACCCTGCCCAATTTTCGGGGCGTTACAACTTGGTATTAGAGCTACCGGGTTTGAATACTTGGGGCTCGTAGGAAATGGTTTTTACCACAGTGGGTTTATTTCGCTACTGAGAAATGTTTCATCTCTTATGTGCTATGTGATAACATGTTTATGTGACTATATGGGTATAGGGTTAAACTTCTGAGATGTGATTTCCGTCCATAAAATTCTTTGAGGTCCTTTTAGAAAAGCACCTGATCAATGCTATTTCTATTTGGGAGTCTTTGAATGTTTGTGGAACGAGTCAATATCTTGGAGGGGTAACTTGTATGTGCTCTATGTGACTATGTGCTTATATGGTTTGCCATATGCAGCGTATTAGAACTAGTGTGGAGTAATTACTTCTGAGCTTAATCATGTCTCTTATATAAGATATCATAAAGCGGGAGAGGCCATAATAGAGGCACTTGAGGTGCCCAAGATGTTCTCATGTAGGAAAATACCTTTTCTCTAGGAAAAAGGTGTAAGCTAGAGTAATATGGCCGGGATGATTGGTCAAGATGTTGTGGAATTAGTATTGAAGTGTAGGTTAACCGATTTATATGATTGTGAGTGTAAATGTGACCTTTAAATAGTAGAGTTTGTGTTGTGTAGCGACTGGTTTGTTGTTATAAGAGTTAATTATTTTTTTAATTTTATATCAAGTTTGTAGAAGTAGACTAGATGAAAAATCTTAGAAGTAGAATGAGTTAGAGATTAACCTTATTGTAATAGTATGGTTTGGTTGTGACTTTAATGATGATTAAAGTAATCTAAGATAATATACTTTGGATTGTTGACATTAGAACACGTAAAACTAATTCTAAATTTTCTTGGGATAGACGAAGTTAGTTATAGTTGGATTGTTTCACTTGCTTGATGGACTACTTGTGAGGTTAGTAATGGGCCCTAGGCTAATTATTTTGTATGTGTTTGGGAATAAACATGGTCTTAGCGTGATAGAAATTATAGCGTGTAGAAACAAATGTGTTTCTTAGAGAGTTTGTTTATTCATAATTTTGTTACAAATCCTAAAAGGGTGAACAAGATAAATAATTTTGAGATAGATTGGAATGTGTTTAAATTTGATTGGGGTTGCGCTTTTTGACTGAATTTTTAGTAGTAAAATATATATATGGTGACTTGTGAGATGACATTTTGGGATATGTAGCCAAGTTTTGAATGTTTTTGAGTTCGGTGGGGTTAATTGTCTTAGAGTTGATTGTTGATGTACCCAAGTGCAATAAGTGTTTAGGGATATGATGTAATTGATGTCTCGGGAGTTGTGTTAGCAAACCAATGTTCTTAGAGGAAATTTTTAAGATTACTTTGTGAGGATATTATAATTCTAAAGTAGGTGCTTTAGGATAATTAGTATGGTGGTAATTTGAGTATTTCCATGGGAATTTATACTTGACCCATCGAGAGTGATTGATGTTAACTTTTACAGTTATTTTTATGTATGAGTTAGAAATTGTGAAGATGGAAGGTATAGGAGAGCGTTTTGGGTTAAATTTGGTGTGTGTCATGATGGTGTGGTTCATGTAATGGAAATAGATATTATTTTTGTATCCCTTGTCCTTTTACTATAAGATTGTTTTATATCCTTGGTGTAAGAGTTGTGAATCCCTTATATTGATCCTTCGTTTTGCTATATGTGTGGTAAGAATTCGTGTTGTTGGTATGTTGCTCTAATATCACCATTAAGTTCAATTTGAGTATATTTGACCTTAAGTGGTAAGTGTTTTCATAATTAAAATGTATTTAGTTTTACCTAATGGAGGATGATTTCTTATTTTAATTTTGTTTCATCGTGTTTTGTGGTGATATTACCCTAGAAGAAGTTATTCAGTAGACCCCTTGTCAGGGAATAAATTGGTATGAAGTACTTTCGTTATTTTGTTAGTCTTGGAAATTGTCATGGGATGACTATTATTGACATAGAAAATTTCTTAGAGTGAATGAGTGGCTTTATAACTTGTGGTTGTATCTTTTAGAATTTGGGTGGAAGTGAGTTGGCTAGAGACTTCATAGAAGATTTCAAAGTAACTAAAACTAGTATTTGTTGGTGTAACCTTTTGTCTAAAGTTGTCTAGGCTTTTCGTGGTGGGTTTAATATGGTAGTTGGTGTTGTTACTTGTGACATGAGCAGTTATGAGGATTCAATTTTATTTTCTTTGTACCTTAGTAAGCTGTGGTGGATTACTTCTCGAGTTAAATTGTTTATTTTTCAGGTATGGAGCAGATTTCATAGTGATTGGATTGAAGTACTGAAAAGATTATTTTAATTAGAATTCTGAATCAGAAGTGTAAAATTATTTCTTTTGGCAAGGGATGTACATTGAATTTCCTTCGGAGAAATTTTATTGTAATTTGAGGTTAATCAATTTATTAACGATTTGGGAATTTTAGAGTCGTTTCAGTGTCAATCTTCATGGGTGTCTCGTTGTGATTGGTTCGGGATACTTCTAGGGTGAGAGATAGAATATTCCGTTAATTGGCCTCAGTAGCGGTAATAATACTTGTCGATAAGTGAGTTGGTATAGTAAGAGTTGTTCAATTTGGGTTTGATTTCGTGGGTTATCATAATATTAGTGTGATATAGAACCGTGTTGTAACTTTGGAGTTAGTGTCATGGCTTGGGTTTTAAAGAATGAGAATCATGTTGGGAATACCTTAGTATTGTTAGAATCTGTATCTAGTCTTGATGAATTCTTTGTGGACTCGAAGTGCATTGTGTGAGCGTTTGGGTCAATTTTATGTTGGAGTGAAATTATGTGGGTGGATGCAGACAAGTTTGCGTAAACTGTTAGTCAGTTTGTCGAGTGAAAGAAATAAAGTGGATAGCTAAAAATAATACAGAAATTGCTTGGTTGGGCAATAAAAGTTGTGGCTAAGAATTTTCGAGTAGTGTATTTGGCATGATTGTAATTACTTGAGTGAGTTTGTGGGTGACAGTAGAATGTATTACATTACTTGAGTTTAATTTCGATGACGAAATTACTTTAAGGAGGGTAGGTTGTAATGATCCAATTTTTTATTTATTTTTTAAATAGCCAGCGCATAATTTAATTGAGCAAATTTTCGAATTTGATTGCCGTGTAAATTCTGTGCGAAAATAGTTTGGTTTTGTATTTTTTAAAAATAGTTTTCGATCTCAGAAAATTATGACATTTTTATATGTTGTTCTCATATGAGTCTAACACGTTGGATAAAAATTTCAGAATTTAATGATGAGTATTTATTTTATGAAAATTCAAGGACTGATTGGTGTTCAGTTTAATTTATAGCAGAATTTAAAATTGAGTTTTGGGTGTTCGGACCATGATTTGAAATAAATTAGTTGGGGATTTATTTTAAATTATTAAAATCCATTCATTTTGAACCCAATTAATTGAATCGTGACCCGTTAGTAACCATGTAATATTGTTGTGGTTTTATTATTATTATTTGGTTACCATAAAAGAGTTGTGAATATTTATGATGTGTACTGAGAGGGTAATTTATACAGATAAATTGGGCCGAGCTAGGATAGTGGGCCGCTCTTTGGGCCATTTTTGAGAAGGCTAAGAAAGATGGGCCGTACGGCAGTCTAGACCGAAGTAAAAGGCCGGTGCCGATGTAAGGAGGCTTGGTCTGGCGTCTATTATTTGTTATCTCGGTTGCATTGATTGGAACCGAGGTATGTTGAGCTCGTTCTGGGACCTGATCATAGGCTAGCTCGGCTTAGTTTTTCTATGGATAGCTCGGCCTTTACACATGAGACCGGGGTAGGAGAAAGGAAAGCAGGAGCCAAGGTGACTGTTAGTTCGGTCTTCAGTGATTAGTTCGGTCGTAGCACATGGAAACCGAGGTGTGCTAAGTCCTTAAGAGGACTTGGTTCTGCAGATAGTTTGGCTCAACTCTCTTATGGTTAGCTCGGTCTTAGCATGGGAAAGCCGAGGTAAGAGAAAGGAAAGTAAGGGGCAGAACTAGCGGTTACTTCTGTCATATTGGAGTCTGGCCGTGTTAAAACCATCTTACTTGGTTCAAGCAGTGAGGAGGGTGTTGAAAGAAGAAAAATCTTTCAGGATTATGAATCCTAAGAGGACTCTACATGGAGGAATAAGAGTCCTACTTGGATTGTGCCACACGAAACCTATAAAAGCACACTTATATCACCTTTGGAGAGGTAACACAACTTTGTTTTCTAAATACACAGAGCTTTTGTCTATTTGTCAAGCTTACTGACTTAGGCATCGGAGAGGTTTCCGGCACACTCCCGCCGGCTAGCTCACGTTTGTGTTTTCAGGTGATAAAGCGACGACGTACGGAGGAACGCACACTTGATCAACAGGATTATACGAGAAGGTTAATTTCTTTCACTTACAATTGGCGCCGTCTGTGGGAACTAAGACAAGAACAAAACCTCTTGATCAAGCTTTTCCTCTCAAACATCAATGGCGAACAATGAAGAGTTACCTCAGTCCGCCATTGACGGACAAACTCCAGATGGGGTTGCAAGGCGCGAAGGCCTACCCTCGGTCACTCCCATGGCGAACCTGGAGCCGCAAAGACAGAATTCCATGAGGGATGCAAAGGGACGAAGGCGGAATAACAGCCCTCATCCCTCTCGTTCACAAAGCCCAGAAAGACAAAGGCGCAGGATTGATCCTCAAGCACTGGAGGATCGCATCAGGGAACAAGACGAGTTGATCTGTCGGATGGCGGCGGACATGGAATCTCTTAAGCGCCAGGTAAAAGGAAAAGAAGTGGCGACAAGAGAGGGGCGCAACCACAAGACGCCCCCTTGCCACTCAGAGGGTCGTAGTAGGAATTCTACACCCTTTCAAGTAGAGAACAGAAGCCTCAGGACAGGCGACACGCAATCCAGATCTTCCAGGACTCGTCACTCCAGGTTTGAGAGGACGAGGTCTGAGAGGTCATACACTGAGGGAAGCACATATTGGCCCTCGCATACGCACCAGACAAGGTCTAGACAGATAGAGTTGCCCAGATCGTCCGACCTACGATCCGTGCTAGAAGAGAAGGCACGATCGAAGGAGGACGCCAGGGCGCGCGATCCACACAGAGTTTCAGCCTTACATTGGTTGGCTCCTCGGACGCATGGAAGCATCGAGGTTGGAATGCCAATACTGCGCCCCGCCTACGAACCAACGGACAAGGCATTGGCGAGGCTGCAAACCTCACCATTCGTCCCAGCGATAGAGAACGCACCCCTACCGTCAGGCTTCCTACAACCCAAATTCACAACATATGAAGGGAAGACGGACCCCTACTCGCACTTGAGCCACTTTCGCCAGGTCATGGCTGTATACCGGCGAAACGAGGCCTTAATGTGCATCCTATTCCCTTCAAGCCTTGGCGATTTGGGCTTGACTTGGTTTGAGAAGCTCCCAGAAGGCAGTATAGCCTCTTGGGCACAACTGGCGGAGGCGTTTGTAACGCGATTCAGAACAAACACTAAAACCCCGGTGGAGATCGACCAGTTACTCTCCATCGACATGGGTGACAAGGAGACCCTAAGATCATACAACAGTCGCTACTGGGAGACATTCAACCAGATTGGGGACTGCCCAACCAATCTCGCCATTGCGCAATACAAAAGAGGCCTTCCAATCGGGGAGCGGTGAGGACTCTATCACCATGACACCGCCCCTCACCATGAAGGCCCTGATGGAGAGAGTGCATCAGCACATCAGGGTAGAAGAGGATGGCGCTCGTGCCAAAGCAAAATCTGGCGCGACCACAGCACCAGAGAAGAAGACCTCAGCAAAGGTCAATACGATAGATCGCCAGAACCGAAACAGATGGGGCAGGCGAGACAACGGCGAGGACCAGGACAAGAGATGGTTGAGAGTCTGCACTGCCATAACTACGGTATTCAAGAAACCGATCTACTGAATACTTAGCGAAATTCGAGACGAGCCTTTCGTCAAGTGGCCAGCCAAGCTAGGCGAGGCACAGAAGGACTACGATGATAGATCAAGGTGCACCTTCCACAAAGAAAAGGGGCACCGCACTGAGAATTGCACGCCATTGAGGCAGCATCTGGAAGAGTTGGTGGCAGCAGGCCACTTGGACAAATACATTGAAGGAGGGGCACAGCCGGCCCCCCAGGACCATAATAACCCCAACGGCATGTCGATCGATGCCCCACCTCAGGGCATCATCAGCGTAATACATGGAGTTTTTGAACCTGAGCGTGTATGCGAGCTCAGAGGTTCAATCAAAAAGGATGAGCACTTAAGAGAGATGCTAAGTGCCCAACCAGTCGTCAAGAAGGGGAAGACAGAGCCCACAAATGTCATGTCTTTTTCGAATAAAGATTTGGCAAGGATCTATTGCCCTCACAACGATGCCATGGTCGTCACTCTCCAAGTCAAGGATTTTGACGTCAAGCGGATTTTGATCGACCAAGGAAGTTCATGTGAGATCATGTACTATGAAACCTTCAAACAACTAAAGCTACAAGATAAAGACTTGGCGCCTACCGTATCTCCCCTAATCGGATTCAACTCCATGCCAGAATGGCCCGTTGGCAAAATTATCCTCCCAGTCAGAGCAGGGAGTGTGACGAAACAAGTGGAGTTCTGGGTGTTGAAGGTTCCCTCCAATTACAACATTATCTTGGGCAGGACATGGCTGCACGCCATGCGCTCGGTGGCATCCTCCTACCACCAAGTGATGCGGTTTCCCAACGACACCGGAGTAATAGAAGAAGTTTATGGAGATCAAGTCATGTCGAAGCAGTGCTTTGTCACGGTGAATGGCAGCCGCGCTGCCAAAGGATACGTTCATTCGGTGGAAGAACCTGAGAGCAATGAACTATTCGCCGATGTCGGCAAAGCGGCTAGTCAGAAAGCGGTGGAGGACTTGGTGGAGGTCAGAATAGATGAAAAGAACCCGGATAAGTTCTTTTTGCTTGGTTCGTCGTTGTCCAGCACTGAGAGATTGGAGGTCTTGGAATTTCTGACCTCCAACATCGAAGTGTTCGCCTGGACCCCATACGACATGCCAGGCATTGATCCCAACTTCATCTGTCACCAACTCAATGTCCACCCTTCTGCCAGACCAATCATTCAGCGCACCCGCAGATCGGCACTCCACCATGCCGAAATAGTGGCTGAAGAAGTAGGAAACCTGCTGGAGGCAGGGGTAATCAGAGAGGTACACTACCCAAGATGGATCTCCAACACCGTCGTAGTGCCAAAGAAGAATGGCAAGTGGCGTGCCTGCGTCGACTACAAAACGGTCAATAAGGCGTGCCCAAAAGATAGCTTTCCTCTACCAAGGATAGATCAACTGATAGACTTAACGGCAGGGCACAACCGACTTAGCTTTCTGGACGCATACAGAGGCTACCACCAAATCGCCATGCATGAACCAGACCAGGAGGTCACATCCTTCACCACTCCAAGGGGACTCTACTGCTACAAAGTCATGCCCTTTGGCCTAAAGAACACAGGGGCGACGTTCCAGAGAATGGTCACCAAGATGTTTGAACCATTGTTAGGCAGAACAATGGAAGCTTACATCGACAACATGGTGGTCAAGAGCAAGGATGAGAATGACCATCTCAAGGACCTAGGTGAGATGTTCGAGATCCTAAAGAAGCAAAGTGTGCGTTCGGAGTAGGATCTGGCAAATTCCTAGGCTTCTTGGTGACCAACCGAGGTATAGAAGCAGACCCTTCTCAGATCAAGGCAATACAGGATCTGGAGAGGCCAAACTCAGTGAAGGAAGTGCAGCATCTCACCGGCATGGCGGCTGCACTCAATCGGTTCATAAGCCGGTCGTCAGACAGACTACGACCATTCTTCCATGCACTGAAGGTTAAGTTTGAGTGGGACGAAGAATGTGACCACGCACTGGAAAGCCTAAAAGAATACATGTCTTCTCCACCACTACTTGTAACACCAATCCCTGGAGAAGAACTCTTCTTATACTTAGCGAGATCGCGAGATGCAATTAGCGCGATGTTGGTCCGTCTTGAAGAGTCCAACATCTTCCCATCTACTATGTCAGCAAGACATTACTGGGCGCCGAAACGAGGTACTTGCCACTGGAGAAACTGGCATTGGCCTTGATGATGGCCTCGAGGAAATTGTCACATTACTTTCACGCCCACATCATAGTTGTTCTCACAGCCTTCCCATTAAAGGCTTTATTTGAAAGAGCAAACTTCTCTGGGCAAATTCTGAAGTGGGCAGTAGAGTTGGGACAATACGACATCAAGTTCCAACCTAGGACCGCAATAAAAGCACAAGCATTGGCAGATTTTGTCGCAGAATTCACACCAGGAAGTCATCACATCTGCCCAGTCGACCTAACTGAAACAACCGAACTGGGGATGGAAGTTGACGTCGGAATAACGCGACCCCTAGTAATGGTTATTCAGTCAGGCCCCAAGGTAGACCAGAGTAAGGAAAGGAAGGAAGAAGCAAACCATGCTACACCAAGTTAGGACTCGCCAACAAATAAAGACTTGGTGCAAACAGAAAGCAAGGGGCAGACAACGAGCATGGACTCTGAAGAAGACACCTGTAGCATGGAAGATCCCAAGGCATCATCTGATCCCTCCACCTGCTGGAAATTGTTCGTTGGAGAGATGTGGAAGCTCTTCGTGGATGGAGCATCCAACCGGCATGGAGCAGGACTTGGCATAGTCCTCATTTCTCTAGACGGCCTAGTAGTGGAGCAGGCAATCAACCTTGGCTTCCCAGCATCAAACAACAAAGCGGAGTATGAAGCGCTTCTGGCAGGTCTCAAGTCAACATTCTACATGAAGGCCACCGAGCTAATGGTCTCTGACTCGCGGTGGTGGTAAACCAAATATCCGCAACTCTGAGGCAAAGGATGATAGAATGGCCAAGTACCAAGATTTGGTCGTAAGCAGATAAAGAAGTTTGAAGTGGTGAGGATAGAATAGATCGTGAGAGAAAAAAGCAGAGAGAGATTTAACTCGTGAAGCCGCCTCAATGGCAGATACCTCCATCCCTCACCCACTACTAATCAACTACCTCCCTAGACCAAGCATTGAAGACCCAGAAGCAGAAGAGGTATGTTGTGCAGAGTTAGGCCCTTCTTGGATGGAGCCCATTATACTGTTCCTGAAAGATGGCACCTTACCGGAAGAAAAGAAAGAAGCCAACAGAATAAGAGCAAAGTCGCAGCGATTTTGGCTCTCTCCATCATTGGCATTATACAAGAAGTCGTTCTCAGGACCTTACTTAAAATGTGTTCACCCCAGCAAAGTGGAAGCATTCCTGTTTGAAATACATGAGGGTGTATGTGGCAGCCATCAAGGAGGAAGATCATTGGCATATAGAGCGATTTCACAAGGATATTGGTGGCCATACATGCAAGCGGATTCTGAGAAGTATGTTAAAAAGTGCGAAAAGTGTCAAAAATTCGCACACCAAATACACCAACCTGCCAGAGAACTTCTACCTTTAACTAGTCCATGGCCCTTCGTAATGTGGGGATTGGACATAGTAGGACCACTTCCAACAGCACCAGGCAACAGAAAGTTCTTTCTTGCCGCAACCGACTACTTCACAAAGTGGGTGGAAGTAGAAGCCTTGGCGTCAATCAAAGAGAAAGATGTAAAGAAGTTTGTTTGGCAGAATATCATCACTCGATTTGGCATACCAAAGGCATTAATCTCAGACAACGGCACTCAGTTCGACGGCAGAATTTTCAAACGCTTTTGTGAAGAGTACAAGATCGAGTTCTACAATTCTACTCCGGCATATCCCCAAGCAAATGGTCAGGCAGAGGCATCAAACAAGGTTGTCTTGGATGGATTGAAGAAAAGGTTAGAAAAAGCGAAAGGCAAGTGGGCAGAAGAGCTCCCTCATGTTTTATGGGCTTACCGCACCACGCCTCGACGATCAACTGGAGAAACACCATTCTCCTTAGCTTAAGGCATGGAAGCAGTCATCCCATTAGAAGTTGGCCTCCCCACAATTCGAAGCGAAAACTTTGACCCAGACTTAAATGGCGAAGCCATAGCATTGGAGCTTGACCTTGCGGAAGAGAGAAGAGACAGAGCATTGGTTCACATCGCCTCCTACCAACAAGAGTTGTCCAGAAAGTATAACAAAACAGTGCATCCAAGGCAATTCAAGATCGGAGATTGGGTGCTGCGCAAAGTCATGGAAAACACCTTGGTTCCAGGAGATGGCAAGCTGGGGCCTAATTGGGAAGGACCTTACAAAGTGGTTGGATTAGCAGGCAAAGGGGCATACCACTTGGAAGATAAGGACGGCAAAGCAGTTCCTAGGCCATGGAACACTACAAATCTGAAGTTGTTTTATTTCTAGCCTTTTTTTCTCTTTTTAAGTATGTGTAATTTTCTACGTTCTCAATAAAACAAATCGATTCTTTTTTAGCATAATTGTCTTCAGTAGAAATTAGCTCTAGTAAGTTAGTAGCATTGTAAACATAGTTGGCCGGAATAACCAACTATGACCCTTCCTAAGCCCAGGATTAGGATCTAGGCTGCAGGACGTTTGGTCGGTATAACCAAACACTTTATTCTAAGTTGGCTGGAAAAACCAACTTAGAGGTTGGCTGGATTAAACCAACACCCTTCCTAAGCCCAGGATTAGGATCCAGGCTGCAGGACGTTTGGTCGGTATAACCAAACACTTTATTCTAAGTTGGCTGGAAAAACCGACCTAGAGGTTGGCTAGATTAAACCAACTCTTTGTACTTTTCAGCCGAAGTAAGTGTATGGCTGAAGAGTGGTTGGCTGGATTAAACCAAATCTTTGTACTCTTCAACCGAAGTAAGTATATGGCTGAAGAGTGGTTGGCTGGATTAAACCAACTCTTTGTACTCCTCAGCCGAAGTAAGTTATATCGGCTGAAGAGTGGTTGGCTGGATTAAACCAACCCTGGATACTCTTCAGCCAAAGTATCTATATTGGCTGAAGAGTGGTTGGCTAGTAAGTTAGATAGCTAAAACCGAGATCACAGTTGAGCAAATGAGTACATGGAAAATTCATTACAGGTGCAAGCATACATACACAAAACCGGAATAAGAGTTCAAGAAGATTTTTTCATTGAAAAGTGCAAAGCAAGTACAATTGAGGGGCCGCAGCCCGGTTACAAAGATCAAATACAAAAGAAAAAAAAGAAAACAAAAGCAATGGAAAAGTTCATCAATTTCAGCATCAAAATCTGCATCAGCATCTGTCCGGAGTCCGGTGTCGGTTGGGAGCACGGTTTGAGCTAGGAGCTCGGTCTCAGCTTGAACCTTGGTCTCAGTTGGTTGTGTTTTGTCAGTTAGCAGCTCGTCCGTTAGGTCTTCAATGACTGGCTCCGACCGAACCGTCTGATTATTTTGTTGTTCATTGACGACCGGGGTGAGAGTTGGCCCTCATCCTCATCATCATCATCATCATCATCATCATCATCATCATCATCTTCATCATCACCGCACCCCTCAAGAAGTTGCCTTTGGAGATCGGCGGCATATTGCGAAAGCGAGGCCGGGATAGAATACGGTAGAGCATTGTAGACCTCGGCGTCAGGCGTACAACTGAGCTGCTCCACCGCACTCCTCTAGCCACATTTGAAAAATAAGTCCTTTGCCGCGTTACACTGGAGGGTGTAGGCGTCTTCGGCTTTCTTAAAACCTTGTTTTTCGGCTTTCTTAATGCCCACCTTCAGTTGGGCTATCTCGGTGTCTTTTTTCTTTTCGATCTTTGCCAAAATGTGCAGGTATTTGTCTTTCACTTCGTTAGCAACCTTTTGCTTTTCGGCTTCGACCGAATTAGCAAGCTTGGTCAGTCGACCATTCTCAGCGCGTAGCTCGGCCAGTTGTTTTTTGGCTTTCTCTAGCTCGGCCGACTTTGCTTCGGCCTCCGCCGTGGCCTCCCTTGTATTTCGCCTAAGTTCCATGACCCTCTTGTGTGTAACTTGATTTTTCTGGATGGCCTGCAAAGGAGAAGTAACGTTAGCCGGACTGAAAGTTGGGAAAAATTACAAAGAAAGAAAAAAGCTATCTACCAGGATCATGGACTTGGTTGAAGACCGAATGGACTTCAGTTCGGTGTTGAGTTGTTTATAGTGGTGCTCCATATCTTTTGGAAGGCACACACTTTTGGCTAGATTAAAAGCCATTAAGTGGTCCTTCTCTGAGACCACCGAATCAGAAGCGGTGATATCTCGGTCGTTGAAGGTGAGAGTAGGAGCCCATTTGGAGGAAGAGGCAGTTCGGTCGGACTGCTCCGGTTGAGGGATTTGCTGAAGGCTTGGGGGAGGACTTGGTGGCGGAACCGTCTCGTCCTCAAGTCGTGGCCCGGTTTGGCTAGTCCGGGCACGCTTGTTTCGGCGAGAGGTGGATGGCTGTTGGGATGGAAAGGCCACCACAGCCTCAGTGGACTGGCTGGCTTGTGGTATTTCGGCTGGGTTCGTTGCGGCTAGCAATGCCTTCAGTCGGTTTCTTTTTGCCATTTTCTGTTCGGCTGTGAGAGGGATTAGGTTTATCTAAGGCAAGGATGGGTCCGGTTATGGTGCTTCTTCGAGAAGAAAATCAGTCACCCTCGCTTTTCGGCGACCGCTATATCGGTAGGTCGGCTCAAAATTTAGAAGTTTTGCCTAACTTCTCTCCTTAACCCGTAGTGCGGCGCGCAGAATACCTAGGTTAGGGTAGCCGTAATTCGATAAGAGATGGGCTTTATCTGCAAAAGAAAACAACTGTTAGTCCGGTTCAGAATGAAGACCGAATTAAAAGAAAAAGATAAATTGGAACTGAAGTATGTATACCGAGTTCTCCTTTTTTCCAATTTATTCTTCGGCCAGGAATCTGGGCTTGATGATCTTCGAAGTTCCCAGACACCCAGAAGAAATCATCGTCATTTAAGTCTTTGTCCGGTGTATGTTTTATTATTTCTCTCATCCACGGCGTATTCTTAAATAAAAACAACAGCCGTCGTCTTTGGATCCTAATGAGTATTGGTGGAAAATTTTGGCTAAACCGAGGTTGAGGCCGGCTTGGCGGTTTAGCGCGTCTACGCCCATTATTATACGGTATGTGTTGGTGGATAGCTGGGTTGGGCATAGTCTGGTTTGTCTAAGGAATTCGCATATTAAAGGTTGGACTGGGAATCTGAGTCCGGTTTCTATTATTGATTGAATGGTAAAGGGGACAAAGCCTTCGTTGTCCCATGGGTCAACGTCTTGTTCGGCTAAGGTAAAGTTTACATCGGCTGGAATGTTGTAATCCTTTCGAAATTCGGCTAGGCCTCCTGGGGTTTCTACTAGGAACCTATATTTCCCCATTTATTGTATAAGTTAAAAATAATTTATCTCGATTGAGAAGATGTGCTCAAAAGCTCGGTTGAGCGCGCAGAGGGAGTGCCTGGGCAACCTAAGTCTGCAAAGTGGAAAAACAAGGTGTTAAGCACAGATCGTTGACCGTGCTACAAAAAACAAAGCAAGAGAAGACAAGTCTTACTTCAGCTACATTGGGTGCTATAGGATCTACCACGGTTTCAACAAAGTACTTTTTATCTCGGCTCGGCGGGATGTTTGGTTATCTCGGTTCTACCTATGGATTTGTTACTCCGGTTAGGCATCAAGGGGCAGCTTTCTGAGTTCGGTTTTGAAACTCAGAAAGCTGGCTTAGCCCCAAAGGCCTAGTTCGGTCGAGGGCCAAGATTTCTAAGTTCGGTGCGTTCTTATTTCGGCTAATGTGAATCAGGTGGTGACATATTAAAATTACTGTTATATGCACAAGTTCTAGTTCGGTTCCAGTCTACCTAAATCTTTTTATAACAAAAACAGTTTCCTAGTTCGGTTGGACGTGTTTTTTGGATCAAATAAGTGTCTACTTGCTATTACTTGAAGATTCATGAGGTTCTACAGACAAAGTTTTTCAGAAAGTACAAGAACAAGTGGAAAAAAAGAGACAACAATATGTTTTGCGAAAACACACGAAACAAATTGCTGTGGAGCAAACAAAAGCCAAAACAAAATAAAAACAAGGTTTATGATACTTACCAGGGAAAGCAGAAGAGCTGGAAATGGAACAGCAACAGTGAGAAAGCGAAAGCTCAGGGGTTGCAAGAAGATTGAAGAGTAGGAGCACAAGAGAGAGAGCACAAGAAGTGAAAAGTAAAGGTAGATCGAGAAAATGAAAGGAATGTTTTGTGTAAAGGGAAAAATGGCGGGAACTGTTCAAAAATTACGGAGTACGAGGGCAGCGTTACAGCTGTGAATAGCCAATAAGAGCCTGCCACGTGTCACTGGAAAGGGAAGCGTTTCAGTTGTTGCAGTTGAAGAGACGTTTTGACCGGACGTACACAGCTCGGCTTGAGTGTAGCTCGGCTGGAGAAGCTAAGGGGTTTTTTAGCTCGGCTGGAAAGGTTAAAACTCTAGCTCGGCTGATGGACGAGTAATCCCTATCATGCTACACAGATGGGATTAAGGGGCAATTGAGAGGGTAATTTATATAGATAAATTGGGCCGAGCTAGGATAGTGGGCCGCTCTTTGGGCCGTTTTTGAGAAGGCTAAGAAAGATGGGCCGTACGGCAGTCTAGACCGAAGTAAAAGGCCGGTGCCGACGTAAGGAGGCTTGGTCTGGCGTCTATTGTTTGTTATCTCGGTTGCATTGATTGGAACCGAGGTATGTTGAGCTCGTTCTGGGACCTGATCATAGGCTAGCTCGGCTTAGTTTTTCTATGGATAGCTCGGCCTTTACACATGAGACCGGGGTAGGAGAAAGGAAAGCAGGAGCCAAGGTGACTGTTAGTTCGGTCTTCAGTGATTAGTTCGGTCGTAGCACATGGAAACCGAGGTGTGCTAAGTCCTTAAGAGGACTTGGTTCTGCAGATAGTTCGGCTCAACTCTCTTATGGTTAGCTCAGTCTTAGCATGGGAAAGCCGAGGTAAGAGAAAGGAAAGTAAGGGGCCGAACTAGCGGTTACTTCGGTCATATTGGAGTCTGGCCGTGTTAAAACCATCTCACTTGGTTCAAGCAGTGAGGGGGGTGTTGAAAGAAGCATAATCTTTCAGGAGTATGAATCCTAAGAGGACTCTACATGGAGGAATAAGAGTCCTACTTGGATTGTGCCACACGAAACCTAAAAAAGCTCACTTATATCACCTTTGGAGAGGTAACACAACTTTGTTTTCTGAATACACAGAACTTTTGTCTATTTGTCAAGCTTACTGACTTAGGCATCGGAGAGGTTTCCGGCACACTTCCGCCGGCTAGCTACGTTTGTATTTTCAGGTGATAAAGCGACGACGTACGGAGGAACGCACACTTGATCAACAGGATTATACGAGAAGGTTTATTTCTTTCCCGTACATGTACCATTAAAGAAAATATATTTTTTGGTGAGAAAATATTATATTTACTTTTGTCATTAAAGATGTTGAAATGTATTTTTAATTCATATATATATATATATATATATGTATATATAGCTGTATATATATATGGTTAGATATTTCTTTAGTTAAATATATATATATCTATAAATAGTAACCAAATTGTAACGTCGCAAATTTCTAGCTCAAATGATAATGCAATAATCATGGCCCCTTTAAAAGAAAAACCAATTAAACAATCCAACATTTGCATTCCATAATGTAAATAGTTCTCTCATGCGATAATACTTTAATTCGACATCAAGTAAAGAAACAAATAAATACCCCCAAGGGTTACAAGTTTACAAGGCTTAAACACAGTTACACAAAAACGGTTATTCAAACCTACACATACAAAGCCTTGGCTTAAAAATAGAATCACAGCAAATGAGAACCTTATGCTCTCAGTACACACATTTCCACGCACTCAATTAGGCGGATTCACCACGTCTTTTCCTACATAAAAATCCCGTAGGGTGAGCATAAAGCCAGTAGGAAATCCTTCACAAAGTATTTACATTTTATACAAGTCTCAAGAGATAAATGCACATGTCATGCCATGCCTTTTTGAAAATAAAACACATCTTGATCTTTTGAAAACCATCATGCTCAATGATGTTATGCAACTTCAACTATTCGAAATTTATCAATTTAATTCAAGGGGCGGTAAATACAACGTTGGTAATCCCTACGTCGGTGTCTGCAAGTAGACTATATGTGTAGCAATCCCAATTTTGACCTGGTCAACTTCAGAGGTCGAGCTCACCGAAAGCAAAAATGCAAAATGCATTCGAAATTGCTTACGGGAAAGTGTATTTCACGCTCGAGCGACATTGTTATATTAGTCCGTAAATTAGGCTTTCAGATCACTTTTTGCAGCCCCCTCTCTCTCTAGAACTCTCCAAATTTCCAGATCTAGAGCTTCTCTTTCTAGAAGTCATCTTCTCTCTTTGATTTCACCAAATCCATTGGGATTTAGGCCTAAGTTCTTCACCAAAGTTTGTTATCACCTCGAGGGCTTCATTGTGTGCGGCGGAGATCGAGTTTCAACACCGTAGATTTTGGGGTTTCATCTCAGATTCTCTTCAAAACTTGAGGTAGGGATTTTCTTTGAGTTATATACATATTTTTGCAAGATCTAGATGATTTTCGAAATCATCCTTTGATAGCTTTTGAAAATTGATTGTTGATTCAAGAAGTTGAGCGATTTTGAAAGTGGGTTTGTCTCTTGTTCTTTTAAAATAATCTTATGGGTTTTGATCTTCGTTGAATGAAGAAAAGATGATTTTGGAAAGTTTTCTTTCAAAAGATTTGAGTTGTATAGTTTTGGTGAGAAAACCTAGAATTTGGCGATTTTTTTTTAAGAGACGGAAAATCCATGAATGATATTGTTATATTTATTTTGTGTGTCAAAATAAATGGATGTTTGAAAATTTTCTTATTTATATTTATATAAATGATAAATTTCAGAGAATTTGAAAATTGTTGTTCATTTTGGAAATTGTTGTCCAGAATATTACTATAGTTTAGAAATGACTAATTGTTAAGGATACTTGAGAAGACGGAATCTTACTATTCCTTGGATGATGAATTAGGATAAAAGTATTTATATTTATCTTGTGAAATTACATTGAAATGAGAAACGGAATTTTCATCACAATGGTAGTATTATATGGAAGAATTGTTACATTGTATTGATTGTTGTTGCATTGACATATCAATTCATTTGATTACGTTAAATTTTGAAAATCGATTTGAAAACTTGCATTGAGAAATGAATGTTGAGAAAAAAGTTTTCATAAAATGGTTTTGGGGTAAATACGTTGGTAAGTCTTGATAGGTGGTGTAGATGATATTGAATAAGTTGGCCTGAGGGTCTAGGGTGAAAGACTAAAAACCCGCGCGGATAGGTGTCGAGCCTTTTGGTTAATACCGGTAAAAATGACAATTTGGTAGTACTAGTATAGTCAACTTACAGACACCAACCTAGGGATTACCAGAGTCGTATTTACCGCCCTTGAAATAAATTGTTAAGTTTTGAACAATTGAAATTGCATGACATGATTGAGCACGATGGTTTTCAAAATATGAAAATGTGATTTATCTTCAAAAAGGGCATAGCATGGCATGTTCATTTCATCTCTTGAGACTTGTATAAAATGTATATACTTTGTTAAGAATTTCCTACAGGGCTTTATGCTCACCCTACAGGATTTTTGTGCAGGAAAAGATATGGTGATTCCACCCAACTAGGGGCGTGGAAGTGTGTGTGTTGGGAGTACAATGCTCTCATTTTGCGTGACTCTATTTTGTAAGCCAAGGGTTGTATTTGTGTGGGTTTGAATAACCATTTTGTGTAACTGGGCTTAAGCCTTGGAAACTTGTAAACTCTTGAGGGTATCTATTTGTTTGTTTCATTTTGTTTTGAATTGAATGTATTATCGCATGAGAACTATTTGTGTCATGTAATGCAAGTATGGGAATTTATTTTGGTTTTCCTTTAAAGAACCATGATTGTTGTATCAACATTTGGGCTTAGAAATTTGGGCGTTACAATATGAGTACTACCAATTGTCATTTTTACCGGTATTAACCGGAAGGCTCGACACCTATCTGCGCGACTTTCTAGTCTTTCACCAAGGACACTCGGGCCAACTTAAACAATTTCATCTACACCACCTATCAAGACTTACCACCGTATTTATCCCAAAGCCATTTCATGAAATCCCATTTCTCAACATTCTTTTCTCAATGCAAATTTCCAAAGCTTAACATAGTCCAATGAATTGAAATGTCAATGTATGATTAATAATGCAATGCAACATTACTTCCATATTCAATTGTTCCACACAATATACCATTGTGATCAAAATTCTCAATCCTCTTTTCAACACAATTCCACAAGATGAATATATATATATATACTTTTATATCCAATTCATTCAAGTGAATAATGTAATTCCCACATTTCGAGTTATCTCAACAATTTAGTCAATTCAAAACTAAATCAACATTTTGACAACAATTTCCAAAATAAACAATATTTCTCTTTTTTTATATATATACAAAATTCGTCATTTATATATAAATAAACAATTTTCAAAACATCCATTTATTTTGGTACAATTTTCAACATTTTTAAAAAAAGACCCAATTTCTAGGTTTTCTTACCAAAACCATTCATCTCCAAAATATTTAGAAAAATCTCCCCAAAGTCATCTTTCTTCAATCAATATGGTTCAAAGCCCTCAATTTCTATTTTAAAAGGAAAAGAAAATAAACCCTCCTTCAAAATCACTGATCTTTTTGAAATCAACAATCAATTTCTCAAAGCTAATCAAATGATGATTTCAAAAATCATCTAGATCTTGTAAAAACATATATATATAGCGATTCTGGTTTTCCTTTCCTTTGTATATTGTATTCCGGACTTGGTTCCGTGGTTGTGTTGTTGTCTCATTCTCATTTCCTTCCCTTACTCTTTGTATTTGAGTCTTGGGTTGTGTTGGACAAGTTTGAAATAGGTTGGTTGTGCTTTGGAACCAAAAGTTGATGCCCAGATTTTGGCCTTCATGCTCGGGCGGGGCTTTTGACGCTCGAACGGGCCCTTTGTTGTTGCTTCTCCGCTCGAGCGGGCGTTTTGACGCTCGAGCGTAATTTTTCATCTCCCAGTACTTTTGTCTGTAGGCCTTCGGACGCTTGAGCGTGACCCTTTGATTTTGTTCCTCCGCTCGAGCGGGGAGTTTGATGCTCGAGCGGGGACCATGTCTACAAAACTTCTGGAAGTGTGCAATCTACGCTCGATCGGTACTTTTGACGCTCGAGCGTGAGTCTATGTCTGACGCTCGAGCGGGGGTTTCCACGCTCAATCTACACCTTTTTGATCACTTTTTCATTTCCCTTTCTCTCTCTTACTTTCCCAAAACTGACTTTGAGAGCTCCTCTCTGTAGAATCTCCCTTCTCTCTAGGGTTTGATCTAGCTAGAGCGGTTCACTTCCTTGGTGTCTTTGTAAAAAGTGTGTTGATCGTTGAGGACTACATTTTGATCCGAAAAGTTTGAAGTTTGGAGCACTTTGAGTTTGGTCTTCTTCTCCGTTTGAGCTCTAACTTTGAGGTAGGGATTCCTATTCATTCTTATGTGCTTTAACATAGACATTGAGTTATTTGTATAGATGGGTTGACTCAGAAAGTTAAGATTTGAAATGTGTTATTTTCAAAGGAGGGGTTTTGTTATTTTGACTCATGAATATGTATTTTGGGTCTTAAAATGGTAGTATCGATGTTGTTGATAATATTTGGACCTTTGGGTCAATATTGAGAAAACGGAAAAAAAATGCCATGTTTGGGTATATTTGGGGTCATTAGTGTAATTAATAACAATTGTTATGGAAATATGAAATTGAGCTAGAAATAATGAAATTGGCTCATTATGTGGTAGAACGGTGGAGTTGGATTCATTAATCGCTCACCTTTGAAAATGTGGATAAATTATCTATTTTTGCATTTGTTATCTATTTAGAAATAATTGCTTTGGGCTATCGGTGGAGGATAGTCTTGATTGTTGTAGACAATGCATCATGATTAGGGGGACTAAAACTAATCAATTGAATATGTCATCGAATATGACGGTTGGAATAATACATCAAATTTGTGTATTGAATGATTGTGTATATGATAAACGTTTATATACATTGTGCTGTGTGGGAGGAGATATGGGATGTACTCCACGGTTTAGGAGAAGATAGGGGATGGACTCCTAAACCGGATATTGTTTGGGAGGAGATAGGGGATGGACTCCATTGATGCAATAATTTTGTGTATCTATTGAAGTATTGATATAGCTAATTTGTATATCATATATGAAGTATGGAAGTGTTTGGTTTGTGATTGATACAGCAATTATGTGTATCTTTGGTTAAGTGTGAAGTGTTTAATTTGAGTTGTTATCTCAATTTAAATGGAAGTACTGTTGATAAGAGATGTAATCTCATTTAAAGTATATGGCCAGGTTCTGAGCCAGGTTTATGAATTGAGAAATTGGATAAGTATTGAAAATGAAATGAAACATGGACACATTTGTCATGTAATTGAAATAGGTTATGAATTTATTCATGTGAGTTAAACATCTGTCAAATGCTAATGTTTTAGTTATTGCTCATATTATGTTTAGCATATCTCTATTGGGCGTTGGCTCACCCTATATGGGACATCATTTTCAGGTTCAGGTACTATGCCGCCTTCGAGATCTTAGCACGGATTGTTGTGGGAGTTAAAGACTCTTTTGTTATTTTGTTGTATTACATGTATATCAAGCCAAGGGCTTATTTTGTGTAGAGTTAGTACTCTCTTTTTGTAACCAAGTGTTGACTTGGAAAGTTGTAAGCCCGCAGGGCATTTACTTTTGATGTCAACATGTAATACATTTTGTAATGAATACTCTGATGAAATGTAATTATGCTTTATTCTCTCTTGTCAAAGCATGTTAAGAATGTATGTTAAATGGGTTTATTTTGAGGGCGTTACATATATAACTCAAAGGAAATCTCTACCTCAAGTTTAAAGAAGAAACGAGTTGAAAACCCCAAAATCAACGACGACGAAATTCGATCTCCACCACACACAACGTAGCCCTCGCCTAGATAACCGACTATGGTGAAGAACTTAGGTCTAAATCCCAATGGATTTGGAGAAATTAGAGAGAGAATATGACTTCTAGAGAGAGAAGCTCCCGATTTGGAATTCTGGAGAGTTTTAGAGAGAGTGAGGACTGAAAAAGTGATCTGAAATATTAGATTCACGAACTGATATAACATGGTTCGCTCGAGCGTGGAAAGCCCTACTCGAGTGTCAAATACACTAACCCAATACTTTTGCAGATAGGTCAAACTTCTGAAACCAAACATTCTCCGCTCAAGCGGACAAGCAACTTTGAATGCATTTTGATCGACCCTCGCCAGGGCCCTGCCCTTGGACCCGCCAACGGGCGCTACCCCGTGGACCCCCGTGAGTTGACCGGGCAGCTCGACCCCCGACATACTCAGCAAAGTGGCAAAACTAGGATCGCTACACAAATAGATATTTTGTTCAACTTTTGGGAATTCTTCGAGTTCCTGCCCTGAGGAAAGAAGAGAAAAGAGGTTCCAAGTTGGTTTTTCCTGGATTTGATCTAGTGTAAGTTATTTTTGACCCATAGTGCTTTGGATCAAAACGTAGAGGGCGGAAAAGACGTCGTTTGGCTCCAAAAAAATTTAATTTCTGTTACCGAAAAATTTGAAAGCTTCTTTGCTCGAGGTAGGGATTTTTTTTACACTTCTTTATATACTTTTACTTGATTTAATGGAGCTTAGAGTTGTATATAATTTAATTAGAATTTTCAAAAAAATTGTGATTTATTTGCTTAAAAGAGAAATTCTGAGAAAAATAACGAGTTGATGCCCAAATTGCGAAAGTGTAAACTTGGAATATGTTTGCAAGGTTATGGAAGAGCTATGTTTTAAATTTGAACAAAAATGGGCTTCGATTCGATCAGTTTTGAAATTTTTACCGTTTTGTGACCAAAAGAGAATTTTTAAAGAAAACAAAGGAATTTCATTTAACTTTTGGGGATTTTGATCAAAATAGGATGTCATAGTTGAATAATGCTTGGCGAATGAGTTTGGAAAGAAAATGATGTTTTCTTGGACATTAACGATATTATTTTGCTTAATGTATCTATTGGAATAAAATTGACACGGTTAGAAATGGACCTTGAGAGGTTACCGGACGTGATTGTGATATGAAAACTAGTGTAGTTGTTCATATTTCATGAGATGTGGAATAGATTGTATTTATCAGAATTTTTGGAATTTAATTATTTAAATATCTGTTTAGAAATATCTGTTTTGGGCTATCGGTGGAGGATAGCCATGATTGTTGTAGAAATGTATGAGACTTAGGTAAATTGAACCACATTGCTCATTTGTTGCATTAGACATTGCATTACATTCATTTCATTAGAAATGTATCTATTTTTTAGAAATGTTTAGAAATGTATCTATTTGCAAAAAGATGAATACTTGGTGAATCCGGGTAAGGGGTGTGGAACCACACGGTTAGGTGTCAAGCCTTCTAGTTTACTGGTAAAAATGACAGTAGTAGTGCATTAGGGCCTACTTGCAGACACTCACCTAGAGATTTTGTAACGTCCTGTATTTTATTACTCGGATAACCTTACCAATATTCATTAATTAAGTCCATTTACAAATAACATTTCATCATTGGATGAAATGATGAATAATTAAATATACATATTCCCTCTCGTTATACAACAAATGACATTTACATACAAATAAAAGAAATGCACTGAGACTTACAATAAAAGATAAGACACTACTCTTTACAAAAAAAAAATAGCATTCAGCCAAACAACAAATGAAGTAGTACAATCCATCATTACATTACACTTATGAAATGGTAAAACCCATTGTTTGATCTTCAAATTTGAAAAGCATTCCCTGTACACATGTACAAGTAGGGGGTTAGCAACCACTAGCTCACCAAGCAATCTCACATTAAAACATTAGAAGATATGCGGGTACCAAAATACTCATACATATACGAGAAATCATATCATGTCAAAACCATATGATTTTATTACATTATCTCTTAAATCCAATTTATTTAATTAACCACAACGAGTTAACTTAAATAAATAAACATGTTTCAATAGTAACAGGACATCCTTTTCAATTCATTCAATTATCTAATTATCAATTGAATCAAATAATTAAACAATTCATCAAATCCATTTTATACGGTCTTATGAGATGAATGTATATGCCATGTTATGCTCAAAATTTTTTTATCATCCTTTGAAAATTATGCACAATGCCATTTTGAAAAACACATTAATCCAACAATTTCAATAAAATTCTAAGATGATAAATACGACTCAGGTAATCCCTAGGCTGGTGTCTGCAAGTAGACTGTACAAGTACTATGAATTTGTCATTTTTACAAGTATTAATTGGAAGGCTCGACACCTGTAATCTATCATTTTTACCAGTATTAACGGGAAGGCTCGACACCTGTAATCTGTCATTTTTACTAGTATTAACTGGAAGGCTCGACACTTATCATCTACACCACCTTTCAAGACTTACCACCATATTTACCCCAAAATCATTTCATAAAAACTTGTTTCCCAACATTTCTTTCTCAATGCAAAGTTTTCAAATCAAATTTCAAAGCTCATTATTATCAAATGAATTGATATGCCAATGCAATGATTAATAATACAATGCAATATTTCTTCCACTTTCAATACTTCCACACAATATTCCATTGTGATCAAAATTCTCATTTCTCATTTCAATATAATTTCTCAAGATGAATATAAATATTTTTATTCCAATTCATCCATGGGATAACAAAATTCCCACACTTAGAGTAATCTCAACCATTTAGTCGCTTCAAGACTATATCAACATTTTGAACAACAATTTTTAAAAAACTTCAACAATTCTTATATTACATGAAAACCATCATTTATATGTAATAAATAAACAATTTTCAAACATCATTTATTTTGGCATACAAAATAAATATAACATATTCAAAAATTGTCAACATCTTTCTTAAAAACTCCAAATTTCTAGATTTTCTCACCAAAACCACTCATCTTCATTTATTGAAAGAAAGTCACCAAAAACATCTTTCTTCAATCCTCATAGTTCAAAACCCTCAATTTCTATTTTAAAATGAACAAGAAAGTAAACCCACTTTCAAAAAAAATCTCTTATCTTCTTGAACCAACAATCAATTTTCAAAACAAATTAAAGGATGATTTCGAAAATCATCTAAATCTTGCAAAAAAATATATATATATATATAAATTTGATGTTCAAAAGCAACATATTAGCATACTCCAACTATTAAAATAAAAAATCCATTTCTCAATTGTCTTGACTCACACAAAACTTTCAATAAATTTTGTTCCACTTCAACCAAGATAACCAAAATAAATTTCACCAATATCTCATACTTATGAAATATTAACATTTCAATCCTACTATATTAAAAGTTATGACATAATCTCAATAGCACACTTTTAACCATAAAGAATATAAACTTTTAACTAAACTAATTTAATCCACTAAATTAGTAATTTTCTTATATTCACATTTTTCCAAAAGAAATAATTCCAAACATAACTTAACCCAACTCATCTTTCAAGCATAATCATATTTCATGAATATAACACTTTTAGAGTTTTTAATCTCAAAACAACTCTATAATATCAACTTAACAATTTACATCATATTCATCAACATCAATTTATTTTTCTTCTCAAAAATAAATTTTAAAACTCAAAGATGAAATAAATATTTCAACATTTTTTTCCCAAAATAAATTATCTAATCATGATATGAGGTAGACACAACTCATACAACTATTAATTTTATTTTATTTTCGAAATTTTTAACAAGTATTTCCAACACAAGATGATTTTTCCAAATCAATTTCAAAATAACAATATTCTTAACACTTCAACCTAATTTTTCTTCCAAAAATTACCAAGAAAAAATCTGAAATATATATATATATGCAATACCTTTTATAATGACATATTTTCCCAAAATAACCCTAACGTAGCTTTAATGTAAGAATATAAAGAAAATTCCTACCTCAAATAATGAAAAAGAGCAAATCTGGAAGGCAAATCCTGCCTAATCATGAATCCTAGACTACCATTGCAAAGATCACGATGAGCTCTCCAACTTTCATTTACAACACTCTTGCAAAATCTTACTCTAAATACTCTCATTTCAAGCTTGAAGCTTGAGCAAAAATGAAGAAAGAAAAAGGGAGAGAGAGATGTACAGGGAGAGAGTGAGAGAGGTAGAGAGACATGCTGATAGTGTTCAGTAAAAAGAAAAGTAAAAAGAAAAGCAAGGGGCATGGGGTGGGGGACAACCCCAAGTGGATTCATTTTTCGAAAATTAGTTTCCCAAAAAGAAAAATATAATTTTTGTAATAATACATCAAAATTTTATAATATAATTTATAAAATGATATAATTTTTCTCACCACAAAATATAACATTTTTGTAAACCACAAAATATAATATTTTGCTCACTACGAAATATACACATTTTCATTCTTCATAAAATATACACACCATAAAATCAACTATCAAATATTTATTATAACCCCTATAAAATAAATAATAGCAAATTTCAAGGAGGTTACTACCAATCACATAATTAAAAAGGACCAAACAGTTAAACATGAGTCATTAAACAAACTCAATTTAAATTAAATCTAAGTCGTCGGTCTTGAATTAATTTAATCTAAGTCCATGAATTTTCATAAAATAAATACTTATCATTTAATTCTGAAATTTTTATCCAACGTGCTAGACTCATATGGGAACAACATATAAATATTTCATAATTTTCTGAGATCAGTAACTATTTTTAAAAAATACAAAACCGAACTGTTTTCGCACAGAATTTACATAGCACTTAAATTCAAAAATTTGCTCAATTAAATTATGCACTGGCTATTTAAAAAAAAAAAATTCTTGGTCACTACAGAATCACAGAGCCTGTATTCATGTGACAGATATGGTTTAAATGGAAATGGTTTTATATCTGTCGTTGCATCTCAACATTGCATGCTTTATAAAAAGAGAGATAAACTGTTTTATCATGAGCATGGCATGGGCATACTCCTCTTTAGTCTTGTCATGGTGCATATGTTGTGTAGTATATCTCTACTGGGCTGTGGCTCATCCTATAAGGGAAACCATTTCAGGTACATGTGTTATGCCTCTGCCAAGGCATTGACTTGGGAGGACTCGGAGCTGAGGCTTCATTTTTGTTTTATTGTTATTTGTTGAATGTAAGCCCAAGGCTGTATTTGCGTTGAGTTGAAACTCCATTTTGTGTAACTAAGAATGTTCTTGGATAAATTTGTAAGCCTGTAGGGCACTTATTATCTGTTCAACTTCCATTTCATACTTGTTGTAAAATGTATGCTTGTGATTGGAACTAGGGCATTGAGATGTGAATAGCATATATTTGGCATTTGGGATTTAATGGAAATTGATGTATGGAATAGTTAGCTATATATACGTGTTTGTCTATCAGGTGGGTTTTATAGCATAAATAGGTATACCCTGCCCAATTTTCGGGGCGTTACAATTAGTAAGTTTATAATATTAAAAAAATTTCAAATTAATAATACCAAACCTAACTTCACATGTCTCATCCCGTAAACATAACTATATTTCAATATAACCATTTTTCATGCTAAGCTATTTAAAGATGTAATATTTTTACCAAATTCACTACCAATAACAATTTCACAACTTTTTCTAAATTTACTTAACCAACATGATATTTACATAAAAAATTATGAAATATGTCCAATAGTAACATTTTTAAGGTTATGAGTTTGAAAGTCCACATTTCATATTTCTTTTTTATTTTCATAAAAATGAACACAACTTAATCATCAACATTTCATATTTTATAAAATATCATGAATATAACACTTTTAGAGTTTTTAATCCCAAAGCAACTCTATAATTCCTACTTAAGCATTTACTCCATGTTCTTGAACATTAATTTATTTTTCTTAAAAATAAATTCCGAATCAAAGACTAAAAAAGTTCAACTTTATATTTCTCAAAATAAATCATCTAATCATAATATGATGTAAAGACAATCCATACAACTATTAAATTTTATTTTCGGATTTCTTTACAAAATTATTAACACAAAATGATTTTTCCAAATTAGTCTCAAAATGCCAACATTCTTAAAATTTCAACATAATTTTTCTTCCAAAAATTACTAAACAAAAATCTGAATATATATATATATATATATATATTCAATACCTCTTATAATAATATATTTTCTCAAAATAACCCTAACATAACTTTAATGTAAAAATATGAAGAAAGTCCCTACCTCAAATAATGAAGAAGAGCACATTTGGAAGGCACATCTTGCCCGATCATGAATTCGAGACTACCATTGCGAAGATCACAACGAGCTCTCCGACTTTCATTTACAAAGATTTTGCAAAATCTCACTCTAAAAACTCCCATTTGAAGCTCAAAGCTTGAGCAAAAATGGAGGAAAGAGAAAGGGAGAGAGAGAGACGGACAGAGAGTGAGAGAGAGGCAGAGGATCTGCCAACCCAAGCCAAACAATCAAATGAAATGGAAATGAAGAAGAAATGATGGCAATGAGACAAAAGGAGAGCCACCCACATGGGTTTGTCTCCCAAATATATATATATATATAATTTTTCTAATAATATCTCAAAATTTATAATATAAATTATAAAATGATATAATTTTTCTCATCACAAAATATAATATTTTGCTCACCACGAAATATATACACATTTTATTCACTACAAAAATATATAATTTTTCACCACATGATACCCACCATAAAATCAACTAACAAATATTTATTATTATCCTATCTAATAAATAATAACAACTCCCAATGTGTTTACTACCAATCACATAATAAAAAATGACCAAACAGTTAAATATAAGTAATTAAAGAAACTCAAATTAAATTAAATCTAAATCATGGATCTTGAATTAAATTCTCACCCATAAGCCAAATATCGCCCAATTACATATCAAAGTAGACCCAACAAATCTATCCAAATCATGATCTAAACATTAAAAATTAAGTAATAAAATTCTGCTATAAATTAAACTGAACACCAATCAGTCCATGAATTTTCATAAAATAAATACTCACAATTTAATTCTAAAATTTTTATCCAACGTGCTAGACTCATATGGGAACAACATATAAACGTTTCATAATTTTCTGAGATCCGGAACTATTTTTAAAAAATACAAAACTGAACTGTTTTCGCACAGAATTTACACAGCACTCAAATTTGAAAATTTGTTCAATTAAATTATGCACTGGTTATTTAAAAAAAAACATTTGGGTCAGTACAACATTTGTTTATTCTGAGCCAAATGGCGCAACTTTGTGTATACCTTCAATTTCCAATTTTAATTTAAATACCCGACCTAAAAAATAACTTTAATTTAAATAGATTTTAGTTTTTAATGCCATTCTCAATTTTTTTTAACATTATATTTAAAACTAGCAGTTGACCCGTGTAACGCATGTGTTATTTTTTTTTTCAAAAAATATTTAATAGTACAATGTGTGTTATGAAAGAATAATTTTAATTTAAAATTAAAATTAAAATTAAAATTAAAGTATGATTTTAATTTTTTTTTTTGGTGATAATATTGGCGCTATCGTTCTATAAAATTGTTACTTGAATACTTATATATATATATATATATTAATTTTAGTTAAATTATTTGTATATTTTGATAATTTTAGTTGTATCGTATTATAAAAGTGTAATTATCATATGATAATTTTTTATGATATATGTTAAATTATAAAATAGTAAAATAAATACTTATTTTTTATATTAAAAATAATAGTTAAATTAGAAGAAGAATTAGTAACATAAAATTAAAAGTAATTCTAACTATTTAATTTTCTTTTATATTCATTTAGAAAATAAAAAAAATGTGGAAATAGAAATTATATATCATTTATTAAAGATATTAAATACAAATATATTGTAGTTGGATTATCATATAATGATTTTATATGATATATATATACATATTAAATTATAAGATTGTAAAATAAATACTTTTAATTAAATTAAAATATCAACTATATAAAAGAAATTCAATAATGACTAACCAAAAAAGAATCATATAACAACATCTAAATTCAAAAAGAAAAAATAATGAAAATATCCAAACAATAGATACATCTCATTGTATGAAATGATTAATCATCTGTAATACGATATCAAAACATAAAAGAACTTATTGTTCAACAATTGGAAAAATAACTTTAGCAGTAAATCCAAATTTTAGAGGTTTTTCAAGAGTATCATTGTTGTGCAAGTTTTTGTGATTATATAAAATAATGTATGAAAGAAGTATAATTTCATATATAGAATCACTATAAAATTTAAACGACAAATTCATAATATGGAATAATATAGAATTGATATTGGGTTTAGAATAATGTATAGAAAAAATAAGGAAAAAAAAAAAGCAATTTAACATTAAAAAAAAATCCTAATATCCTTAAAAGAATTAAGAAGAAAAATGTAAAATGTAAAATGCAAAATTGATATTAGATTTGTGGATTATCTCAATTTATCATAAAAATATATGAAAAAGAAATATTTGTCAAATAGAGTCCATATAAAATAGGTAGAGTAAATATAATTTTAATTAGATTTGGGTTTGTGTAGAATTCTATATGTAATTAAGAAAATATACGCTTATGTGACTTTTTTACAAAAAATTAAGTCTTTATAATGTGCCAATATGGGGAAAACACTACTTTTAATATATATATATATGATAAGTCTGTAACCCAGACTTAGCCTGTTGCGATCCTGATTTTGACCCGGTTAACTTCAGCGATCCCGTTACTGGGTCCGGAAATTGTTAGAGAGACAACCGAGAAAGTGGTTCTCATTCGGAAGAGGTTAGCTACGGCCCAAAGTCAACAAAAGAGTTATGCTGAAAAGAGGAAACGACCTTTATCTTTTGAAGTCGTGACCATGTGTTTCTAAAAATCTCACCAAGGCGGGGTTTGATGAGATTTGGTAAGAGTGGTAAATTATCTCCAAGGTTCATTGGGCCTTTTGAGATCTTAGAGCGAATTGGGGAAGTGGCATACCGGTTAGCTCTACCACCGCAACTTTCGAGAGTTCACAACGTATTTCATGTAGCTATGCTTAGGAAGTATGAACCCGATCCTTCTCATGTGCTTGATTGGATTGACTTGGAGGTAGATGAGGATGCCTCTTATGAAGAATGACTAGTTCAAATATGAGATACCCGGGAGCAAGAGCTACGGGGAAAAACTATATCGTTGGTAAAGGTGTTATGGAGACACCATGGGGTTGAAAAAGCGACGTGGGAACGGGAGGCGAAAGTCCGCTCTAAGTATCCTGATTTGTTTCAAAATGCTTAAGTTGTTTTCCCTAGTGTTTGAGGGAAATGTGTTAAAATTGTTGACCACATGTTGTTATGTATGTTGTTATGTTAAGCATGAAGTAGTTATGAATTGTCATTTCTTTGCTTCATGTTTAGGTTGATGTGGACGGTTGTTGTTGATGAGATAACCATGGTGGAAATGGCAAAAAAAAATTGGTTGAGAGTTAATATTGTGATTTAAAAATGAAGTAGCGTGGTTTTGATCGCTAGAAACCCCTTTGTTTGGGTAGTTTGATTTGAAATTTCGGGGAGAAAATTCTTTAAGGGGGGGGGAGGTTGTAGCGATCCCGATTTTGACCCGGTCAGCTCGCCGAAAGAAAAAATGCAAAATACATTTGAAATTGCTTACGGCAAAGTGTATTTCACGCTCGAGTGACCTTGTTATATCAGTCCGTAAATTCGGGTTTCAGATCACTTTTTGCTGCCCCCTCTCTCTCTAAAACTCTCCAAATTTCCAGGTCTAGAGCTTCTCTCTCTAGAAGTCATCTTCTCTCTTTGATTTCTCCAAATCCATTGGGATTTAGGCCTAAGTTCTTCACCAAAGTTGGTTATCACTTCGAGGGCTTCATTGTGTGCGGTGGAGATCGAGTTTCGACATCGTAGATTTTGGGGTTTCATCTCAGATTCTTTTCAAAACTTGAGGTAGGGATTTTCTACACTCTAATATGGTTTTTAGCTTAGTTATTTGCTATTGTGTATAGATGATGAGAATTGGTTGTGGTTTAAACAAATCTAAGATTTGGGTGTGAAATGAAAAGAGGGGTTTTGATGAATATGAGGTAAACGAGTATGAGGCTTGAATATAAGATCATGTTGTGCCAAAATAGTTGATTTTGGTGTTTGGGTTGATATTTGGTGAAAGGGGAATTCTGCCCTAATTTTGATTAATTTATTATTTTGCATAAATAATTGGGATTAACATTGAAAACGTGAAATTGGAAGGTCGTGATTATGAATGGTGATATTGGATATGTATTATCTCACCTATGAAAGTTTTGAATAAATTATTTATTTTGATATTGAACATCTCTTTAGAAATAATTGCATTGGGCTATCGGTGGAGGATAACTATGATTGTTGTAGAAATTACATGAAGATTAGGCGATTTAATGCTAATCCATTGTTGGTGTCATTGAATATGACCATGTTATAGATACATTGTATATGTATGTTTATTGGGAGGAGAAAGGGGATGTACTCCATATGTGATTATGTTTATAAATACATTGCATAGATATATTTTTTTGGAAGGAGAAAGGAGATGGACTCCATTTAAAGCAAGTTGGCCGGAGTATCTTGGATGAAAGACCCGAAATTTTATATATAAATGGGTGACGATTCCTTCGGACGAAATATCCGTAAATTGCAGGTTCGAAGTGTTTATGTGAGTTTTGCATAATTGGAAAATCATTGAGTTGTAGTCTCATTTTGATTGTTGAAAGATAACGAATTTAACTCATGAATTGAGTAGCATATATGAACTAGAAATGAAATTAAAGGAAAATGGAATAAGGTTGGTCTTAGTGGCATATGGATATGCAGGTCTTGTGGATGTTTTAGGATTGGTATTGTTTATGTACGTGGTATTTATATCTTTCCTAAACCTCATAAATTGTGTTAGATTATTTCCACTAGGCTGTTGGCTCACCCTATATGGGAATACCAATTTTAGGTACAGGTAAGATGCTTGCTCCAATGCAATAGCGTGGATGGAGTTTTGGGAAGCAAGAGCTTCTTAATTATGCCTTATGTGTGTATGTTTGTTATTTGTAAAGCCAGGGGCTTAAGATGTAATGAGCGAGACTCAATTTGTGTAACCAAGCAATAACTTGGAAACATGTAAGCCTACATGACATTTAACTGGTTGTTAGACAGTGAACTCTAATATATGAAAGTATGTTGTCTCTCATATTTATTCCGCATATGAGTTGTCTTTATTATATTATTTTGGAGGCGTTTCATAGCTACCAAGATTTTATTAGGTGAGTGGTTGTGTGGTGGAAATTAAATTTATGTAATGTAGGGTCTATATATAAAATAAATCAGAATCACAAAATGATAATTATGAGTAATTCTTAAGTACTTAAGTTTGGATTTGTAGTATTACTGTTATATTTAAGCTCTACTCTATTTTTTTTTATTTTATTTAAGCCTTCTAACAATATAACCTTTGAATTTTTTTTTTTATTGTTTTTATTTTTTTATTTAAGCCCTCTAATTTTAATAATTCATGTAGTCTAATCTATTAACAGATGTGAAAAAATTTGTACTTTGTATTTTTTTTAAAAAAAATTTATATTTAAATTAAGAAAATAATAGTTTAAATGTGATAACGAAAAAGGTCTCAAAAATACTAATATAAGGCAAAATTATTTAATCTCTCTATCCTTGTGTCTTTTATTTTTATCAGTTGGTTCAACCATTTTTACAGTGAAAGTTTTATTTTTTTAGAAAACATAATAATAAAAAATCTATTCAATATTAGGACTGAACAAGTAAATCGAAAAATTTGCAAATCGAACTGATTTAGATCAATCTGGTAGGTTTAGTTTAGTTTTTTTAATTCATGGTTCAGTCTTGGTTTGAAAAATTAGGGAACCAATATCTATGAATTGGTTCTGGATTTAGGTCTAGGATTCCGGATTTGAACCGAATTGGACCGTATAACTTAAATCATATATGTTTATTTACTAAATATTATGTTTGTTTAAGCTAATGGTGAAACAATGTGTATGTTTATGTTTGGAAAAATCATAATAGATTAATGTTGAACAATATTTGTTTAAGAGTGATGATATACAAACAAAAATCTCATACATAATGATGTGGCTTATTGTGGATATTTCACTTCGAAACAAAACATTATTGAAGATAGGTTTATTTACAAGAATAACATTGCCACATTACTCCTATCAAGTTTTTTGTATAAACTTTATATAGATTTAGAATTTTCCTTTGCTGAATGTTATATTTTTGGTGAAATGTTACGAAAGTAGCTTGTTTGATAGGCACACTATTATTATTTTAATAATTTATGATGGGTTGATTTTAAAAAATATATATTATATATATATGTACATATATTTTTTTTTTTGTGAACAGATTATGTGAAACCATAGTTTTAAACCAAACCCAACCATGTTTAAATGATTTGATTCAGATTGGTTCTATGATTTTAATGGTTTGGTTTCGTTTTAATTTTTATAGAACTGTAAATAAAAGATTGGTTCTGTTTTCATCTCAAACCGATCTAAGCCGGACCATACTCACCCCTACTCAATATAACAAGTTTCTATTTATTTATTTATTTATTTTTATTTTAAATATAAGCAAAAATTGTAACAAACAAGGTTAATAGTAATTAACTACTGATTTAATTATAAGCATCCAGTCAAGAAAGAAGAATATACGACAAAATTAAAAATGAACAAAACACCAAACTAGTTTAAGGTTTAAAATCATAGATCAAGCGAGATTTGAGCAATAACAATCATCATGAAAAACACAAACCACATATAGAATTAGCTAGCATTTAATTGTAGACGTGCCCAAACGTCCCAGGCTCCGCGCGCGAAATGGGCGCGAAATCTCGTTTTGTTCATTGGCTTACTATAGTTCAGACTCCTGTCACGGTTCTGAATCTAATCTCACAAAGTACAATGTAAGACTAATAAATCACCAAAGAGTCCAAATCCGGCAAATTGTTTTGAAAAACTGATTTTTATAAATAAGTGCCAAACATAGACTGCTTTGCCAGATACAGAGTCGCCACCTAAATGTTTTATTTTGGGAAATTTAGGAAACCCTGACTCGTGCCTAAGGCCACGTGTCCGTCATCACCAAAGTTGCCTCGGGTCGGGAACTTGGGTACGAGAGGGGAAGGTCATGTAATGAGCACCCCCGCTCACCAGATCAAAGATCGGCCACTACTAACATGATATCTTGTTTTTGAAAACACATGTGCTCTTATTCCGGTGTATTAGCTAGTTTACTATGTGATGCGCACAACATATAAGTATAAACTAGATCGCCTAAGTTGGAACAAAACATTGCATACCCATTTGTTTGGAAACGGTTTGAAGTTTGCTACTTGCAAGTAGGCTAAATCGAGGATTTCAATGAATTGTTCCAATTCAAGTAATCCAACCTTCACTCACAGGCATTCAAGCAGTTTGTATCAAATAAGCAGTTAGCCTCATGGCAAACATGCTTTCATGGCAAACAATAACACACTTGTAGTATGCTAAAGCGTAAAAGCTTACCTAGTACTCCGAGCCAAAAAAATAGCTAGTTAGTAATCAATGCATGATCCTAGCTATGTCAACAATGCCTAATGCAAAATGCAGCTAAGATAGGCTTGGCTATTCTAAGATGGCATATGAAATGTAACTTCATAACATGTATTCAAATCGAAATTGAAATACAATGCAGTTAGTGTGATACGTCGAGCCTGGTGCATGCAAGACAAATGAATGATGCACACATACAAGCATAAGGATGCTAATTGAAATATGCCCTAAAACTAACCACTGAAAGCATAAGGATGCTAATTGCAAGACAAATGAATGATGCACACATGCAAGCATAAGGATGCTAATTGAAATATGCCCTAAAACTAACCACTGAAAGCAGGTAAATAAAAGGGAGAAAGACGTGAGGTTAGAAGACATTCACACACTCACGTACACTTATTACAAAATTCTCTCTCTCGACGGAGGGTTCGAATGAATACGCTAAGCTAAGCTAACTAACTAATCTAATAATCTAATTAGACTAATTATTACACAACCGAAATGAATAATAAGCAATCTACTTACTAATTATTACAACACTTAATTAATTAATAAATTAACTAATTAAATTACAAATCCATGCTAACTAATAAGAAAAGCAATAAACAATGTTGCCTCAGCTCTGCTTGAAGTTAGAAGATGCATGCCCGGTTGCCGTCCCGAAAAGCTCTCCAAATGCTCTCTAGAGGCTCTGTCTACAGGGTGTCCTTGAGAACTAGCAGCTGGATCTTACCAAAATAGTGCTGAGGAGTGCACCAGTGGCCTGCCGGCCATGAGGAGTGGTTGCCGACCCCCCTGCCGACCAAAAGAAGGCACTGCCGGCCAAGAATGAAGGGCTGCTGGCCAACAATAAGAGGCTGCCGGCCACTGGTGTGCTGTGACACCAAGCTATAGCAGAACACAAAATAGAGGAAATGGAGGGTCTCCCAATGGTATGTACGCACTATGCCGCTCCATATCACCTCGAAACATCAAGGGAGAGGCATAATCGGATCCAAGACCATCAATCACGCATCTCAATACATGATGGCCAAAGATCCAACTTGTGCAAATTTCAATATAAAAGAATGCACAAAAACACATAAATGCCTAGAACTCTATCATGCATCGTCAAGAGCATCGACAACCAGGAATTAAGGCACGTTTCATCACTCCAAGTATGAAACATCCTTCTTTTCCCGTATTTGGACTAACACCTATTCCAAACACAATGCAACACATAACATGGCATGCACAATGCTATGTAACATGGAGTATGCAAAAATGCAATGCAACACAAGTATGCAAATATGCAATATGACTTAAGCATGCAAACATGCAATGCAATATGAACAACCTAACAAGGCTAATGGCATGCACAATGCACAATGCTAAGAACAACTAGCATATTCAATGCAAATGGACAACATAGCATACACAATGCGATGTAACCTAAGCATGCAAACAACATGGCATACACAATGCTATGAACTACATGCAAACAATCATGGCATACTTCAATGCTATGAACTACATGGCATGCTCAATGTTTAATGTAAGATAGCATTCTCAATGCAAGGTGACATGACATACACAATGCTAAATAAGATAAGCATGCAAGCAACATGCAAGTGAATATGCTAAATGGACTTAAACCAAAAGGGGTAGACCTTAGTCATGCCCAAATCAGTGGCCAAACATGCTGAAGTGGAGGCTCGAAGGGCTAGACAAACATGCATGCATATTAGCCCAAGCTTAAGGCACAAAACACAATTCTCCAAAGGCATTGAAAGAGTGAAACATGGAGTATAGTGGCATGTGTTCTAGCACTAAAATGGCATGCAAAATGACTTAGAATCATGCAAACAACCCATGTAATGCATGTTGAAAAGCTCAAGCATCAAAGCTAGTGAAGTGCACTACACTAGGGGCATGCAAGACAATGCTCAAATGGCCAAACCAACCCCAAACAGACCCTATGCATGCCAAAATAGTAACAAAAATGGGCTGAGATGATGGCTTGAAAGGCAATAAAAAGAGGCTCATGCAATGGCTCACAAATAAGGCATAAAGGCATAACTCTCAAGAGCACTTAAAGAGTGGAAAATATGGAAGTGCAACAACATTATATGCTCTGAAACATCATTCCAAATGATGCCAAGGCATGCAAACATCACAAGTATAGCATGATAGGGACCTCAAAACTCAAGACTAGCTAAGGCATTTGCCCTATAGCTATACAAAACATGAGTCATATGACCATGGCAGCCCAAAACAGTCCTAAAACAGCCCAAAATATGACTAAAATCATGCTGGAGCATAGCCAAAATATGCTAGAATGATGAGCCAAAACCTCATGCATACAAGGCTAGTAAGCAAGATTTGCACTACAAGTATATGGAGCATGTAAGAGGCTACCAAACCAACCCAAATTAGAGTTATGATATGCCAAACGATGGCCAAGAATCTACTGAAATGGAGCCAATACATGCTAGAAAGACATGCTACTTTGATGAGCCACAAATGGGATTACACTACACATACAAGAAGCATGCACAAGGTGACCAAACCAGCCATGGACAGAGTTAAGGAAGGCCCTAAAAGTCACAAAAAAGTGCCTGAACTAAGCCTCAAAAGTATAGAGATACATGCTCATTTGATAGGCCAATAACTCAAGCAAACAAAACAAAAAGAGAGGGGGTCACCCCCCTCTGATTTGAGACCTCAAAATAGGGTTTTTACCACCGAAAGTCCTCTGGATTTCGGTGGTTAAAAGGCCACAAAAATTTGTTTTGAAAAGCCTTGGAAGATGGCTCAAAAGCTATACAAGCTAAGGAACAAAAGGGAGAGACAACCCCCTAGCCAAACAAGGCTTAAACCATCATTTTTAGGACTGAAAAACAGATATTTTCTCAGTTCAAAACCAAGCCAAAAATAGTTTACAAAGATGGTAAAACAAGCATGCAAAGCAAAGGTTTAATGAAGCAAGTGCTTACCCTTGAAGCACCTTGAAGGACAGCAGCAAAACCAACCAAAATCTAAGCCAAAATCAGCCTTTTGGAGCTCCAAATGATCCTCAAAGAACCTCAGCCCAATGGTGGTTAAGTTTGGTTAAGGTTGCCTAGGAAAAGGAGAGGTATATCTTCAAGCATACCTTTTGCATGCACACAAGGTCAAGAGGGAGAGCAAGCTTCAGTGAAAAGCTGAACTTTAGCTCTGGAATTTGTAGAGAGAGAGGGAGTTTTTAGTGAGAGAAGCTCTCAAAACTTGCTTAAGAAGTTCTCCAAATGTTCTAACCCTTGAATATGAGATATATGCCTTCATTATATAGCAAAAATGGAGCATTTGGTCGAAAATATCTCAAAAGAGACAGCTGGAGCAAAATATCTGTCCAAAACTGATCTTTTCATCACTGGCTGGCACCTTATCATTGTTGGCCAGCAGCACACTATTGTTGGCCGGCAGGGGTCACTTTTGGACGGCATTGGCCATTCATGGCCGGCACACACCCATAGAAGCCGACAGTAAAAATCAGTCATAGTCCCCGAATTGAAGCAAGCCTAACTCCTTCATATGGATGCCTTTTCAGGTCATTCGTATGTGCAAATTGAAGCCCCGGAAGTAATCTTTCCAATGGTGGCAGCCTTGCATCAAAATTCCAACTGTGCAAAAAGTTATGCCTATTTTTGTGAAGCCGCGCAGTTTTGGTCCTACCCGGATTCATGCCGAACTTCTCCCAAACTACTTTTCTTCTCTCCTTTCCCAATTTTCTTCAACTCCAAACCCCTAAGTAAAGTGTTTTGAAAGATTTTTCAAAGAGTTCACCTCTCTTTCATTCATTTTCACTTTGTCCTCGCTCAGTTTACCGAAAAGCTCAACATTTAACGAAATGCGAGCCTCGGAACATCGTAGGAACTTTATTTCAAAAATATTTTGAAAGAGAGGGGTTTAAGGTCTAAAAACCATTCAAAATAGCTTTGGTCCAAAATGGGGTGTGAGGTTAGGATTTGACTCTCCTCTTGCCGAAGAAATCGAACATTTGCCCTGCACATCTTTCATCACCAAGTAGACCATCAGTAGCGCCCAAGTCTTAAGGGCGGTCAAAAATAGGGTGTATACATTAATTAATGAAATAGAAGATAATGCTAAAAACCCATATTGAAGATGACTAGAAATTTACAGAGGTGGGGGAGGAAAAGTCTGGTGATGATAAGATACGGAGTCGTAAACCGGTGCAGGAATGCTTCTTGCTCGACAGTCCTCTAAGGAGGAGTCATCTTCTCCTCTAAACCCCATAAGTGTTTGTTGTGATTCGCATATACGACGCTGCGTCACAACAATGTCCCTTCCATCACATGGCTGAGAAGCTAACACCACAACTCCCACAAGAAGCAATAGCAACACCACAAGTTTATGTGTTTGCAGACCAAGAGACTCCATATATTGTTTGTTTGCAATTCAAACAGATGAGTTCACAATGCACGACTCAAAATGTGTGATGCATAGTGCCACATTTATAGGAGGGACTACTATGTACACACTTCTCAAAAAGGTGTATACTATATTTATTTTTGATTTCAGTCATTGGATGATAAATAAAAAATATGGTAAATTACACTGACACTCCTGATGTTTTTATTTAATACAAATCTTTCCATATATTTGAAAAATTATATTTTCTTTCCTTAAATTTGTAATCTCATTACAAATTGTCCCGTAGATTGCTGATGTTATGCCCTAAAATTTTCTAAATGACCATCTTGTCTTTTTCCTACCATTTCTTCTTCCTATAATCATAACTACATTCTACAACTTTTCATCATTAAATTTTACCTAAACAAATTTGAAAAATCTAAAAATTCCCAAGATATTGATTTGTGATTATGTATTAATTTTAAACAGCAAATAATAATCATAATCAAACAATCGAAGACAAATCAACACAACGATTTAACGTGGAAAAACCACAATTGAAGCGTCTTCAATTGTGATAAAAAAATCATGGGCCAAAGCCATAAAACAATCTCCTAAGAAGATAAAAATGAATTACACAAATGTACTCTCAATTACCTACCGAATCCATGCCCAAGTTGAATCGACCCCAATGTGCCTCTTCCACCACGGTCTTTATGTAGCGATCCCGGTTTCGATCCTTCTTTCATGTTTTGCCACTTCGATTGGGCCGGTCGGGGGTTGAACGCTTGGCAGAGTTGTACATTAGAGAGATAGTTCGACTTCGTGGAGTACCTGTGCCTATTGTGTCAGATAGGGATCCTCATTTTACTGCCCGGTTATGGAAATGCTTTCAAGAGGCGTTGGGAACTAAATTGACTCTTAGCACCGCTTATCATCCTTAAACCGATGGACAGTCGGAACGTACCATTCAGATTTTGGAGGACATGCTTAGAGCTTGCGTCCTTGATTTTAAGGGGCCTTGGGAAAGGCACTTACCATTGATTGAGTTTGCTTACAACAAAAGTTACCAAGCTAGCATTGGGATGGCACCATTTGAGGCGTTATATGGCCGACCTTGTAGATCACCTGTTTGTTGGGCCGAAGTCGGTGATGCACTGCTACTGGGTCCGAAAATTGTTAAAGAGACAACCGAGAAAGTTGTTCTCATTCGAAAGAGGTTAGCTATGGCCCAAAGCCAACAAAAGAGTTATGCCGATAAGAGGAGACGACCTTTATGTTTTGAAGATGGTGACCATATGTTTCTAAAAATCTCACCAAGGCGGGGTTTGATGAGATTTGGTAAGAGTGGCAAATTATCTCCAAGGTTCATTGGGCCTTTTGAGATCTTAGAGCGAATTGGGGAAGTGGCATACTGGTTAACTTTACTGCCACAACTTTCGGGAGTTCACAACGTATTTCATGTATCTATGCTTAGGAAGTATGAATCCGACTCTTCTCATGTTCTTGATTGGGTTGACTTGGAGGTAGATGAGGATACCTCTTACGAAGAACGACTGGTTCAAATATTAGATACCAGGGAGCAAGTGTTACGGGGAAAAACTATACCATTGGTAAAGGTGTTGTGGAGACACCATGGGGTTGAAGAAGTGACGTGGGAACGGGAGGCGGAAGTCTACTCCAAATATTCAGATTTATTTGAAAATTCTTAAGTTGCTTTTCTTTGTAATATTCCCTAGTGTTGAGGGAAAACGTATTTAAAGTTGTTAACCACATGTTGATATGCGCGTTGTTGTTTTAAGCATAAGGTTGTTTAGAGTTGCCATTATTTTTTGAGAAATTTCATGTTTATGCATATTTGGGAGGTTGTTAATGAGATAACCATGGTGGAAATAATGAAATTTGGTTGAGAGTTAGTATTGTTTTTTGAAAATAAAATAGCGTGGCTTTGATCACTAGAAACCCCTTTGTTTGGGTAGTTTGATTTGAAATTTCGGGGACGAAATTCTTTAAGGGGGGAGGGTTGTAGCGATCTCGGTTTCGATCCTTCTTTTATGTTTTGCCATTTCGACTGGGCCGGTCAGGATTGTCGCCTGCCAACTCAACTCATGGTCCAGGCGGCGCCTGGCAGTCCTAGGGCGCCTTGGCGGGTTGAGGGCGCCTAAAACAAAAATGCAAAATGCATTCGAAGTTACTTGTCCGCTCGAGCGGAGAATGTTTGGTTTCAAAAGTTTGACCTATTTGCAAAAGTACTGGGTTAGTGTATTTGACGCTCGAGCGGGGCATTCTACGCTCAAGCGGACTATGTTATATCAGTTCGTGAATTTGATATTTCATATCACCTTTTCAGTCCTCTCTCTCTCTCTCAAAAACTCTCCAGAATTCCAGATCGGGAGCTTCTCTCTCTAGAAGTCATCTTCCCTATTTGATTTTTCTAAATTTATTGGGATTTAGACCTAAGTTCTTTACCAAAGTTGGTTATCATCTCAAGGGTTTCGTTGTGTGCAGTGAAGATCGAGTTTCAACACCGTTGATTTTGGGGGTTTCATCTCATTTCTTCTTCAAAACTTGAGATAGGGATTTTCTTAGAGTTATATATATATATATTTGCAAGATCTAGATGATTTGAGAAATTGATTGTTGATTTCAAGAAGATGAGTGATTTTGAAAGAGGGTTTAATTTCTTTTCCTTTTAAAATAGAAATTGAAGGTTTTGAACCATATTGATTGAAGAAAGATTTTGGGGAGATTCTTCTAAATATCTTGGAGATGAATGGTTTTGGTGAGAGAACCTAGAAATTGGATCTTTTCTTTGAAAGATGTTGAAAATCCTTAGAAGATGTTGTCATATTTATTTCGTGCACCAAAATAAATGGATGTTTTGAAAATTGTTTATTTATATATAAATGACGAATTTTGTGGAAAAAAAAAATGAGAAATGTTGTTTATTTTGGAAATTGTTGTCAAAATGTTGATTTAGTCTTGAATTGACTAAATTGTTGAGATTGCTCAAAATGTGGGAATTACGTTATTCTCTTGAATGAATTGGATATGAAAGTATATATATATATTCATCTTGTAGAATTGTGTTGAAAAGAGGATTGAGAATTTTGATCACAATGGTATATTGTGTGAAACAATTGAATATGGAAGTAATATTGCATTGCATTATTAAGCATACATTGGCATTTCAATTCATTGGACTATGTTAAGCTTTGGAACTTTGCATTGAGAAAAAAATGTTGGGAAATGGGTTTTCATGAAATGGTTTTGGGGTAAATACAATGGTAAGTCTTGATAGGTGGTGTAGATGAAATTGTTTAAGTTGGCCTGAGTGTCCTTGGTGAAAGACCAGAAAGTCACATGGATGGGTGTCAAGCCTTCCGATTAATACCGGTAAAAATGACAATTGGTAGTACTCGTATAGTCTACTTGCAGACATTGACCTAGGAATTACCAGAGTTGTATTTACCGCCCCCTTTAATTAAATTGATAAATTTTGAACAGTTGAAGTTGCATAACATCATTGAGCATGATGGTTTTCAAAAGATGAAGATGTGTTTTATTTTCATAAAGGCATGGCATGGCATGTGCATTCATCTCTTGAGACTTGTATAAAATGTATATACTTTGTTAAGGATTTCCTACTGGGCTTTACGCTCACCCTACCAGATTTTTGTGCAGGAAAAGACATGGTGAATCTACCTAATTGAAGGCGTGTAAATGTGTGTTGAGAGCACTAAAGTTCTCATTTGCTATGATCCTATTTGTAAGCCAAGGGCTATGTATGTGTGGGTTTGAGTAACCATTTTGTGTACCGGGCTTAAGCCTTGGAAGATTGTAAACCCTTGGGGTGCTTATTTGGTTATTTACTTCTTGTTGAATCAATGTCATATCGCATGAGGAACTATTATTATTATGTAATGCAAGTATGGAAAGTTATATTTGGTTTTCCTTTAAGAGAGCCATGATTGTTGCATTATCGTTTGGGCTAGAAATTTGGGGCGTTACACTTTACATCGGAATTGTCTTACCTAACGTTGAATCCACAACAATGATGTCGAATCCACGGCGATGAACCACTCCGGAATCCATCAAAACTTCATGTTCAAGTTCCACAAAATTCATCGAAGAACAACTCTATCTTTTGTGAATAAATAAAAACAAACAAACCCTTGATGATGTTGATATAAAGTTCATGGATCTATTGATCACTCTTAAATCATCAAGGAAACACTCAGAAAGTACCATTCAATACAAAACACTTTGTATCTTGTTCCTTCCTGAAAATCTGGATGGCTTAAACCCTAGAAACAGCAAATAGCGCACTTTATAGAAAACAGGATCCCGTAGAACGCTCGAGTGCACATTTCACCACTCAAGCGGTATGACCAAAGGTGGTGCGAGACATATAGTCTGACCGCTCGAGCACAACTTTCACCGCTCAAGCGGGAAAATTTTCTTCCTAAAACTCTAGGCGCTCTGCAAAAATAATGGATGATCTGTTTCTTCGTTTGAGCGCACAAATGACTACTCAAGCAGTCAAACAGCTCAATTCCCAACATAGTTAGCGAAGTGGCTGAAATGCCCCCAAAATAATACAATAAACCTATCTATCATGCAGAAGAATATAACAGAAATACAATACTTTCATTCATCAAAGTCTACTGTTTAACAACCAGTTAAATGCCATGTAGGGTTACATCTTCCCAAGTCATTGCTTGGTTGTGCAAAGTGAGTCTCACTCATTACATCTTAAGCCCTTGGCTTTACAAATAACAAACATACACACAACAAGACATAATTAAGAAGCTCTTACTTCCCGAAAGTCCATCCCCACTATTGCCTTAGAAGAAACATCTCACCTGCACCTGAAATTGGTATTCCCATATAGGGTGAGCCAACAACCCAGTAGAAATAATCTAACACAATATATGAGGTTTAGCAAAGGTATAAATACCACATGCATAAACAATACTGATACTAAAACATCCACAAGGCCTGCATATTCATATGCCACTAAGACCAAACCTCTTTTTTCCTTTTCCTTCAATTCATTTCAAATTCATATATGCTACTCAATTCATGAGTTAAATTCATTATCTTTCAACAACCAAAATGAGACGACAACTCAGTGGTTTCCAATTATGCAAAACACACATAAACACTTCAAATCTGCCATTTTACGGATATTTCATCCACGGGAATCGACACCCATGTATATATAAGATTTTAGGTCTTTTACCCAGGACACTCCGGCCAACTTGCTTTAAATAGAGTCCATCGCCTTTCTCCTCCCAAACAAATATTCCTATGCAATCTATTTATAAACATAATCACATATCGAGTACATCCCCTTTCTCCTCCCAATAAACATACATATACAATGTATTTGTGACATGGTCATATTCGATGACACCAACAATAGATTAGCATTAAATCGCCTAATCCTCATGTAATTTCTACAACAATCATAGCTATCCTCCACATATAACCCAATACAATTATTTCTAAAGAGATGTTCAATATCAAAATAAATAATTTATTCAAAATTTTCATAGGTGAGATAATACATATCTAATATCACCATTTATAACCATAACCTTCCAATTTCACATTTTCAATGTTAATCCCAATTATTTATATAAAATAATAATTTAATCAAAATTAGGGCAAAATCCCCCTTTCACCAAATATCAACCCAAATACCAAGATCAACTATTTTGGCACAACATGATTTTATATTCAAGCCTCATACTCAATTACCTCATATTCATCAAATACCCATTTTTTTATTTCACACCTAAATCCTAGATTTGTCCAAACCACAACCAAATCTCATCATCTATACATAATAGCAAATAATTAAGCTAAAAATCATATTAGAGTGTAGAAAATCCCTACCTCAAGCTTAGAAGAGAAGATGAGCAAAACAATGTTGAAAATCCAAAGATGTCGAAACCAACTTCTACTTGGATCAAAACGAAGCTCTTGACAAGCTCTACACTTAATCTCAAAGGAGCAAGGCAAGGAGATGCTTCCAAGAGAGTAGATCTAAAGATCTTTGAGCAAAAAGTGATTTTGGAGAGGGAGAGAGTGACTCACGGCTTGGAGAAGGAGAAAGAGAAGAAAAAGTAAAGAAAATGTTAAGTGAGGGACCTATTTATAGTGCTAGGTCATAATGAAATAAAGTCCCAAAGGCAACCCAAAAGATCAAGTCAAAATCCCCAAAAAGTAGGTCCAAAACCGGACTAAAATCTAGAAAAAATATCTACAAGGGTCGACCCTTTCAACACAGGGGTCGACTCTATGAAGAACTTATGTTTGACAGCATGCAAGAGGGTCGACCCTTAGACAGGAGGGGGTCGACCCTATTTTCCAGCAACTAACACATAGACATAAGAGGGTCGACCCTCCCCAGTCTGGTGTCTACCCTATTTTCCAGCAACACTGCCAGAAACTTCACCAACAGGTAAGGGTCGACCCTTAGGAAGGCTGGTGTCGACCCTAGAATAGAATTTCTAAGTCTCGAAGGAACTTTTGACAAGAACAAGTGCAAACAACCAAACCCAACAAGTTTAAATCGGATTATACTCCTTCAAAACCAACCCATAACAACACCAAAGTTTTCCAAAATAAAAATAAAGGATTCAAATACATTTCCCAAAAGCTTTGAAGGACATAAGTGTTACAACCTCCCCACCTTAGGAAATTTCGTCCTCGAAATTACAAATCAGGCTCTAAAACATAATTGAACTGTTCACAACCATGTTATTCCCACAAGTTCAACACCATGACCCATTCTTCGATCATCTATTCACATCCACTCGATTCACAAGTCCCAAATTAAAATGAAAATTTCAATTTCCCAAAACATTTACAATGTTTAACCAAAGTCCAAAATTTCAAAAAAATCGTACATAGCATATACAATACTTCCAAAAATGATACAATATCATCAATATTCCAAATTCTCAAAACAGAAGCAATGTTTATATTGAATCCATGTTCTTCCCAAACAACTATAACATATACAATGTTTTCATAAGTTAAAACATATACAATGCTTAGACTTTTCATTAATACAATAAATTCTCAGTACATGCTCATGCATCAACAAACAAATCCGGATATTTCTCTCGGACTTCTAATTTACGTTCCCAAGTCGCTTCCTCGACTCCATGATGTTTCCACAATACTTTTACCAAGGGAATTGTCTTGCCTCGCAAAACTTGATCCCGTCTATCCAAGACTTCCTCCGGCCTCTCCTCATACAAGGCATCCTCATCTACCTCTAAGTTGGTCCAATCCAACACGTGCGATAGATCTGGCTCATATTTCCGAAGCATACAAATATGAAACACGTCATGAACCCCGAAAATTTGTGGCGGTAATGCCAAATGGTAAGCAACCTCCCCAATCAGCTCAAGGATCTCAAAAAGGCCAATAAACGGAGCGGACAACTTCCCACTCTTCCCAAACCTCATCAAACCCCGTCTAGGTGATATCTTCAAAAAGACATGATCTCCCACCTCAAAAGACAAAGGTATCCTCCTACGGTCAGCATAACTTTTCTGGCGACACTGAGCCGTAGCTAGCCTCTTACGAATAAGTGCCACTTTCTCCGTTGTTTCTCGAACCAACTATGGACCTAACAAAGGTGCATCACCCACCTCGGCCCAACACACAGGGGATCTACACGGTCGACCATACAAGGGCTCAAAACGGTGCCATGCCAATACTCGATTGGAAACTATTGTTATAGGCAAATTCCACTAAGGGCAAATGCCTCTCCCATGAACCCTTAAAGTCAAGGACACAGCCTCGAAGCATATCCTCAAGGATCTAAATAGTACGCTCAGACTGCCCGTCAGTCTGAGGATGATACGCAGTACTAAAAGTCAATCTAGTGCCTAAGGCACTCTGCAAACTTTGCCACAACCGAGCAGTGAAACGCGGATCTCTATCCGAAACAATCATCACAGGGACCCCCTACAACCTCACTATGTCCCTAATGTACAAATCGGCAAGATAATCTACCGAGTCACTCACACGCATGGGAATAAAATGTGCTGACTTAGTCAAACGGTCAACTACCACCCAAATGGCATCATTTCCCCGTTGAGTCATCGGAAGACCCACAACAAAATCCATCGTGATATGTTCCCACTTCCACTCAGCTATAGGCAAGGGTTGCAACAAACCCGCTGGCCTCTGATGCTCAGCCTTCACTTGTTGACAAGTAAGGCACTTTGATACAAACACAGCCACATCCTTTTTCATACCTCTCCACCAAAACTGGCGACTAAAATCATGATACATCTTTGTGCCTCCCGGATGCACCGTAAGGCGTGAATGATGAAACTCTCGGAGTACTTCTTCTCGACAAGACTTCGGTATAAACAAACGGTCACGGTATCTCACACTTTGGTCGGGATACATAGTCAGACCTCTTTCTACTTTCCTATCGGAAATCTTCTCTCGAAAGGATTCCACCTTAAGGTCACCCCTCTGCGCTTCCAACACCCGGTTCACAAGTGTAGGTTGTGCAACTACTGAAAATAAAGCTGCGAATTCAACAGACTTGCCCAGTTGCAAGTCAAACTCATTTATTGTACCCAACATTTCCCATTCTCAGATGGTGATAGAAACTACACTGCTAACTGGCTTTCTACTCAAAGTATCGGCCACAACATTTGCCTTCTCGGGATGATAATGTAACTCAAAATCATAATCCTCTATGAATTCCATCCACCTCCTCTGTCTCAAATTTAAGTCTTTCTGTGTAAACAGATATTTCAGACTCTTGTAATAAGAGAACACTTCAAATTTCTCACCATACAGATAGTGCCTCCAAATCTTCAAGGCAAATATCACTGATGCTACCTCTAGGTCATGGGTGGGATAATTTCTCTCATGTCTTTTCAACTGCCGTGAGCCATAGGCTACCATTTTACCCTCTTGCATTAATACACAACCTAAACCTTCCCATGAAGCATCACAATAAACTGAATAACTTAAACCTCTCTTTGGTATAATCAATACTGGAGCAGTGGTGAGTCTAATCTTGAGCTCGTGGAATGACCTTTCACAAGTCTCACTCCACACAAACTTGATTTCCTTTCTAGTCAACTTAGTCAAAGGTGAAGTTAGTCTAGAGAAATCATTTACAAACCGACGGTAATACCCGGCCAAGCCCAAGAAACTACGAATCTCGAAAGCATTCTTAGGTTATGCCCAATCTTGCACTGTTTCTACCTTGGATGAATCTACAGTTACCCCTTCCCTTGACACTATATGCCCTAAAAATTTAACCTCTTCTAGCCAAAAGTCACATTTTCCAAACTTAGCATACAACTTATGGGCTCTAAGTAACTCAAGTATTACTCGTAAATGTTCCTCGTGTTGCTCCTTAGAAGGTGAATAAATCAAAATGTTGTCCACAAAGACAACCACAAAATGATCTAAGAATTCATGGAAGATCTGATTCATTAAATCCATAAACACAGCCGGAGCATTAGTTAGCCCAAAAGGCATCACAAGAAACTCATAATGGCTATACCGCGTACAGAATGCCGTCTTTCTAGACATCCTCTTCCCTTACCCTTAACTGATGATAACCCGATCTCAGGACTATCTTAGAGAAACAATAAGACACCTTCAATTGATCAAACAGATCATTTATACGAGGCATTGGGTACTTATTCTTAATAGTAACCCGGTATAACTTTCTGTAATCAATACAAAGCCGTAATGCTCCATCTTTCTTTTTAGCAAAGAGAATCGGTGCTCCCTAAGGTGAAGTACTAGGGCGAATAAAACCCTTATCTAACAATTCCTAGAGTTGAATCTTCAACTCACTCAATTCAGCAGGTGCAAATCTATATGGAGCCATGGAAACCGGTGCCATGCCAGGCACTAAATCAATAGAGAACTCGATCTCTCGGTGAGACGGTAAACTAACAAGATCCTCGGGAAAAACATCTGAGTATTTACAAACTACCCTCAGTAGTTCAACCCAAATTTCATCACACTCACTACTTAAAAAGCTAGCAAAGAGACAACTAAGTTTACTCCACCCACGCGGATCATATACCGGTGATAAGACTCTATCCACCTGGTCCCCCAAGAAATAAAAGCAATCACCGCTCGAGGTACATGCAGTAACCTTCTAACGGTAGCAATCTATAATAGCCTAGTATGACGATAACCAGTCCATACCCAATATGACATCAAAACTAAGCATGTCAATCAGTACAAATACAAAAGGTAATTGACGACCAGCAACCTCGTTGTCACAACCCTGACATCCCTATCTCAAGATAGTCTGACCACCAATAGGTGACTCTACACAAATAGGAGATGCTAATTGTGCCAACTCCAAACCCAAAACTGATGCAAATCCATATGAAATAAAAGAATGGGATACACCCGTATTAATCAACACATTAGCAACTGAATTGCAAAATAAAAAGGTACCTCTCACTACGTATGAGCAGTACAAGATCCGCCCTACAATCAGATACATATGTCCAAGAGGCCTCAACTCCGCCACCCCTGAGCATAAGCCTGATGCATAGACTGAGCCAAAGAGACTCCCTGATTGGCCCTCGAGGCATATGATGACTGTGTTGGCTGGTAACTCTATGTCTATCTCGAGCCAGACGCACCAGGTGTACCACCCAGCTGTGGGCAAAACCTCTTCGAGTGCCCCGTCTACCCACACTGATAACAAGTGAGTGGCTGGCCTCTTACTTGACTCTGGCTTTGAAAATGAGCTGAAGATGATGCCGCTCGCTGTCCTTCTCCTCTCTGAGGACAAGTTGGAGACTTGTGGCCCAACTGACCACACCTAAAGCAAGTAAAATCTCCCTGCCCACCTCTCCCAAAACTTGAACTCGGTATTGGAAAAGTGGACCTCGACTGAGTTCCCTGGGACTGCTGAGGGTAGGAACCCCTCTGCCTCTTATTGTCTTCCTAACTATCCTGACTTCTCCTGGAGCCCCTCATCCTTTCATCTTTTGCCTGCATAATAGTTTCAAGATGGGCTGCAGACTGCACAAGGCGTCCATAATCTCTAGTCATGGAACTGGCAACTTTATATATTAGCCCGATCCTTAACCTCTTTTCAAACTCCAAACAACGGCGCTCCTCAATCGCCACCAACTCTGGTGCAAACCTCGACGGACTACTAAAGGTTGCCTCAAACTCAGCCACTGGCGTGTTCAACTGCAACAATTTAGAGAATTGATCTCTCAACTTCTCCCTAACCATGGGAGGTAGAAATTTATCCTGGAAAGCCTCAACAAAAGCCTCCAAAGTTCCTCCAATGCGCCCACTCTCATACTTCCATCACTGACCCGCATCCCCCTTCAACTAGAAAGATGTCAAGGTCACTTTCAACTGATTATCCTCGATGCCAAGCATCTCGAATGTCTTTACTAACTATTCTAGCCACTCATCTGCCTTCAGTGGCTCCCTAGGATCACCCACAAATTCATCCGGATTTGACTGGAAGAACTCCCTCTTCAGAAAAAATGGTCCTGCCTCAGCTACTTGGGCTTGGACCTGATTCTCAGCTCAGAGAATGTCCATAGACTCCCTCAATGCTCTGGCCATTTCACGGGCTAAGGCGCCCATGGCCTGATGACCAACTAGTTCAGCCACATTGGCTTGACCAATTCCTTCCTCCTGTGCCAGAATGTCATCTGGTATCAACATCTCATACCCCATAGGTCTACCACGTCTACCACGTCTACCACCACCACGCCCATGTCTAGACATCCTAATAAAGGTAACAACAGGAGATTAGCATATTCACAAATGTGACGACGCTAACTCACTTGTGTCCTAATACATTGGACAACAATAAATCATTCCATGTAAGCACATAGTCACAGAAACACATATGAATTTTATTCCCAGATAATGACCGTCCCACGTCGTTGCTAGAGTTCCAATTAGAAATAGCAGTAATCAAGTGCTCTTTCAATAGGACTTCCAGAAAACCGTGGACTCAATCAACGTCTTAGGAACCAAATCCCATACTCACATAATCACATAAGCATGTTATCAGATAAGCATACAATACATGCTAATGTCTCAATCAAGTGAGAAAAACCTATTGTGGTACTAACCACTTCCCACGTACCCAAAGTATTTAAACCCGGTACGCTTTGATACCAAGTTGAAACGCCGCCAAAATAATACAATAAACCTATCTATCATGCGGAAGAATATAACAGAAATACAATACTTTCATTCATCAGAGTTTACTGTTTAACAACCAGTTAAATGTCATGTAGGGTTACATCTTCCCAAGTCATTGCCTGGTTGCACAAAGTGAGTCTCGCTCATTACATCTTAAGCCATTAGCTTTACAAATAACAAACATACACACAACAAGACATAATTAAGAAGCTCTTGCTTCCCCGAAAGTCCATCCCTGCTATTGCCCTGGAGGAAACATCTCACCTGCACCTGAAAATGGTATTCCCGTATTGGGTGAGCCAACAGCTCAGTAGAAATAATCTAACACAATATATGAGGTTTAGCAAAGGTATAAATACCACGTGCATAAACAATACCGATACTAAAACATCCACAAGGCATGCATATTCATATGCCACTAAGACCAAACCTCTTTTCTTTTTTTCTTCAATTCATTTCAAGTTCATATATGCTACTCAATTTATGAGTTAAATATCTTTCAACAACCAAAATGAGACTACAACTCAATGGTTTCCAATTATGCAAAACACACATAAACACTTCAAATCTGCCATTTTACGGATATTTCGTCCTCGGGAATCGGCACCCATGTATATATAAGATTTCGGGTCTTTCACGCAGGACACTCCGGCCAACTTGCTTTTAGCGGAGTCCATCCCCTTTCTCTTCCCAAATAAATATACATATGCAATGTATTTATAAACATAATCACATATGGAGTACATCTCCTTTCTCCTCCCAATAAACATACATATACAATGTATTTATAACATGGTCATATTTAATGACACCAACAATGGATTAGCATTAAATCGCTTAATCCTCATGCAATTTCAACAACAATCATAGCTATCCTCCACATATAACCCAATGCAATTATTTCTAAAGAGATGTTCAATATCAAAATAAATAGTTTATTCAAAACTTCCATAGGTGAGATAATACATATCCAATATCACCATTTATAACCACTACCTTCCAATTTCACATTTTCAATGTTAATCCCAATTATTTATACAAAATAATACTTTAATCAAAATTAGGGCAAAATCCCCCTTTCACCGAATATCAACCCACACACCAAAATCAACTATTTTGGCACAACATGATTCTAACGCCCTCAAAAAAATACATAAAACCCATTACTTTAGACATGCATTGATATAGGAGAAATCAACCAATTTCATTCATCAGAGTAGTTCTTACAAAAGTATTTCATGTTAACAACAAAAGCAAATGCCCTACGGGCTTACAGCTTTCCAAGTTAACACTTGGTTACACAGAAGAAGAGTACGAACTCTATACAAAAGAAGCCCTTGGCTTGATATACATGTAATACAAACAAAATACACAAAGGAGTCTTCAACTCTCATCATCATCCAAGCTATGTCCTTGGAGGTGGCATGCTACATGTACCTGAAAATGATGTCCCATAAAGGGTGAGCCAACGCCCAGTAGAGATATGCTAAACACAGTATGAGCAATAACTAAGATATTAGCTATCGATAAATGTTCGGCTACCATAAACCAATTCGTAACACATTTCCATTTCATGACCACAATGTTCATATCTCATTTCAGTTTCCATTTCTCATCATTTTTCTCAATTTACATCGACGGCTCAGAGCCTGGCCAACCACTTATAGGAGATAGTGACTCATGTTAGACGTTTCTCATTTTACAATAGATAAACATACTAGTTGTATCAATCATCTCAATAGATAAGCATATTAGCTATATCAACACTTCCAATAATAAGCATATGAGCTGTATCAACACTTCCATAGATAAGCATATTAGCTATATCAACACATTAACTGACAAGCATATGAGCTGTATCAGTGGAGTCCATCCCTTATCTCCACCCAATCAACATCTGGTTTAGAGGTTCATCCCCTATCTTCCCCTAAACCGTGGAGTACATCCCCTATCTTTTCCCACACACACAATGTATATACATATAAGTCATATACACAATCAATCAATACATAACGTTAATGTATTCTATCAACCGTCATACTCTATGACATAACCAATTCGATTAGTTTTAGTTTACCTAATCATCATGCATTGTCTACAACAATCAAAACTACCCTCCACCGGTAGCCCAAGCAGTTATTTCTAAACAGATAATAAAAGTTCCAACAGATAAAATATCAATGTTTTCGAAAATGAGCGATTTATAAATCCAACTCCACCATTCCACAATATAACGAACCAATTTCATTATTTACCACTCAATTCCAGATAATAACAACTTTCCCAAATTAATTATGGCAATTAACTTATATAACAAATTAGGCCTTTCTCTCCCATTCCTCATTATTCACCCCAAGGTTCAATAATCAACAACCAACCACTAGAACATCATTTTGAAATTCAAAATACATCTTTAAGAATCAAAATCACAAAACCCTCATTCATGCTTTTTGAAACCCTAAGTCCCAAATCAAACCATTTAAACAATAGACTCGAAATCTATGTTAAAACCCATAAGAGTGAGTCGGAATCCCTACCTCAAAGTTTGAGCTCCAATGGAGATGAAGACCGAAACCAAAATGCTCCGAATTCCAAAATTTTCAGATTAAAATGTAACCCTCGACGATCAACACAACTTTTGTAAAGGCCAAAAGTGAGCAAACAACTCCTACTAGATCAAATCTAAGAGAGAAGGGCCGGTTTTAGAGTGAGAAGCTCTGAAAATGGCTTTTTGGAAAAGTAAGAGAGAGAAAAGATCTTGAAAAAGTGATAAAAAAAAGTCGGATCTCACTTTTAAATAAGAGTCGCCTCGCTCGAGAGTGGAAACCCCGCCGAGCACCACTCCTGAACTCCCGCCGGCGGCCAAACTCCCGCTCGAGCGGCGGATGCACACTCCCAGAATCTGAACATACCAGTCCCGCCGGCGCCCAACTCCCGCCGGCGTCACTCCAACCTCCGCTCGGCGCCAATCCCTCGCGCAAGCATCCAACACTACACAGGAAATACTGGATGGGTGTATTCGCCGCTCGAGCTCCAAAACCCCCGGTCGAGCGGACAAGCAACAACAAGGTCCCCGCTCGAGCGTCAAAAGCTCCGCTCGAGCGGACATGCCAAAGTCTGGGCAACTAGTCTTGGTTCCTAAGCTCAACCAACCTGTAACAAACCTGCCCAGCACATCCTATAACTCAAATACAAAGTAGGAAAGGGTGTAAACCAGATAATAATCAACTACTAACGCCCACGGACACATGTCCGGATCACTGTACAACAAGGGGTAAATCCGAGATCGCTATAACCTCCCCCCCTTAAAGAATTTTGTCCCCGAAATTAAGAACAAGTTTCTGAAAAACACGTTTTTGTCCATTTTAGACAATGTTATATTACAACATTCAACAACTCGACCCATTACCGGTCATTCCATCTCTTATCAAGAGGCATCTCACAACAATTACATTTCAACATGTCTTCCCTTTCCTTTTCAACCATTTTCAACACACATGGTTCATAATTTCATATCATAATCAATTTCCATGACACATCTCCAGTTCTATAATATAGCCAATATATGCAATATTACAATCAACTTCCATATTAAGGCAAGTTCTACAATATTTCCATAACCTAAACATTCACAATGTTTTACAACTTAAGACATATTTAATAATCTTAAAGTTCAACAATACAACAATAAATAACATATGTTCATACATCCACAAATAGGTCCGGATATTTCTCTCGGACCTCCAACTCACGTTCCCAAGTGGCCTCCTCCACTCCGTGATGTTTACACAAAACCTTTACCAAAGGAATGGTCTTGCCACGCAGGACTTGATCCCGCCTATCTAAGACCCGAACCGGTCTCTCCTCATACGAGGCATCCTCATCAACCTCTAAGTCGGTCCAATCTAGTACATGTGATGGATCCGGCTCATACTTCCGAAGCATACTCACATGAAACACGTCATGCACTCCGGACAACTGTGGCGGTAAAGCTAAACGATAAGCGACCTCGCCAATCCTCTCAAGGATCTCAAAAGGACCAATAAACCGAGGGGACAACTTCCCACTCTTCCCGAACCTCATCAATCCCCACCTGGGTGATATCTTCAGAAAGACATGATCACCCATCCCAAACACCAACGGTCTCCTCCTACAGTCAGCATACGATTTCTGACGACTCTGGGCTGTAATAAGCCTCCTACGGATAAGCTCAACTTTCTCCGTCGTCTCCCTAACCAACTCCGGACCCAACAAAGGTGTGTCACCCACCTCGGCCCAACAAACTGGAGACCTACAAGGTCGGCCATACAAGGCCTCAAACGATGCCATACCGATACTAGACTGAAAGCTGTTGTTGTAGGCGAACTCCACCAATGGTAAATGTCTCTCCCACGTTCCACTAAAGTCAAGGACACAACCTCGAAGCATATCCTCAAGGATCTGAATAGTACGCTCGGACTGCCCGTCAGTCTAAGGATGATAAGCTGTACTAAAGGTCAACTTAGTGCCCAAGGCACTTTGCAAACTCTGCCACAACCTAGCAGTAAAACGAGGATCTCTATCTGAGACGATCGTCACTGGGACCCCGTGTAACCTCACTATGTCCCGAATATACAAGTTGGCAAGATGATCTACCGAATCTCTCACGCGCATAGGAATGAAGTGCGCCAACTTAGTCAACCGGTCTACAACCACCCAAATTGCATCACTACCCCGCTGAGTCCTCGGAAGACCTACAACGAAGTCCATAGTGACATGCTTCCACTTCCACTCGGCAATAGGCAAGGGTTGTAACAAACCCGCTAGCCTCTAATGCTCGGCCTTCACTTGCTGACAAGTAAGGCACTTAGACACGAAAACTGCCACGTCTCTCTTCATACCCCCGCCACCAAAACTGGCGACCCAAATCTCGACACATCTTAGTACCCCCCGGATGCACCGCAAGGCGCAAATGATGGAACTCTCAGAGTACTTTCTCTCAGCAAGACTCCGGCACAAACAAACGGTCTTGGTATCTCACACTCAAGTCGGGATACACCGTCAAACCCTTCTCAACTTTCCCACTGGAGATCTTCTCTTGGAGGGACTCTACCTCAAGGTCACCCCTCTGTGCCTCTAACATTCGAGTCACAAGTGTAGGCTGCGCAACTACAGAAAACAAGGCCGCAGTCTCAACAAATTCGCTCAGATACAAATTGAACTCACCAAGTGCCTCCAACATTCCCCACTCCCGGATGGCTATACAAGCTACATCACCTATGGATTTTCTACTAAGGGCATCGGCCACAACATTGGCCTTCCCTGGATGATAATGCAACTCGAAGTCGTAATCCTCAATGAACTCCATCCACCTCCTCTGCCTCAGGTTCAAGTCTTTCTGTGTAAACAGATATTTCAGACTCTTATGATCCAAGAACACCTCGAATCTCTCGCCATAAAGGTAGTGCCTCCAGATTTTCAAGGCAAAGATCACTGCCGCTAACTCTAGGTCATGGGTAGGGTAATTCTTCTTATGAATCTTCAACTGACGTGAGCCATAAGCTACCACTTTCCCTTCTTGCATCAACACACAACCCAAACCCTCCCTTGAGGCATCACAATAAACCGCATAACCCAACCCTCTCTCCGGAATAATCAAGACTGGAGCGGTGGTCAGTCTAATTTTCAATTCCTGGAACAACTTTTCGCAAGTCTCACTCCATACAAATTTGACTCCCTTCCGAGTCAGTTTAGTCAACGGTGAAGCTAACCTGGAGAAATCCTTCACAAACTGATGGTAATACCCAGCTAATCCGAGAAAACTGCGGATCTCAAACACACTCTTAGGCTGTGCCCAATCTTGCACTGCCTCAGTCTTGGATGTATCAACTGACACCCCTTTCCCGGATACCACATGGCCTAAGAACTTAACTTCCTCTAGCCAAAACTCACACTTCCCAAATTTGGCATACAGCCTATGGGCTCTAAGTAACTCAAGCACCACTCTTAAGTGCGCCTCGTGCTCTTCCTCTGAAGGTGAATAAATCAGGATGTCGTCCATGAAGACGACCACAAAACGATCGACGAATTCCCGGAAGATCCGGTTCATCAAGTCCATAAAGACTGCCGGTGCATTGGTAAGCCCAAATGGCATCACCAGAAACTCGTAATGGCCATACCGCGTACGGAATGCCGTCTTTGGAATATCCTCCTCCCTGACCCTCAACTGGTGATAACCCGATCTCAAGTCTATCTTAGAGAAACAACGGGAACCCTTCAACTGGTCAAACAAATCATCTATACGGGGCATAGGATATTTATTCTTAACCGTAGCCCGATTCAACTTCCGATAATCGATACACAATCTCAAGGCACCATCTTTCTTTTTAGCAAAGAGGGCCAGTGCTCCCCACGGTGAAACACTAGGGCGAACAAAGCCCTATCTAGCAATTCCTGGAGCTGGACTTTCAACTCAACCAACTCTGCTGGAGCAAAACGGTAAGGTGCCATAGAAATCTGCGCCGTGCCGGGCACTAAATCAATAGAGACCCCGGTGAGGTGGCAAACTAACGAGGTCCTCGGGAAAGACGTCCGAGTACTCGCAAACTACCCTCGGCAACACAACCTGGATCTCATCACACTCACCACTCTCAAAGCTAGCAAGTAAACCACTAAGCTCACTCCGCCCTCGCGGATCATACCCCGGTGGCACAACACTACCAACCCGGTCTCCCAAGAAATGGAAACACTCCCCGCTTACGGTACAACAAGTGACCCTCTGGCGGTAGCAATCAATAACTGTCCGATATGACGATAACCAGTCCATATCCAAAATAACATCAAAGCCCTTCATGGGCATAACTACAAAAGGAAACGGAAGCCTATGATCGGCGACCTCTATATCACAACCTCTACATCCGTGTTTCAAAATCAACTCACCCCCAACAGGTGACACTACACATATAGGAGATGCTAATAGTGCTAACTCCAACTCCAACACAGATGCAAATGCAGCAGATACAAAAAGAATGAGACGCACCCGTATCAATCAATACACTAGCAACCGAGTTGCAAAACAGAAAGGTACCTCTCACTACTGATGGAGCCGGTACTAGGTCCTGCGTGGTAACAGCATACACGCTACTGTAGGCCTCGATCCACCTGCCACCTCTAGGAGCAAACGATGATGCATGTTGGGAAGACAAAGCTCGGGTTGGCCTCAAGGCTCGCCTGATCGTGGTGAAAACTCTGCGTCTGCCTAGAACCAGATGCCCCTGAAGTGGCACTCAACTGTGGGCAAAACCTCTTCATATGCCCAGGCTGTCCACAATGATAACAAGACAAAGGCCCCTGCCTCGACTCGCCCCGAGGTCTGGTGAAGAAAAGCTCGTGACCCCCTCCCTTCAAGGCAAATCAAGACTTGTGACCCAGCTGGCCATATGCAAAACAAGTCAAGCCTTCCTGACTACCTCTCCCGGAGCCTGCACTCGGTACCGGAAAAGTCGATCTAGCCAAACCACCCTGAGACTGCTGAGGGTTAAAACCCTTCTATCTCCTGCCATCACCCTGGCCCTCTTGGCTCCTCTTGGAACCATGCTGCTTCTCATCATCCTCCTCCTGCATCATAATTTCCATATGAGCAGCCGCATCCACCAGATGTCTATACTCTCGGATGTAAGACCCACCAACTCTCAACTTGAGGCCCCGCCTCAACTTCCGCTCAAACTCATAGCAACGGCGTTCCTCGGACGCCACTAGTTCAGGTGCAAACCTGGACAAACTAGTAAAAGTAGCCTCAAATTCGGCCACTAACAAACCCTGCTGCTTAAGCCGGCTAAACTGGTCCTTCAGCTTCTCCCTTGCAGCTGCAGATAAAAACCTCCTCTGGAAAGCCTCTACAAAAGCCCTCCATGCACTACCAACACGGGCCTTCTCATACTTCCACCATTGACCCGCATCTCCCTTCAGCTGGAAGGATGCCAAGGTCACCTTTAGAGTCCCATCCTCGATGCCAAGCATCTCGAATGTCTTCTCCATCTGTTCCAACCACTCGTCAGCCTTAAGTGGCTCTTTCAGATCTCCAACAAATTCGTCCGGATTAGACCGAAAAAATTCCCTCTTCAAGAAAGAAGGCCCTGCCTCTGTAACCTGATGTTCAGCTCTGAGAATACCCAAAGCTCTCGCTATCTCTCGGGCCAAGGCATCCATAGCTCACGACCCATCGTTCGCCACGCGGCACGACCAACTCCCTCTCAGACGCCGGATGTCATCCGGTAAAGGCATCTCCTGCCTCCTAGGCCTACCACGCCTACCACCTCGTCCTGACATCCTATTAAGGGTAACAAAGACGTTAGCACATTCATAAATGTGCTGAAATTAAACACCCACGTCCTAATGCATGGACAACTGTAATTCACTCCACGTAAGCACATACGAATTTCATTCCCGAATAATGACAGTCCTAAGGCGTTACTAGAGTTCCAGATAGAAACAGCATTGATCAAGTGCTTTTCCAACAAGACTCACAGAAACCCAAGGATCCAATCGATATCCCAGAAATCAAATTCCATACCCAAATAGTCACATAAACATGCTATCACAAAAACACATTACATTACACTTAAGTCTCTAACAAGCGAGACAAACCCATTGTGATACTAATCACTTCCCACGTACCCAAAGTATTCGAACCCGGTACGCTCTGATACCAAGTTGTAATACCCTCAAAAAAATACATAAAACCCATTACTTTAGACATGCATTGATATAGGAGAAATCAACCAATTTCATTCATCAGAGTAGTTCTTACAAAAGTATTACATGTTAACAACAAAAGCAAAAGCCCTACGGGCTTACAACTTTCCAAGTTAACACTTGGTTACACAGAAGAAGAGTACGAACTCTATACAAAAGAAGCCCTTGGCTTGATATACATGTAATACAAACAAAATACACAGAGGGGTCTTCAACTCTCATCATCATCCAAGCTATGTCCTTGGAGGTGGCATGCTACCTGTACCTGAAAATGGTGTCCCATAAAGGGTAAGCCAACGCCTAGTAGAGATATGCTAAACACAGTATGAGCAATAACTAAGATATTAGCTATCGATAAATGTTCGGTTACCATAAACCAATTCATAACACATTTCCATTTCATGACCACAATGTTCATAACTCATTTCAATTTCCATTTCTCATCATTTTTCTCAATTTACATCGACGGCTCAGAGCCTGGCCAACCACTTATAAGAGACAGTGACTCATGTTAGACGCTTCCCATTTTACAATAGATAAACATACTAGTTGTATCAATCATCTTAATAGATAAGCATATTAGCTATATCAACACTTCCAATGACAAGCATATGAGCTGTATCAACACTTCCATAGATAAGCATATTAGCTATATCAACACATTAACTGACAAGCATATGAGCTGTATCAGTGGAGTCCATCCCCTATCTCCTCCCAATCAACATCTGGTTTAGAGGTCCATCCCCTATCTTCCCCTAAACAGTGGAGTACATCCCTTATCTTCTCCCACACACACAATGTATATACATATAAGTCACATACACAATCAATCAATACATAACGTTAATGTAATCTATCAACTGTCATACTCTATGACATAACCAATTCGATTAGTTTTAGTTTGCCTAATCATCATGCATTGTCTACAATAATCAAAACTACCCTCCACCGGTAGCCCAAGCAGTTATTTCTAAACAGATAATAAAAGCTCCAACAGATAAAATATCAATGTTTTCGAAAATGAGCGATTTATAAATCCAACTCCACCATTCCACAATATAACGAACCAATTTCATTATTTACCACTCAATTCCAGATAACAACAACTTTTCCAAATTAATTATGGCAATTAACTTATATAACAAATTAGGCCTTTCTCCCTCATTCCTCATTATTCACCCCAAGGTTCAATAATCAACAACCAACCACTAGAACATCATTTTGAAACTCAAAATACATCTTTAAGAATCAAAATCACAAAACCCTCATTCATGCTTTTTGAAACCCTAAGTCCCAAATCAAACCATTTAAACAATAGACTCGAAATCTATGTTAAAACCCATAAGAGTGAGTAGGAATCCCTACCTCAAAGTTTGAGCTCCAATGGAGATGAAGACCAAAACCAAAATGCTCCGAATTCCAAAATTTTCAGATTAAAATGTAGCCCTCGACGATCAACACAACTTTTGTAAAGGCCAAAAGTGAGCAAACAACTCATACTAGATCAAATCTAAGAGAGAAGGGCCGGTTTTAGAGTGAGAAGCTCTGAAAATGGCTTTTTGGAAAAGTAAGAGAGGGAAAAGATCTTGAAAAAGTGATAAAAAAAAGTCGGATCTCGCTTTTAAATAAGAGTCGCCCCGCTCGAGCGTGGAAACCCCCGCTCGAGCGCCACTCGAACTCGCCGGCGGCCAAACTCCCGCTCGAGCGGCGGATGCACACTCCCAGAATCTCGACATACCAAGTCCCTGCTCGAGTGCCCAACTCCCCGCTCGAGCGTCACTCACAACCTCCCGCTTGAGCAGCCAATCCCCCACTCGAGCGTCCAACACTACACAGGAAATACTGGATGGGTGTATTCCCCGCTCGAGCTCCAAAACCCCCGCTCGAGCGAACAAGCAACAACAAGGTCCCCGCTCGAGCGTCAAAAGCTTCGCTCGAGCGGACATGCCAAAGTCTGGGCAACTAGTCTTGGTTCCTAAGCTCAACCAACATGTAACAAACCTGCCCAGCACATCCTATAACTCAAATACAAAGTAGGAAAGGGTGTAAACCAGATAATAATCAACTACTAACCCCCCCCCCCTCCAGACACATGTCTGGATCACTGTACAACAAGGGGTAAACCCGGGATCGCTATAATGATCTTATATTCAAACCTCATACTCAATTACCTCATATTCATCAAATACCCCTCTTTCATTTCACACCCAAATCCTGGATTTGTCTAAACCACTACCAAATCTCATTATTTGTACACAATAGCAAATAACTAAGCTAAAAACCATATTAGAGTGTATAAAATCCCTACCTCAAGCTTAGAAGAGAAGATGAGCAAAACAAGGTTGAAAATCCAAAGATGTCGAAACCAACTTCTACTTGGATCAAAACGAAGCTCTTGACAAGCTCTACACTTAATCTCAAAGGAGCAAGGCAAGGAGATGCTTCCAAGAGGGTAGATCTAAAGATCTTTGAGAAAAAAGTGATTTTGGAGAGGAAAAGAGTGACTCACGGCTTGGAGAAGGAGAAAGAGAAGAAAAAGTAAAGAAAAGGTTAAGTGAGGGACCTATTCATAGTGCTAGGTCATAATGAAATAAAGTCCCAAAGTCAACCCAAAAGATCAAGTCAAAATCCCCAAAAAGTAGGCCCAAAACCGGACTAAAATCTAGAAAAAATGTCTACAGGGGTCGACCCTTGCAACACAGGAGTCGACCCTATGAAGAACTTATGTTTGACAGCATGCAAGAGGGTCGACCCTTAGAGAGGAAGGGGTCAACCCTATTTACCAGCAACTAACACATAGACATAAGAGGGTCGACCCTCCCCAGTATGGTGTCTACCCTATTTTCCAGCAACCCTTCCAGAAACTTCACCAACAGGTAAGGGTCGACCCTTAGGAAGGCTGGTGTTGACCCTAGAATAGAATTTCTAAGTTTCCAATGAACTTTTGACAAGAACAAGTGCGAACAACCAAACCCAACAAGTTTAAATCATATTATACTCCTCCAAAACCAACCCATAACAACACCAAAGTTTTTCAAAATAAAAATAAAGGATTCAAATACATTTCCCAAAAACTTTGAAGGACACAAGTGTTACAGTGGCAAACACGAAATAATTAAGATTATAAACTCCTCTACAAGGCATAATTTAGGTTGGATTTGCATCTAAATGCTCATAACCTCACTGAAATAAAAAATTGAATAAAATTATAACTGAAAGGAGTTTTGTCAAACGAGATTGCCAATAACAAAAACTTAACAATATTCTTATTGAGTGATGATATACAAACATAAATTTTATATAGAATTTTCAAACACAATGATATAGCTTAATTGTGACCTTTCACTCTAAAACAAAATATCCATAAATATGATTTATATTTACAACAATATCACTATCACAACATTGTTATGATATTTTTTGTATAAATTTTTATATATGAATATAATTTTTTATTTTTATTTCTACCATTATATCACAAAATATTGTACTTCTTAAGTATATCTAGATTAAGTCTATCTAAAAAATTAAAAAAAAAATTCTTAAAATATTAAAAAAATTCATTAAAAAAAAACATGAAAAATAAAATAAAAAAAACTCAAATTTTTTGTGTGAATTAAACCAAAGAAGATGATTGTTATTTCTCTTGAAATGGCATGAACAGAATATTTACATTATTTTATTATTTTATATATATAAAGGTTAAGGGACAAATATGTTATTTTAATCTGACAGACGGATAAATATAATTTTTCAAATTTGAGAGGGATATCTGATTAAATAGAAATCTCAGGGAGTGTCAGTATAATTTACCCTTAAAAAATAAATACAAGTTGATTTGATTTGTAATTTGAGTCATAACTAAAGCTGATTTAATTCATATTTAAAATATAACAAAAAAGACTACAATTAAATTCATAAATTATTTTGATTTAATATTTTCCCACAACCATTTCAAGTCACATTTTAGTTTAGAATTACGCCGGTGACTCACAATTTAGATTCTAAACACACACTTAAAATGATAAGGTAATAGAGTTGGGATTTGTAGAGCTGAATTTGTGAAAAATCAAAAATTAATATCTAAAATGTTATGTTATTGTGTGTTAAATTGTGAAAACTTTTTTAGTGATTTTGAACTTTTAGTTTAGTATAATCAAACATCACTAAATTCATAACTAAAACCACTTATATCATAACTGAATATATCGTAGGGATGCCTATTGTGACCTTTCATAAGGGACGGTACCAGGCATATTTTGATCACTTAAATCGTTCATATTGTAGGATTGATTGAGTAAACTATTCGCGATAACAAATTAAGTTAATCGAATATTCATAACTACACTACAACATTTTCTTAGTTTAGTGACATTTGAAAGTGCCACAAAACTTGTCACGACCCCAAACCGCCCCTAGTAGAATGGTGCCGTGATGGCCAGCAATCCGAGATTACCGAAGGCCAACTTTCAAAGTTCACACACAATCAGAGTATAATATATGGGGCTTCCATGTGCGGAAGCAATATATGTAAATCTAACTAGTCCATAAGAGCTGTGTATATGTCAAATGAAATGGCATACATCTTAATTAAAGTCTTACAACTTGACTACAAATAAAATAAGGTACATATTACATCTTGATCAAAAGGCTTCTCAAGCCGACATTTACAAAATACATGAAATGCAACTAAGAAGCATAATCTTCAAGATTGCTGACATAACATGAATGCAAAACATCTTGCAAAACACACACATCTTGCGTACGACTTCTTGCTTGTTACCTACATACATATAGAGAGGGTGAGCTTGGATACTCAAAGGAATGGTACAAGTAATAAAGGGTTTATTGAATGATTCCCGAGGTCTTGTCAAAACAATACATATATCATAGCTTGTTCAAAACATGTACTTGGCATAACTTGTGTCTAAACATGTACTTGGGGTGATGACATTCCGAGCAAAACAAAAGCATAACCTCGATCGAGCACACCTGCTCATAGTCCGTCAGGCCGATATCTTAACAAGGGTGCTACTTGGGCTTAACGCCCCTCGCACGAAAGGACGGTGCTACCCGGGCTTAAAGTCCCCTAGCACGGAAGGACTATGTTACCTGGGCTTAACGCCCCTAACACGAAAAGGACGGTTCCAAGAATGTCATCCAAAACAAAGCTTATACTTGATACATAAAATAAGGGTAATCATTCATACTTAACAAATACTTTCAAAACAAAGCAAAGCAAAGCCTTTATCAAAACGTATAACATAGCTTTATTAAAAATACCACTCACATAGTTCTTGGGACGTGGATCAAAGCAAAGGTCCAAGTCCTACAAACACATGGCAAAGTCTATTGAATGCACTCTTAAAAACAAGCTTCACATGCATGCAAATGATCTAGGAAAACATGTTAGAAATGACCTAGGCAAAACATGCCGAAATGACCTAGGCAAAACATGCTTTGAAATGACCTAGGCAAAACATGCCGAAATGACTTAGGCAAAACATGCTGGAAATGACCTAGGCAAAACATGCTGGAAATGACCTAGGCAAAACATGCTGGGAATGACCTAGGCAAAACATGCTGGGAATGACCTAGGCAAAACATGCTGGATACCAACCAGGTCCTGGAATGGATGCACAGAAATGATCTAGGCAAAAGTGACCTAGCTGAGTGAACTCAGGAGGTCTTGGCCGAGGTCCCACACCTCTTGGCCGAGGTGTGGTTACCTAGGCTTCGGGGTGCAGCTGCCTGCCGAGGTGTGCATGCAAGATAGATCAAGGTTCAACTGATCATGCAAAGTAGGCCAAGGTGAGATACGATGCTTGGCCTAGGTGTGTGATCTAGGCAAGAGTGGTCTCGGTGATCACACCTAGGGAAAAGAAGTCTGGAAATCTGGGTTTCCTCCTTGAAGAACATGAAGAACATGAACATGAAGAACATGAATGCTAAAATCATAACTTGTTATTACAAAATCTGGGATTTCATGCTATGAGTTCGAAAACATGGACCTTGGTACCCATACTTGAAGATCATATGAAAACAAACATGAAAACATGGACCTTGGTGCAAACTCTTGGATCAAAACATGACTTTTCTTGAAGAATACATGAATACCACTTTCTCTTTCTAAAACCGAACTTTGAATCAATGCATGGCTTACAAATCGTATTCAATCATGCAATGCAATAACATGATCATAAGGAACAACATGAGCAGATCAAGAATCTAACCTTAGAACACGGATCTAACGGTTCGATCTCTAGGAATCAAGCTTGGAAATCTACCTCTCTAGAACTCCTCTTCCTCTTCCTACAGCTTCTCTCCTCTTCAAAAACAAGGGTATAACAAATGATAGGTTTCTCTACCGACTTAACACTGTTCGGCCACGTGGCAACGGCTGGTTGGTTCTCCTAAAAAAGGTGACTGATTGACAAGACATGACTATGACAAAGCGTACTCAACAAGCTAGACGACAAGGCACTCCGGCAAGTAATGATCTCGGCTAAGGACATAGGCTTCGGCAACTAAGGTCTCAATGACCTCGGCTAGGGAGGGTAACACTTGGCCCAGCTGTGCCACACCTCCGCCTAGATGTGCCACACTCGGACTAGGTCATTCCACTCCCAGAACAAGATCACTAGGTACAAGGACTAAGGATCTAGGATGCCTAGATGATAACATCTCGGCCTAGATGATGCATATCTCGGCCTAGGTGATGCACACCTCGGCCTAGATGATGACATCTCGGCCAATATGCCTAGGTGATGGTGGAGGTCAACCAAAGTGGTTCTAGGATGGTCCTAGGCTTAAGATGACCTCGGCTTGACATGACCTCGGCTTGACATGACCTAGGCTTGGCATGACCTAGGCTTGACATGACCTAGGCTTGGCATGACCTAGGCTTGACATGACCTAGGCTTGGCATGACCTAGGCTTGGCATGACCTAGGCTTGACATGACTTAGGCTTGACATGACCTAGGCTTAACATGACCTAGGCTTGACATGACTTAGGCTTGACATGACTTAGGCTTGAGATAGCAAGGAAGGAACAAAGCATGCATACAACACTTAGGCAATTCACATATGCACAAAACAAGACAGGGACCTTCACTTAGGAAGAAACAAGTCAAAGTCTACAAATGCAAGCTTAACAAGATGAAATCATGAAAATGCACATGAACATGACCAAGATATGAATGTGGGTTATTACAAAACTATTCTTCTAATGGCATTTTTTAGTATTGTGGCATTTTGAACAAGTGCCACTTCTATCGGTGCCACAGTAGATACGAGTGCCACGGTAGATACTTACAAGTGTCATTGCACCATCATGGCTAAAAACTTTCAATAACATTTTAATGTTATGGTAGATATTATTTGGGGCACTATCAAGCGCCATTAAAAAAAGAGTTAGTGACACTTATAAGTGTCATTACATCATCAAGACTAAAACCTTTCAGTGGCACTTTAATGTCATGGTAGGCACTATTCGTGACGTTATCAAGTGCCATTCGTGACAATAATTCGTTGTAGAACAATTTGATCCGCTCTTGCAGAGACTCGAACCGCCAACCTCCCGTACCATAAACCTTATACACCACACTCTTCCCACTATACCTCTATAGCACCATATGATTATATATGCAACATATATTATTTATATAGTATATACATCTATATTAATATAAAAGTATATGTATAAACATAATTATTTTATTGAACATAATTTATGTAAAATAAACTATTTACTAGTAAATAAAAAAAGACCACTTTTGGCGACTAAAAATATTTTTTAGTCGCCAATTTTACACTTTTGGCTACTAATTGTTTTTTAGTTGCTAAAAAACTTAACTTTTGCCGACCAAAATCGGATTTGGTCACTGAAGATGCACTTTCAGCTACCAAAATTTTGGTCGTCAAAAAATTTAATTCCCGCCTTAGGATTTTAGTTCTCCTGCGCTAAAAATAACCACTTTTGGCGACTAAACTTATTTTTTAGTCGCCAATTGTAGACTTTTGGCTACTAAAATTTTTTTAGTCACCAAAAAGCTTTACTTTTGACCCCTAAAATTTTTTTAGTCTGTAAAACCCATAACAATATCATATCTGTTTTTTTTTTTTTTTTTTTAAAGCATAATTTTGATAATAGACTGAATTCCTATAATATAAACAGTTTAAATTATCAAAATAGACCCAACATCAAACCTCATGAGGGATCACAACAACATTCTCTAGTGATTGCACGATGCTATTTTCCTACAATGGGATTTGATTTTTTTTTTTTTAAGGATAGTAACACCTTATTTGGTTCTAAATTTTAATTCAATTTTTTAAAAATTGAGCTTTTAGTTTTTTGTTTTTAGTGATTTTTTTTAATATTTTAATATATATATATATATATTAGTTTTTAGATGCACCTAATCTAAATGTACTTCAAAAGTAAAATATTTCTAAAAAAAAATTACAAATATCAATAAATACATAATTATACAAAAATGTACTGAATTTTTATTTTATTTTATTTTATTTTTTGTATTTTTGGCATTTAGAGATTTTTTTAAAGATTTTTTTTCACAAATATTATACTTTTCTAGCATTTATATTAAGTGTATCTTAAAAGTAAAAAAAATACTTAAAATATTAAAAAAATCACTAAAAACAAAAAATAAAAAATTTAAATTTAAAAAATTGGAACTAAACAAGGTCATCACATTGAATCGTAACTCTGAATCCAAATTGTGATTTGTGAAAGTCATTGGAATCGCCACAAAATATGATTATATTGTAAATTTAAACACATGGAATCATACTTGAAGGTATGTTCATACCCAAAGTTGCGGGAAATTCTATTTTCACATACGTAATTAGTTTAGGACACATTTTTTTTTTAATACACATATCTATTAATTTATTTATTGATTAATTTTTTTAATTTACACACTAAAAATTACAATTATATCATTCACTCAAATATTATTGTACACATACCACTTACCTTTTCTTTCACACACTTTTGATTTACTCAACTTCTACATTTTTGAGCTACTCACGTGAAAACCTTTTGACCAAAATCTAAAGTGAAAAAGTAAAGAAATTTTTCTTCCGTTGAAGACATCCATGAAAGACTTCCATTGAAAAAAAACCTCCGAAGAAGTAATTGATTTGTCTTTGGACAGCTAATCATGCTTTACATTATACAACCATATAGCACCACAACCACTTCTCCTTTCCTTCGAAATAAGAGCATCTCCGACTGCAATGACCCAATTTTGTTTTTTTATGTAACGACCCTAAAATCTGTATCCGAAATTACTTTTAAGTCTTTGTGGGTTAATGTACTTTAATTTAAAGATAACTGTTCAAATTGAAGAATTATCTGTTGAGTCACGACTTTAAAATTGAAATTATCGACCTTTATGGGTTCAGAAATTAAAATTGAGTATTTGGATATGTTAATGGGAATTTTTAGAGCTGCTTGGAAAAATTAATTGGAAATTTAATTCGTTTGATTCGTTAATGCATGTTTGGGTGGTTAACTTTGTACTGCAAATTGAAGGCTTTCGAGGCTTCAAAAATCGGAACAAAGGACATATTTATGATCAGCATAATTTTTAGAGTCATCTGGAAAGTTTAATTGAAATTTGATTTTGCGCTATTCGTAGCGGCATGTTTGGCCCTCCTTATTGTGAAAAGCTTAAGTGTGTGCTATACACATATATGGATAGGCCATGTGAGTGAGTTTGTCATTTTGAAGTCAAACAAAATAGCTAAGAGAGAGAGAGAGAGAGAGAGAGAGAGAGAGAGAGGGAAAGATGATCATCCATGGAAGCTTGGAAAATTGAAGAGATTAAAGGGAAAAATAAGGAATTAAGTTAAGGTATGTGGCTTCAATTATTATCTTTGTAAATAATGCATCTATTACATGAAATCAAGGATGGACTTGGAAAATTAATATGTTTTTTTTTTTTTTGATCAGTAAGAAGATATCTTTATTGATGAAATTAAAAACAGTACATCAATAAAGAGGAGCTCGGAGCTCCAGTTGGAGAGAAACCAACACAGAGGAAAACCAAAGAAAACAGGAACAGAATACACAGCAAGAGAGAAACAAAACCAGCACCCAAATCTGAGACAAACCAAACTAAACCTGGAGAAAATTGCAGACATCAACTCCCAACAAATCCAACCAACACCCGAACATGGTGACTCAACTGAGGCTAACAAATCCAACCAACCAACGCAGCAGAGACTATCTAACACAGATTGAGACAAAAACTCTGCAGCCTAGCATGCCAACCGAGAGCATTCTGCAAAAGGACTGGTAGAAAAAATAGGCCTCCTCAAATAGTTCACCCTCTAAAGCCACCTCCCAAACTGATTCTGATACACTGTAGATTAAACATGAAATTATGAACTGAGAACAAGTGTTCCTTAAATACTTCCTTAAACCACATAGCCATTTTTAACTTAATCTGGTCCGTAATTCCATCCACACTTGGGACAACCTCCTGAAATATACATTCATTCCGATGTTTCCAAAGAGACCACATCACTACAAGAGGAAGGGCATTACACAACATCCTTTCCTTTTTATTAAGACCCACCCCTGCCCACCATTCGAGCATGTCCTCCACTGAGGCTGGCAGTGCTCCTTGAATCTTCCACCATCTAAACATTTCATACCACACGCTGCAAGCCACTGGACATAATAGAAGCACATGAATGAGAGACTCAGCTCCAGATTTAGGACATGCTACAGATGCACCATTCTACAGATGCACCAGCAGGCAGAACACCATTCTACAGATGCACCAGCAGGCAGAACACCAATTCTGTGCAGAAACTCAGCCGTCTTTAGTTTTCCTTTCCAAGCAAGCCATCCAAAAAATTGAACTCTAGGTGGGACATGTTTAACCCAAATCCTTTTGCTAATTGTGGTCCTAATGTTGGATCTCTTAACCAAAAGCTTATACATAGATTGAACTGAATAACTACCAGATTCCGAGGCTTTCCAGACAAGAGTGTCTTCTGAGTAACACCTAAGATTAGGACCTGCCTCAAGCTGACTCACCAATCTGATTAATTCCACTCTTTCCCAGTCAAACAGCGCCCTTCTAAACTGAAATGACCATTCACCAGCTTCCTCCTTCCTGATCCTCATATCAGATAAGGTCACTCTCTTATCAACTATTACCATATACAACAGTGGAAATGCATCTTTAAGGCTCAAGTTTTCACACCACTTATCCTTCCAAAACTTGATTCTATGACCATTACCCACTTTCACCTTACAATTGTCCAGAAAAAGAACCACTAGACTGCTACTCTGTTCAGATTGTAATAATATATCCTTCCACATTTTAGAACATCTCACATTAGAGATTACTTGAGGGCTCCAACTTCCCTCCTCAATCCTATATTTACTACTCAATACTCTCCTCCACAAAGCTTTATTTTCCACACCAAACCTCCACCACCATTTCAACATAAGGCAACTATTCACTTCCTTCACTCTCCTAACCCCCAAGCCCCCTTGGTCTACAAGCTTCGCCACTTCCTTCCATTTTACTAGATGAACCCTCCTCTTCAATTCAGATCCCCCCCACAGAAAGCAAGCTTGAAGCTTGTCCAATTCTCTAGCAATCCCCTGTGGCAACTTAAATAATGACATGTAATATATAGGCAGCGAGGACAGGACAGATTTGATTAAAACAAGCCTCCCAGCAAAAGACAGCAGTTTTCTCTTCCAACCAGCTAGTTTACTTCTGAATTTGTCTAGGATAGGCCGCCAAGTTGCTTTCCTACTTGGGTTAGCCCCCAGCGGTAAACCGAGGTACTTGAACGGCAAACATTTAACTTCACAGTTCAGCACAGATGCATACTCAGACATTTCCTCTTCGAGAATACCCACACCACTAATTACACTTTTATGGTAATTTATCTTTAACCCTGATATCAACTCAAAGCACCTCAGAATCTTCTTTACATTCTTTATCTCCATTACATCAGCTTCACACAACAACAAAGAATCATCTGCAAACTGGAGGTGAGTAAGTACTAACCCCTCAGAGCCAATCTTAACCCCCTTTATTAGCCCAAGATCCAAGGCTCTATTGAACAAAATGCTTAAGCACTCTGCAGCTATAATAAACAAAAATGGGGACAAGGAATCCCCTTGCCTCAATCCTCTCTGTGGACTGAACTCCTCAGTAGGAGATCCATTAACAAGCACCGATAGCCTAGCAGAGGTAATACATACCTTAATCCACTCCACCCATTTACCCCTAAACCCAAAATTAACCAACATGGAAAGTAAGAAATCCCAATTCAAAGAGTCATAAGCTTTCTGAAAATCTGACTTAATAATCACTCATTTCTTTCTAGATTTCTTCCAGCTGTCAACAACCTCATTGGCCACCAAAACACCATCCAGAATATTTCTCCCACCAATAAAAGCCGATTGGTTTTCGCTTACAATTTGAGGAATCACTGCCTTCAACCTTAAGGAAAGAACCTTAGATAGAATTTTATACATCGACCCAACCAAGCTGATAGGTCTATAATCTGCCAAGCCCACTGGATTCTCCTTTTTAGGTACCAAAGTGATGAAAGAGCTATTGATTCCTTTGACCAACTTACAATTCTTATGGAAATCGAACACAAAATTCAGCACATCAGACTTCATTACCTTCCACAGTTTCTGAATACAAGCCAAGTTAAAACCATCTGGACCTGGAGCCCTATTCCCATCACAACCCTTGACAGCAGCCCATACCTCTGACTCAGAAAACTCTGCCTCCAACATATCAAAACAAGGACTATCCCTCACTGACTTAAATGGACCTTCCAATACAGGCCTATGCTGCCAATCCTCAGAGTACTGCTTCCGAAAATAAGCTAGGGCCTCAAGCCTAACTCTACATAGATTATCAATCACCACATCACCAACAGTTAAAGAGTTTATTTCATTTCTCCCCTGCCTATATTTCACTAACACATGAAAATATCTTGTGTTTTTATTACCATAATAATTCCAGTTAAGCCTCGATTTTTGGAACCACAACCTTTCCACCATTCTTGTTAAATATCCAGCCTCAACTCTAGCCTCTCTTCTTCTACTTTTTTCTGCCTCTTCAAGCTCTCTTTCCTCTGCTAACAAATCAATCATATGAAGCTCATCCTCTACCTTCTTCAACTTAGTATTAACATTACCGAACACTTCACTATTCCACTTTTTGAGTGCTACTTTCAACTCTTTCAGTTTCTGGAATAACCTAAACCCAGGCCACCCCTCCACCTGATGCTCCCTCCACCACTTATCCACAAAAGGTAAGAATTTTGGGTGTAACAGCCAAGCATTAACAAACCTGAAGGGCCTAGGGCCCCAATCTCTCTCATCTTCCATTAGCAGTAAAGGACTATGATCAGACATGACTCTAGGAAGTCCCCACAACTTCAAATTAAATGATTCCACCCATTTTGGGTCCACCAAAACCTTATCAATTCTGCTCCATTTCTCCCATTCCCTAACATTACACCATGTAAACCTTCGGCCTAATAAAGGCAAATCATTCAACTCACTACTATCAACAAAATCATTCAACTCCTTCATCCCCTTGTCCCTCCTAGAGCAACCTTTCCTCTCACCAATCTTTCTAATTTCATTAAAGTCCCCCCTATATACCAGGGCTCAGAATACACCTCCTTTAACTTAAGAAGACACTCCCACAGTTTGCCTCTTTGGCCCACTTCATTTGGTGCATACACATTGATCAAAACACAATCAAAAGAGAAGAACAAAGACCCAGAGAGAAGAACAAACCTTCTATTACAGCAGCAACTTGACATCTGAAAAACACCTGGATCCCAAATACATAATAGGCCACCAGCAGAGCCCTCAGCATCCACAGTCATATATTCCATACTATCCCTAGCCCAAATCTCTTTGATCTCCTTTTCAGACATGGAGGTCTTCTTAGTCTCTTGAAACAGAGCTATATCAATACCTCTATCCTTCAACAACCTCTTAATTTTACTTCTTTTTTCCTTTCGCCCCAAACCTCTGACATTCCATGTTAGTATCTTCATCATAACCATGACACTGAACTCTGACCCCCCAAGATCTTATTAATCCGCAGGAACTACATCCCCTCCCCTCCTTGCTCTATCCTTTGCCTCAAGGTCCAAGATTTTGGTTAAAACTTCCTCTTCTTTACCTTTATAGTTTATTCCCAACAATATGAACAAGTGTGTTGGGTTGTGAATGAAATGAGTTAAACTCAAGGAATTGAACCATGATTTCCTTAAATTTGCTTGAATTGGGTTCGATCTTAAGAATGATTCATGGAATACCAAGTTTTGGTGTGAAGATCAACCATGTGCAAGATGTATTTGTATGATTTTGGGTTATAGATAATAGAAGTTTGACTATACAGAAGATGAGACTTGAATTTCTATTTTTGAGGCAAGGATTGATTTGTTTAAAATGGAATTACACTTGATTGATGTTAGTTTATCATGTTAGGAGATAATTTTACATGTTTTTGAGTGATTTATGTTAAGAACCAAGCTTAAAAATGGAAAAACCAAGTGTTGGAGCAAAAAGAGCCATTTTCGGATCAAGAATCGCCAGAGCGCACGCAAGGGAGACAGCTCTGTTCAGCCAACTTTGAATAAGCATATCTTTTTCCTCTGGACTCCGTTTTGAGTGATTCTTGAGCCTAAAATCAAGCCCCGGAAGTCTAGTTTCCAATGGTGATAGTCTCACTCCCAAATTCTAAATACAGAAATAGTTATTCCCAAATTAGTGACGACTGTTCACTTTTTGTCAACCAATTTTGTACCATTTCTTTACCTAAACCATTTCCCATTGATTCCTCCTGTTTTCTGAGACATGGATTATAACTTATTAATGAATAATGAGCTTGGTACCACCATGGCTAATTCATTGAATGATCAAAGAGAATAAGTAAAGGATCGAATATAATCTCATATTATGTGCTATGCATTGTGTTTGTAGGTCGAGACGAGGACATCGTCCCATTACTACTGGGAGCCGATCACTGTGAGTAATAGTAGTGTAACAATATATCTCACTTACTTCCTGTGATTATGATTTGTGTATTGTCATTTGTGAATGGCCTATTCCATTAATATTATGCTTTGCTTAAATTAATGGATATGATTGAATAATGGCATTAGTATGGACCTAAGGCCGTCTTGTCCCTATTAATAGAAGTGGGCCTGAGGCCGTTGTGATGTGAATTGTTATGTCCCTATTAATGCAGTGATACATTTGCCTTCTGTTAATAGTTATTATTAATGTTCTGTTATCCGCAAAACAACTATGTCAACTTGTAATAAACCATGGGAAAATCTTTGTGCACTATCGAGTAATAGTACTGTAGCAGTACGTTTTGCTTACTGTTAATAGTTAATACAGCTGTTCTATATTATATTTAGGCTTATAGCCGATCTGTATTATGTCTAGGCTTACAGCCGTTCTGTATTATATCTGGGCTTACAGCCGTTCTATATTATATCTGGGCTTATAGCCGATCTGTATTATATCTGGGCTTACAGCCTTACAGCCGTTCTGTATTATATCTGGGCTTATAGCCGTCCTGTATCACATCTGGGCTTATAGCCGCTCTATATTATATATGGGCCTGAGGCTGTTCTGTGTTACATGTGGGTCTGAGGCTGTTTTAAAATATAATTATGAATAAGATCTGTGTATGGTTTGATATGCATGTTTACATTCTTTAAGCCTATACCCGTTTGACTCATCTCCTTACATTACTATTATTCACTGAGCCCTGCTCACTCCGTTTTTATGTATATTTATGTAGGTGAGCCATCAGAGATTGACACTAGAATTGTATTGAAGTCAACCTGTTTGCCAAGCCGCCTGGGGTACACCTTCATGTTGAGGCCTTAATTTGTGTTGGGAGTCATATAAATTATTAAGTCTTATGTAAGTGTGTGTGAGATCTATATAAAGTCTGTGATTGTATGTGTAACTCTGGGAATGTATTTAAATGGTTGAATCTAATTAAACCATCATGTATGCACAAGCTCAATGGATATTTTCTTTTATTGATATTGTTTCCGCTTAAGGCCCCGTATGTGTTTAAATATTATAATTTAATTATGTTTGAGACCTATATACGGGCCGGTCATGAACTAAACTTTTAGGGGCGGGTTTGGGTCGTGACATTTTATATAGTCAGTGCATAATTTAATTGAACAAATTTTTGAATTTGATTACTGTGTAAATTCTGTGTAAAAATAGTTCGGTTTTGTATTTTTTAAAAATCATTTCCGATCTCAGAAAATTATGAAATTGTTATATGTTGTTCCCATATGAGTCTAGCACGTTGGATAAACATTTTAGAATTTAATGATGAGTATTTATTTTATGAAAATTCACGGACTGATTGGTGTTCAGTTTAATTTATAGCAGAATTTGAAATTGAGTTTTGGGTGTTCGGACCATGATTTGAGATAAATTTGTTGGGCCTATTTTGGTACATAATTGGACCATGTTTGACTTATGGGTGAGACCTATAATTTAGATTCAATTTAATTTGAATTTGTTGTGACTCATATTTAACTGTTTGGTCTTTTTTAATTATATGATTGGTAGTAATCACCTTGGGAGTTGTTATTATTTATTATATAGGGTTATAATAACTATTGAAAAGTTGAATTTATGGTGTGTACCATACGGTGAAAAATTATATATTTTATAAAGAATGAAATATGTATGTATTGTGTAATGAGCAAAATATTATATTTTGTGGTGTACAAAAATATTATATTTTGTGGTGAGAAAAATTATATTATTTTATAATTTATATTATAAAATTCTAAGATATTATTATAAAAATTAAATTTTTTTTTTTTTTTTGAAAAATCCATCATTGAGAACGCAAACCTACGTGGGGTTGCTTCCCCCCTTTTTTTCCTTGTCCCTTCATTCTTTTCCTTTGGTTTTCTTTTCATTTTGTTTAGTGGGAATTGGCAGAGGGTTCTGCCTCCATCTCTCTTTCTCTCTCTTTCTTTATTTCTTCATTGATGCTCAATCTTTGAGTTTCAAATGGGAGTCTTTAGAGTGAGATTTTGCCAAAGTGTTGTACATGAAAGTTGGAGAGCTCGTCGTGATCTTCGCAATGGTAGTCTCGGATTCATGATCGGGCATGATGTGCCTTCCAAATCTGCTTTTCTTTATTATTTGAGGTAGAGACTTTCTTCATATTTTTACATTAAAGCTCTGTTATGATTATTTTGAGAAAATATGTCATTTTAAGAGGTATTGCATATATATATATTCAAATTTTTCTTTGGTAATTTTTGGGAGAAAAATTATGTTGAAATGTTAAGGATGTTGGTATTTTGAGATTGATTTGGAAAAATCATTTTGTGTTGATAATTTTGTAAAACAAATCTGAAAATAAAATTGAAAAGATGTATGGATTGTATCTACATTATATTATGATTAGATGATTTATTTTGAGAAATATAAATTTGAAATATTTTTTTTATCTTTGATTTGGAATTTATTTTTGAGAAAAATAAATTGATATTGAAGAATATTGTGTAGAATGTTAAGTTGGTGTTATTAATTTGGAAGATGGTGAACATAGTGAACTTACTAATTTGATGAATTAAATTAGTTTGGTTAATATTTTAAATCCTTTGTAATTAAAGGGGGAGTGTTATTGGGTTTTTAATTCATAACTTTAATATTATGAGATTAAAAGTGACGAAGTATATGGAGAAATAAGCGATATTAAGTTGATGTGGTATAGTATTGGGTTCCTAGTTTTACTAGTTGAGTAATGTTATAATAATGATTTCATACTTCAAAATTTTTATAAGATATTTGAATTGTTTGGCGGTTTTTGACAAGAAAAGAATAGAATATAATTTTAGCTCGTTTGGAGCAATTGAATGAATTGGATTAAGACAAAAAGATGAGTTATTAAAACTTTTATTTATTTATTATTTTTCCTTGATTTAAATTCGATGGGGTGGATGTTGAAAATTTGAAAGTGAACACTCGTGTTATATTTTATAATTATAGTCAAGAGAAGATTTTGATATAATTGATTAAGTGTTGGAATACTCACTTATGCTTATTAAGAATTATGATTGAACTTGAAGATCCCGAGATTTTACTTGTATGAGAAAAATGAAAATTTGATTCTATTTAATGTTTGGGAAGGGGATGCGTTTTGAAAAAATTATAATTTCATTTTATTGATAAAGTATGTGAGTTAGAAATTTATGAAACCTTGAACCCGCTTTGGTGTTATATGTTATTGCTATTGATGAAACTATTGTTTAAAAGTTTTGGTTTTTGGTAACCGGTAGAGGATTACCATGTTGGTATTTAAATGAGGAGATTCTTAGAAATGTAAGAAAATGTTTAATTTTGGGAGTTTGTCTTGAAAAGGATATTGTTGAATTGTCTTGAAAAGACTAAGTTAGAAGTTGTTGATTTACTTGTGGTACATACATGAACATTGACATTATTACATTATCTCTTGAAATTGTATCATGATATTAGATTGATAGAGATATGGAATTTGATCACAATAGAACATTGTGTGGTGGAATTAAAATTGGAACTATCGTAATGCATTGTTACACATTGCATTGCCATTCCATTTCATTGTTATCATGAATTTTGAATTGCAATTGAAAACTGTTGTTTTGAGAAAGGAATTGTTTTTGAGAAACAAGATCATTTGGATTTGTTTTGGGTAAATATGTTGGTAAGTCCGGATGGGAGTGTAGTTTGATATTGGTTAAGTTGGCCTGAGTATCCATGATGAAAGACCAGAAACCCGAACGGATAGGTGTCGAGCTTTCCAGTTAATATTGGTAAAAATGACAGATTATATGTGTCGAGCCTTCTAATTAATAGTGGTAAAAATGACAAATCAGTAGTACTTGTATAGTCTACTTGCAAATACTAGTCTAGGGATTACCTGAGTCGTATTTACCATCTTGAAATTTTATTGAAATTGTTTGATTGATGTGTTTTCAAAATGGCATTGTGTGTAAGATTTTCAAAAGATAAAAAAAATATTTTGAGCATAACATGACATATGCATTCATCTCATAAGACTATATAAAATGGATTTGATGAATTGTTTAATTATTTGATTTAATTGATAATGAGATAATTGAATGACTTGAAAATGATGTTCTGTTGCTATTAAAACATGCTTATTTATTTAAGTTAACTTCTTGTAGTTAATTAAATAAATTGGATTTGAGAGATTATGTAATAAAATCATATGGTTTTGACATGATATGATTTCACGTATATGTATGAGTATTTTGGTACCCGCATATCTTCTAATGTTTTAATATGAGAATGTTTAGTGAGCTAGTGGTTGTTCACCCCTTGCCTGTACATGTGTACAGGGAATGCTTTTCGGATTTGAAGATCAAACAATAGATCTTACCATTTCATAAGTGTAGTGTAGTGATGGATTGTACTACTACTCTTTATTTGGGTTACGTGCTTTTTTTTGTAAAGAGTAGTGACCTCTCTTTTATTGTAAGCCCCAAGGCATTTCTTTTATTTGTATGTAAATGTCATTGTTGTATAACGAGTGGAAATATGTACATTTAATTATTTATCATTTCATCCAAGGATGAAATGTTATTTGTAAATGGACTTAATTAATAAATATTAACAATGTTATCCGAGTAATAAAATACGGGGTGTGACACCAACGGTAGTAGGCATTTTACCTATCTAAATATTACTATAAAGTATACATTTTATTTTGCCTGTCAACTGTTTTATGTTTCTACTCCAACCATACTCTTTATTTTAGCTATTCATCTAAATACTATTAACTTTATAGAATGCCACATCAACAACAAAGATGGAGGGAAATAATCCTAATGATTAAATACATTTTGCCTAGCTTTGAAGACTGGCTACATGTGGCTAGCTACATGTAGCTAGTGAATGTGAGGTGAGCCAAAATGCTTAATCATATGCCTAGTACATTGGAGTTGAAAAAAGTGAATCACATTAGGCATTTTGACTAACAAGCATTGTATGCCTAGTGGGTTGGAGATGCTCAGTAGCAAAATCATTTTGTGGTAAAAAGACAACACATGAAGCGATAAAGTAATTTGTAATACGAAATTCAGAAAGCAACACGCTTGAAATCATGCTACTATGCTACATTAACACAATGAGAAAATGGGATGTCGAGAATACAAAGATGAAAAAATTAGGGTTTAACAAGCAAAGTGACAATAATGAAAAAAGTAGAGTTTAATTTTTTTAACTCAAAGGTGTATGTTGAGATTTTTTGGTTCTTAAAAGATGTGTACAAAGAATTTTTCTATATAATATTATAAGTGTTTCTAGATGTCTATTATGATCATTTTTATTTAGGATATAATTGTTATTAAATTAATATTTCATTAAATGTGTGTCCTAAGCTAATTAGGTGTGTGGAAATAAAATTCTCCCAAAGTTGCGCGATTTGGCTCGGAATAAACAAAATGTCAAGGGTAAATTACACTTTGCCGCCGTAAAATTTCACCCATTTCTCACTTTGGCTATTTAAGTTTGATTTTTCCCACTTTAATCTTTCATGTTTGCAGTCATTCCCACTTTGGCCGCTTAAGTTTAATTTTTCCCACTTTGATCCTTCATGTTTGCAATCTTTCCCATTTTACTTTTACTTGGTTTGGGAACAGGCTATTTTAGTAACTTTTTGGCTTTTTACGAAAAGGTGTGCAAAAAAGTAGAGAGGTGATGTGATGTGTTTTAGTTGGCTTTTTGGCTTTTTGGCTATTTTAGCCACTTCCCAAACATAACTTTCATTCCAAAAACTAACAGAATCACCTACACATCAGCTCCATGTGTAATGTAAAAAATTCACTAAAGATGTAAAAAATGAAAAACAGAAAATAAAAAAAATTGATTTTTTTTAGTCTTTAGTGATTTTTTTTTTTTTTCAAATTTACTCATAAATATTATTACATTATAGATGTATCTACATTAGATGGACCTAAAAAAAAAAAAAAAAAAAAAAAATAACTTAGAAAAGAAAAAAGTTATTAAAGACGAAAAAAAAATGAAAATATACTAAATCAAACACCTATTGTCAATTTTGAAATGAAAAAATTATTTTATTTTATTTTTTTCCGTCTTTAGTGAACTTTTTTTTTTCTTTTTTTAGTTAAATTTGTTTTTATTTATTGGGTGCATCTAATCTAGATACATCTATAATTGTAATAATATTTATGAATAAATTTGAAGAAAAAAAATCACTAAAGACAAACAGAAAATTCCCATTTTTTTGTTTTCTATTTTTTTATTTTTTGCATCTTTAGTGAATTTTTTACATCATACATAGAGCTGATGAATTGGTGATGTGACAGATTTTGTCAGTTTTTTGGATGAAAGTTCTGAGAGTAAAGTAGAAATGATTACAAATGTAAAAAGGCCAATGTGGGAAGGGTTGCAAACATGAAGTGCCAAAGTGGAAAAAATCAAACTTAAAGAGCCAAAGTGGGAAGGATTGCAAACATGAAGGGTCAAAGCGAGAAAAATTAAATTTAAAGGGTCAAAGTGAGAAACGGGTGAAACTTCAAGGGAGCAAAGTGTAATTTATCCAAATGTTAACGACATTGGTTTTAACATTGAATGCAAGGTCCTTTTCACATTGGTTAAACCAAATCAAACTAAATCAAATTTTAAGTCCCATTAAATGAGTTCGGTTACATAAATCCTTCTTCTTCATTTGACTCTACCAACGGTTATTTAGTTAGTCAAATTAAGGAGATTTATATCTCTATTTACTACACTAACCCATATCAATCTAGGTCTTCCCCTTCCCCTAACACTTCTATTTACCGTCACTGTATCCTATTTCTTCACTACTGCCTTTGTTGGTCTACATTGTATATGACCAAAATATTTTAATCTATTCTTTCTCAACTTATTTTCTATCGGTACTAGCTACTTATATCCATTCACGAATATACTCATTCTTAACTCTGTTTTTTCTAGTTTTGCCACACATTCACCTTAGTATCCTTATCTTAGCAACACTCATCTTATCTACATATTGTTTCTTAGATGCCTAACATTTCATCCCATACAACATCCCTGGTCTAATGCCTGTTCTATAGAACTTTCCTTTTAGTTTAGTTGGTACTCGTTTATCGCACAGTACCACAAATGCACTCATTCACTTAAGTCATCGATCTCACCTTAATTTTATTGGCCACACCTACTCTAATCTCTCTAGCCGTTATGATAACCGATCCTAAATAATAAAAATGTTTACTCTTAGGTAGTTTTTGGTTTCAAATCTTCACTTTTCCTCTGCTACTATTGTTACTGTTACTAAGATTACACTTCACGTAGTCTGTTTTAGTTCTGCTTATTCTAAATCCTTTAGATTCAAGTGCTTCTCTCAAAATCTCCAACTATTACTGTTAACTTCTTCTCTAATCTCATCCACTAACACAATATTATCTGTAAAAAAGCATATACCATGATACATTATCTTGAATATTTATCGTTAACTCATCCATAACTAAAGCAAAAAGATAAGGAGATAAGGTTGATCCTTGGTGTAATCCCATAATAATTGGAAATTCACTTGCCTCTCTAGCAGGCGATCTAATAGCGGTCACCATACCTTCATATTTGTCTCTAATCACATCAATGTAACCTTTTGCCACCCATTTCTTTTCTAACACCCACCAGATTATATCCCGATACACTCTATCATATATTTTCTCAAAATCGATAAAAACTATATGAATGTCTTTTTTTTTTGTCCCTATACTTTTTTATTACTCTTCTCAAAAGATAGATCGCTTCTATTGTTCACATTGGTTATTCCAATTAATTTCTAAATTAATGTATTTTTTTAATAAGTCAACTCATTTAAATTATTAATTAATTTGTTGATTAGGCTTTAGTGCCTATTTGGTGGAGAATGCGCATTCAATTTAGATCACTATTCAAGTTAAAGATGAAGCCTATTAGGGCCAACTTCTGGAGCATAGATTATCCTTCCCACTCCCTATTTTATCTTGTATTTTATACTCGTCACATAAATCACCAAAATGTAAGAATAGAAAAAATAAAATGGAGAATGGTATAGAAAGTGGAAACATGATTTATGCCTAACTTGCCACCTCGACTCGGCTGGAATTCCAAGTTCACGAGCCAATTGCGTTGTGTAACGCCCCCAAAATATTTCCATTTTAGATAACTGATATGCGGAATAAATATGAGAGACAACATACTTTCATATATCAGCGTTCGTTGTTTAACAAGCAATTAAATGCCATATAGGCTATCATCTTTCCAAGACATTGCTTGGTTACACAAATTGAGTCACACTCATTACATCTTAAGCCATTGGCTTTACAAATACACATAAAGCATAAATAGGAAACTCTTGCTTCCCGAGAGTCTATCCATGTTATTGCCTTGGAGATAACATCTCAACTGCACCTGAAAATGATATTTCCGTATAGGGTGAGCTAACAGCCCAGTAGAGATATGCTAAACATAATATGAGCAATAACTAAAACATGAGTATTCGATAAATGTTTGACTCACATATATCCATTCATAATCCATTTCAATTACATGACAAATGTATCCATGTTTCATTCCATTTTCATTACTTATTCAATTCCTCAATTCATAACCATGGCTCAGAACCTGGCCAAGCAACTTATGTGAGACAGTAACTCATATTAGACATTTTTCCATTTCACATTAGATAAGCATATTAGCTATATCAACACATCAACAGATAAGCACAAGAGCTATATCACACTTCCAAAGATAAGCATATAAGTTGTATCAACATATCAATAGATAAGCATATGAGCTGTATCTACAGAGTCCATCTCCTATCTTCTCCCAAACAACATCCGGTTTAGAGGTCTATCCCTTATCTTCCCCTAAACCGTGGAGTACATCTCCTATCTCCTCCAACACAACACATTGCATATAAACAATTATTATATACATCATCAATCAATACATAAAGTTAATGTATTCTTTCAACCGTCATACTCAATGACATATTCAATTGATTAGTTTTAGTTTGCCTAATCATCATGCATTGTCTACAACAATCAAGACTATCTTCCACCGATAGCCTAAAGCAGTTATTTCTAAACAGATGATAAATGCCTCAACAAATATAAAATCTCAACATTTTTAAAGTGAGCGATTAATAAATTCAACCCCACCATTCTAACCCATAATGAGCTAATTCCATTATTTCCAACTCAATTTCACATTTCCATAACAGTTGTCATTAATTACACTAATGACCCAAATATATCCAAACATGACATTTTTTTTCATTTTTCTCAATATTGACCCAAATGTCCAAATATTATCAACAACATCAATACTATCATTTTAAGACCCAAATATATATTTATGAGCCAAAATAACAAAACCCATCTTTTGAAAATAACACATTTCAAGTCTTAAATTTCTCAAATCAACCCATCTATACAAATAACTCAATGTCTATGTTAAAGCACATAAGAATGAGTAGAAATCCCTACCCCAAGTTTGAAGAAGAGCTAATCCGAAAATGCAAATATCACCCGATCATGGATCCGAGGTCATCATTGCGAAGAACATGACAAGCCCTCCGACTTTCATGTAAAACACTTTGATAAAATTTCACTCTAAAAACTCCCAAAAAGAACCCCATGGGTCAAACCCACTAAATATTTTGTTGTAATTTAAATCTCCCTCTTACCCCTCCACGTGGAGAACCTACAGCAAACAGGGACATCACATAAAATAATAGTGTGCATCAATCCACTGATTTCATAAACAAAACGCACCCATGTGCAAAACCGAGGACTACTCCAATAATAAAAATAACTAATGGAAATCCCCTTCTTTTTTTTTTTTTTTTTTTTGTTTTAAACATATAAATATAATTCCAAGTGACCACTCATGCACAGTGATTACACCTTTTAAGCTAAAGCACAATACACATGGTCTGTTACCTTTACGCGGCTGACATCGGTCTGTCCATATGTGCTTAGAATTTAGTTTTATCTGTATGCCATCAACATCATGTTCTTTACCCCCTTTACACTCCATATAGCATAAGATTACATGTTCACATTCCTTTAGCCTCAAGCATCTACCTGCGAGTTTTATCCGGTGGCCACGGCCATCAATTGTCTTGTAAGATGACACATTCAAGTAAGATGAGAGATGAATGGTGCCTGAAAGTTCAAAACAACCCAGAGTGGTTCCTTTTGTTTTTACGACAACCCTCACGAAGTGATCTTGGCCCATCATCATCGCACTTATCTTTAGCCAGTTCTCTAGCAGACCCATTTGGCTGTGCATCGACAGGTTCTTCAGTATTAGTTGGATGGAGTACTTTACCATCTCTGGCAGCAATGCCGCAGCGAACTGTACAGAGATACTCATTGCCACTATGCAGTGAAGGTGCAAAATAACTCTCAAAGACTCGAGCTGTACTTCGGATATAGACCTGCCGGACCTCATGCTTTTGTGCGAAACTTAACTTGATCTCGCACGGGCCACAATCAGATGAGGGGGTTTCAGAATAAGAGGAGGTTTTCTCTTGGAATAAAGGGTTTCGGAGTCGATTGGAGAGCCCGAAGTGTCGAAGGCAACGGAAGTGTCGAGAGAGCCACCAACGACAGTCCAGTCTGTTGCGGAGCTCCATGATTTTTTTTTTTTTTTTTCTTTTGTTGTCATCGTTGTTGTTGTAGTTTCCATCGTCGTAGTTGCTATTGCCGTTGCCCTGCACTACTTCCATTGCTTTTGCTTTCTCTATTTTTGTTCTCACTTCATCTCCTTCTTCTCACCCCTCTCTCTCTCTCTTTCTCGTTCTCTCTACCATAATGATTCTTTACACTGTGAAATCAGCCATCTAGCATGAGTAAGAGAATATGTTAATAGTCACTTTGTCCATGAGATGATGAATCAGGCTCTCTCTCCCAAATAAAATATTTTCCACCGAATTGAAGACCCACTCTGCACCTTCTCTTTTTCTTTTATCATTGTGTGCTTCCCTTTTGTATCAAGAAGCATCTTTCCTCCTATTATAACAATAGTTGACAGCTCCATACACTAGTGTCTTCATTATTAACCATCAAAGAGAAAATATATGTATATATATATTTATTTATTTTTTTGAGTTATCACACGTTGCCTATGACCCTACATCAAACTAGCTAAATTAAGTTATCAAATTAGCTAAAATAGGTAGCCCAATTAAAGGAAAATTCTTCCAGAAAAATAGTTAAAATAGTAGATAAAATAGTTGTGCATAGTAACTAGATAGTTCTATTGAATCACTATATACTAGGTGCTTAATTCTTTATTTTTAAACCATTTACTTTTGTGACTTTCATCCTCGCCACTATAATACATAGCTGTGTATAGTAAAAGGAGGAGGAAGAAGGAGGATGAGGAGAAGATAAGAGAAGGAATGGCAAGTGGGAGTCGTTAGTGGGGGAAGGGTTGCTGAGGAGGAGAGGTGGGAGTCGTTGGTGGGGGAAGGGTTGCTGAGGAGGAGGAGAAGAAGAAGAAGAAGAAGAAAAAAAAAAAGAAAAAGGATAGGGGGTTGTAGATTTTGGGAGACAATGGCAGAGTTGCAGAGGGGGTGGCAAGAAGGGGAAGTTATTGCAAGTGTTGAAGGTAGTCCCAACAAGAAGTGGGTGAGGAGGAGTAAAATAAAAATTAATTAAGATGTTTAATAAAAATAAATAAAACTCAACCAATTAGGTTTAGCCTAATGGGTTATTATAACTCTCGTAGGAGTTTAGTGTCAAGGGAGAGGTAATAAGTTTAACTCTTTTTAAGGGAGAAATTGAATTAAGAGACAAGCATGCAAGGGTAGAGAGAATAACTCCTATTGGTGTTAGTTTAATAATTAATAACTGACTTTCGTCGACCAAAAAAAAAAAATTCAAAATTTATGGTTGAAATGTTTAAGAAGTGAGTTGCCTAATCAAATTATTGAGACACATTTAAAATTACCCAACAACTACCAACCAAGTGGAGATGACAAGTTGACTCGATGGATAAACTGAGGATTAAAAATATGTGCCTTCTCATATGGAATCTTGTTTGTTTACACGTGATCCAATTTGGATATGCATTTTCCACGAAATATACACTAAAAGCTAATCAACAAGTTGCTAGCTAGCCAGTCCTTGAATAATGTAGTGTTATAAAAGAGTCCGGATTTTCATGCGGTTCCCAGCGGTCTTAAAATTTCAAAACGACGTCGTTTTGGGGGGGGAAAATTTTCAAAAAAAAAAACGCAGAGGAAGAGGGAGGGAGGAAGAGGGAGGGAGGGAGGAGGGAGGAGGGAGGAGGGAGGAGGAGGAGGCGGAGGCGGAGGCGGAGGCGAGCTGCGACGGCGAGACGAGCAGCGACGGCGAGGCGAGCTGCGACGGCGAGGTGCGAGCTGCGACGGCGAGCTCGCAGCCTCCTCCCTCCTCCCTCGACGGCGAGGCGACGGGCGAGCTCGGCGTTGGAGACCGCCGGCGAGAACGAAGAACGAAGAAGAAGAAAAGAAAAAAGAAAAAAAAAAAAAACAAAAACCCCCAAAACGACGTCGTTTTGGGGGGCTGCCGGGTAGGGCCGCTGGGAACCGCGGCCGATGATCCGGGTTCGTTATAAAATGCCTTATATTCTAATTTATGATTGGTTTTGGTTTGTCTTTAGTTGGAGAGAAGTCCAATCTAATATAATTGAATTTGTGAGGCTCATTATAAATTTTATATTGATAATTTATATTATTTATTTTTTAAATTTCTATATATTCATTAAAAAATTCAATTCAATTCGGTAATTGTAACTACTTAATTTTATTAGCTTTATATATATATAAAGACAATTTATTTTGAAACTATGTTTATTGTTTATTTTTGAGTTAATTATCTAAAAGTTTTATTTACAAATGTTATGGCAGTTCAAGTTCTATCTAAGATTTTTTGAACCAATAAGTAGTATTTAGTAAAACTGAGAATATTATTAGTTTTTCTCAATTTTTAAAAACTAAGAATATTATCAATTTTGCATAGTAATATTTTAGATAATTATTTCACTAACTGATAAAAAACAGAGTATGAGATTAAACGTTTTTGTCCTTCTACTTAGTAGTTTGATTTAATTATCCAATAAAACCGATAACATTATTAGTTTGAGAACATTATCAATTTTTTATTTTATTTTAAAAATATATATATATTTTGCACATCAATGTTCCATCATCATACTCCTTTATAGATACAAAATTTTTAGTTTTGCACAAAAAAATAATTTATTTTACTCAATTTTAAAAAAATTATTATTATTATTATTATTTTCAGTTTGAAAGTTGATGTTTTAAAGTCTTGAAAATCAAAATAAATGTTAAATCATCATGTTCATTTATATATAATCATAAATGATGAATAATTATTGTTTAAAAGACAATTTCGACTATTAAAAATATAATGGACTTGAAAGTCAAAAAAATCTTAGTTAGGACTTAATGGAGTATAAGTTCATAAATTAGGACTTGTGTGTAAATGCCTTTTTATTTTTTTAAACACAAATTTGATGAACACAAAAATGAAGGGCTTAATTGTTGTTTATTTATTTATTTATTTTTTTCTCTTGGGCTCCATTTATTTCAATGTAAAAATATTTTACTTATTTTTCATTGTTTGGTTAATCATAAAGTAAATAAAATATTTTTTTTATGAAAATAACTTTTGTTAAACGGCATTGATTTAGACCCCCTTAAAACACCCACTCCCACAACTCTCTCACACACATGGAGGTTGGGGATTGGGTGAGAAGAAAAACAAAAAAAAAAAGAAAAGAAAAATAAAAGTTGACCAATCAAAACTAAAGGGGTGAAGGGGTGACTCCCAAAGGGGGTCTCAACCTTTAATGAAAATAACTTTTGTTAAAAACCCAAAAATAGCTTTCCTTTTATAATTCTTTTTTGAACACACTTTCCTTTTATAATTCGGTAAGTCGTTTTTGGCTTGCTCGACTCACAGCCACCGACATGGACCATCCCTTTGGGTGCTGAAACAAGAACTTTGCATGTGATCCTTCCTTAGTAAGATGCAGGTAATCTGAGTATTAAATGCCAAACACCAAAAAATAGAAAGAAAAATTATATTTTGTATAAAATTATTTTACATGTAAAATATTTTTTTGGTATAAAATGTTTTATTTCAAAACAAGTAGAGCCTTAATGTCATTAATTTTTTTTTAAAAAAATTTTATTCTTATGCCATTAAAACTCCACCACCACGGACCTCGGGATTTTCTGCTCCAATGTACTCTTTACTACACGATATGACACAAATTTTAGGTTGCACGAATCTCAAGACATAATTGTACAACTAAGTTCTCGTTTGGGAATATAATTATTATAGTGATTTTTTAACTATTTTATGAGATGAAAAAAATTATTTGTTTGGAATGATTTGTGATTTTTTTCATAGTTGAATAGATAGTTGTAAGAAAAAAAGTGATTGATTGATGTGTAGAATGTGACATTTTGTTTCATTAGCTATTTTAATTTCTTTTTTAGCCTTTATTAGTTATTTTAATCCAAACCAAACATTCCAAACAAAGCCGAATGCATGAGATCAGACAAGCGGAAAGATTTAGACAAAAAATTGTCATTCTTGAAAGGTTGGTGTCATTTTTCATATTAGTAATACTACATATTTATAATTTTATTAAAAATATCAATATATAATCTAAATTTATTATAGGCACAGACCCCACAACACATCACGTAATTGGTAGCAACACATTCTTGTTAATAAAATTCTCAGCTTTTTATCTTTGTATATAAATGGCACTATACACAGTTGGGCTATGCATATTCTAAACCACTCTTTAATTACAAACCAAACAAATGGAGGCTCGTTTGCATACAGTCATGGTTGTGTTGGTTTTGGGAGTGGTCGTGCTTGCCTCTCAAACATGTCATGGGAGAAGCGACACTACAATGCGTATATATGAATCAAAGCCAGCAGCGATCAGCTTCAGGGGAAGTGGTAAAAGCACAACACCTCCCGCACCCCTTTTCGGCCGCTCAACTCATTTTGAAAGGTCACCTCCTCAACAAAATCATGGTCCTCCTCCACCTGCAATGTTTTGATCTTCTCTATATGGATTTTATTTTTATTTTTATTTATTTTTTATTGTTATTGTCTAATTTTGTGATTGAATTCTATGTATTTAAAAAAACTGTATTGTATTCTACATGAGTTCTAGTCTACTTGTTCTATGGTTTTTATAAATTCTTCATTCGTGACCTTATTCATGTAGAAGAACAAAGTTTAGCCTTTTATGGGTGCTTATTGAAGTGAGTTTTGTTTATAGTTTTTATGTTTTTAAAAGTGAAAATTTTGTTACAAAAATATTTGTGAATCAATTCATATATATCATCGCTAGGATAATTGTTAAAAGATTATTCTGAAAAGTAAAAAAATAAAAAATAAACAACAAAATTTTGAAAAGTACATGTTTTCATTGCCAAGTGTTGACAAAATTTAGCATCAATAAATGCGGTTTTAAGAACAAAATAATTTGTTGTAAAATTTACAAAAAAAATAATAATTTATCTCTAAATATTTAATTTGATTGCTGAAAAATATGAAAATGACATTTTTGACCATCCTAAATTTTTTTTTTTTTTTTCTCTAATACTTTATTTTGTTATAATGTCTTTAAAGTTCCATTATTGTATTACAAATCAATCTGTAAGAAAAGTTTGAAAACTTGCCCGCACTCCAATAACGCCTGAGTGTAGCATTTTGAAACCCGTCTGCGATCATGATACAACCTACAAACCCACGACACTTGGCCCACAAATTATCCAGTTTGGGCCGAGCTTGACCAATCTGTTGGTGAAATGTGCTTGGAGCCAATGAAATGCCACATATTCAATGAAACTCTGAAGATTTTAAATAGTATTTATTTACACCAGACACATTCTTAATTTGCACTCAACATAATTGGCAACAATGGGTCATTTTCACTTTTTATTTAAAAATAAATTACAAAAAATTGTACAAAATTTGTCAGGTGGAAGGCGACGATGATGGCGGCCGTAGAAGTCATAACAATGACCAAATCTTAAAATCAACAAGCAAGAAATATTATCCATTGAGTCATGACTTGATATTAATTATTGGATTATATTCATATGTTATTACAAAGGGGAGATTTTCCAATAACATTTCATGTTTTTAATGAGCTTAAAAAAAATAAAAAATATTCTATGTCAACTTATCCTTGTCATTGTTGATGGGGCAGGCCCAAGAAGGGCCTAGGAAGGCCCAACCCATGGTTGTTATAGGTTTTCCAAACAATTATTTGATTAGTTATCATTATAAAGTCCGACAGAACAGGCCCAATACCAAACCCAATAGAGAACTCACAATACTCAAGCCTAGGCACCAGCTAGACATGTCTCAAGCAAGAACCTAGCCACGTGGCTGACAAGGATTCTACAAAGATGTTGAACCCACGCGGCAAACATTAAATGCGACTGTTAAGGCATTAAACGCAATAAGATCTCTCACTTTAAAGAATGGTGAAATGGCCGTGGCCAATGGCAAGCAGGTGGCAGACTTTCGGCCAATAGGACAACATAAATAGACAAGGAAATGATTAATAAGAGATATAAGGAACTTTCTGAGGAAAGTTTTGGTAACAAGTAATTTACTCCTTCTCTCTCTCTCTCTCTCTCTCCCCATTCCCCTTCTCTTAATTTTCCTAAGTTCTTACCATCACCATATCTACGTCTAACTTGGTCATCGGAGGGTTTGGCGAAAGGAACCACCCCCATTTTGGAACCTTCCTACTGGACTTGTTGTAGGTGCAATTAGGAAGACGAAGGACAGTCAACCCGTGGAGTGCTTGGATTAGTCTGACCCATCTCTTGCCGACAAAACTACATTATCAATTATCAAGTGGTGACATTTCATTTTTGAGGTCAAATAAGGAAAATAGTATGTGTATTATACGCATCTATTATAGGGTTTTTTTTTTTTTAAAATATTTTTTAATGATAAATGTTAGGCAAATTTCACTTTAACCCCCTGTGGTTTAGGCTATATGCAATTTATCCTCCTAACGTTTGGAAATGACCACATAACCCCCACGTGGTTTGTGGACCAAAATACAAGCTAACTTCTGTTAAAAGAACATGTAAATTGACCTTTATGCCTTTGTCTTCTTCTTCTTCTTCTCTCCACACCAAGAAAACCAGTCACTTATTCTCATCACTCATCAATGGTAAGTGCATATTTATATATAATATGTATATATATGTATATATATAATTTGCAAATGCATATATATTATCCAATCATTCAATATTAAACAAATCAATTTAAAATCCAAATACTAAATTTCTCAAATCATTCACAGTAAGCTAAGGTCTGTCACTATTTCTCAAGAAAATAAAATAAAATAAAATAAAAAGGCTTGTTATTAGGCATCAAATTATATTTGGCACGATTTGCCTATCCATTAATTAAAATTGACTATGTGATAACTTAGAATGTGAATATATACATGTTTACCTTAGAAGACTCTTTGTTCCTTCCATCACCACTCAACAATCCAAGCCTCATTCATATATGCATAGATAATGTAAATATATGCACAAAACCTGAGGTCCATTCTAAAGATAGATCCCACTGGTCTCTGGATATTGATTTTTAGCTTCAAAAAATTTTGACAGATGAAAACTGTAGACACCCCATTTTTTACCACCGTTAAGACTTGGGAGCCTCATGGTGAACACTCAATGATGAATTATTATGCTGTATAATCGTTCAATTTCTTTAGTAAAAGGCTTCGATTTTCTAGCTTCAGAGCCCAAACCTTGCACCTTCTTTGAACCAAAACCTATTTTTTTCTAGCCTGACCACTCAGAGGCCTGTTGGCCAAAGGTGGCCGACAAGCCAACTTTTATTGGCCGGTTGTCTCTCTCCATGGCCGACCGGCCATGTCCAGCGGCCAGCATATATTTTACTGCCAATTGTCCCCCTATGTGCATGCCTTGCACCAGCTAGCTCAATACAGATATTTCTGATAGAGGAACTTGTTTTTCTATAAATAGGTGACCAGCTCTCATGGTTTTAGGTTAGAAAAATTTGCCAAGAGACAAAAACTTGCCAAACACTCTCCCTCTCTATCTTGCAATATACATACACTATATATACACTTCCTAAACCAAAATTTTGAGGCTTCTTGCTGAGATTACTGAGCCAAAATTTCAGCTCTTGAGGGTGATCATTTTGTGGTTTGTTAACCAAAGAGTATCCTCTCTTTAAGAGGTATAGCTTTTGCCATCTTTTTTTCTTGTTTACACTACTCTTTTCTTCTCTTTTATACACTGTTTTGGACTGAATTTAAGTGCTGAGACTTGTGATTAAAAAGCTATCAAAGGTAGAGGGGTTAACCACCATTTCTTAAACCTTATCCCATAGCTTAAATCCTTGTTTTTCCCACTTGTTTCTTTCCTTTTAGCTACTGATTTTTAGAGTTTTCAGAGGCTAAACTATGTGATTTAAAGGTCCAAAAGGTGGAGGGATTAGTCATCCTTCCTTAGGCATGCTTACTAGTTTTATTCTTTTTTTTTTTTGGCTTACTTTTGCTAGCTTTTCAAACTAATTTTCAGCACTGTTTTGTAATATTTAGGGGCTATTTAGTGTGTGTATTTAGTTTATGCTTTGAATACTATACTTGTATTGTTGTAAGCCCTCATAGATTTGATTGTTTAGGCCATAGACACCAATCTATTTGAGTTGATAGTTTTTTATATATATACATAATTTCCATGTAAATATTCATATTTTTCATGATCACCTCTACACTCTCCCTCATTTCTTTTCTTTTTTTGATTAAGAGTTGTCTCAAACACTAGGCTGTTGCTTAAGGCATGTGCAAGAGACTTTCCATACTTAATGGTTTAATCTGTTCGGAGGTTCATTACCAAGGCATTACATCTCTTTAATGTTAAGTACAAGTTCTTGTCTGGCACTTCTCTTTATCGCTTTTTGCACTTAGTAGATGTAACTATCACTTTTGGACAAAATGAAGAAAATATAAGAAAATTGCATGGTAATGTAAAAAAGGGTAATAAAATTGAGTTGGGTTCAGTCAGACGTTATATTGAACCTATTGTGTCTCGAATCATTACATACTCTTGGTGATGCTCAATGATTCAAGAAGCAATGTTTACCCCTTTCCTTGAGGTAACTCTATGATAGGGAAGAGGCGTTGTTGGTCTTTCATTTCCATTTATTAAACTTTTGTCCTATCAGTTCGTAAATCATCTTGCAACAAACTTGTGACGATTGATAATTTCTGAATCAAATCTACTCCTCCCTTGATCAGCTTCATAATAAAGAGAGACAGAAAGGATAAACATCTCTTGGAAACACTCTATTTTGCTCTATTTCAATTTTGTGGCAGCAAGGTAGAACCCAAAAATAGTGGCCGACTGGCCACTTTTCTGTCCGGCCGACCACTTTCCAAGGCTGGCCGGCTACCTCTTGTTGTACTGGCAGTGGTACTTTTCTTGCAGAATAGAGTAGAAGCTGAGGCAAAAATAGAATAATTTTCTGACTGCAAAACAGAACAGAATCGAGCAGCAAATAGAGAGGTTTCCAGGAGGATTTTCTCATCTGCGTGCTCGTGGCTCCTCGCCTCCCGTCCCATTAATTTAGTGCTTTAAAATTAATATGTTGTAATTAAGTAGTTAGCTTAATTCAGATTTGTAATAACTAGTTAATTTAGCTTATTCATTCATTCGGTTTTGTAATATTTAGCAAAGCAGGATAGTCATTTGGACGTTCCCGTATGAGGGCAAACTTGTAATATTGTGTATGTCTTCCAACCCCCATTTCCTTTTCCTTTTTATTTACTTTCTTATGATGGTTGTATCATATTTTGGTTTCATATCATTACCATGTGTAAATATCCATTTTTATATGCATCGGGTTCGGTTCATCACTCTAACTTTATTGTCATTTCCTACTTATTTGAATACGTGCACTGTTGCATGCTTTGAGTTGAGCCATGTGTCATGTTAAAACCGAACCTAGAAGTTGCATCTTGTATGTGTTGCATCAGTCACTTACATATTAGAGCATGCATTTTTCTAACTATTTCTTTTATTTTGACTTGCCTTGGTTGAGTACTAGGTGAACATTTTTGCTTTAGCATATTTCATGTATGTTAGTGTTTCCATATCAAGCATATTACCATGGGGTTAAGTGCTTATTTGATATATCTCTTGAATGCCTGTGGATGAAGGCTAGTTCGTTTGAATTGAGATGATTTGATTCATGCATATATGGGCTGACTTTTTCAAATAGAACATATTCAAAACTCTTTTAAAAGAAAACATGAAATAAAAGCATTTCAAAGTGGGTGACTTAGTCTATACTTGTGTACCTTACATAGTAAGTAAGCATAATTAATCAGAACAAGAGCATATACTGTATATAAAAATCGCATCATGATTAGTAGAGGCCGATCTTTGATTGGGTGAGTGGGGTGCTCAATTCATGACCTTCCCCTCTTATACCTAAGTTCTTGAGCCGAGACACTTTGGTGATGACGTACAAGTGGCCTTTGGCACGAGTCACGAGTTTCCTAAATTTTTCAAAATATTTAGGTGGTGACTTTGAAATCTGGTAATGCAGTCCATTTTTAGAATTTTTGATTGTAAATTGATTTTTCAAAGATTTTCCAGATTTGGACTCTCATTTGTGTTTTTCTGTTTCACATTTCACTTTTAAATCTAGATTCAAAACCACGGAAGTCCGAACTGTAGGGCTATCGTATCCAAGGAGACTAACCCCTCCGAGGAGCACGAAAAAGCAAGCTACAGTTTCTGGTGATTCTAATGGGAAAATTATAGAACTTGACTTGGACTTCATGATGCAAAATTTTATTTATAGATATGTGTTCTTTGCATGGCATGTGCATTGGTGCTCTTAAGTCATTATGTTTTCCATATGTTATTCCTGGACGGCTTGCTGGAGGGTTGCCTAAGAAGCTTGCCAAAAGGCTGGCCGGTCGTGGGCTTTGTCATGTTACAAACACAACCCTCGGATCTAGATTACTATCATACCGCTTAATCCTCTTTTCACTTCTCAACGTTAGGTGTGAGAGGTATATTAGGTAGTCTTGCTGAGGTACCCCTTTTGACTAATCAGCCTAGCTGCATATAGTAAAGCCATAGTGATTTGTTCCAACTTAGGACTGGATGCTCACCCATTTGCAAGATTTTGTGAAACTACTTGCTTGAAGTAGTAAAAACCCTAGATCATGTCAAATCTAGTATAGGGTAACCCTACCCCTTCATATGGATGTTTTGGCTCTCTTTATCTGGTATGTTCTTTACAGTGAAATTGTACAGGAATGCTTCATATCAATGGTACAGTTGGTATCTATTTTGGGGTAGAATTCAGTGGGGAGTACAGTCCTACAGCTTTGATCATGTCTGTTCTGATGAAATCTTAGTTGAGGTGCTGTCCGATTTCTGATTTTGTTACTCTTTCTTTATTTCTTTTGCTAGGTAGTCTAAAACCATAGCTTCAGAAAGTTTTGATATCCCCTAAGTACTCTAGACCTGTGTCAGAAGACTTTATAAGGTTGGAGATCTTGTTTGGGAACAACCAATGTTTGCCTTACTGTCAGCAGTTGCACGGCAAAGAAAGGTCAGACAAAGTTGACCAGTTCAGTTCTTTCAACAATCACCCCTCAGCTCACGTACATTCGGTTCACCTTAAGCATAGCCTTCTACACCCAAAATGGCTCAGTATCCGGCATCTAATTTGGAAGAACTACTACTCCGTCTGCAATAGTCAGTCAACTCATTCTAACACGACATGACTCGTCAAGTTGAGGTCACAAATAGGTTGCAACAACAACAATAGTAGCCAGCTGTGGCTTCTGCATCGCACACACCTAATATGACTATCCCCACCCGTAGTATTGCTGCCAATGCTACTACAGCTCAGGATCCACAAGCTAAGGGTGTTCCGACTTTTCCCGTCTAGGCAAATCCTATTCCAGCACAAACATATAGAGCCCTAGTTTACCAAGCTAAGGCACCATTTGAATTTGAGGTGGACCCAACCATGCTTAAAGTCAGCAAGCTGGAAAAACTATTCAAAAAGGCACAGGGGGTTAACTCCATTCCAGATATAGAGGATGGATGTACCGAATCTGCAGTTACTCTGCTGAAGTTGCATATTGACCGCTTTGGTGGCACTAGGGACCCAATGGTACATCTACGGCTGTTTTTCAATATCCTACGACCAATGGGTTTGACTAGGCTGTAGAAGTTATCACTCTTCAGCTAAACTATGTTGGGCATAACTACTATCTGGTACGCTAAGTTGGAAGATTTTGTGAAGCATAATTGGGAAGAATTGGCTGAGTCCTTCATTGCTCAATAATTTTACAACACGCAGATCGAGGTCACAACTCGTGATCTTGAAGTAACGCGTCAGGAGCCAAAGGAGGGTTTCTCCGGGTTTGTAACTACGTGGAGGTCCAAGACACCCATGATGACCACTCGACCCTCAGAGAAAGACAAAATTAGAATAGTTGTCCAAAACCTTCATGGCAAGCTGCTATAGAAAATGGTTGTTCTCCCCTTATTCATATTCAAGGAACTTCATGAAATGGGGGTTCAGATCGAAGAAGCAATGAAGCAGGGGATCATCATTGATGACAAGGAGCCGGCTAAGAGGGCTTTTGTTCATAGTTCCAATGCTGCCAGGGGTAGCACAACTACGAGGCTGTCAGAAGTGAGTGTTGTCACCACAACCAAAACTGCCGACCCCTTTGCCAGCATAGGCTTACAAACTTCTAAACCAACCTCCGGGTAAAACTTTCAACTAGCTCTACATGACTCTATCTCGAGCCATGCAGGTGTTAATCGAAAAGAGGCATCCGAAGCCCCTAAAACCTCAAACACTTCCAAACCTCCTCCCGTTCAAGCTTGATCCCACCAAATACTGTGCTTTCTATCAATAACATAGCCATGAAACAAACTGGTGCTTTCGCCTACATCATGAGATTCAAGATCTCATCGATAACAAAGTCATAGCTCCACCACAAAAGCCCAATGTGACCACCAACCCACTTCCTGTCCACAACCAAGTCTCTCCATCTAGAAATATCCACCTCATCCATACACTACCATCCACCTTCGACCCAAGTGTCTATATCATCCCTTTCCACCTACCAAAGCCGGTGTTGCTCATTCCTCATAGCATAGACTTGAGCATGATGAACACATCCAACCCACAACTTGAGCCTTACAAATTTGTGGTGACAACGTCACAAGAAGAAGAGGTTTTGACCTCGGAGGGAGTTGTCGATTTGTTGCTTGGAATTCCTAGGGAATCATCTAACCCAAGCCTTTACATTGTACCTGTTACTTAAACCAGGCCTAAGGTAGTGCTGCCGACCTCAGTGGACATTAATGTGGTTAGGGAAGACGACCCAAGCCAAGGGTTGGATGATCTTACGGATCAAGAAGAACATTTGGACAACCTACAATTTTTTGAGGAATAAGACCAAGGCAATGTACAAATTGGTTGGTTTGATCTGAGCCTGTTGACTGACAACATGGGTTAGTTAAGTGATGAATCAGACAAAGAAGAAGAAATCGGAGTTAAACCGGACGAAAAGCAAGTCAGGTTGCTGTGGTAGTTGAGAAAGTTGAAGGGAGAGAGAAAGTGATACAGAGCAGTAGTACGGGAAAACAAACCCAAGATTTGGGTGTTGTAGTAACTACAGACGCTGAATGGGAAGTTGTGCTAGGGCTGTTTGAATAAGAAATGATCGAAGATAGCTAGAAGACCGCAACATCTTGTCGCCCTGAGGGGGATACTTGTACTGTAAGAGTGATCCAAGTTAAGCCGGACAACTGTTTGTCAGTGGTTGATGGTGAGTGGTGGAAAGATAGAGATTTGCATCTTGCCCACACAGACAAGGACTGGGGAGACCATATCCCGGACAGTACTTGGTATGTGGAGGAAATAGACCATCTCACAAGGAGTGGACTGTATTTCAAATCTCCACATTTGGATCAGGATGAACCCTCAAGAAAAGACCAGGAGATTGAGAAGGAAAAAGAGAAGAAGCTAGAAGAGGAGTTGGTCCTGAAGCAACTTAAAATGATCCAAGCTGACATGTCCATTTGGGGCCTTCTAATGGCTTCGTGAGTACACTGACAAGCAGTATTTTCGGTGATGGATAAGGTTAAATTGTCCATTGATACTACGCCAGATCAGCTTGTTGGCATGATCTTCCCAAGTAACACCAAGCCTATGTTCACCTTCTTTGATAAAAGAGTTGCCGCCAGAAGGATCGACTCATAACAAGCAGCTGTACATATTTGTCAAGTGCAAAGGAAAGTGGGTGCTATTGGTTTTAGTGGACACTGGCTCTACGATCAATGTTTATCCTTCTCGCACTGCCTATGCAATACACCTGAAATTGGTAGATTTCGTCCCCACAGCCTAGGTGATCCGGACATATGACAGCACGAGCAGACAAGTTGTGGAGACGAGAAAAGTACAGGTCCAAGTGGGCCCTTCCAAGCATGAGGCTGTGTTCCATATAGTTGATATCCTGGCTACCTTCAACCTACTTCTAGGGAGGCCTTGGTTGCATTACATGAAGGTTGTGTCCTTCACCTTCCATCAAATGCTGAAATACCCTCATGAGGGATGGGTGGCCACCGTTTTTGGGAATTCATCTATTCATCCACCACTAGAGGTAATTACGGCTTTGCTGGAAATCAATCACAGTGATGAGGATGTATTTCTTTTGAGATTTACGCTGGTAGAAGCTCAGGTTGTACAGGCCATCTTAGCTGAGGATAAAGGCATGTATGTCAGTGTTCAGTCCATTTACTTCATGAACAAGTTGTGGCATATTCCAGGAATGGGGCTCGGAAGGAGCGGTAGGAAAGGTGTTGCGGTGCCAGTTGAAGTGCCACATAATCCACATGCCTTCGAGTTGGGCTATATATGTGTCCACCAAAGAGGACTGGAGAAGGGAGGAAGAAGAAATGAGAGAAAGGGCCAAGGCCAAAAGAGCAGGGAAGCATTATGAGCTAGTTCATAAGCCAATCTGGGAAACGTTGAATGGACACTTTGTCCGAGAAGGAGAGGATTTCCCCTTCTGCGGCTTTCCTGAGCCTTGGATGGATTCCTCAACGAAAAAGTGTTTCCCCGGATTCGAAATCTTCTTTGACCACCAGCTTCAAGACAGTGATAAAGAGAGGGCTGATCCAAGCGTCAACGTCGGCCAGAGCAAAGAGGATGATTTAGACAACAGTGAGGCTAAAGTAGGGGTAGCACTGGCCAATCTCTTGAAGGATCCTAAGACCAATATAGAGAACTTGGGGGATACCTTTACTGTCTCTATGATCAGAGAGGAACCGGTTGTGGATTCCACCAGTTGCATTCTAGACGTGTTGAAGGCGCCACGCCTCACTTGGCAGTTGGAGAAGGGCTTTATTTCTAGTTTTGAATCAGATGATGAGCCGAAATCTGATTCCACCGAGTTTGTTGAGTCGGAATCAGATTCGAGTCCATCTAAGGAGTCTGAGTCTGGCACTTCTGGGGGTGGTAACCCGCATGCCAGGGTCCTGTCTAGGTCCTCATTTGCATTTTCTTTTGAGTATGTTGTAATCAAAGAGCCAGGATTTCTGAATGAGAATGCTGTAGATTTCGTTTACTTCTTCATGCCATTAATTTATTGCATTGACCAAGATTTTCAAAATTTTAATGAAAATGAATAGGAAGAAATTCCTTAGGCTTTGAAAAACATGATTGACGGAGAGGAGGAGAGGCGTGCTAAGCCCCGCATAGATGAAATCATTGCAATTAATGTGGGTACTAAGGAAGATCCATGCTTAGTCTAGATCGAGTCCACGTTGTCTTTGGAGGAGCGCGAGCGTTTAATAGCTTTATTAAAATATTTCAAAGATGTTTTTGTATGGTCCTACGAAGACATGCCTGAAATCAATCTTGAGATTATATAACACTGGATCCCTCTTGACCACAAGGCCCGGCCTGTCAGGCAGAAACTCCACAGGATCCATCCAGATTGGGCATTGAAGATTAAAGAGGAAGTCACCAAGTAGATTGACGCTGGGTTTTTGTTAGTGTCTAAATATCTGACTTGGTTGGCCAATATCATTCTGTTCCGAAGAAGGATGACAGAATCAGAGTTTGTGTCAACTTCCAGGATCTGAATAGAGCTAGTCTGAAAGACAACTTTCTACTGCCACACATTGACGAGTTGGTATACTTCACTACCAGCCATGTGTTGCTATTGTTCATTGATGGGTTTTCCTGGTATAATCAGATTTTGATGGTGCCTGAGGATAGAGAGAAGACTACATTCACCATGTCATGGAGTACCTGCTGCTACAGAGTTATGCCATTTGGGTTAAAGGAAGCTGTGGCTACATATCAGAGAGTTGCATCCACAATCTTGCATGGCATGATCCATAAGGAAGTTGAGGTGTACGTGGACAATATGATTGTAAAATCCAAACAGCGAGAAGGCCATTACACCGCACTAGAAAAATTCTTCGAACGGATCAGGGAGTACAGACTGAGGTTAAACACACAAAAGTGCACTTTTGGGGTGACTACAGGGAAAATACTGAGATTTCTAATTAGCAGAGGGGAATTGAAGTAGATCTATCCAAGATCAAGGCCATCTTAGAAATGCCACCACCAAGGACTGAAAAGGAGGTGCACGACTTTCTAGGCAAAGTTCAATTCATAAGACAGTTTATCTCAAAATTCACCTTGACTTGTGAACCACTGTTTGGTCTCTTGAAAAAGGGAAAGGAGTTCCGATGGGATGATCGATGTTAGTTCATTTTTGAACAGGTCAAGTAGTACCTTCAAAATCTACATATATTGTTACCGCCATAACTGGGGAAGCCGCTGATTAGAAGCTAAGGTGGAGAAGGCCATCTACTATCTGAGCAAGAACATGCTAGATTACGAGACCCGCTACACTCCTCTTGAGAAAGCTTGCTTAGGTTTGGTTTGAGCAACTAGGAAGTTGAGACATTACTTGTTAGCTCACTCTGTAATTCTGGTTTCAAGATTAGATCCCATCAAATTTCACTTTGAGAAACTAGCGCATGCTAGCTCGTTGGTTGCTTCTTCTCTCCGAATTTGACCTCAAGTACATCACTCGCAAGTCTGTCAAAGGGAGAGCAGTAGCGAAATTTCTAGTAGACCACCCCATGGAAGAAGATGAAGTAGTAGACTACCTAATCTTGGATGAGGAGATTCTGTAGGTAGAAGAACAAACATGGACAATGTACTTTGACAGAGCAGTTAATCAGTACGGTTATGGGATAGGCATGTTGCTTATAGCACCTGATGATTCCCATATACCCCTAGCTTTCAAACTCCAGTTCAAAGTATCCAACAATGATGCAGAATACAAGGCGTGTATCACTGGATTGGAAGTTGCCCTAGAATTAGGGACAATAAGGTTGGACGTCATCGTAGACTTAAACTTGGTTGTTTCTCAAGCCAATAGAGATTGGAAGGTCAAGGAAGAGAAAATGAAGGTTTGTCATCAGACCCTAGTCATTCTGATTCCAAGGTTTGAAAAACTGACATTCACACATCTGCTAAGAGAGAACAATTGGTTTGCTGATATGCTGGCAACTCTATCCTCCATAGTAGATATATCGCTTGGGGTTAAGATGCACCCCATCGTCATTAAACAGAAGTATATGCTTGTTTATGAGATAAAAGATGCAATAGATGAGGTTCAAAGACAAGAACCCTTGGTATTGCGACATTTGGAACTTTCTAGAGAAGGATGCGTATCCACCAGGGGGAAATGCCAAAGACAAAAGGGGAATACGGTGTCTGGCCATCCAGCTCATCATCTACGAGAATGATTTGTACAAGAGAGGCCATCTAGGAATGCACAAGCTCTGCATTGAATAAAAGGAGTTGAAGCGTTTCATGGAGGCCATTCATGGGGAAGAGTGTGGAGCACACATAAATGGCACGATACTGGCTAGGCAGGGCTATTATTGGTCAACTATGGGGGAGGATTGTATTAATTTTGTTCGGCAATACCACAAATGTCAAATTCATACTAATCGCATGAATATCCCGTCGTCAAAGCTATACAACATGACTTCAATATGGCCTTTCTCAGTTCAAGGATTGACGTTATCGGGGCAGTCTCACCAAAGGGCTCAAATGGACATGAATTCGTCTGGGTGGTGATCGACTATTTTACCAAGTGGGTGGAAGCGTAGTCTTACTTAGTGTTGAAAGCGTCATACATGGCCAAGTTCATCAGAAATAACATCATCTGCAGGTATAGGGTACCAAATGAGATCATCTTGGACAATGGTTCGCACTTCAAGAAAGAGGTGGTGGATCTGCTTGAGAAATATAACATGGCTTTTCACAAGTTATCAATGAACAGACCACAGACTAACAGAGATATGAGGCCGCAAACAAGAATGTCAAGAAAATCCTGTGAAAGATGGTTGAAACCTATAAAGACTGGCCAGATAAACTGCCTTTCGCACTCTGGGGATATAGAACGCTAATTCGAACATCTACGGGGGCTACCTCCTACTCTCTAGTATAAGGGATAGAAGATGTTTTGCTAATTGAGATTGAAGTACCGTCGCCGAGAATCATGGCCGAGTGTTAGATAATAGAGGAAGATTGGCAGCAGAACAGATTCGAAGAACTGATGTTGTTTGATGAGAGGAGTTTAAAGGCATTGTATCACATCCAAGGATATCAACGCAGAATTGCCAGGGCCTTCAACAAGAAAGTTAAATCCAAAAACTTCAAGGAAGGAAATATGGTGCTCAAAGACAACCGAGCCCTCATCCATGACCCTAGGGGCAAGTTCAGACCCAATTGGACTCGTCCTTACATCATCAAGTCTATCTGGTCAAGAGGAGCGATTATCCTTATGGATTTAGATAGCTTGGAGTTCTTGCAGTTGATCAACATGGACAAGTTGAAAAAATGCCATCCTTGAGAGGCTCGCTAGGGCGAAAACTAGAAAGGGCGACCTAGGCAAAAGTTAGTGCAAGAAAAATTAAAAATAAAGAAAAATAGAGCTTGCAAGGTTGAAAACCTAAAAGGGTGACTTTGGAAAAAGTTAGAGCGCAAAAAGAGAGAGTTAATACATAAGCGAACCCTAACCAAACTACGTAAGGCCTAATTCCCATCTTTGGGATAAGTAGGCAACTTCATCTTGAATTTCGGCCTTAACCATCTCCAACTCAACTGTCTTGCCCATTTGTTCGATTGGTTCATCTTTTTCCATTGTCTGTTAACTTGGTTGTGTTACCTCTATTTGGTAGAAGGGCCAGTTGCAAGATAGAACGGTAATGGTGAATGCAATTGTGGGCAGTTATGATTTTTTTGATTCGGGGCTGTACATCTTAAAGATTGATTCCAAGTGTGTCAGGTAGTGACCGTTTCTGAAAATTATTTTGAAAAGTTTTAACAAAGTTGATTTTCTCAAAATTCTACCTTTTACAACACAGACTATTATTTGGACCAAAAAGGAAAATTTTCAGTACTGTAGACACCCCATTTTTGACCAACCTCAAGACTTAGATGTCGTTGTTTGTGCACTCGATGATTGTGCTTGTTTGCGCTTATTTTGAGCGCCCGAAGTTCTCAGCGGAACGCCTTGTCTTTGAGCCTCTAAACCCTTTTTGTTTTGTGCTTGTTTTTTGGGCCAAACCTTAGTGCGTCTTGCCCAGATAGGGGAGGGGCCTTGTCAGCCACTTTTTGTTTCTATCAACCAGTTGAACTAGCCAATCGGCTAGTTGAGGTGGCCTGTCGGCTACCTAAAGTGGCCGACGGCCATTTGTTTCCTTTTTCAGATATTTGTTTGGCAGCTGTGCCAGCTGTTGATCACTGAAGACCATCTCCATAAACATGTATGGAGTGATGAATACAAGCCTTTAGCTTGATTTTCTATATATATGGGGGTCTCTCACCATTTGAAGAGGTTGGATAATTTTGAGCAAATTTTCTCCCTCTCTCTATAGAATTCTCTCTCTCTCTCTCTCTCTCTCTCTCTCTCTCCTTCCTCTTGTTTTGTGCTTGATAGTTGATTTTCTCTACACTTTTGCACAAAGACCCTTAACCAAACATCCTCATCTTGGAGCTAAGGTTCTTTGAGGCTTAGTTTGAGCTCCTAAGGGTGGTTTTAGCTCAGAATTGTGGTTGCTTTGTGCTGAGCTTCAAGAGGTATATTACTTACCTTGTAGGCTTTATTTTAATCACTTGCTTAGCCATCTTTTTATATTGTTTTTGGCCTATTTTTCAACTATAAAAAAACTCTACTTTTTGAAGCTTAATATGGTAGTTTGAGGTCATTTTGTGCTAAGGGGTTGTCTACCCTTCTGGTTGCATATTTGCGTGAGCCTTTACACCATCTTTGAGCATATTAAAACCAAACTTTTTGGGCATTTAAACCACTGAAATTTAGAGTTATTTCAGCAGTAAAAAGCATGTTTTGAAGTCCAAAAGTGGAGGGGATAGCCTCCCCTCCTTGTCTCTCACTTGCATGCCTAGTTAGCATCCTATGGTAGCATGTTTTTGTGGTTTAACTCAGCTTAATTCAAGCATGTTTTAGCTACTATTTTGACTGGTTTTAGCTCTGTTTTGGGCTGTCTTGGTCATATGAGCCTTGTTTTGCATAGTTGTAGTGCAAATAGCTTCACTAGCTTGGCATTCTAGCCATTCAAACTTGATTTGTTTGAGATGGTTGCATGTTGTAGTGTCTTTTAACATGTAATTTCAGTGTTTATAGCTCTGTCACATGCTCATTTGTTTCACTCTTTCATTATTTTTGAGAGTTGTGTGTTGAGTCTTGTTTGCAAGCTAACATGTGAGCATGTTTTTCTAGCCTGCTGTGCCTTAATCTCAGCAAGTTTTAGCCATTGTTTTGGCATATTTTAACTCTGTTCTGAGCTAGTTTGGCCAGTTGAGGCTTGTATTGCATTGCTATAGTGTAATGGTCTTCACTAGCTTAATGAGTTAGGCTCTTAAACATGACTTGCATGAGTTGCTTACATGATTAAGTGTCATTTTTCATTCCATTTCGGCACTGAAATCTCTGCAATCACCCTCTATTCTTCACTCTTTCATTTGTTTTGAAAGTGACTTTGAACCCTTCGTTGGCTTGAGTGTGAAATTGAGACACTTATGCTTAATGGTTTTAATCCTCTTTTGAGGGTTTCTACTAACGAACGGCATGAGGACTCTTTTCATGCTCAAGGCACTAGTGGTTTAAGCCTACTTTCAATTAGAGGTCACTCACTTTTGGACTAATCAATTAAAGAATGGATTGGTAATCTAAAATGAGTAAACAAAATGAACAAAGCAAAAGAGGAAAGATTAAGCATGTTATGTTGCATTGCATGTGTTTGGATCGGACGTTAATCCAAACACAAGGAAAATGAGATGTTTCATACTCAAAGTGATGAAACGTGCCACTTTTCTTAGTTACCATCACCCTTGATTGTGCATGATAGGGTGGTGGTTGTATTGGTCATGTTTATGTATTCATTAACCTTGTACAAGCTTGGTCCTCTACCCATCATGCATTGAAAGTGCTTGGTTGATGGCTTGAGAGCCAAGAGTTACCCTCTTTTGAGTTTGCGCAATGATAAGGAGGGTAGCAGTACATACATTTCTTGAAAATGCATTGCTTTGCCTCTATTTGCTTTCTATTGTAGCAAAAGGAGAAGTCCAGAAAAGAAGGTGGCCGACCGGCCACTTGAAATAGCCGACCAACAACTTAATGTAGCCGACCGGCTAGTTAAGGTGGCCAACAACCACGTTTTGTAGTCGATCGGCCACCAGTGAATTTTTGCAAAAATGTGTTCCTGTGTTGAAGCAGAGGCAATCTGGGAGTTGGTACAATTTTCAGTGATCAAATGAGTGCAAACAGAGGCATCCGATGGCAAGGCAATGGCATTTTCGGGTGGAGCAACCAAGCATGCATGCATCCTTCGCCTCGAGGCCATTTAATTGCTTTTGTTAGCCTAGAATAAGTTAGCTAATTCATTCATATATGTGTTGTAATTAATTAGCTTAATTCGTTTTGTAATATTTTAATTAGCTTAGCATGGCTAGTTATTCATTTGTGTTGTAATAATTAGTTAACTAGAATAGATAATTAGTTTTGTTTTGTAATAATTAGCTTAGCTTAGTGTAGCTTAGCTTATTCATTTGGACACTCCTTCGAGAGGGTATAATGTTGTAATAAGTGTGCGTGAGTGTGTGCATGTCTTCCAACCCCACGTCTTTCTCCGTTTTATTTAATCGCTTTTGGTAGTTAGATCAGGGCCATTTTCAATTAGCATACCTTATGCTCGCATGCTTGCATTCATTCATTTGTCTTGCATGCACTAAGGCTCGACGCATCATTCAAACTGCATTATCAATTTCATTACTTATTTGAATACGTGTTTCAAAGCATGTTATCAAATTGAATCAAATCATATGCCATATTAGTAGCTGAGCCTATTAATCGCATTATTACATGTGTTGCATTAGGCATTTTGTATATTTAGCATCATGCATTCTTTGTAACTAGTTTTTGTTTTGACTTGGAGTACTCGGTAATTTTTTATGCTTTAGCATGCTTGCATGAGTGTGATTGCAATATTACCATGTTTAGCATGTTTACCATGAGGCTACGTGCTCAAATGCTAAACTGCATGAATACCTATTTATGAAGGCTTTGTTGCTTGAATTGGAATGATTCAACGAATGTATGTTTTAAGCCCACTTTAAGAAGTGGCAAATCATGTTTTAAGCGCATCATGTTTGATGGAAAATCCGCATTTTAGCCCACTTGAGGATGTCAAATTTAAATCATTTTCGAAAAGAAACATGAGTTGACTTCGTTCCAATTCTTACGATTTTAGTCTATACTTGCTTGTGTGCGTCACATAGTAAAGTTAGCTAATAATCGGAATAAGAACACATGAGGTTTATAAAAACAGCATATCATGTTAATAGAGGCCGATCCTTTGATCGAGCGAGCGGGGGTGCTCATTTCAGGACTTTCCCCTCTCGTACCCAAGTTCCCGAGCCGAGGCAACTTTGGTGATGACGGACACGTGGCGTTTGGCACGAGTCAGGGGTTCCTAAATTTCCCAAAAACTAAATATTTAGGTGGCGACTCTGTAATCTAGGAAAACAGTCCAATTTTGGCATTATTTGATTTAAAATCGAATCTCCAAAATGATTTGCCGAAGTAGACTCTTTGGTGTTTATCAGTTTCACATTGCACTTTGTGAGATTAGATTCAGAACCGTGACAGGAGTCTGAATTGTAGGACCAATTTGAGCTCTCCGAAAGGGGGCGCGAAAAAGTCGAGCTACAGTTTCTGGCGACTCTGTTGGGGATTTAGAGAACTTGACTCGAACTCATGATATCTTATTTTATTTACACTTATGTGTTTCTTTGCATTTACATTTGCATTGGTGCGCTTAGGTCACAGTGTTTGCTATCTGCTATTCCTAAACGGTTTGTCGGAGGCTCGCTTGGAAAAGCTTGCAGGCTTTGCCACGATGGGAACACAAACCTTGGATCTGGACTACCGTTGTACTATTTGATCCTCCTTTCACTTCTCGGTGTTAGGAGTGAGAGGTATATTAGGTGGTCTTGCTGAGGCACCCTTTTTGACCAATCGACATAGTTGCATATCGGAAGCCTTAGAGACTGTTCCAAACTAGGACAGGTTGCTTACCCGAATGTAGGTTTGTTTGAAACCATTTGCTTGTGTAGTGAACCCCAAGTTCTTGACGAAATTAGGATAGGGTAACCCTACCCCATCATAGGGGTGTTTTTGCTCACAGTTGCTTGATATGTGCTTTTAGAGTGTAACTCTGTAGGAATGTATGTATCAATTACAAGTTTGGGTATCAGTTTCAGGGTATCAGTTTCAGAGTATCAGTTTTCAGGTAGAAATTTGGGAAAGATATCAATGTTTGAGTACAGATTGTCCAACTTATGATTTCAACTGTGTGTTGTCTCTCTCTAAGCCGAGGTGCTATGCATTTTCTGATTTTTGTTTCTTTTGCTTTATTTTCTTTTTGCAAGGTAGTATTTCACAATTGCTTTCGACGAGGCAGTTACCCCTCGAGCACTCTGGACTCGAGTCAAGAGGATTTACTGATCTGAGAATATTATTGGAGGGCAACCAGTGTTTGCTTCGCTACCCCCGGTTACGAAACGGGGGAGAGTTAGGCATAGATCACTAGTTCAGCAGTCGCCAATTCAACGGTCACTATCTACGTCACTTGTGCTCAGTTGGGCCTAGTTTTTTACTTCCACCTCAGAAAGAGAGTATACACCGGATCTGACAGATCAGCACCCCATAGACAATATGGAGGATATGATGCGCCAACTTTAACAAATCATCGAGGCCATGCAACTGGATGTTGCTCGTCAAGCGGAAGTTACCGCTCGCCAAATGGAGATTGCAGCCCAGCAGGCTGAATTGATTGCTAGGCTTCAACAACAACAACAACTGCAATAGGCAACAGCTTCTGCATGCCATCCACCTCCTGCAGATATTCCAGTACCCAGAGCTCCTGCTCCTACAGCCAATGTCTAGGAAAATGCGGACATCCCAGAGGATCCGATTCCACCTCAGACTTCCAAAGCACCGGTTTACCCAACGGAGGCACTGTTTGAGTTTGAGGTCGACCCTACTGCTCTAAAAGTAAGCAAACTTAAGAAGGTTTTCAAACGAGCTCAGGGTGTTAATTTGATCCCAGATATAGTGGATAGCTATACCGATGTAGCGGTGACCTCGCCAGATAGATTTAAAATGCCACACATAGACTGCTTCGACGATTCGGGTGATCCCATGGTCCACTTGCGGCTATTTTCAGATATTCTGCAGCTGATGGGCCTGATTAGACTGCAGAAGTTATCTCTCTTCAGCCGGACCTTGTTGGGTATCGCGGCTATTTGGTCTGCTAAGTTGGAAGATTCTGTGAAGAGGAGTTGGGAAGAGATGGCTGAGGCCTTTGTTGCCCAATATTCCTGTAACACTCAAATTGAGGTCATAACTTATGATCTCAAGGCAACTCGTCAAGAGCCGAAGGAGGGCTTCTCTGATTTGGTCACTCGGTGGAGGGCTAAGGCCTCTATGATGACCACTCAGCCAGCTGAAAAGGACCAGATAAGAATGGTCATTCGTAATCTACAATCGAGGCTGCTCCAAAAGATGATTGTCTTACCCCTACCTACATTTGCTGACGTTCATGAGATAAGGGTGCAGATAGAGGATACGGTGAAACAGGGTCTGATAGACCATGAAAAGGAGCAGCCCAAGAGGGCTTTTTACACGTAGTTCAAGTGCGGCTACGAGTAGTAATACAACTGCAAGGACTTCTGATGTTGGTATGGTCACCACCACAGCGAAAATAGCTACTCCTTTTACCGGTACATACGGAACCACCTGACAACCTGCAAAGCACCAACCCCGAGGCCAAAGGGTTTTCTCCCCACTCTACATGTCTCTATCCACGAACTTGAGGGTCCTGATCAGAAAGGGTCATCTAAAACCCTTGGAGCCGTGCCCATTGCCTAATCCCATCCCTCCTATGCATAACCCGGCCGAGTATTGCGCCTTTCATCAGTAGCATGGTCACGATATCGACCTATGCTTTAGACTCCGTCATGAGATTTAGGATCTCATTGATAACAAAGTGATAACGCCTCTTGAAAAGCCTAACGTCACTACAAATCCTCTCCCACCACACAACCAATCCCCTCCACCCTAACAAATAAATCTTATCCAAACACTGGCCGTCCTATATGACCCTAGTATATACATCACCCCCTCTCACCTACCCAAACTGGCGCTGTTCATCCCAGAAAGCATAGACTTGTGCATGATGAGCGTGTCCATATCCCAACCCGAACCTGTGGTGGTGGTTGTGGTAGAAGAAGGTATGCATAAGCGCTCCGTGAGCTTAATTGAAGAGGAGTACAACCCTTGCCGTTACATTGTGCCAACTAGCCAGGCCAGACAAGGGGTGAAATGTACAGATTGGCTGGTTTGATATGAACGGATCAACGGATAATACGGGGTGGCTCAGCGATGAACTACATGTTGATGAGGGGTCTCAACCAAAGCAGGGACAGCTGGAAATGGTAATTTCTGCAACGGCCAGAATGGTCGATGATAAAGGGAAGTTGCCGAAGAGCACCGGTACTAAGAATTTTGCTCAAGAATTGGGTAGTACTTGTACAGTCGATACAGAACAGGAGGCCACGCTGAAGTGGTTCGAGGTTGAAAGAACTGAGAATGATCAGAAGGCTAGAAAAGCCAAAAGCCTTGCGGGGACTGACTGTGTTGTGGACACGGGAATACCTACAGTGGAATCGGACATGTGTTTGTCGGTTGTTAGAGGAATGTGGTAGGAAGATGATGATTTACATCTTGCCCACACAGATAAGGATTGGGAACATAATTTTCCAGATGATACATGGTATGCCGAGGAAGTCGATCATATGACCAGGAGCGGGCAGTACTTTAAGCCTCCACACCTAGATCAACTAGAAGTATCAGGGAAGGATAAGGAGGCAGAGAAATAGGAAGATAAAATGCTAGAAGAAGAAGTTGTATTGAAGCAGCTGAAGAAGATTCAGGTAGATATATCCATTTGGGGATTGCTCATGGCTTCACGAGTGCACAGACAAGCTGTCCTATCAACAATGGATAAGGCGAAGCTCTCAATCGACACAACCCCTGAGCAGTTAGTGGGACTGGTCTTCCCGGGAGGGGCCTCACTGACTTTGACTTTCACAGATAAAGAATTGCCGCCTGAGGGCTCTGAGCACAACAAGCCACTCTACATCTCTGTTGAATGTAAAGAAGTTGATACCAGTCGTCTTGGTTGATACCGGGTCTGCAATTAATGTGTGTCTGTTGCGCACGACCTATGCTATCGGTTTGAAACCCGCAGACTTTGTACCAACAGCCCAGGTGATTCGGGCTTATGACAATACAAGTCGGGAAGTGATGGAGACAGTTCGGATCAAAACCTGGGTATCAGATGCTAAAGTACCCCCATGGAAGGGGGGTAGCTATTATTTTTGGGAATTCTTCTATATTTCAGCCGCCGGAGGTTACTACACCGGTCTTAGAAATTGTACACGGCGAGGAGGATGTCTTTTTGTCTGGATGCACCTTGGCTGAGGCCCGGGTAGTGCAAGATATTCTGGCTATTGATGAGGGGTTGTATGTTAGTGCTCAATCCGTCAACCTCATGAATAAGTTGCAACATATACCTGCAATGGGATTGGGGAGGAGCGGCCAGAAGGGCGTTGCTGCGTTGGCCGAAGTGCCACATAACCCTCATACCTTTGGTCGAGGTTACATGCCTATCAAAGAGGAATAGGTAAGGAAGGGAAAGGAAATGGCAGGAAGAGCCAAGGCAAAGCAAAGTGGGAGGCCCTACGAGCTTGTATATAGACCCATTCAAGGAACCTTGAACGGCTGCTTTGTCCAGGAGGGGAAAGATTTCCCATTTTGTGGCTTTCCTGAGCTATGGTTGAACTCTAAGAAATGGCGTTTGCTCGGCTTCAAGATCTTCTTTGACCTATAGTTGCAAGGGGATGAAGTTGCAGAAGAGCAAATTGACCTACCAGCTGAGGCTAAACAATGTATAGAGGATGAGTTCGATGGCATAGAACTTGAGATAGGAGCAGCGCTGTCTTGTCTTATCCTGGATCCTCAGATCAAACTAGAGAGCTTGGGGGATGACTTCACTGTTTCCATGATTGGGGATCAATTAGCTGTGGACCCTTCTATCGGTATTCTAGATGCATCTATCGCACCCTCTCTCGTTTGGCAGTTCGATGAGGGCTTTTTGTCTAGCAATTCTAAATTAGGTAGTGAACCAGAATCTGATTCCACAGAGTCTGTGGAGTCGGAATCAGATTCTAGTTCTTCTGAGTCAGAGTTCGATATTCCTGAGATTGATAACACGAATGTCGTTGTTTTGTCCAGGCCTTCTTTTTCCTTTTCTTTTGAGTTGGTTGTAACCGAGGAATTGGACGAACTGGAAGTTGTGAATGAGAATGGTACCACTGCTGTTTCTGAGTACTTTTCTGTGCCACTTGTGCATTGCATTGATCATGACTTTCAAAACTTTGATGAAAACAATGAGAAAGGAATTCCTTTAGTTTTCAAACATTTGATTAATCGAGAGGAGGAGAGGTTTGTAAAACCCCTGGTTGATGAAATCATTTCAATTAATGTGGGTACTGAGAAGGATCCGCATTTGGTCTAGATCGGGTCAACATTGTCTTCAGAGGAATGTGAGCGCTTAGTCGCTTTATTAAAAGATTTCAAAGATGTTTTCGCATGGTTCTATGAAGACATACCTGGAATCGATCCTGAGATTGTACAGCACTGGATCCCTCTTGACCCTGAGGCTCGACCCGTCAAGTAGAAGCATCGGAGAATACGCCCAGATTGGGCTCTGAAAATCAAAGAAGTGGTCACCAAGAAGATAGATGCAAGGTTTTTACTAGTATCTGAGTATCCTACTTTGTTGGCCAACATCGTTCCGGTGCCGAAGAAAGATGGCAGAATTCGGGTGTGTGTTGATTTCAGAGATCTGAACAAAGCTAGTCCGAAGGACGACTTTCCTCTACCGCATATCAACGAATTGGTGGACTTCACAGCAGGCCATGCGTTGCTTTTCTTTATGAATGGGTTTTTCGGGTACAACTAGATCTTGATGGCACCCAAGGATAGGGAGAAGACTACCTTCACCACGTCGTGGGGAACCTACTACTACCGAGTGATGCCGTTCGATCTGAAAAATGTTGGGGCTACTTATCAAGGGGCTGCAACCATGATCTTGCATGATATGATCCACAAAGAGGTTGAGGTGTATGTGGACGACATGATTGTCAAGTCCAAAGAAAGAGAGTGCCACTACACTGCCTTGCAGAAAATTTTCCAATGGATTAGAGAATATCTATTGCGACTGAATCCACAGAAGTGCATTTTTGGTGTCACAGCAGGAAAAATGCTGGGGTTCTTGATTACACAAAGGGGTATCAAAATTGATCCTTCCAAAATCAAGGCCATCCTACAAATGCCACCACCAAGGACTGAAAAGGCGGTGCGCGGCTTTCTGGGTAAAGTGCAATTCATAAGACGGTTTATTGCAAAATTAACCTTGACATGTGAATCACTATTTGGTCTCTTGAAGAAAGGAAAGAAATTCTAATGGGATGACTGATGCCAGGTAGCTTTTGAGCAAATCAAGCAGTACCTTCAGAACCAGCCCATGTTGTCACTGCCAGAGCCGGGGAAGCTGTTGATTTTATATCTGTCAGTAACCGACACGACAATGGGCTGCATGCTGACGCAGGAATCTTAGGATAAAGTGGAGAAGGCTATCTATTACTTGAGCAAGAAGATGTTGGAATATGAGACCCGTTACACTCCGCTCGAGAAGGCTTACTTGGCCTTGGTAAGGGCTACCAAGAAGTTGAGGCACTACCTGTTAGCTCACTCCGTAATTCTGGTTTCGAGATTAGATCCCATCAAATATCTCTTCGAGAAACCAGCGCTTACGGGTAGGCTAGCTCGTTGGTTGCTTCTTCTCTCCGAATTGATTTGAAGTATATGACTCACAAGTTTGTGAAAGGGAAAGTGGTAGCGGAATTCCTAGCTGATCACCCAGTAGAGGAAGATGAAGTAGTAGAGTATTTGTTCCCAGATGAGGGCATTTTGCAAGTTGAAGAAGAGATTTGGACCATGTACTTTGACAGAGCATCTAACCAGTACAGGTATAGGATAAGGGTGTTGCTGATAGCACCCGACAATTCCTACATACCTTTAGCTTTTAAACTCCGGTTAAAGGTATCAAACAACGAAGCAAAATACAAGTCATTTATCGCTGGCTTGGAAGCCACCCTGGAACTAGGGGAAAAACAGTTGGACGTCATTGGGGACTTGAACCTGGTTGTGTCTTAAGTAAAAGGAGACTGGAAGGTTAAGGAAGAAAAGATGAAAATCTATTACCAAACCCTGGACATTTTGATTCCCAGGTTTGAGAAGCTAACCTTCACACATCTATTAAGAGAGAGCAACAGGTTCGCAGACGCTTTATCAACTCTATCTTCCATGGTAGACATCCCTTTCGGAGTTCAGATACGTCCGATCATTATTGACAGAGATATGTGCCAGCCTACGAGTTGATTGCTGCGATAGATGAAGTACAAGATTAGAACCCCTGGTATCATGACATTTGGAACTTCTTAGAAAAGGAGGCTTATCCGCTAGGGGCAAATGCCAAAGATAAAATGGTGATACGGCAAATGGCTGCTCAGTTTATCATCTACGGGGGTAAATTGTTCAAACAAGGCCATCTGGGAATGCACAAGCTGTGTGTTGATGTAGAAGAGTTGAAGCGCCTAATAGAGGCCATCTACGGAGGAGAATGTGGTTCGCACATGAGCGGAGTGATGCTAACTCAAAAAATTCTCAGGCAGGGTTACTAGTGGGCAACCATAGAGGAGGATTGTATTGGTTTTTTTTGGCGATGCCAAAAATGCCAAATTCATGCAAATCGCATGAATATCCCTCCATCGAAGCTGTGCAACATGACTTCATCATGGCCATTTTTAGTCTGGGGAATTGATGTTATTGGGACAGTTACTCCGAAGGGGTCAAACGGGCATGAGTATATCTTGGTGGCCATAGAATACTTTACAAAGTGGGTCGAGGCCCAATCCTACGCAGTGCTGAAAGCGTCACACGTAGCCAAGTTTATCAGGAATAATATCATCTGTCGTTATGGGGTCCCGAATGAGATCATCTCAGACAGTGGTTCCCATTTTAAGAAAGAAGTGATTGACTTGTTGGAGAAGTACAATGTGGCTGTTCATAAGTCATCCACATATCGGCTGCAAACCAACAGAGCTGCTGAGGCCGCCAACAAGAACATCAAACATATTTTACAGAAAATGGTAGAAACCTACAGGGACTGGCCAGACAAGCAGCCATTTGCTCTTTGGGACTATAGAACATCAGTTTGGACATCTACTGGGGCAACTCTGTATTCTCTGGTTTATGGGATGGAGGCTGTTCTGCTGATTGAAATTGAGGTACCGTCGCTGTGGGTTATGGCTGAGTGCCAGATAGCAGAAGCGGATTGGCAGCAGAGCAGGTTTGAGGAACTAATGTTGTTCCATGAGAGGAGGCTGAAAGCACTGTACCATGTCCAAGGTTATCAATGAAGAATCACTAGGGCATTCAACAAGAAAGTTAAGTCTAAGAATCTTAAAGAAGGGGATTTGGTTCTCCAAGACAACCGAGCTCCCATCCATTACCCTAGGGGTAAGTTTAGACCCAATTGGACTGGCCTTTACATCATTAAGTCTATTTGGTCGGGTGGAGCTGTCATTCTTATGGACCTAGATGGCCTCGAATTCTCCCAACCGATCAACATGGACAAGTTGAAGAAATATTACCCTTGAGTGGCTCGCTAGACCGAAAACCCGAAAGGGCGACCTAGGCAAAAGTTAGAAAACAAAAAATTGAAAAAATGAAAAACTGAACTCGCAAGGTTAAAAACCCGAAAAGGGCGGCCTTGGCAAAAGTTAGAGCACAAAAGGAGAGTGTTAATACCCGAGTGAACCTGAACCGAACTACGTAAGGCTTGATTCCCATCTTTGGGATACGTAGGTAACTTCATTCTGAAGTCCAGCCATAAACACTTCCAAATCAACTGTGTCCATGAGATGGTTCTGGTCATCTTTGTCTTTTCTACATCCAGGAGTTCAGTTGTGATCTCCACTACAAGAGCTAGTTATAGTTTAGTACAGTGCAGTGCTATTCAGACAAGGGGCAACTTTCTGTTTGCTGGATTTGGGGTTGTACTTCTTAACGATAGATTTCGGGTGTGTCCAGTTGTGATCCTCTTTGAAAATGGTTTTGAAAAGTTTTAATAAAAGTTGATTTTGTTCAAATTAATCTTTTTAAAACTTAGAACATTTTTGGACCAAAAGGAAAATTTTCAGTACCCACAACCTTCAATTTCATTGATTTCAATATAGAGTTCTCCAACTCTTGATACAAATCGAAGTTGCTTTTCATTACATTCAAAAGGAAAACTTGAAAGTACAGATTAAAGCAATAAACGTGGGGCATTGATGAGTCAGGTGTTCCTATGTCCTCTCCTAGAGCTTGTGGAAGCTTCAGATGCTAAAGTAGGCCCGGTTTTCACCTCATCTTCAAGACAAGCTATGTATTCGCTAGAAAGGGCGCAACTGAAATTGGGAGCGGGAGCCAAAAGTTCTCTTGTCCTTCATGCAGTGGAATATCAAGCTAGTTGAGAACCTCGGATTGGAAATGAAGCCAGGTACTCCACTACTTCTTCCGGGCAAGTCTGGTCATGCCTGAACTAACGCTTGAATCGTAATGGAAAGTAGAAGACACAGTGTGTCAAGCCAATCAGTTGAATGCCAGGTTGTCGAGACATGTTGTAGCTCATCTCGGGCAAGTCAAACTAAGGGCAATGCAAAGCAATGTCAGCAGCAGACCTGTTGCTCATCTAATGGCACCACCATCCCTCATTTGCGAAATCAACTAGCCGTTGGTGAAAGAAATAAGCTCGTGCTGAGTATGCAGGGTAAGAGTCCACTACTTTCAACCTGTCCATGAGCCATATCTAGGGAGGGATGAAAAATAAGAGAGATTAAAGAATAGAGAGGTGTATATGGAGAGAAGAGTGAAAGGGTTTTGAGAAAAAAAAAATAGAGCCTAAGTGCTGAGTGATGTAAGAAACACATATGAGAAGGGTGGGAAGCCTTACCTGTAACAGTGGTGGACTTCCTGCGAACTTGGTTGTCTCCTGGTGATGGAAAGCATCCAAGCCCATCAAAGTCTCGGCTAATGTCAAGCCAATGCAGCTCTTGCCCTCTTAATGCTAGACCCTCCGAAACCAGGGGCAAGCAGAAAATAGGCCAACATACACAAGCAGAGGGCATGTTGCCGAAAACTTTGCCAGAGATGATTGTCGCGGTCGCCGGCATTAGAAAACCGATGAATCAAGCTGTGAACCTCCAACTCCCCGTTGTGAACCAAAGATCGGGCATCGTGTAAAGTAAGCCCACATATCCTTCCTAAAGCCTGGATGTGGCCAAAACGAGACTGAGGCAAAATTTTCTTGTCATGCTGCGATTCCATCAAAACTTGGAATTCTTCGATTGTAGGGCATATCTCTTGTCCCCCGAAGCTGAAAACATGTGTAACCTGGTTTCAACATCTAGCCTTGGCATGAAGGAACGGAAACCACAATGAAGTACGACTTAGCGAGAATAGTGTATTTATCCTGAAACCTCAAAAATTCACTTTTTTCGAGCCATCTAAAGTTGCAATCCAAGTCAAGAGTTTTTCGGTGAAGAATGGCTCCATTTGAAGCAAAAACAGAGTTAGAATGAAGAAACTACGAAGTCCCAACTTTTGTAGAAGATAAGGCACTGAGTGGAGGACATGTGGCAGCAATCTGGAGGCTTCCTGCATTACTGGCCGACTAGCCAATTAAGGTAGCCGACCGGCCACTTTAGTGGCCGATAGTCACCACTAAGTGGCCAATAGCCCATGTTTGTGTCCAGCAGAATGCCTTCAGTCTTCCTGTGTGTTGAGAATGCTGAGAACCTATGTTGTGTTCTACTCTAGATGCATTCTGCTATTTTGTTTTAGTATTTTTGTTGAGTTGCTCTCAGGTTTGTTTCGATTTGTTTATCGAGTTATAGTATTGTTCATCGAGTTGTATTTGTTTTGCTTATCGAGTTGTAGTTGTTTTGTTTATCGAGTTGTTGCATTGTCCGTTGAACTGTTTTATTTTGCTTGTTATGTTTTGGTTGGTTCACTACCTGACTATGCAATTGTCAAGACAATGTACAATATTCAATTTCCATCAATCCCGTTTTTGTGTAAAATGGTGTAGTGCAATGCTCAGAATATAAAATGCAACACTTTTTTTTTTTTTTTTTTTTATCAAAAGTTGTTTTCATTCCAATCATGGTTTCTTTTTTACAAAGAGTACAAGTTTTTTTTAAGAAAATAAAACTGTCTAAGATGTACAATGTGCTAACACTACTAGAAAAAAGAAATAAAGCAAAAAACACATGAATCAGCGCGGGCTAGCTCAAGCTCTAGACGTCCTCTTCGTCCTCTTCCATGGCAGAGCTGACTCTGCAGAGCTATCTCCATCCTCACCACTGTCTGAATCCGATGCAAAAGCAGAACCGGAGTCGTTATCCTCTGCGTCTGAACCTGGCTCAGCCTCATCTCCACTAGCAGAACCCGAGCCGGCATCATCATCTCCGCTCTCAGATGACTCGTCATACTGATCTCCAGCCTCCTTGGACTCGCTGGTCTCATCGTCATCGCGCATGATATGCTCCTGACGCCTCCCTCAACCGCGTACTGGAGCCTCTCTCTCTCTCTCCCTACTACTGAAGGAGGCACTGATGGTCATGTTTCTGTTGCCGCCGATCCTGTCTGTAGAGGTGTGACCTGAAAAGGCAGTTAGAATATGTCAGCTACAGTATGTGTGTCATATGCAAGTATGGTGTGCAGAATGAGTGCATGCAGAAGTTAGATATGGGGAGTAAATGCGATGTGCTAGATGTGATCTATATATGTAGTGTATCAGTGTAGTGTGTGCAAGTGTTCAACTGAGGTGTCAGTTTTAGTATATCAGTAGAAATATGATAACCGAAATGCATGAAAACTGGAGAATTACCTGAATACTGTGGGAGCCAAGTATCGACTCCCTCCTCAAGATCATTCCCTCGAATGAGGCCAACGTCTCGAGTAACCCCTCGACGTACCCTATGGAGGGCTGCAAATGTAAGTTAAAATGATTAGTGTCTGGAATGAATGAATGTCTAAGTATCTGAGTGAGAATAGAATAATAAAAGGTGTAGTGCATACCGGTGGTGAGTCTGGTGTCCTGACATATCGATGACCAGGCAACGGGGGCTCAATCGGAATCTGATAAGGCTCTTCAGAGTACCGCCAACCTGTCAGCTCGGTCGGAAGATCTGGCCATCTAACACTCTGCCTAGCAAGGGGTATCCCCCTACCCGTCTATGCTCGGGCCCCACTCATCGAAGGGGCATCAGCTGCCCTCCCTGTATGAGCACGAACGTCTATCAAGGGAGGCATGAGGTACGTCTGGATATAAGTCGAGTAGTCTCCCGTCTCAAGGAAAAATTCTACATCCCTACCTCACATAAAATCAATGATCTCCTGAGGGGAGCGACTCTCTGTGGCTTGCATGGAAGGCGAAGGTGGTAAGGGAACCGACTGTAATGACAGACCTAGTGTCTGGCGCATGAAGCACTCGCCTAGGAACCAGGCTCGGCCTATTGGTCCATCAAGCACGAGCCAATATGGAGAAGCACCACAAGCTCCCGCGAACTGAAATCTGACACTCTTTGGCATCATCGCCCAGGGCTGCCACGTGATTTGTAGACAGCAAGTGCATAGATTGATAAGTTGCCATTAGATATGTAAAATGAATTGGAGCTGAAAGTAGAAAGAACTGTGAGCTTTGAGTTACCTCTACCGCCTTCACTGTGTCGAAATATTGGTGAAGGAATGAGAGGGTCTCCCAGGTCCTCGATTAACACCTCCCGTCGTATCGATGAGAATATGGTACCCAAAGAGGCATCTCGACCTCCGGCTTTGGCGCAAGCGTCAGGAAATAAGCATACACCCATAGCTGTAATAAGCAAGAGGGTGATAGTGAGAATACAGATAAACATAGATAATACGGAAAACAGAGTATGTGTGCAATGTCTAGAAAATGCAGAATGCAGAGAATATAGAATACAGAGAAAATGTGGAAAGCAAAGTGTGTAGTACAGTGTATAGAAATTACAAATGTAGATAAGATATTAGACTATGTGTGTGTAGTGTGCGGTGTGTGCAGTGTACAGAAAGTGCAAAGCAGAAAGCACGGTAATGTAAAGCAGAAAAGCAAAGCATACCTCCCAAGCTTTCCAATAGCGGCTGACTCTATTCCCGCTCCTGCAGGAGGTCGAACTCATATAGTAGTACAGGGTAGCGAGGCTGGCGTCGCCCCAATCATAATGCCAAACTGGAGATAAGTATACTAAGGCGCTCAAAAGATATAGCCCGACTGTGTTTGCCCTGTTGGCAAACAAGGTAGTGCCAAAGAGGAACATCAGGAAACCTTGGGCATACTGCTTGGTCTCCTCTACAGTCACTGGGGCTGTCCCTCTGTAGTGGTCTACGAACCAAGTGTATTGGACCATCCCTGATCGAAAGATAGGTGGGTGTGCTCCTAGCAAATAGGTCCAGGTGGCCTCCTACTCGCCCATGTCAATATCACATGTGATCGGCCGGCCTCCTACCTCGATGCCCGTCAGCATAGCAAAATCATATCGGGTCATCGTCATAACCCCGGTGGTAGAGAAATGTAAAGAGTTGGTGGTGTCGCACCATCTCTCTACCAGCGCGCCTAAAAGAGTCCTGCTCGCCATGAGGTGCGACAGCCCCATGCAGAACAAACCAAACCTCGTCTCATCGATGATCTGGCAGACACCGTCGGGGAGGTCCATGTACCACTCCCTCGCTAAGGTAGACCCACATCCTCGGGTAAAGCGAGAGTCTACCTGTGTTCAGAATGAGCAGAAGAAATACAATGTGTAAATGTGTTCAAAATGAGCAGATGAAATACAATGCAAAGACACGAACTATGCAGGAAATGTAAAGTGCATCGTGGAAAATGTAAGAATACAGTGTGTACCTCGGAGGCACCATGAGACAAGTGAGACTCTGGCTCTCGCAGTAGGAGATCTAGTGCGCCTTGTCCAAATCCGCTGAAGTGACGGACTGTACTGGGTGGTAGTGCATGCGCCTTGGGGCGGTACCTCTCCAGGTCGAAAGGTTGGACTCTAGGCGGTAATGGTATGTAATCAGGATCTTCCTCCATCCCTGGTGGACCTCTATCGTGAGGAACTCCGTCTGCCATCTAGAAAGAAGGAGAGAAAGTAGGCGAAAATGAGCAAAATATGTGGAAAGTGCCAAAAGTCAACAAAAGTCAACTTTCGGAGAGAGAAAATGGAAGAAAAAGTCAAAGCCCGGGAAAAGACGTCAAACTGAAGATAAACTTGAGAGAAACAAACCTCAAGTGGCAAAAATGAAGAAAAAGCTCCAAAAACAAATTTCAATCGGTTCAAAACGGAGGAAATCAAGGGGTTTTAGTGAATCAACTTTGTGTGGGGCATTGGACAACGCGTATAAAGTACAGATCTAGGAGAAAAAAGTGTCTAGGGATGAAGAAAAAGCAATTTCGGCACTGTGGGTGTGAGCAAATGTGATTTGGAAATGTGTTTTTAAAGATCTCCATGCAAAAAGACCGAAATGGCCCAAATTTACCACAATTGGCCAACCGGCCAGATTTTGTGGCCGACCAGCTGCTTAAGTGGCCGACAGGCTCCCAGTGTGCTCCCAGTGTGTTTTTATGCTGTTTTGTGTCCTTGTCTCTTGAGAAAGTGCAAGAAAAGTTCACTTTTCAACTCGAAGTGTCTCTGCAGAAGTTTCGAACCATGTCTTTGATGCATGACTCATCGTCAGCCGACATGAACGAGGTGCATCCTTTTGAAATATATTGTAACTCCTCCGAGAGGTAAATCAGAGGTTGCAACTGAATTGGTTCTATTAAGGCACGTTTTGTTTTTCATTAGATAGAACACGCGTTTCTTGATTCGGTGTTTTGGCATCGAACATGCTATTGATGTTGCATTGAATATGCGTCGTTATTATTGTGCATAGAATATACATGTTGCGTTGCATTGAATTACACATGCTCTCATGTTTGCATAAACTTTGCATGTTGTATTGTACATGCCTGTACATTCACATAGAAAATGTTTGTACCTGTTGCATTGAACATACATTTTGGTGTTGTATAGAATATGCTCTCGCTTGCGCTGCATAGAATATGCTTTTTCTTGTTCCTTGCATGTTGTACATGAAACATACCTCTAAGCATTGTGTCACGATTATTCGTCTTGCATAGAAAATGCATTCTTATTGTATTGTACTTGTCGAGTTTCTTTCTTATGCAGGCATGATATTGTATGTATGGTTCATTCAAAGCTGGTGTAACCAGATGATATTGTATGTATGGTTTATTCAGAGGAACTCCAGGTAAGATCATTCCTGTCCTTTGACCCCTTGTTGGTTAGAAGCATTCGGGTACGCCCGGTGTTTACACCGACAACTTGTTAGTTAGAAACATTGGGATGTGTTCCCGATGTTTATACCACCTTCCGGTTAGAAGCGTTTGGAACGTGTTCCGACGCTTATACCACCTTGTTGGTTAGAAACACTGGGACGTGTTCTCGATATTTATACCACCCCCCAGTTAGAAGCGTTTGGAACGTGTTCCGATGCTTATACCACCTTGTTGGTTAGAAACATTGGGACGTGTTCCCGATGTTTATACCACCCCCCAGATAGAAGCATTTGGAACGTGTTCCGACGCTTATACCACCTTGTTGGTTAGAAACACTGGGACTTGTTCCTGATGTTTAGACCACTCCCCCCATGGTTAGAAGCGTTTGGAACTTGTCCCGATGCTGATACCACCTTGTTTTGGTTAGAAACATTGGGACGTGTTCCGATGTTTATACCACTCTCCAGTGTTTGCATCGCTCTCTTTTCTCTCTCGCGTGTGACGTGTTAGGATGCTTTGTTTAAAAGCATTTGGACGGATTCCAATGCTTATACCGCTCTTTGTTTTGGTTACATAATATTTGGATGTGTTTCAATATTTATCACTGTTCTCCTTGGTTTGGAATATTAGGGTGTGTCCCTAGGTTCACACCATTTCTCTCCTCATGTGTGTCACGCGTTAGGATCTTGTTTCACACCTCGAGTGCGCTCGAGGGTTGTGTTGTTCTTTGTCTTTCATATGTGAGGCGCAGTTAAGATTGCATAATTTTTTTACATGCTTTCTACATGAAATGTGGTTTGGTTTACGTTTACTTGCTTATGTATGAGTTTGATGTAGCATTTCTTTGCATAACATTTGCATCTAGATGTTTCATTACAGCCTCATTGCATGATCATACATTATGTTCTTGCATTGTGCATATCATTTGCATTTTGCCTAAGAACTACACAAGTTTGATTCTCTACAAAGGGGTGTGTAGGCTGCCTGCGAGCGTAACTATTCTTTGTTTTCTTTGGTTGTTTGTCTGAGTCTTCGGCCTTGTCAAAAATGGGTCATCTCTGGACTTTGACATTCACTCCCGCCATTTCATGACTTCTAAGTTCTGTCAAAGAGGGGCAGCTGTAGACACCCCATTTTTGACCGACCACAAGACTTAGACATCATCGTTTGTGCACTTGATGATTGTGCTTGTTTTGAGCGGCCGAAGTTCTTGGCGGAACGCCTTGTCTTTGAGCCTCTAAACCCTTTTTGTTTCGTACTTGTTTTTGGGCCAGACCTTGGTGCCTCTTGCCTAAAAGGGGGAGGGGCCTTGTCTACCACTTTTTGGTGTTGTCAGCCACTTTTTGTTTCTGTCGACCAGTTGAACTGGCCGGTTGGCTAGTTGAGGTGGCCGGTCGGCTACATAAAGTGGCCGACGGCCATTTGTTTCCTTTTTCAGATATTTGTTTGCCAGCTGTGCCAGTTGTTGATCACTGAAGGCCATCTCCATACACGTGTATGAAGGGATGAATACAAGCCTTTAGCTTGATTTTCTATATGTAGGGAGGTCTCTCACCATTTGAAGAGGTTGGATAATTTTGAGAAAATTTTCTCCCTTTCTCTCTCTCTCTCTCTCTCTCTCTCTCTCTCTCTCTCTCTCTCTCTCTCTCTCTCTCCTTTTGTTTTGTGCTTGATAGTTGATTTTCTCTACACTTTTGCACAAAGACCCTTAACCAAACATCCTCATCTTGGAGCTAAGGTTCTTTAAGGCTTAGTTTGAGCTCCTAAAGGTGGTATTAGCTTAGAATTGTGGCTGTTTTGTGCTGACCTTCAACAGGTATATTACTTACCTTGTAGGCTTTATTTTAATCACTTGCTTAGCCATCTTTTTATACTGTTTTTGGCCTAGTTTTCAACTACAAAAAAACTCTAATTTTTGAAGCTTAATATGGTAGTTTGAGGTCATTTTGTGCTAAGGGGTTGTCTACCCTTCTTGTTGCTTATTTGTGTGAGCCTTTACACCACCTTTGAGCATATTAAAATCTAACTTTTTGGGTCTTCAAACCACTGAAATTCAGACTTATTTCAGTGATAAAAAGCATGTTTTGAAGTCCAAAAATGGAGGGGGTAGCCTCCACTCCTTGTGTCTCACTTGCATGCCAAGTTAACTGTAACAACCCTCGTACTGATTACCGTATAACCACTGAATTATATACTGATTACTGCTAAACTGACCTGATAATGACTGATAATCGAATTAACTGAAGTACTGAATGAACTAATTGAAATCGAAATTGAAATCAAATAGTTTATCTGTTATGTTGCATTTCTATCTGTTTAATTGATTGATTATCTGTTTGCATTTATGTGTTTAAACTGTTAATTGAGGGCCTTATCGGCGGCCGATTTCGAAACCGTTTGATGTCTTAGAATCAGTAGAATATTTCTGATTTAATAGTATATTTATCTGAAAATTGATTAGGAATGATTAAATTAGATTAAATATTGATCAATTGAAAGTTAGGCTTAATTACGAAATTGCCACCTATAGTGGACACTTGTTTATTGATTTGCAAGAACCTTCTTACACTTGATCAGACCATTTCCTCAGCCATTCCCTTAGTCCCCACCGAAATTAGAGAGAGAGAGAGTAGGAGATTGGAGAAATTCATCTTGCATGCTAAGAATTTGAGAAGAATTGAAGTGTAGATTGCTTATTTAGCTCCCACACCTTGAATTCAAGACTTAGGCAAGGTAAGTAAATCTCTCATTGATGCATTTAAGGTTGCTCTTGCATGAGTCAAGTTGAATTGTGGAGTTAAGACATAAATTAGTTCAAAAGAGTAGGATTATAGCTTAATCCATGCATGCATGTTTGAATTGATGAGTTTGAGTTGAATCCATGGTAAGAATGTACATGCATGCTCATATTCATGTTTAAATCCATGTATTCATCATGTTCTTGAAGAAATGAGTCCATTTGGACAAGAATTGAAGCTTGATTTTGGTTTAAAGATCATGCATTGCATGTTTTGGAAGTGTTCTTGAAAATGGGTTTGGAAAATGGTTTTAATTGACTCACCTTTGGGGCTTGAATTCATAAATTGGCTTTTGAAACTTGTTATACATTGTTTTGGGATGTATTCTCTAGAATTTGAGCCCAAGAGGTCGAGAATTGAGTTGAGAATGCTTGGTTTGAGCTTGGAAGGCAAATCTGGAAATTCCAGATTTGGCTTCTTCGCTCGAGCGAAGGATTCCTCGCTCGAGCGACCAACGTTTTCCTCTGGGCCACCCTCGCGGGCAGGATTGGTGGGTCGGGCGTGAAAATCGAACATCCAGTACTTTTCCTGTTCCACCAGACCGCTCGAGCGAAGGAAGGCTCGCTCGAGCGAACCCTTTGATTTTGGAAGCTCGCTCGAGCGAGCATCGCGCGTAAAAATTGAGCATCCAGTATTTTTACTGTTTCATCAGACCGCTCGAGCGAAGGATTGTTCGCTCGAGCGAAGCCTTTGATTTTGCAACCTCGCTCCGGCGAAGGGAGGCTCGCCGGCGAGGCCCTGCTCAAAGAACTTTTGAAAAGTGCCTTCCAACTGTATTTTTTTGCATCCTCATCGCATCCTAGGCATTCTTAGGCCTAGTTTAAGACATCTTAATGAGGATTTAAGCATAGAACCACACCGAGGGAATTTAGGGATTTAAGTATCATCTTTTCGACTGTAAACTTAGTGTGTGTTCTATTTGTTAACTGTTTAGGGTTAGCTCACGGGGACGCGCTCTAGCTACTGATAGCCCAATCTCTGTGAGTAACAGATTGTGTAAAGATATGTTCAAATGGTTTTATTTTGAATACTGAACTGAACTGTTTATTGAACTGATATTGTTTATTGAATGAATGTATGTCCTGTATTTCGAACTGTATTGTGGCATCCTTAGCACCCACTGTTATTGGTATTCTGAGCTCTGTCGGTTTCCTTCTGGAACCATACTTGATTGATGGCCATCATTATTGTTGGGTTCTGTAAGGCGGGTCCTTTTGGACCTACTGTTTATAGGCTAATGGATGTACCACATATGACTGATTGATTGAGATACTGATTGACTGAAATACTGAAAGATTGAAATACTGTATAATGAATTGATTTCATTACTGTAAGGGACATTCATTCATAACCTCTTTACACGTTATGTTATTCACTGGGCTTTAGCTCACTGTTTATATATATATGTAGGTGCTCAGCCGCCAGACCGAAGCTAGGAGCGTGGGATTGGTCCCCAGTTTTGTCAAGCCAGCCTATGTGCCTCACTGCGAGGTTCCGAGTTGCCATGCTATGGCTTGGGGTGTTTTTGTGTCCCCCGTCGGTCTCCTCACTGTTTTGTGCATTTGTATAGACTCTTTGTTATCTTTGTCTTGTTGTCTAGGGACTTGATCCTGTCTTGTTGTGTGAATGATTGTATAGACTGTATATGGATTGTACTGTTTGAACTGTATGAATGCATAAAAAATGTTTTTGACATTCAGATTTTCACAGCTCTACGGGCACTAGTTATTTACTGTATTGGCTTCCGCCAGCCCTCTACTGTTTGATCAGATATCTTTTCAAGAGGCCTTTGGTAATCTCGGATTCTTGGCGATTCTGATGCTAAACCCATAGGGCCGGGTTTGGGTCGTGACGGAGTGGTATCAGAGCGATACTTAACCACGAGTTATACCGCACACACGTGTCCAAATGAGCTATAGGGTGTCCTAGAAAAGCAATTAGGGCATCTCATGAATTTGAAAAGTGTGTGCTTATGACTGACTGATTATATGTTAAAGTGTTAAACTGTTTAATTGTACAACTGTTTATAATTATAACTGTTATAACTGCTATAGTGAAATGGATAATGCAAATGAAACTGAAGCATCATCCTCTGAGGCCAGAATGGCCAGACTTGAACAAATGATGGGACTGATAATGGAAAGATTAGATCAACAACAGAACCAACAGCCCCCACCTCCTCCTCCTCCGGTACAACCGGAACAAAATGTACAGAATGTGAATGCTAATGAGGTGGACATTATTGCACTGACTCAGAAATTCAGCAAAATGAAACCGCCGTCCTTTCAGGGAGGCTTAGAACCGTTAAAGGCTGAAGCTTGGGTTCTTGAGACCGAAAAGTTGTTTGAGGTTTTTCCGTGCTCCGAAGCAAACAAAGTATTGTTGGCAACCTTCACCCTTCAGGAAGAAGCAAGAAGGTGGTGGATGTTGACCCGCGATGCAAATGCCATTATGACTTGGGGTCAGTTCAAAGAGTCCTTCTTTGAAAAGTATTTTCCCAGGCATCGAGATGTAAAAGTGACCGAAGTTTGAACAATTTGAGACAGGGCAAAACATCTGTTGCCGAGTATGAGAAGCAATTTACCGAACTTGCTAGGTATGCACCACATATGGTAGATACCGATTATAAGAAGGCCAGAAGATTTGAAAGCGGCCTTAGTGTTGCTATCCAGGGTCGAATAAATGTTTTGAAAATGCCAACTTATGTAGGTGTTCTCGACCGGGCATTGATGGCCGAGACAAACATTGCAGCAGTGAAACAATCTGAAACACCGACAACTGAGTGGCAAGGCAAAGGCGAGTTTCAAATTTAAGAAAGGCAAGCATAACCCAAAGAACCAAGAAATGTATCACGGGTCGACGACTAGCCCCAAATAAGGGAGTGGGTTTACTCCACCTGCTCCATATGTGGCAACAAGCACAAAGGGGTTTGCTACAGATTTGGAGCTGTTTGTGTGTGGCAAGGTGGGCCACAGAATCAAAGATCGCCTTGCCCTTGACCAAGCAGGTAAAGCCGCACCGAGCAACAAAGATCAAATGTAGCACCAAACCGAACCCCAAAGCTAGGAAAGAGCTGTGAGGCAGGCTGAGTGTTTGCCCTAGTACCGGAGACGTGCAAAACATCTTGAGACAAGTGTCGTATCCTCTCTATCTCAGGCTCAAAATGCTTATGTATTGATTGATTCGGTCTACACATTCTTATGTGTCGCATGCTTTTTCACGTAAATTGAATAGCCCCTTAGAACGCATGAACTATCTGCTAGCTGAGACATCACCTGCCGGGGGTGCGATGACATGTGCATATATGTATCCTGCTTGTGAGATTATCGTTGGGGATATGCATCTGTTTATTGATTTACTACCATTGAACATAGATCATTTTGATGTAATATTGGGGATGGATTGGCTACAAAAATATCATGCCACTATAGACTGTGTAACAAAACAAGTAGTTTTCCGTCCACCGGGTTTGTCTGAATTTGTGTTTAATGGGAGTGGAGTAGTACCTCCTCCATATCTCGATTTCTTCAGAAAGGCACAAATTGATTAGAAAGGTGTAAAGGATATCTGTGGTTCTATTGATCAGATCTACTAATGATAATGTTAAAACTGATGTGAATTGTATTCCTATAGTCAGAGAATTTCCAGATGTATTTCCAGATGATTTGCCAGGGGATTTGATTGACAGGGAAATTGAATTTATTGTGGATGTGGTTCCGGGTACACAGCCAATATCTAAAGCTCCTTACAGAATGGCTCCAACTGAACTGAAAGAATTGAAGGTACAATTGCAGGAACTGTTAGACAAGAAGTTTATCGACATCGACGTCACCGTGGGGTGCACCTGTTTTGTTTGTAAAGAAGAAAGATGGTTCACTGAGACTGTGCATTGATTACCGTGAACTGAACAAGGTAACTGTAAAGAATAAATATCCATTACCGCGTATTGATGATTTATTTGACCAGTTACAGGGTGCACAAGTGTTTTCCAAGATTGATCTTAGATCGGGGTATCATCAACTGAAAGTCAAACCGGAAGACATTGATAAAACTGCTTTTAGAACGAGGTATGGCCACTTTGAATTTTTAGTTATGCCGTTCGGAGTTACGAATGCCCCTGCTGCATTTATGGACCTCATGAACAGAATTTTTAAACCATACCTTGACGATTTTATTGTGGTATTTATTGATGACATACTGATCTATTCTAAGACTATAGAAGAACATGAACACCATCTGAGACTTGCCCTGCAAACCTTAAGAGAACAGAAACTGTATGCTAAACTATCTAAATGTGAGTTTTGGCTTGACCATGTTATGTTTTTGGGGCATGTCGTTAGCAAAGATGGAATTTCTATTGATCCACAGAAAATCGAAGCTGTAGTAAACTGGCCTAGACCAACCAATGTAACTGAAGTCCGAAGCTTTTTGGGATTGGCTGGATATTACAGAAGGTTTGTCAAAGATTTCTCTAAGATTGCCCTACCACTGACTCAGTTGACACAGAAAGGGATATCATTTGACTGGACTGACCAGAGGGAATCAGCATTTCAAGAATTGAAAACCAGACTTGTGACTGCACCGATTCTGACTCTACCTTCAGGTACGGATGGTTATACTGTGTTTAGTGATGCTTCTCACAAGGGTTTGGGGTGTGTTTTAATGCAGAATGGGAGAGTTATTGCTTATGCTTCCCGACAGTTGAGACCGCATGAAAAGCACTACCCGACCCATGACCTAGAACTTGTCAGTAGAGTTTTTGCATCGAAAATTTGGCGTCACTATTTGTATGGAGCAACATGTGAGGTGTATATCGACCACAAGAGCTCAAGTACTTTTTCACTCGAAAAGAATCAATATGAGACAACGGAGATGGTTGAATCGATCAAAGATTATGACCTACGATATTGTATCATCCGGGAAAACCCAACACCGTTGCCGATGCTTTGAGCCGAAAATCGATTGCCAACTTAGCCTGTTTGCTGACTGGACAGAAAGAGTTGCTTCTTGATCTAGAAAAGTCTGAAATTGAAATTGTTTTGAAAGAACAAGGTGGAACCTTAGTCTATTTCGCTCAACCAAAGATTGATTGAGGCAGTTAAAGAAAAACAACAACTGGATGATTTCTTGAAGAAGGTTATTGAAGAAAGAGATTCAAAACCGAGACCGGGTTCAAATTTGAGAACAATATCTTTGAAATTTCAAGACAGTGTGTAAAATTTAATGACACTGAATTGAAAAGAAGAGTTCTGCAAGAAGGCCACAATTCGAAGTTTTCGATTCACCCAGGGAATACGAAAATGTACCAAGATCTGAAACAGAATTTCTGGTGGCCAGGAATGAAGAAGGAGATCGCTGATTTTGTGTCCAAGTGTCTCCATTGTCAACAAGTCAAAGCTGAACATCAACGACCTGCCGGATTACTGCAACCCTTACCCATACCAGAATGGAAATGGGAGCATATCACGATGGATTTTATCGTTGGATTACCTCGCTCCAGGAAAGGTATGGACTCTATTTGGGTTATTGTTGATAGACTGACTAAATCTGCACACTTCCTACCTGTCAAGACAATTTATAATGCAGACAAATTGGCTGTTATCTATATTGATGAAATTGTGAGATTGCATGGAGTGCCTGTATCTATTGTTTCTGACAGGGATTCGAAGTTTACATCAAGGTTCTGGCAGAGCCTACAGACTGCATTGGGTACTGAATTGAGGCTGAGTAGTGCCTATCATCCTCGAACATGGCGGTATGAAAGGACCATCCGGACTCTAGAGGATCTCGAGAATGTGTGTCCTTGACTTTCGTGAAATTGGGAAAGTCATTTGTCGTTGGTCAATTCGCCTACAACAACAATGCCTACCATTCGAGTATCGGTATGGCGCCTTCGAGGCATTGTATGGCAGAAAGTGTAGATCTCCAATCTGCTGGGCAGAAGTTGGAGATGGGCCGTTGCTTGGGCCCGAGATTGTGTATGAAACAACTGAAAAGGTAAAAGCCTGACATAAAGAAAGATTCAAAAGCGCATGAGTAGATGTAAGAGTTATGCAGATGTCAGAATACGAGACAAAGAGTATGAAGTGGGTGATCACGTGTTTGTGAAAGTGACACCAATGAAAGGCCAGACTCGTTTTGGAGTCAAAGGCAAGTTAGCGTCGAGATATGTTGGACCGTATCAGATTATTGAGAAAATCAATCCGGTGGCGTATCAAGTTGCGCTTCCTCCTGAAATGGAGCATATGCACAACGTCTTCCACATTTCGATGTTGAGAGACTACCTTCGAGATCCGTTTCATGTGATTGAGCCTACTCGGATAGTGCTTAGTGATGACTACACTTACGAGGAACGGCCTATTCAGATTGTAAACAGACGGATCAAGAAACTGAGAAACAAAGAGATCCCGTTAGTGAAAGTTGATTGGCAGAACCATGGTGGTGTATATGCCACTTGGGAAAGGGAAGATGACATGGCTAGGCGATATCCTGATTTGTTCCCGCTGAATCCTGTTTTCTTCCAGACTGAAGGTAACTCGAGTTTAGAGGACTAAACTCCTTATAAGGAGGAGATCAGAACAACCTCGTCTTGATCGACATCAGATAACCAATGAATTATATATCGACATCGCTAAACCGACGATAATGACTGATAATCGAATTAACTGAAGTACTGAATGAACTGATTGAAATCGAAATTGAAATCAAATAGTTTATCTGTTATGTTGCATTTCTATCTGTTTAATTGATTGATTATCTGTTTGCATTTATGTGTTTAAACTGTTAATTGAAGGCCTTATCGGCGGCCGATTTCGAAACCGTTTGATGTCTTAGAATCAGTAGAATATTTCTGATTTAATAGTATATTTATCTGAAAATTGATTAGGAATGATTAAATTAGATTAAATATTGATCAATTGAAAGTTAGGCTTAATTTAAATTGCCACCTATAGTGGACACTTGTTTATTGATTTGCAAGAACCTTCTTACACTTGATCGGACCATTTCTCACCATTCCCTTAGTCCCCACAAATTAGAGAGAGAGAGTAGGAGATTGGAGAAATTCATCTTGCATGCTAAGAATTTGAGAAGAATTGAAGTGTAGATTGCTTATTTAGCTCCCACACCTTGAATTCAAGACTTAGGCAAGGTAAGTAAATCTCTCATTGATGCATTTAAGGTTGCTCTTGCATGAGTCAAGTTGAATTGTGGAGTTAAGACATAAATTAGTTCAAAAGAGTAGGATTATAGCTTAATCCATGCATGCATGTTTGAATTGATGAGTTTGAGTTGAATCCATGGTAAGAATGTACATGCATGCTCATATTCATGTTTAAATCCATGTATTCATCATGTTCTTGAAGAAATGAGTCCATTTGGACAAGAATTGAAGCTTGATTTTGGTTTAAAGATCATGCATTGCATGTTTTGGAAGTGTTCTTGAAAATGGGTTTGGAAAATGGTTTTAATTGACTCACCTTTGGGGCTTGAATTCATAAATTGGCTTTTGAAACTTGTTATACATTGTTTTGGGATGTATTCTCTAGAATTTGAGCCCAAGAGGTCGAGAAATGAGTTGAGAATGCTTGGTTTGAGTTGGAAGGCAACTGAAATTCCAGATTTGGCTTCGCCGAGCGAAGCGATTCTCGCTCGAGCGACCAACGCTTTTCCTCCGAGCCACGCCGGCGAAGGATTGGTGGCTCGAGCGTAAAAATCGAACATCCAAGATTTTTATCGTTTCATCGACCGCCGAAGGCGAAGGCTCGCCGAGCGAACCCTTTGATTTTGGAAGCTCGCTCGAGCGAGCATCGAGCGTAAAAATTGAGCATCCAGTATTTTTACTGTTTCATCAGACCGCTCGAGCGAAGGATTGTTTGCTCGAGCGAAGCCTTTGATTTTGCAACCTCGCCCCAGCGAAGGAAGGCTCGCCGAAGCGAGGCCCCCTGCTCAAGAACTTTTGAAAAGTGCCTTCCAATCAGTATTTTTTGCATCCTCATCGCATCCTAGGCATTCTTAGGCCTAGTTTAAGACATCTTAATGAGGATTTAAGCATAGAATCACACCGAGGGAATTTAGGGATTTAAGTATCATCTTTTCGACTGTAAACTTAGTGTGTGTTCTATTTGTTAACTGTTTAGGGTTAGCTCACGGGGACGCCATCTAGCTCTCGATAGCCCAATCTCGTGAGTAACAGATTGTGTAAAGATATGTTCAAATGGTTTTATTTTGAATCTCGAATCAACTGCTTATTGAACTGATATTGTTTATTGAATGAATGTATGTCTGTATTTAATCAGACAGGGCATCCTTAGCTTCCATCGTTATTGACTATTCTGAGCTCGCGGTTTCCTTGTGGAACCATCTTGATTGATGGCCATCATTATTGTTGGGTTCATAAGGCCGGTCCTTTTGGACCCATCGCTTATAGGCTAATGGATGTACCACATATGACCGATTGATTGAGATCTTGATTGATCGAAATATCGAAGATTGAAATCTCAGATAATGAATTGATTTCATTATCGTAGGGGCATACATTCATAACCTCTGTACACGATACGTTATTCACAGGTCTTTAGCTCACTGTTTATATATATATGGAGGTGCTCACCACCGGATCGAGCTAGGAGCGTGGGATTGGTCCCCGCTTTGTCAAGCCACCTATGTGCCTCACCGCGAGGTTCCGAGTTGCCATGCTATGGCTTGGGGTGTTTTGTGTCCCCGTCGGTCTCTCCTCAATTTTGTGCATTTGTATAGACTGCCTATCGTTATATCAGACGTTGTCTAGGGACTTGATCCTGTCTTGTTGTTGTGAATGATTGTATAGACTGCTTATGGATTGTCTTTGCTTGAACTGTATGAATGCATAAAAAAATGTTTTTGACATTCAGATTTTCACAGCTCTATGGACACTAGTTATTTACTGTATTGGCTTCCGCCAGGCCCTCTACTCTGTTTGATCAGATATCGCTCAAGAGGCCTTTGGTAATCTCGACATCTTGGCGATTCTGATGCTAAACCCATAGGGCCGGGTTTGGGTCGTGACATTAACATCCTATGGTAGCATGTTTTTGTGGTTTAACTTAGCTTAATTCAAGCATGTTTTAGCTACTATTTTGACTAGTTTTAGCTCTGTTTTGGGCTGTCTTAGTCATATGAGCCTTGTTTTGTATAGTTGTAGTGCAAATAGCTTCACTGGCTTGGCATTCTAGCCATTCAAACTTGATTTGTTTGAGATAGTTGCACATTGTATTGTCTTTTAACATGTAATTTCAGTGTTTATAGCTCTGTCACATGCTCATTTGTTTCACTCTTTCATTTCTTTTGAGAGTCGTGTCTTGAATCTTGTTTGCAAGCTAATATGTGAGCATGTTTTTCTAGCCTTCTGTGCCTTAATCTCAGCAAGTTTCAGCCACTATTTTGGCATATTTTAACTCTATTCTGAGCTGGTTTGGTCAGTTGAGGCTTGTATTGCATTGCTATATTGTAATGGTCTTCACTAGCTTAATGAGTTAGGCTCTTAAACATGACTTGCATGAGTTGCTTGCATGATTTAGTGTCATTTTGCATTCCATTTCAGCACTGAAATCTCTGCAATTTCCCTCTATTCTTCACTCTTTCATTTGTTTTGAAAGTGACTTTGAACCCTGCATTGGCTTGAGTGTGAAATTGAGACACTCATGCTTAATGCTTTTAATCCTTTTTTGAGGGTTTCTACTAACCAACGGCATGAGGACTCTTTCATGCTCAAGGCACTTGTGGTTTAAGCCTACTTTCAATTAGAGGACACTCATTTTTGGACTAATCAATTAAAGAATGGATTGGTAATCTAAAATGAGTAAACAAAATGAACAAAGTAAAAGAGCCAAGATTAAGCATGTTATGTTGCATTGCATGTGTTTGGATCGGACGTTAATCCAAACACAAGGAAAATGGGACGTTTCATATTCGAAGTGATGAAACGTGCCACTTTTCTTAGTCGCCATCACCCTTGATCATGCATGATAGGGTGGTGGTTGTATTGGTCTTGTTTGTGCATTCATTAACCTTGTACAAGCTTGGTCCTCTAGCCATCATGCATTGAAAATGCTTGGTTGATGGCTTGAGAGCCAAGAGTTACCCTTTTTTGAGTTTGCGCAATGATAAGGAGGGTAGCAGTACATACATTTCTTGAAAATGCATTGCTTTGCCTCTGTTTGCTCTCTGTTGCCGCAAAAGGAGAAGTATAGAAAAGAAGGTGGCTGACCGGCCACTTGAAGTAGCTGACTGACCACTTAATGTAGCCGACTGGCCAGTTAAGGTGGCCGACACCCACTTTTTGTAGCTGACCGGCCACCAGTGAATTTTTGTAAAAATGTGTTCTTGTGTTGGAGCAGAGGCAATCTGGGAGTTGGTACAATTTTTAGTGATCAAACGAGTGCAAACAGAGGCATCTGATGGCAAGGCAATGACATTTTCGGGTGGAGCAACCAAGCATGCATGCATCCCTTGCCCTGAGGCTATTTAATTGCTTTTGTTAGCTTAGAATAAGTTAGCTAATTCATTCATACATGCATTGTAATTAATTAGCTTAATTCATTTTGTAATATTTTAATTAGCTTAGCGTAGCTAGTTATTCAATTGTGTTGTAATAGTTAGTTAACTAGAATAGTTAATTAGTTTTGTTTTGTAATAATTAGCTTAGCCTAGTGTAGCTTAGCTTATTCATTTGGACCCTCCTTCGAGAGAGCATAATGTTGTAATAAGTGTGTGTGAGTGTGCATGTCTTCCAACCCCACGTCTTTCTCCCTTTTATTTAATCTATTTTGATGGTTAGATAAGGAACATTTTCAATTAGCATAGCTTATGCTCGCATGTTTGCATTCATTCATTTGTCTTGCATGCACTAAAGCTTGGCGCATCATTCAAACTGCATTGTCAATTTCAATACTTATTTGAACATGTGTTTCAAAGCATGTTATCAAATTGAATCAAATCATATGCCATATTAGTAGCCTAGCCTATTAATCGCATTATTGCATGTGTTGCATTAGGCATTTTGTATATTTAGGATCATATATTCTTTCTAACTAGTTTTTGTTTTAGCTTGGAGTACTCGGTAAGTTTTTACGCTTTAGCATACTTGCATGAGTGTGATTGCCATATTACCATGTTCGGCATGTTTACCATGAGGCTATGTGCTTAAATGCTAAACTACATGAATGCCTGTGGATGAAGGATTTGTTGCTTGAATTGGAGTGATTCAACGAATGTATGTTTTAAGCCCACTTTGCGAAGTGGCAAATCATGTTTTAAGCCCATCATGTTTGATGGCAAATCCTCATTTTAGCCCACTTGAGGGTGTCAAATTCAAGCCATTTTTGAAAACAAACAGGACTTAACTTCATTTCAATTCTTGCAATTTTAGTCGATACTTGCTTTTGTGCGTCACATAGTAAAGTTATCTAATAATCGGAATAAGAACACATGAGGTTTATAAAAATAACATATCATGTTAGTAGAGGCCGATCCATTCATGGGGCGAGTGGAGGTGCTCATTTCAGGACCTTCCCCTCTCGTACCCAAGTTCCCGAGCAGAGACAACTTTGGTGATGACGGACACATGGCCTTTGGCACGAGTTAGGGTTTCCTAAATTTCCCAAAAAAAAAATATTTAGATCGCGACTCTGTAATCTGGCAAAGCAGTCCAATTTTGGCATTATTTGATTTAAAATTGATTTTCCAAAATGATTTGCCGGATTGGACTCGTTGGTGTTTATCAGTTTCACATTTTACTTTGTGAGATTAGATTCAGAATTGTGACAGGAGTCTGAACTGTAGGACCAATTCAAGCTCTCCAAAAGGGAGCACGAAAAAGTCAAGCTACTCATAACTTTAATTACATGATTTCAACACAAGTACATTCTCTAACTCTCAGGTTAAATCAAAATGGCTTTTACATCATAAAAACTTGAAATGAAAAGTTAAAGTAATAAACTAGACCCACAGATAAGTCAGGTGATTGTTCTCTGCCTCCTGCCTGCACTCTCAGAAGTCTCTATAACCAAGGATGGCCCAACCCGTGCCTCATTCTAGAGCCAAGCTAAGCACTCGCCAAAAAAGGCGTAACTGAAACTAGTAGTAGGGGCTAGAAACTCTCTCGTTCTCCAAGCAATGAGGTATCAAGCCAGGTGCAAAGCACAAACTGGAAATGGAGCAAAGTATTTCACCCCCTCATCTGGACAGGTCTGATCGTGTCCAAATTGGCGTCTGAATCGGAATGGGAAGTAGAATACACAGTGGATGAGGCCGATCAACTATAGACCTAGTTGGCGAGACATGTTGTAGCTCATCTTAGTCAAGTTAGATCTACTGCACGTCCAATCATACCACAGTCCCACTGAGAGAAAATCCCCTAGTCATGGATGAAAGAAGTAGGATCTGGCCGAATACTCGGGGCTGGGGTCCACCACTTTCAGCTTATCCATCAACCATACCTGGGAAGGATAAAAATAAGAGAGATTAAAGAATAGTGAGATGTATGTTGAGATAAAAAAGTAAGGAAAATGGTTTCAAATGAAAATAGAGAGTGAGTGCCAAGTGATGTGAGAAATCATAAACAAGGAAGGGTGGGAAATAATAGCTGAAGAAGCAGTGGACTCCCTGCAAATCGAGAAGTTTCCCATCAATGGAAGGCATCCAAACCCATCAAAGTCTCGGCCAATGCCAAGCCTATGTATCTCTTACCCTCATTGAGGCATTGGGCCACTTCGATCAACCTAATGCTAGCTCCACTGCAACTAGGGGCAAGTAGGAAATGTGCAAGTAAACATAAGAAGAGGCATGCTGACGATAACCTCGCCTGAGAAGGTCACCTCTGTCTCCAATGATGAAAAACTGATGAATTAAGCCGAGTATATCCAACTCCCCGTCATGAGCCAAGGACCGAGCCTCGTGTAAAGTAAGCCCACACATCTGTTCAAGAGCCCGTGTATGGCCAAAATGAGGTTGAGGCATAATCTCCTCATCGTGCTGGGACTCCATTAATGCTTGAAACTCTTTGAGAGTAGGACACATTTCTTGTGCTCCGAAGTGAAACACATGAGTAACCGGGTTCCAACATCGGACTGCGGCATGAAGGAATGGAAAACAAAGTGAAGTACGGCTCAACAGAAAAAAAACACATTTATGTCGAAACTGCGAAAATTTACCTTTTTCATGCCGTCCAAAGTGACCATCCAATTCTTGAGCCTCTCGGCAAGAAAGATCACTATTTCCAAAGAAAATAGCAAAAAATATGGTATTCTGTCGAAAAAGGGGCAAGAGAAGATCTTTATAGAGGATAAGGTTGTGTGAGTGGCTGATAGCTGTTGCCAACTATCCAGCCACATGCCTTGGCCGGCCGACCACTTTTCTTATTGCTTGATAGGTTGTTTTTACTTTGTTTTTTCTTTATTGAGTTGTATTTTTTATTTTGGTCAGTTAAAGGCTCAATATCCGGTTAAGAACATCATTCAAATACAAGCATTTTTCAATTTCGAATTCAGTTCCAATTTTATGCTATGTGGTGCCATTCTCAAGATGCAAAACAAAACTCCTTCTTTTATAAAACTACAGAGTTCAACCCCGATCATAGTTTTTACAAAAGAGAAAGTACAAGTGTTTCAAAAAAAAAATTAAAGTCCTATCTAAAGCTATACAAAGTGCTAACCTACCAAAACAAAAGAAAAGAGAAAAAGAAAACAAAAATTAGGTATCAATCAAATTCAGGCTCGAGAGGCCCTCTTTGTCCTCTTCCGTAGAGGGGACTCAGGGGTATTGTTACCATTAGTGCCGCTATCGTCAGAAGGGTAGGACTTAGAGCCAGAGCCGGTGTCATCCTCCCCGCTCCCTGACTTCGACCCAGCATCATCATCCTTGCTCTAAGACTCAAAGCGCCTGCTCACTGTCTTCTTGGTGCCACTAGTCTTGGCATCATCCTCACTCAAAATCGGCTCTGAGGAGGAGTAAGTCACCGACATCTGGGACTCTCTGCTCTGACTCCGGGCACCTCTACCTCTGCCCTGACCTCAAAATCTCGCCCATGCCACATCCAAAAGCATGTCTGCCTCTTCTCCCCACAGCCGGATGAGGTGCTGTTGGGGCCGCTGGTGCTGTCGGTGCCGTTGGTGATAATTTCTTATCCTAAATACATTTTGGGACTATATATAATTGCTTAATCAAGTGATAATCTCAACCCAAAATAGTGCCAAAACAGAGTCCAAAACAACCTAACACAGCAACAGTTCAAGTAGCAGTTCAAACTGTCCAGCCCAACAGGCACCGGATATCCGAGTGGACATCCGACTGGTTGACCAGCCAACAGTTTTTGGCCCAGTTTTAATCCAGTTCAAATTTTCTTCTCATCAGTTGTCAACTCAGCAGTATTCTTGACAATCGCAGAAGTCATCCTTGACGATCGGGACCCTAACGGACATTCGGGGAGACATCTGGGTGGACGTTCCTCAAGAATAAAATTCTATTTTGGACATCGAGTGGACAACTACTCTACACAGCAACGACTCTTTTTCAAAAGTAGTTGTTGTCAATCAGACCATCTTTCAACTATTGAATATCTGAAGATCTAATCATGTACGGGGAATACAAATTTGAGTAGAATAGATCTTACTCAATCTTCTCCACACACACAACAGACAACGTTCGATGATCTTCCCTTATTAAATAGCAGAGCTTCTACTAAACAAATTAGAACCAAAAAAAAAAAAAAAAAAGAACTCAAGCAAGAAAAACTTTCTCTGATCAATCATCACTCTTATCTTTGTCTGTTGTTTGAAGTGTTCTTCATTTGGGTTTCATTTTTCCTTCAGAAATTTAAGAGAACTTTAGCCTTAAGCATATATACATGTGAGAGCTTTTACTGATATAAACTTAGAGCTTTAATATCTGTAATATTTCTTAAGAGAGTTTAATTACAAGCTTTCAGTGAAAGAAAAACTTATTAGTCAAATATCGTAAGAGTGTAGTACACTCAGATTTCTTGACTTTTTGAGTGTGATTGAGAATTAGCTAAAGAGGGCAAAGTTTTAGACTTGGTATAGTCTCTGTAAAATCTGTGGAGAATTGCTCCATTTGTGAAGAGGTTGCTAGCACCTAGTGAAGCTAGAAGATAGTGGAAAATCTCAAGTGAAGCTTGAGGAGTGGATGTAGGCTCCGTTGAAGCTGAACCACTATAAATCTATTTGTCTTTTCTTTCTTAATCTCTTCACTTAACTGTTATATCTATTTTCTTTGATTTTGTACCTCACTGTTAAATTTCTTCATTAAGCATTGTCATCAACAGATATTCATCTACTACTTGGAATTAATTATCTGTTGTGCAAATTGTAATTTTTATTAGGGTATTATTATTTTTAATTGTATAAACCTAATTCACCCTCTCTTAGGTTGTCTTTTGGGTAACAATTGGTATCAGAGCGTAAACTCTTGCTTTAGATTTAACTATCTGAGAGTTTCGGTCCATGGCAACCTTAGCTAGCACTAGCACTGCTGAAGGACAAGCCACCAATAGGCCACCCTGGTTTGATGGAAACAAGTATAGCCATTAGAAAGATAAGATGACCCTATACCTTCAAGCCACTGATTATGCCATGTGGATTATTGTCACTAAAGGTCCAAAAATCCCTACCAAATTAGTAGACAATATCAGTGTACCTAAAATTGAAGATGAATGTGATGAGAGGAATCACAAATTATTGAAAGCTATGCCATGTTTAGTGGAAATCTCAGAAAGCACTTCAAGAAAAACAATTATGGAGGAAGAACACCTTTCAAGAAAGAGTACAACAAAGATAATAAGAAAGAACCTATTATTTGCTATGAGTGCAAAAACCCCGGACATATGAAGATGGATTGTCCAAAATTAAAAAAATCATGGGAAAGAGTACAACAGGAACGAGAAGAACATGGTAGCATCTTGGGAAGAAAGTGAAGATGAAAGCTCAAGTGATGAAGTTGAAAATGAAGTAGCCAACTTGTGTCTCATGGCTCTGGAAGATGAAGACTCTACTCAAGATGAGGTAACTACTCTTTATGAAGAACATGAGAGTGCATTCCATGAATTACAAGATGAATTTAGAGAAGTTTGCGCTAAAAATAATATATTAAAGAAATCTGTTGCATTGTTATCTAGTAATATAGAAGAATTAAAGAAAGAAAAAATTGTTTTGAAAAATGATTTTGACACCATATCTAATGAGAAAATTACTTTGAAAAACAATATTGATGATTTGACAAAAACACTTGAAAATTTTGTAAAAGGTAAAGATAATCTCAACATGCTTTTTGGAAATCAAAGATGTGTTTTCGATAAGGCAGTCATTAGATATGACCCTATTAAGAAACAAAAGAATCTCAATACAATTTTTGAAAAGGCACCTCCCATGACACACCCTAATATTATTTGTCATTATTGTAGAAAGAAAGGCCATTATATATCTTCTTGTCCATTCAAAAAGAATATGAACATGGGAATTAAAAAGATTTGGATTGTTAAGGAAACTAACAAAACTAGCCAAGAAGGACCTAAGAAATTATGGGTATCAAAATCCAACATTTGATTGTCATTTTGTAGGTTTGTCTTAAGTCCAAAGCTAAAGAAGGGAAGTGGTACATTGATAGTGGATGTTCTAGACACATGACCGGAGATAAATCCTTCTTCACTACACTATCATCCAAATATGGAGGATTTTTCACTTTTAGAGACAACAAGAAAGGAAAAATAATTGGTATTGGTAGCATCAGTATCTCTCCTAACCCTTCCATTGAAAATGTTTTACTTGTTGATGGACTTAAGCATAATCTACTTAGTATTAGTCAATTATGTGATAAGGGTAATCGTGCTATTTTTTATAAATAACATTGCACAATTGATCACAATGCTCTATTTGTTGGTAATCGCCATGATAATGTTTATGTTTTTCATCTCAATGATCTCTATATTAGTGATGTTAAATGTTTATATGCTAATAATGATAATAGTTGGTTATGACATAGAAGACTTGGTCATACTCATATGGATTTAATTGCTAAACTTTTGAGAAAGGATTTGGTCATTAGACTTCCAAAAATTAAATTTGAAAAAGGTTGACTTTGTGGTGCTTGTCAACAAGGAAAACAAACCAAAATATCTTTTAAATCAAAATCTCATATTTCCACAACTAGACCTTTACAATTATTGCATATGGATTTTTTTGGTCCCTCAAGGACATCCAGTCTTAGTGGTAAACATTATTGTTTTGTTGTTATTGATGATTATTCAAGATTTACATGGGTTATGTTTTTAACACACAAAGATGAAACATTTTCTTCCTTTACAAAACTCTATCAAAGAATTCAAAGTGAAAAAGGTTTTCTTATTACTAATATTAGAACAGACCCTGGTAGAGAACTTGAAAATGAAAACTTTGAATTGTTTTGTGATGACCATGGTATTAGACAGTATTTTTCTACACCTCGAACCTGTCAACAAAATGGTATAGTAGAAAGGAAGAATAACACTTTAGAAGATATTAGTAGAACAATACTTTGCGAAAATAATCTTCCTAAATATTTTTGGGTCGAGGCTGATCATACTGCATGTTATATTTAAAATCATGCATTTTGATTAGACCTATTCTCAAAAAGACTCCTTGTGAACTTTGGCATGATAGAAAGCCCAACATTAGTCACTTAGATGTTTGTGGTTGTAAATGTTATGTGCATAATAATGGTAAGGACAACTTAGGTAAATTGGACTCAAAATCTGATGAAGCAATTTTGCTTGGCTATTCCTTAACTAGCAAAGCTTGTTGTGTTTTTAATAAAAGAACTCTTGTTGTTGAAGAATCTATACATGTGGCATTAGATAAAACTAACATTTTTTCTCAAAAGCGAGTTGCTAGTGATGATATAGATTTGGAACCAAATGTGGAGGATTCAAGTATCTACAAGGAAGAGGACCAATCGTGTGAGTTGAACAAAGAGGTTGAACAACCTATTCTCCCACCTCAAGAAGAAGGAGGAAACAATGATGATTTCCCAAGAGAATGCAAGTTTGTTCACAATCACCCTCAGGATATAATCCTAGGTGATCCCACCAAAGGTGTTGCCACTCGCTCTTCATTTAGAGATATTTCTGGTAACTTAGCTTTTCTTTCATAGATTGAGCCAAAGAATTTTCAAGAAGTCGAATTTGATGAATATTGGATGATGGCTATGCATGAAGAGCTCAATCAATTTGAGAGAAACAAAGTTTGGAATCTAGTGCCAAGGCCTAAAGATCATTCCATTATTGGCACAAAATGGATCTTTAGAAACAAGCTTGATGAATCTGGCATAATTATAATAAATAAGGTTAGACTAGTTGCACAAGGATACAATCAAGAAGAAGTTATGGCTCCTCGCACTATGAAGCCTCAAGCTAGAGAGGAAGGTCAGTCTTCACACCCCACATGTGATATATCCAACTATTGACTTCCTTACCCCAATTCGAGAGCAAGCATTTAGCATCATGTCATCTCGCTCCATAATTATAGGCAACCACATTAGTCTTGCCCCACAGTATGACACTCTCTTAATGACTAAACTTGAAGCAATGAGCTGGCAAAATTTGATAAATTTGCTGAAAAAGGTATATCCTCATCTCCTCACCTTATTTTATGTACACCTTCAATCTTCTGCTATCGACGAGGACGTTTACACCAGTAACTCCTATGTGAAAGACATTTTATTGAGTTTAATGTTGACACTTTGGCCACTATTCTCAATGTTGACACTAGTCCTCACCAAATCTATTTCCAAATTGAAGCACAAATGGCTCAAATAGTATATAATTGAAGTTTATACAACCATTTGTGTTAGCCAAACCACCGGGTCCAACCTTCAAGCCAAACACCTTAAACCCCATCTTCGCATTCTCCACCACTTTTTATTAGAAAATGTCACTCTAAAAGCCGGTCACTATGATGTTGTTCCTACTTTTAATGCCTATCTACTTTATTGTTTGGAGATTGGGTACCCTCTTGATTTATGCTACATGATCATGAGGGAAATGGCTCTTGTTTCTATATCGTGTGACAAATCATTAGCTTTTGGTCCTTTGTTAACAAAACTCTTCAAACACTTAAAAGTAAAATTTAACAAAGAGCTAGAAATACCTTCTACCTCCAATATCAGTGAATACACCATCACTCGTGTTAGAGGAGGTGATGTTCTACTAGCAAGTATGGCTGCTCATGAAATTCCTATGGAGGCTCCTCAAGATCATCCTCTAGTTGCCATGCCACCACCCCACCAACCGCCTCCTGCTTATTGGATGGATTTTTTAGCTTTGGAACAAGATCGCTACAACCAATGCCTCGCCTGGGAACAACAAATGATTCAGCAATTTGGCACCCTCAACACCAGTGTTGATCATATTGAGTCCCGCGTTCATGCCATCTATCACTATCACTTCCCTCCTCATCCTCCCAACTCTGCACAGTGATTTCTATTTTTTTTTTTTTTGATAATGTCACTGGGGGAGAAATTGTGGTGATGTTTTGTTTCAAACTGATAAATAAAAGCTTGTTTTTTTTTTATAATGATAATGTTTTTTTTTTGTGGAAAACTGTTATGTTAGAACATCTATGGTTTGATATATTAGTCTTATATCATGCCTCTGATTAAATCATTTTTATTGCTAATGTGCTAACTTTTGTATCTAGTATGAGTAATCATTCAGGGGGAGCAAGACTTGAGGGAGAGCTTCTCGTACTCCTAAACAAATCAAAACATCATGGTGTGCCATCATCAAAAAAGGGGAGATACTTGGACTTATTTATTTTATTCTATTTTTGATTTATTTGGAAGAGAAATATAGATTGAAAACTTATTTTTTATTCCATTATTTCTTTTCCACCTAATTTCTTATCCTAAATGCATTTTTGGAGTTTATATAATTGCTTAATCAAGTGATAATTTCAGCCCAAAACAGAGTCCAAAACAACCTAGCATAGTAGTAGTTCAAGTACAAGTTCAAATAGTTCAGCCAGCCTAATAGGCACCGGACATCCGAGTAGACATTCGGTCGGACGACCGGCCAACGGTTTTTGGCCCAATTTTTATCCAGTTCAAATTTGCTTCTCGTTGGCTGTCAACCCAACAGTATCCTCAACAACTGCAAAAATCATCCTTGACGACCGGGACCCTACTGGACATCCGAGTGGACATCCGGGTGGACGTCCTTCAAGAATAAAATTTTATTTTGGACATCGGGTGGACGACTACTCTGCACAGCAACGACTCTTTTTAAAAAGTAGTTGTTATCAATCAGACCATCTTTCAACTACTAAATATCTGAAGATCTAATCATGTATGGGGAATACAAATTTGAGTAGAATAGATCTTACTCAATCTTCTCCACACACGCAACAATCAACGTTCGATGATCTTCTCTTATTAAATAGCAGAGCTTCTACTGAACAAAAAAAGAAAAAAGAAAAAGAAAGAACTCAAGTAAGAAAAACTTTCTCTGATCAATCATCACTCTTATCTTTGTCTACTGTTTGAAGTGTTCTTCATCTGGGTTTCATTTTTCCTTCAGAAATTTAAGTGAGCTTTAGCCTTAAGCATATATACCTGTGAGAGCTTTTACTGATAAAAACTTAGAGCTTTAATATTTGTAATATTTCTTAAGAGAGTTTTATTACAAGCTTTCAGTGAAAGAAAAACCTATTATTCAAATATTGTAAAAGTGTAGTACACTTAGATTTCTTGACTTTTTGAGTGTGATTGAGAATTACCTAAAGAGGGCAAAGTTTTAGACTTGGTATAGTCTCTATAAAATCTGTGGAGAATTGCACCATTTGTGAAGTGGTTGCTAGCATCCAATGAAGCTAGAAGATAGTGGAAAATCTCAAGTGAAGCTTAAGGAGTGGATGTAGGCTCTGTTGAAGCTGAACCACTATAAATCTGTTTGTCTTTTCTTCCTTAATCTCTTTACTTAACTGTTATATCTATTTTCTGTGATTTTGTACCTCACTGTTCAATTTCTTCATTAAGTATTGTCATCAACAAATATTCATCTACTACTTGGAATTACTTAGCTATTGTGCAAATTGTAATTTTTATTGGGGTATTATTATTTTTAATTGTGTAAACCTAATTCACCCCCTCTTAGGTTGTCTTTTCGGTGACACGTAGATTGGCTCGCATCCCTTTCTCTCGATTAAAACCTTTCCTCTATCTATATGAAATACATTGAGATACGTCTGTTGGTTACACCATCCTTGTTTTTCCATTTAAAACCTTCTCTCTCTCTGTATGAAATACAGTGAGATATGCCTGTTTGTTACACCACCTTTCTTGTTACCTAGTTAAAACCTTCCCTCTTTTTGTGTGAAATACAGTGAGATATGCCTATTAGTTACAGCACCTTTCTTGTTACCTGGTTAAAGCCTTCCCTCTCTTCGTATGAAATACGTTGTATTGGTTACACCACTCTTGTTCTCCTTGGTTAAAACCTTCCCTCTCCCTGTATGAAATATGGTCAGATATGTCTATTGGTTACACCACCTTTCTTGTCACTTCCGTTAAAACCTTCCCTCTCTCTATAGAGGGATATGTCTGTTGGTTACACCATCGTTGTTACCCTTTGATTAAAACCTTCCCTTTCTCTGTACGACATACAGAGAGATACGCCTGTTGGTTATACCACCCTCCTGTCCTTTCGCATGAAACGCGTTAGGACATTGCTTTGCCTGGTTACAACCTTCCCTCTCTTCGTATGAAATATGGTGAGATACGTCAGTTGGTTGCACCGTTTTTCCTCTTTTCACGTGTACGTAGACAACTTTCGAGTTCAACCAAATTGCATTTACATTTTGATTGAATGCCCAACCTTATAGCCTTGTCAAATGGGTTGTCTTTGGATTTTGACATTCACTCACGTCATTTCATGACTTCAAGTTCAGTCAAAGAAAGGCAACTGTAGACACCCCATTTTTGACCGCCCTTAAAACTTGGGCACCTCATCGTGAACGCTTAATGATGAATTGTTATGCTATACAATTGTTCAATTTCTTCAGCAAAAGGCTTCAATTTTCTAACTTCGGAGCCCAAAACTTGCACCTTCTTTGAAACAAAAGCTTTTTTTTTTTTTTTTAGCCTCACCACTCAGAGTCTGCAGGCCAGAAGGTTGCCTGCAGGCCAATTTTTATTGGTTGGCCGTCCCTCTCCATGGCCGGCCGGCCGGCCATGTCAAATGGCCAGCAGATATTTTGTTGCCAGTTGTCCCCCCATGTGCATGCCTTGCACCACCTGGCTTAATACAGATATTTTCGATAGAGGAACCTGTTTTTCTATAAATAGGTGACTACCCCACATGGTTTTAGGTTAGAAAAATTTGCCAAGAGACAAAAAATTGCCAAACACTCTCCCTCTCTATCTTTGCAATATACATACACTTCCTAAACCAAAATTGTAAGGCTTTTTGCTGAGATTATTAAGCCAAAATTTCAGCTCTTGAGGGTGATTACTTTGTGGTTTGTGAACCAAAGAGTATCCTCTCTTCAAGAGGTATAGCTTTTGCCATCTTTTTTCTTTTTTTGCACTACTCTTTTCTTTTCTTTTATACACTGCTTTGGACTGAATTTAAGTGCTGAAACTAGTGATTAAAAAGCTACCAAAGGTGGATGAGATAACCACCATTTCTTGAACCTTATCCCATAGCTTATATCCTTGTTTTTCCCACTTGTTTCTTTGCTTTTAGAAACTAATTTTCAGAGTTTTCAAAGGCTAAAATATGTGATTTAAAGGTCTAAAAAGTGGAGGGGTTAGCCACCCTTCCTTAGGCTTGCTTACTAGTTTTATTCTCTTTCTATTTTTGCTTACTTTTGCTAGTTTTTCAAATTGATTTTCAGCACTATTTTGTGCTATTTAGGGGCTGTTTAGTGTGTTTATTTAGTTTATACTTTGAATACTATGCTTGTATTGTTGTAAGTCCTTATAGATTTGGTTGTTTAGGCCATAGACACCAATCTATTTGAGTTGATAGTTTTATATATATATATATTTTAATACATAATTTTCATGTAAATATTCATATTTGTCATGATCACCTCTCCACTCTCCCTCTTTTCTTTGCTTTCTTTGATTAAGAGTTGTCTCAAACACTAGGTTGTTGCATAAGGCATGAGAAAGAGACTTTTGATACTTAATGGTTTAATCTCTTCGAAGGTTCATTACCAAGGCATTACATCTCTCTCATGTTAAGCACAACTTCTTGTTTGACACTTCTCTTTATCGCTTTTGGCACTTAGTGGACATAACTATCACTTTTGGACAAAATGAAGAAAAGATAAGAAAATGGCATGGTAATGTATAAAAGGCTAATAAAATTGAGTTGGGTTCAATCGGACATTATATTGAACCTATTGTGTCTCGAATCATTACATACTCTTAGTGATGTTCAATGATTCAAGAAGCAATGTCCATCCTTTTCCTTGAGGTAAGTCCATGATAAGGAAGTGGTGTTGTTGGTCTTTCATTTCCATTTATTGAGCTTTTGTCCTATCGGTTCATAGATCATCACACAAAAAACTTGCAACGATTGATGATTTGTGAATTGAATCTACTCCTCCCTTGATCATCTTCATGATAGGGAGAGGCAGAAAGGATAAACATCTCCTAGAAACACTATGTTTTGCTCTATTTCAATTCTGTGGCAACAGGGCAGAACCCAAAAACAGTAGCTAACTGGCCATCTTTCTGTTAGGCCTACTGATCACCTCTTGTCGTATAGGCTGTGGTATTTTTCTTGCAGAATAAAGTAGAAGTTGAGGCAAAACAAAATAATTTTCTAACAGCAAAACAGAACAGAATCGGGCAGCAAGCAGAGAGGTTTCCAGGAGCATGTTCTCATTTATGTGCCATGGCTCTTCCCCTCCCATCCCATTAATTTAGTGCTTTAAAATTAATATGTTGTAATTAAGTAGTTATCTTGATTCGTATTTGTAATAATTAGTTAATTTAGCTTATTCATTTATTCGGTGTTTTAATTTTTAGCAAAGTAGGATAGTCATTTGGACCCTCCCGTATGAGGGAAAACTTGTAATATTGTGCATGTCTTCCAACCCCCATTTATTTCTCCTTTTTATTTACTTGTTTATGATGGTTGTATCATATTTTCGTTTCATATCATCACCATGTGTAAATATCTATTTTTGCATGCATCAGGTTCAGTTCATTACTCTAACTTTATTGTCATTTCCTACTTACTTGAATATGTGTGCTATCGCATGCTTTGAGTTGAGCCATGTGTCATTTGAAAACCGAACCTAGTAGTTGCATCTTGTATGTGTTGCATTAGTCACTTGCGTATTAGAGCATGCATTTTTCTAACTATTTCTTCTATTTTGGCTTGCCTCGGTTGAGTACTAGGTGAGCATTTTTGCTTTAGCAAATTGCATGTATGTTAGTGTTACCATATCAAGCATATTACCATAGAGCTAAGTAGTTATTTGATATACCTCTTGAATGCTTGTGGATGAAGGCTAGTTCACTTGAATTGGGATGATTTGATTAATGCATATATGAGCTGACTTTTTCAAGTAGCATATATTCAAAACTCTTTTCAAACAAAGCATGAAATCAAAGCATTCCAAAGTGGATGACTTAGTCTATACTTGTGTACCTCACAAAGTAAGTTAGCATAATTAATCAAAACAAGAGCATATATTGTACATAAAAATCACATCATGATAAGTAGATGCCGGTCTTTGATCCGGTGAGTGGGGTGCTCAATTCATGACCGTCTCTTCTCATATGTAAGTTCCTGAGTAGAGACACTTTGGTGATGACGGACAAGTGGGCTTTGGCACGAGTCACGGGTTTCCTAAATTTCTCAAAAAAATTTTGGTGGCGACTTTGAAATTTGGCAATGCAGTCCATTTTTGTCATTTCTAACTATAAATCGATTTTCTAAAGATTTGTTGGATTTGGACTCTCATTTGTTTTTTTTTTTGTTTCATATTGCACTTGTAAAACCAGATTCAGAACCACGAGAATCCGAACTGTAGGGCTATCGTATCAAAGGAGACTAACCCCTCTGAGGAGCATGAAAAAGCAAGGTACACAAACCTAGCCTTTTTCTTCCAAGATTTGTTGTTTTTCTTATTAACTTGAAGTGGCCATAGAGTTGTATAGAGGGACATGGGTATAGCCATGTGAATAAAAGGGAAATGAGGTACGTGGTGGCACAGATAGGGAAGATTGGTGAGGGGAGAGGAAGTTGGTGTGGTATAGTGGGTTGGAGTTAAGGAATAGAAAGAGACATAGTAGAGAGAAAATGAGAAAGAAGCATGGCATGCCTTTGCAAATTTAAAGATGTCCAAGGGGTATTTTGGTCTTAAAATGCAGCTTACTCTCTTCATGGGCATTGGAACTCCACGGTCAGTTAACTTGGATGGAAAAGTGAACGGTGCACTTTGGTCCACAAACCACGTGATGGTTATGTGGTCATTTTCAAACGTTAGGGGAGTAAACCGCACATAGCCCAAACCACAAGGGATTAAAATGAAGTTTGTCCTAAAAGTTATATAGTTTTTTGATAAACATTATGATAATTTGTGATTCAGAACTGAAATTATGCATTTTATGATAGTATTATGTATTTTTGTGGTGATGTTACACATTTTTTTACTCAAACATTTTCTAATCACAAAATGTGTAACAAACTACAGAGGTGAAAAGTATAATTAATCCTATAAAATATAATATCTGTAAGATAATCTATCTATTAAAGTGACGCATAGAAATCTTGAGTTGTGCATTTTAAGTGATAGGCATTGTGGTCAATGCATGTTTTAAGCAACAGACTTCCAATTCACATTGCAGATGAAAGTGATGTCCAAGTCCATGGGACACATCGCAGACCCTACTTTGAGGATTTGTTTTATTCATTTTGTTTGGGCATTATACGTAGATCATCCACTAAAAATAATAGATTAATATGCTAATCGTAATCATATGATTTCATAATGTTTATCTTTAAAAAAAGTACTCTATTGTCTCAAAATTATATTAATTATCCATTTGATATATATATATATATATTTCACAAGTGATATACACACAAAAAATTATAAACAAATGGATCAATTTCTCAAAGTGGCACTCATAATAAATCTCACAAATTCGAATAGCACATATAGTCCAACTCGTATCAGTCAAAATAGAGCTACCCTTAAGGGCCAAGGTGAAAATTTAAAATCGAAGCCCTTCATTGATTAAATATATATATATATATATTTGTTCAAAATGTTACCTTGAACATGTATAATGTAAATTTAATATTAGTGTAATGTGATGCGAGTCATACTTAGATGAATGTGATACATAAATTTCTTTTTTTGAGCTAGTTTTTAAGAATATATAGTATTATTGTATACATAACCATAATAAATAAATAAAATTGTCAATAAAATGATAAGTACTTATAAATTTATTATTTATACTAGTTGTAAGCATGCAAAATTTCAACTAATTGTAAATTGCCACGTGTTATAAAGACCTAAAAAACATGACAATTGTTGGTAAATAAAATATTACCATGTGTCAAAAGGTTTTAATTCTATATACACGAATGGTCAAATTACAAGTTGCCAAATGTCAAAGTGATGCAGCCTTCAAGATGACAAACTTTAGGCCAATTAAAATAATCCACCCGGTACATGGACTTGTAGGGAAAGGAAATAACTATTTCCTTCAGTCAAATTGAACTACTTCTCTTCAAGATAAATATTAATTTTTACCTTTTTAAATAATAAAATAAAGAGATAATTATTAAACAAAATCCATTTTCATCAAGACTCCTCTCCACCCATGTCTATAAATAGGGGTGACATATAACCAAATTAGAGATACATACATACATAAATACATCTATATACATCTACATACATTAAGCAAGAGGGAGCTCCACAAATCAAAGCTTCTAAGGTCTCGAAGAACTTCATTATTCAAGTCTCATCATCATCTTCTATTAAATTGGAGAAGTTTTTGCTGTTTGATTTGGGATCAAACTGATAAGCCAGTGAGTTAATTTGTTTCTTTTCCATCTTCTTCGCTCTATTTGGAGAGGATTTCACCTTTTGATTTGGGAGTATGCTGTCAAGCACTCGAGTCAACCTTTTGGGAAGAAGAATCGTATGATTAGTTTTCTTTGATTAGAAATTTATTAGACACTGTACTTGCTTTATTCAAAATCAATAAGTTTAATCTTTGTTACTACGATTTTCTATGTTTATTTTTAACACAAAATTTGTGTGTACAAATTCTAGCACGTCCAGTGGGACTTCTCTACCTTTCATCTCTTCTTTTCGTTTAATCAATCAAAGGAAAAAAAATCACAATGGTTTCTAAGAACACTTCAAAGGCTCTTCAAACCAACACTACAACAAATTTGGGATTTAATGACGAAACAAATTTGTCCCAAAATGTATATATTTCGTCACCCAAACTAATTACGACGAATATTTTTCGTCACCCGTTTTGTCGCCAAAGGGTCGTCGCTAGAGGGTCTTAGAGAGAGAAAAAAAAAATCGTCATTGAAAATGATAAATTTGTGACGAATTTTTTTGTCTCCAATACATTTTGTTGGGAACATACTTGTAAGTAATTAGCGACAAAATATTTTGTCATTAAAGGAGAAATTAGAGACAAAAGTATTTTGTCATAAATATAAGAAATAGAGACGAAATAATTTTGTCACGTTTAATATAAACGAAGACGAAAAATTTTTGTCAAAGAAGCTACCAATAGAGATAAAAACAAATTCATCATTAAAAATGATGAATTTGTGACGAATTTTGTCTCCAATACACTCTGTTGGGAACATAGTTGTAAGTAATTAGCGACAAAATATTTTGTCATTAAAGAAACAAATTAGAGACAAAAGTATTTTTTCATAAATATAAGAAATAGAGACGAAATAATTTTTTCACGTTTAACATAAACGAAGGCAAAAAAAATTTGTCAAAGAAGCTACTAATAGAGACAAAAACAAATTCATCATTAAAAATGATAAATTTGTGACGAATTTTTTTGTCTCCAATACACTCTGTTAGGAACATACTTGTAAGTAATTGGCGACGAAATATTTTGTCATTAAAGGAGAAATTAGAGACAAGAGTATTTTGTCATAAATATAAGAAATGGAGACAAAATAATTTTGTCACGTTTAATATAAACGAAGATGAAATTTTTTTGTCAAAGAAGCTACCAATAGAGATAAAAACAAATTCATCATTAAAAATAATGAAATAATGTCAAAAAAAATTCGTCACACATTGAGAGTAATAGTGACAAAATGCGACAATATTTTTTGTCATGACAAATTTATTTAGCGACGAAATAAAAAATTCATGACAAAATTAATCATCCGCTTAAGCCAAATAAGAGACAAAAAAAACCTTCTTTAGAGATGGAAAATTTTGTCAGTAATTCCATAATATTTTTTTCCACATTTTATACCTATTTTATCAAAATCTAAATTTTAGTTCAACAAATATAACCCTGTTCATGTTGAAACCTGTTGAATATAACAATTCCATCACAACTTAACCTAACCTGTTATCAACACATTTACAAATTAACAAAATGAAAATATCCATTCATCATTACAAATAATTTAATCCTAATACAATAAAATAGTGAAATATCCACAAAATATCCAAAAGTTATAACTTGTTCAATTCCACCAAAAATCCAACAATAACTAGTGCAACTCCAAAAAGTGTGTATCCTTATCAAACAAAAATGAACATTCAAGCAAATTACATCATTGTTACACATAAAAAATGCCACCCCAATCCAATCTGCAAAAAAATAAATTAAAAGTTTTAGTAATTAATCAATTATACAAAAGATTAAAAACATTAGTAACTCATCAATTTACAATTAGATCAATTATACAATTTATCCATGTAACAGACTTTTTTTTGAGATTATGAGAACAAAAAATTAATTTTAAGGCTAATTCATAAATGGTGCATCCCATTAATGTGCCGTAAGTTCATACAACTTATATTGGTCCCTCCTAAGGTGTTTCTATTGGTACCTGTACAAATCTGTAGTTGTGTGATAATTTAGCATTTCAACGGCCTTTTTTGAAGCGTTAAGTATAGAGAAAAAATATATTTTTTAGATTAATTCACAATTCATACATCTCGTGCATCTGTACA